>OX336389.2:1168403461-1169618765 GCA_946902985.2 Meconema thalassinum
CCTCCGGGTGAGAGGCAGGCGCGCTACCCGAACACCACGGGGCGACAATTATATTCTACAGGCGAGGTATATTAGCCTTGCGTAGCCCAAGCACAACACTATGAAAAATTGACCAATATAACTTGACTTCAACGTTACACACTATAACACACATGCGTTAAACTTCCAGTCACATTTGGTCTAACCGCCACTGACTGCAATATTACTTTGTGACATTGAGGCATAACTACAAATATTTTAATGTTAATTGTTCAACAAAAAAAAAAAAAAAAAAACCAAGAACACTTCATTAACATTCAGCAAATATTTGTGTCTGAAATCAAATTTTCCCTTACCACGCGGATTGATTTTTTGCGGTATCACAGAGCTCTTTGTTTCTCAACATAATGACAACTACTTGGGAATTTTAGAGTGAATCCCTCAGGATGGGCATTCTTTCCCTAGGTACTCGGACGCCTTCTCTAGATCTACAAAACTCAAAACACAACTGTCTATTTCTCACGTAGCATTTCTCAATAACTTGGCGCATACTAAAAACTTAGTCCTGACATCCTCGCTGTGGTCTAAAACCACACAGATTTCACTTATCGTACTTACAACCAATGATCGAACTTTCCTTTCTACAATTCCGGAGACCGTTTGTCCGGGACATTTATCAAAAATTACCTCTATAATTATTGCAATGTTTCCTGTTATCTTACTTATAAAATCTGGAGATTCGTTATAAAAAGTTTCACTTCGATCACTTGATTAGGATCTACAAGAAATACAATGAATCATAACATTTCGGACAACCAACATCTTTAATTTTTTATGCACTTGAATAAAATTAGACGTCAGTAAATAAACTCTAAATCAAGATTTACTATGCCAAGTTTCACTGCGCTTGGATGATTAAATCGTCAGAAAATCCCATTAAAGAGTTTGAATTTCGCATGGCCGCTATGTTGGTTTTTTACTTATGCTACTTTTAAAAACTACCTTGTAGTATTTTATCGTAGTTAAACATATTTTTTTATATATTGTGAACATGTAGAGTATTGGGAGCGGACACCGAGTTGGATTGGTGATACTTAATACAATTTGAAAGGCAGTATCAGGGTAGGACAGGGTAGATGTAAGACCCAACCAAGTTTAAATGAAATTGCTTCAGTCAATCGGAATTTATTAGTATGGCACCCACATGCACACACGCGCAGACATAATAGAATAGAACAGAACATGATTGGCAGGGCTGGCATGCGAAATGAAATGTATTATAAATTTAATTTTGTGTCGCGAAATTAAATTGTTCAATGGAATGAAATTTCACTCCTGGTGCGCAATAAAATTCGTTACCGAATTTTAATTTCGCTCCTGGCGTGAAATACAATTCGTTACAGACTTTTAATTTCGATCCCGGCGCTAAATAAAATTCGTTACTGACTTGTATCCGTAGCGTAGCGGTCAGCACGGTTAGCTGCCGCCCCGGAGGTCCTGGGTTCGATTCCCGGCTCTGCGACGAAATTTGAAAAGTGGTATGAGGACTGGAACGGGGTCTACTCAGCCTCGGGTGGTCCAAATGAGTAGAGGGGGTTCGATTCCCACCTCAGCCATCCTCGAAGTGGTTTTCCGTGGTTTCCCACTTCGTCCTCGGGCAAATGCCAGGATGGTACCTACTGTAAGGCCACGGCCGCCTCCTTCCCTCTTCCTAGCCTATCCATCCCAATCTTCCATCCCTTCCCCTGCCTCATGAGGCCCCTGTTCGCTTTGCAGGTGAGGCCGCCTGGGCGAAGTGCTGATCACACCTCCCCAGTTGTATCCATCCCGACCAGATGTTCCAAGCTCCAGGACACTGCCCATAGAGGCGGTAGTGGTGAGTTCCCTCGCTGAGTCCGTGGGAACCACCAACTTAGAGGGTAAATTGACTAAATAAAAAAAAACTGACTTTTAATTTCGCTCCCAGCGCGAAATGATATTCCTTACAGACTTTAAATTTCACTCCCGGCCCGAAATAAAATTCATTACAAACTTTTAATTTAGCTCCCGGCACGAAATAAAATTCTTTACAGAAGTTTAATTTCACTCCTGGCGCGAAGTAATATTCGTTAGACTTTTAATTTCGCTCCTGATGCGAAATAAAATTCATAACAGACTTTTAATTTCACTCCCGGCGCAAAATAATATTCTTAACATAGTCTACTTATAATTTTACTCCTGGCATGAAATAAAATTCATTATAAGACTTTTAATTTTGCTCCTGGCGCGAAATAAAAATCCTTACAGTCTTTTAATTTCGCTCCCAGCACGAAATGAAATTTGTTATCGACTGTTTATTTCGCTCCTGGTATGACACAAAATTCCCTAACGGCATTTAGTTTCGTCCCCAGCGTATTTTTTAAGTGCATGAAACATTTCATTTCGTGTCTGAAATTAAATCTGGGCTGGCATGTGAAACGAAATGCATTGCTGTGGGTGCGTAAACATTTTAATTTTGCCGTAAGCGTGATATTTGGGTGCGAAATGATATTGATTGTCGGCGTGAAAATCTATCTATATACAGAATATAAAACGCTAAGCTAAAACGCCAAAACTCAAGCTCCTAAACCCGAGGGAGTTAGAAGGTGCGGTTTGTACCAAAATCTTCCAAATCAACTCAATAGTACGGGAAAAATCGTGCATTTCTTGAAAAGTCAACGGAAATACTTTTATTTTCAAGATCAAATATTTACCTTGCGGTCAGAAGTCTTTGACTGCTGCCATTCAAACATGGCCGAGCCACTAATCAGTAAATAACTGTACGCGCCTATTGATAAAGCTTCAGTGTATTTGAAGACAGACATTAGGCAAATGTAGTTATAGTATGTACGTATACCAATGTGCAACATTTTTTTTTTTGTTAATGAAATACAGGACTATTTTCCCCAGACAGCGGGTTATCGAGATTGTAAGTAGGTTCACCAACGAATACAGAGACGTGCACCATTAGCAGTCCGGCTCCGTGGCTAATAGGTTACCGTGCTAGGCTTTGGCCCGAAGGGTCCCGGGTTCGATCCCAGCTGGGCCATGGGGAATTAAATCTCCTGAGGTTAATTCCTCTGACTCGGAGACTGAGTGTTTGTGACGTCTTCAATGTACAAAGAAACCAACACTGGAAATATAAATACAGTAGAATCAAGCAAATAAAAAAAATTAACGCTGTGGATAAGTTAAATAACTCCGGACCAAAAGAGTCCAGGATTGATCGCACCTCTCGGCGGCTACTTATTTTTTACCACTGAAATATTGTTTTATCAAGAAATATTATTAAAGTTTAACATTTTGTAAGTGAGTTATGCAGGAGTTTACAGGAATTACGGTATTTCTTCCATAAAACAGGCAAGAAATCAGCGAAACACATCCTTCATGATCGGCGCGTTGCATGCTTGCATAGCAAAACTGTCTAATATAAGGTTCAAAGACATGCCACTTACATTCACCAAAGAGAGAGGAGCGTTATTTTGTGCCAGGGGCACTATCTATCGTGAATTTGTGGAACTGTTCCAGAAGTTCGGCTTAGAGAAGAATCACCTGATCACTCTTGGTGAAAAAAACATTGCTGACTGTAGCCATATTGCAGCACCATGTCTACAAGAATGCCAACACTGACATTTCTGATATGAAAATACAGCTTAATTTCAAACGTGTTTCACAAAATGTATGCTAATGAAATGTCCTAACAAGGGTTGAGGGGTGTGCTGTGTCTTAAGGCATCTTAGTAGCAACCAAACAGCTCCAGATATAAAATGCTAAGGTGTGTGTTTCACAAACCGCAAGCTCTTAACCCAGAGGGAGTTAGAAGGTGCGGTTTGTGCCAAACTCTTCCAAATTGTCTCAATAGTGGAGGAAAATTCTTGGATTACCGTACCTGAAAAACCGACGAATATATATTATGATTATAAAGTACGTTTAAACAAATAACTGTGTCGCGTCCAGCCCACATAACCTTGCTGGGCGGGTGGTTTATACACGTGAGAGTTCTCGCATGGGTCCACTAGTTAAAATTACAATCGAAGCAAAAATAAATTCAAAGCACAATAACGTAGTGAAAAGTGACGCGAAATTAAATGCAGTGCGAAACGAAATACGTGGCACAGGGATTTGCACAGTGAAACATGGCATGGTAAATCTTTATATACTGGTAGGCTATATAACTTAATTGAATTGTTTGGAGAAATTCAAGATGACGGCTGTGCCGCATTTTACAATAATATTTTATTTATTTTGTAATCTGGTGATCGAAGTTAAAGTTTGTGTAATGAACAATCATAATAATCTTCATGGCTTCAAAATTTCACATATATAATAATCTTCATCTATCTGTACATAACTATACGGCCTACATATTAAACAATACAACATGGTGGCCATGGAAAATATTTCACCGGTTCTCAATATCTACGAATCTATCACAGCAATCAAACTGACATCTTATATAATGATAGAGGTTATTAAAATAAGTTCACCCATGTGAGTTTCAATAACTTGATGGACACACAAAACCAACATGTCGGCCACCCAAAATTTAAGTATTATAATGGGCTTCACTCGTGCCTTAAAAATCTGACCGCAGTGAAACTTGGCGTGGTAAATCATTATGCAAAGCTTAATATACTGGCGTCTAATTTAATTCAGTTTTTTTAAGAAGAAACCCCAGATGGCAGCTGTGCGGAATTCTATAATCACTTTCTTAGCCTATTTTCACTTATGAAAAAATAGGCTTAAGATACCACCTTTTGTCCATGTGTGTGTCCCTAATAAAATCTAAACGGCTGAAGTGATTTCAAAGAAACTCAGTAAGGATACAGTACTACTTCGTCAGCCCCGACCGTGCTCTTCACATTTTATTACGTTTCACCAATCCAACCAGTGAAAGGAGTCCTATCTTCTCAAGCTAATTGTGAAGACGTTATTGACAAAAAGCTTTCTTGCTTTCTGTTGAAAATAATGTCAATGGCGAGAAATGAGATGCGTAAGAGCAGAGAGGTGAAGAATAACATTTGTCAGCAGATTTAAATAAAAACAACATTACACTGACTTACATTGAACCCGAACTTGATCCCACAAACCTGTCAGTTAATGATGACAGTTCTGAGAGAGCAGGCGATAACGTTATTTATTATTTGTGTGGGTACCTGGTTCACACAGCGGCAAAGAAGATTGGGAAATGTACTTCATGCATTAGGTCATTGGAAAGTGATTCCGAAACATTCAATGCTGCTAGTGATGTATGTATCCTCTCCAAGCTGAGAGACTATGGCGGAAGTAAATCTAAATTTCTTAAATACCCGTCCTTATCTTTCTTTCACGTTATGAAATGTGTAGATGCAGTAGTGGAGGAAAAGTTGGAGCAAGAAGGCGCGTTGTTGGGCGATATATTTTCAGATTGTGTGGATATGATCTGTGAACTTCCTGTGTTCCGAAATGTGTGCTGCTCAGAGGATCACATGTTACTGTACTTCCATAGGATAGTGTTTCACTACATTAAATGCCGGTTCATTTTACGGGCGAAAGAAATGTCCAGAGAACTGAGATCCAGATCGTCTTCAAAATCAGCGAGAAAAATAATGACGGTCTCTTCTGTTGAGAGGTAAGCTCTACTCTTCTTAGCAATTTATTTTAGTGTGTTCTAGATAGTATTTTAATATGTTCGTATTCCCTTGAAGATTTGTTTCTGTTATTCACAACTTGCTTCGTCTTTAGTGCAATACTTCTTTTAATAAACAACAAGCCATACAGTCCGTCCACCTGCACGTCCAGGCCAAGTTACGATAGTACCACCTAGCGGCGGAAACGGTCAACTATCGGAGTACCTTCACTTATTACTTTATTTGCTCGGCCTATATATAAAACAATCCAACATGTCGGTCATGCGATGTTTTTCACCTGTTCACAATATCTCCAAAATTGTTTAAGCAATCAAACTGAAATTTTGTGTGTTGATAGAGGACTAATAAGCAGTCTAAGTACATACAGTAAGTGTGATATTAAAAATCCTGAAAAACACAAAAGTAAAGGGCGGCCAAGTGATTTCCAAATATTTAAATTTACATTTCTAGCGTTCTAATCACTCGAGTTCAATGAATGATAGCACAGCGAATCTGTATTCAGAGCTTAGAATAGAGAGATCGTATTTTTAATTGTTTTCAAAAATTCAAGATGGCATCAATTCAAAATTTTAAGAGCTCAATGTTTTTATTTCTCGTATCCTATTCAAACGATTGAAGAGAAGATTCGTATGATGGGCTATTATAATAATCATAACCTAGTGATAATACATTCTGTAGCTTTTCTTTAAACCATAGAAGCCGTGCATTTGATTTTTCTTAAAATAAACTCCCGTGACTCATTACAGAAAAATGCCATCTCGCGGGAGGAGTCTTAATCACCGAAACTCGAAGTTATATATTTTAGCACACAATTTCTCAATGTAATGGTGTTGGTGGAGGCATAGGTCGTGTACCAAAAGCTATTTAGTAGCCTATATCACATAGAAAGTCCTTGTAATTGGCCGGATAATTTTAAATGGAAAAGGTCAGTAGTATAATTTATGAAAATAGGCTAATTAGTTCTTCACGGAACTACTTGTTATTGTGGTGATGGTGGTGGTCATTGTTTTCAGGAGTGAAACATCGAGGTCATCTGGCCCAACACTTAATTTAGTTACCGTAAATTTTAGATTAATCGCATGCTAATTTCTGAAATGGAACGTCTCTTACCGATATCCTATTAAACCGGTTTTTCAGAAACTGAATATATTGTTACACAATTTCTTAGTGTTGTTTTCATATATTGTAGATAAGCCTCATTATGTAAATTAGTACACTTATTTTCCATTGCCGGTGGTATGTTGATGCGAGTTATCATGAGTATTGATGAAAGCTTTGACATAAGACAGGGTTAGCACTTGTACCACAGTAAGACCATTTAGCTATCTAGCTATCTTAAAATATTAGTTTTATGTTTCTTGTCCGAAATGACAACAATGTTTGGGTACTGAGGTTTGATTTCTAAATTGTTGCCCTATACTTTATCACAGTGTACCAGACGATATTTTGTCCATCACTTGGAAAATCCATTTAAAATGTGGGAGAGTTTTTAAATGGAAAATACAAGTAGAATGTAAGAAAATTAATGGATTGTATAATTCTTCACGTAACTACTTGTGTTCAAGGAGTGTTGGTCCATGGAAAGCATAAGACTACCCTTTCATAATAATAAAATGGATGTTTTGTATTTATTGAGGAATGGATATGCAGTTTTCTAGCTCTATTTACTATCTGGATACTAAAACAAGAACCTTTCCAGATTTTGAGGGAGTGTTGCGCATTGAGCTACCGTAGTTTGATGGCTAATTTCTATCTTTCCAGTTGAATTGCGGAGCCTATTCCTTCACGAGGATGCGATAAGGTACCTCACGAAGTGTTTGGACCATGGCGGTCCCGTAGAAGGCCTGCGGTGAATAACGCTAAGTAAACACGAGATAATGTGGCGAGACACAGGCGAAGCTGCCCGCGCCCATCCTGCCTACAGTGCTGGCGAATTACAATGGTGCTTTATGATACTCTTATTGCCTATTGCATTAAATTTTATATGAATATTATTTCATAAAACACGACGTGGTAATGGGTCAATTTGAGGAACATACAAAAATTACGTGGTGATGCTAACACCGGAAAATACTGCCATTTATTCCATGACCAATTTAATATATACACAAACCAAGAAAGAGTACGATTAAAGCTAATGTATGCACTTGTACGGCCAAGGACCACACATGCAACTGCAACTAATGAGTTGTGCTCTTAATGCGTGTGGACTTTATAAAGTGAGCCCAAATTTGCATCTTAATATTCTACTTGTAGCATCCTTCTCAGAAACTGAGCGTCCACTACTCTCCGAAGGGTAGATTAGCAAGCAGGTTTCTTCTGCGGAATGGGAAGTGATGATGTTACATCTCTTTCGTGGTTGATTCTGTGGAATTCTGCGTAGAACTTTAATTGTGACGCAAAAAATTGAAAGAAAGTGACCAAGCAAAATCAGAGCATTTAATCGCTGACCACGGTAACCACTCTCCATGAAATCAGGAGACAGAGGGGCTCGTATCATACCAGTCGTACTCGAAATGGATTAAATTATTTTTATTTCATTCCCTAGCGAAAGCCGCGATAGTGTTTTCTCTCATGCCATGAACTTTTCCTTCCAAATTCCCTTTCGTTTTCTGTCGTATTTTGTGATCTGCTCGTTCTTCATAGCAGGGTAGTCCACGATAGGCACAGTCCGCATCACTGCTAACATGGTGATTTATAGTAATTTGCTTATTGTTTTGTTGGCTCAGTGTAGCATTCAAGGCCGCCGCATATGTTTGCATCACTGAATCTGTCAGCCATAACGTTACTTGAAAGCAGTGGCGGCCGGTAAAAAGGTTGCAGTGTTATACAACGACCAGATTTGTTCAAAAACAAAAATTAATACCGTAATAATATTTTTAGCAAAGCTGTACGCTTCCTTTTAAATGCATAGGAATTCATAGTTTTGTTCTTTGATAATCCAGGAAATCTTGTAGCACTGTGAGCTGTGTGAGAAAACGAAGCACGCCAGTAGAATTGGGGCGCTCGCCGTGTGGTTGTTGCCAGGCCCGAGCACCGACCAGATCTCAATAATGGATGGAGTGTATGGCAGAGATGCTAGACCGAGTAAGTCGTATTCTAACAGTTAACTCAGCTGGTTTTTGCACGCTGTTTGCAACACGGGTGGATAGGTGCGGACGAAGACATCTGAGATGCTCCGTATACTACCAATACCATTGTCTCGCAATGTAAAGTAATTTGCGCGTGAGTGCAATACTCGCGGTTCTTTCTCACCCTCGTGTATACTGTAACTTACGTTGATTTTTTCTCGTGAAGTTTTTCAAATAACTTGTAATCCATTTAATCTCGATGCGAATGTGATGTTCTCTGAACTGCGGCATTCGTGATGAATGAGCTTCGTCCGTTTTACAGGGTAATTGTATACCGTTTTCTCTGATATCAAGCGGCCCTTTACTCCAACCCCCCACTTTAATGAATTAAAATATTGAAACATCCTGAAGAATTATACGCCAACCGCCACTGCTTGAAATTTGGCATAATTGTCTGTATGTCTTTCATTTGTTTGACGTCATCCATCCTCTCCGAAGAGACGATCTGTAAGCGTTCCAGCGTGCGGAGAGATGAAGCATTGACCATGCCTCCATAATGGCTCAGCTCAAGTGTTGGTAAGTTGAACCTATCGTAGATTTAGCCGGATTTAGTTATTCTTACTAGTGAAAAAATCATGGGCAGGTGTGTTGTAAGGTCTATGTCGAATACTGTTTTCCATGGAAATCAAAGAATATTTGCTCTTCGTTGCTGGCTAGAGTTAAGTTTGCGGTAGTCTCAATTATTTTCGTCGCAATGAAAAATCATGTCAACTACCGTACAACCTATAGACTCATTGTACATGGTCCTATCCTATTCGTACTATCAAAAGTACCCACAATATGATACATGAAGGTTACTCAAAGCCATGAAAGCAATTTATGTGCGATGTGTATCAGTTTTGGCGATCGTAAACTTGAAATGTAAAGATTTGAAGCCATTCTTTCAGTGTTGCTATACAAACTGTAATTTGTAGCTCTTCAGTCGGTCAACACGAATGTGCCCAATGACTGGGCGGGGTACAACGTATAAAATATGTAAATACACTGTTGAAAAAAAACATGTTACTTATTAGTTAACTAGCAACCCGGAAACTGAAGCATCATTTATATAATTTGTGGAGGAATCATAATTCATAGCAGAATTCTCTTTATCGGACCACAAACCATGAACATTCTTCCCTGAGTCATAGGAACTTTGGGGATGACTCCCGTTGTCTTTGTGAATTCTTTCTTTCTTTCTTTCTTTCTTTCTCTCTCTTGTGACAATCGAGAAATTATTTATTGCTTAGTTTCATTGTTACGTGATAAGCGTATTTCTTTCGATTCCAATAAACTACGATCTATATCCGTTTTCCGTCTCGGCATGATGATATTTAACACTGACTGGACTATTAAGTATATTCTTGTCAGACATGATTTAAGAATGACGAGGTGCTTGAATCTCAAATCCCCCTTCCGTCCAATCGAAACTTGACTGTGTATTCTGAGGAAAGAAACGTTCACGAGAGAAGTAAAGAAAAGCCGAGTTGCACTTCCAGGGAAACTCCAAACACATCTACTCTTCTCTGAAGTCTTAAGTCGACACGACTCGACAGTGTCTGGGGTGATACGCTCGCTTGCCAGTGAGCTAGCTCGTAAACTGCCTCGAAGCTAGTACGGTAATTGAATGGAGATTGTTGAAAGAAATGAAAACGTAAAAACACTTATAGTGGGCGATGTATTGAAGATAGAGGTATGTTGTCACGGACATTTTTGTAGAACTTTTCATGATGAACAATTCTTACTCTCATAGTATATAGATATTTTAACGCTTTGCCCAGCGTAAGCTTAAAGAGTGCACGGATGCCAGGTTTCTTTTCGACTTTTTCACTGAAATCGTTACTGCTTGGCTTCCTTTGATCATAAATAAATAATTTTCTACCGAAACCTTCCTCGAGATATCCTTTACAGAATGGTTAAAACCGCATCAAAATCCATCCAGTGGTTCTCGAGATTACCCGTAACATCTAAGAATCGTGGAGTTATGTTTTATACTACGTAGAGATTATGACTATTGGAATGGGGGCAATTAGGATTACTTAAGACAACATGTATTATCACACTCACCAAATGTTGGTTGCATGAGACGAAAGCATATTATTTAATCATAAATAACGGAGTTTAAAATACCATTCCATAGGCATTTTACTTACTGGTACCACTAGAATAACCGAAGCTGAGCGGGCTGAGCCACTTTCCACGCATAGATTACGCCGATAGTAGAATCCCGTTACAGACTTAATATAAAAAGTGACTTCTTCAATCTAGGCAAATTATGGGTTTGTTAGCCAACCTATTTCGAGCTCTAGGAGACCAACCATATCATAATAGCACACCATCTTAGATGTCACAGTGACATATGGTTTACCTTTCAGATTGAATGCATAGGCTACACAAAGTACATAGGAATGATGACCAACCTGATCCTAAATAAAGCATCACGATTTGTATGATAATATACCAGGTGAATAAGCTGACCCTAATAATATTGTATTATGCAGCCCAACTAACGCGTGATGTCAGGAAGGCCCGATAATTATCTGGTTGCATCCCGTATGGTACTAATGTACTGCAAGCATATCCTGCAGGCATATCCTGCAACCGATGCTGAACACTATTATTTTCCCCAAAATGTGACCACAGACTAATACGAGGGGAAAATAATAGTTTTCATTATTGTCTGTGGGATATGCTTGCAGGGCATTAGTAACATACGGGATGCGTGTAGAGAAATATCGGCCTTCTTGACAACACGCGTTAGTTGGGCTGTATGATACAATATTATTAGGGGCAGCTGATTCGCCCGGTATATTCAAAACCTCGGTGTACGTGTAGAATAATGATTTTGATGTGTAACATCTTTCCGCTCGGTTGCTGGATAGTTTTGTGGGAGTGATTTTGAAAATTGGGGACGGAAGTGGATCGGAACGATCGAGCTGGCAGTGGTGGATCGAACGGAAGTATGCACTGCCCGCTCGATCGATCGATCCAGCGGGCAGTGGTAAGACCCAGCTGTCAGTGGCACGAGAAACAATGAGTGCGTGGTGTCGGAAATTGATACCACAACGTACTCTCGGCCATGTGGAATGTATATGACATACTGAACGGAAAACGTTCATGTAAACTCTGGTGTCAAGTGATTGAAACAAATGACATGGTACATGTTCGAAGTCTTCGTATCAGTATTTAAATGGTAAAATGCCTTAATATCAAACATTGTAAGTAGTCGGCATTGCCGGTATTATGTTTCTGCACAATGGCTATTCAAATATTAACCCACATAACGGCAATGCAGTCATCAATATAATATAATCGTTGTGGTTATACGAGAATTGAGCAAGCCTTCATGAACTATTACTGAATACATTCTCTTTACTCACAAGAGGACCTATTCATAAAGCATTTTAAACTCAATTTCACGCAGGAACATTATCGAAACAATCAAAATATAAATGAAACTTAATTCCGTAATGCAGTATTATTCGAACGTGGAAATAAGTCACCATCTTGTGCAGAAAATTTGCGTAGTCGAAATAGCCGTGGGGTTAGTGCTTATGACGGTGAATCTAGAGATCTTGGGTTCGAATCCCGGACGGGGTAAATTTTTTGTTACCAGATTATCATTTTAAACGATATTTATCATATCAATATGACTCATTTTAACAGAATCCATATGAAATTACCTGTTGGTCTGTGAATGAAGAGGACCTGTTTATAAGGAATTTAAGGTTATGAGCGGTGTCGCGTCTATTAATCTAGTTGATCCATATCGTATTCTTTATTTAGGCTAGTGCTGGTGGAAGCTACAAATCATCTAATAAAATGAGTTCCGTATTATAAACTACATTGTCTGTAAAACACTCCATTTTACAATAGATTAATATTTGTGCCAATAATAATATAAAATACCGGTGTATCAACAATTCCACATGAGGTTTCTTCTATGTTAGATGTTACACATCATATGCGACTACTGTAAGGCTCGTATTTTTAGCCTACTTTTCACATTTTGCAAAAATGAGGAAAAAGTAGACTTATGAGATCGGGCAAATGTGTGTCTGTCTGTCTGTCTGTCTGGCTGTGTGTGTGTGTGTCCCCCTATCAACTCCTAAACGGCTGCAGCAATCGAAACAAAATTTGGTAGGAGTAAAGATCTATACCTGAATATCTCACGGCCGTATTTGAAAATGATGTCAGTACTACCAACTGCTGAAGAACCGCAATTGAAATTTGAGCTCCACGTTGGATATCCTGGAAGGCTAGGAGCTATTTCAAAATTGGCACACGTATATATAATAATATTGCAGTTTAATTTCCAGGAGGCCATACATGGCAGTGTTGCCAAAATGATTATAGGCCTGCTGATAGGTCCAAATTTAAATGCATATAACTTCTACACTATCAATTGGATTTCAACCAAATTTCGTATGTGCTATGTGTACATAAACAGATATGACTGAGCGTATTCTTAAAAGCCACCAGAGCTGCCAACTGTTAATAAATGCACTCAATTTTTTAAAATCCAAATACCCATATATCAGAAAGTATGCAAGCCGACAGCTTTAAACTATGCACACGTATAGTACCTGACATTCTATATTAATTTGGAGTAACTAATATACGTCAGTGCTGCCAACATGATTCTAAGCCTGCTGATAGGTTCAATTTTAAAATGCATGTAACTTCTATACTACCTAATGGATTTTAGTCAAATTTGGCACAACAAAAGATCATATTATTTCAGATCATTTCTGACTAATATATGCATTAAATTGTTGCCAACATGATTTTACGCGCGCTGTTATATCCAATGTTTAACTGCATGTAACGTCAATGCTATCCATTGGACTGCAACCAAATTTTGTATTCTGTTCCTTAAGAGATGGAACTAAGAATACAGTACATTCCGTCACCAGGGCTGCCAGCTGTAGTGCTCTATTAGGCTACATTATGCCAGGTATACAGTATTTCGAACTAATTAGAAATTTCGATATTACCAACTTAATTTTGTCATTACTCTAAATAGATCCACATAGATTAATCATGAATCTTAAATTTTAAGAAAAGTAGGCTCTTTAGTTCGTCACGGAACTTCTTGTTTTTTCATTTAAAGGGCCAGGGAAAATATGGCATTCAGCCCCATGTATTTCGAAACTATTGCAGCCATCAAATCAAAATTATGTATGGTGATAGACGTCTATTAAGTAAGTAGCCTACACTTGATGTGACTTGAAAACCTGATAAACACAAAAATCAGATGGTGGCCCCACGAATTCCTAATATTTGAATTGACTTTCCTGGATGATTTAAACATCCGAGTGCTGTGAAACATAGCACAGCTAATCACAATTTATGGTGAAGTATGTAAGCATCCAATATGTTCAACTATTTTCAAACATTCAAGAAATTTCGAAATTAAAATAAAATCATGGTGAAGTCACGTCCTAGTTTATGAACCATGGGCAACGGCTGCGTGGTCCTTACAGTCGTGATGCCAGTTACTATGGAATACGAGTGGGCTTCTTGGACATATTTTAAGTCGTAGCCTCCTTGTGTTTAGGTGGCTAGAACTACCCAATTCACTTGATTGTTCCCTTTGATGAAATTCATGGGGCCCTGTGTAAGTAAGGCTAGCAACCTGCTTCACTTGTACTTTCTAAACCTGCTAAACATGTCATGAGCAAGCCACGGACCTATGGGAGTGATTGAGTACCACTCCCATCTGACAAATCAGGGACTCCTTTGAAACGAACAAGTAATCGAACTGGTATTCGATGGGGTGCCATTAATATCGAAGGTGGTTATGGATGGAAATAAGTAGAGAAGCTGAGTCACCAAGTAGGTTGAGATAGGATATTTTAGGTATTAATGCAGTTCAGATAAAGGGAAATAGAGAGGAGGAAGTAGGAGATAACAAGGTATACTTGTCAGGAGTAAAACGAGGGAGGGCAAAGTAGGGAGTGGGGCTGTAGGTCAAGAAAAAAAACATAGTTTCGTGCGATACTTAAATGAACGATTAATGTGGATAGATTCGGAGATGTCAGGAAATAGGCCCAGGATTCTTTCAGTGTACGTTCCATGTAAAGGGGCGGATCAGGACGAAGTAGACAGATTATATGAGACACTCTGTGATGTGGTAGTGAGAGTCAACAATAAGGATAGTGTAGTAATGATGGGGAATTTCAATGATAGGATAGGAAATAGAACTGAGGGGTATGAGAAAATAATGGGTAAATGGGGGAGGATAGGGAAGCGAACACCAATCTGTTTATTGGACTTATGTGCTAGCAAGCGGTTATCTGTTGGGAGCTTATTCTTGAAGCATAAGGAGATTCACATCGGAGGGTAAAGGCACCAGATTAATAATAGACTATATCATTACTGATTTTCAATTTTGGAAATTGATAATGAATTACGGGCATTCAGGGGATATTTTGATGAAACAGACCACAAACTGATCTGCTGTGAATTAAGCATAGTAAGACATAAGATGCAGAAAGTGATGGCTGTTTGCATACGGATCAGGGTTGAAAATATCCAGGGTAAGGAACTTAGACAGAAATACATGGAAATGATTGATGAGAAATTCCAAAGAATAACAGGACATTGAAACGGGGTGATTAGGATACAGGGATGCAGTACTAGAAGTACTGTAGCAAAGGCATGTCTTGGGACAGCAATGTGTAAAGACCGGAAATAAAACGCACATCTGGGTGGAATGAGATAGTGAAGTAAAAGGAAGGCTTACATAAAATGACTCCAAACAAGGATTCCGGTGGACAGAGAATTATATGTTGTGGAAAGAAACAGATCCGTACAAATAATAGTTCAGTCCAAAGGGAGGAATTTGGAGATAAATTATTAATGTTAGGTCAAGCGGCAGGAATCCTCTCTGGAGTGTTATAAAGAATCTTAGACATGGAGGAAAATTAGAGAAATGGACACCGTTCTGGATAATTCAGGAAAACTCATTGTAGATACTAAGAAAGCACTGGGAAGATGGAAGGAATACTTCGAAATTGTGCTAAATGTTAATGGAGACATATCTGGCAATGTGGCAGATTTTGAGATTATGTAGGAGGAGAATGGGGACGGGAACAGGATCACGGCTGATGAAGTAGAGAGGGTGGTAAGTAAACTACAATGTAACAAAGAGGCAGGGATAGATGAAATTCGTCCAGAAATTGTAGAGTACAGCGGAAAAGCAGGGCTGAATTGGTTGCATAGGACAATCGAATTGGCATGGGTTTTAGGAAAGGTACTCTTTGACTGGAAAAAAGCAATAATCGCCCTTTATTTATAAGCAAGGTAACAGAAAAGATTGCGATAATTATAGAGGCATTTCTTTGAAAGTGACCAGGGTAAAGCTTACTCAGGCATTGTAGAAAGGACAGTTTGATCATTTACCGAGAGTAAGACGGATGAAAAACCAGTGTGGCTTTAGACCACAACGAGGATATCAAGATCAAATTTTTAGTATGCACCAAGTTATTGAGAAATGGCATGAGAGGAATAGACAGTTGTGTTTGTGATTTGTAGACCCAGAGATAGCGTTCGATAGAGTACCCAAGGAGAATATGCTGATCATCCTGAGAGATTATGGTGTCGAGGGTTGGCTGTTACAGGCAATCAAAAGTATTTATGTCAATAATCAGGCTGCAAGTGAGAGTTGGTGGTAGGATGAGTTCTTGGTTCAATGTTGTTACAGGAGTGAGGCAAGGTTGTAACCTCTCACCACTACTGTTTATTTTATATATGTCTGGGTGGGATTCAATTAGGTGGAATCTAGGTAAGCAGTCTGGCCTATGCTGATTACCTGCTTGTAATGGTGGACTCCGTTGAATGCTTGCAAGCAAACATGTTAGAACTTGAACAGCAATGTAGGGAGTATGGTATAAAGATCAGGATTTCAAAGACGAAGTTTATGTTGGCAGGGACGAATCACAAGGAAATAGAATGCCAGGTAGGAGGAACTAAATTGGAGCAGGTGGAACGTTTTAAGTACTTGGGCTGTGTATTCTCTCAGGATTATAAAACAAACTCAACTTTTATAAGGAGATTCAATCTGCGAATCGTAATATAAACACCAACTAAACGCACTACACTTACTGTCGTTAGATAATATTTGTATATAAATTTAAACCTAAAGCCAGTGATCATGATCTGATGAAGACCTCTTGAAGGTCGAAACACGTAATCCTAAATATGCCCCATTATAATAGCGATCACAACTAATACTTGTAATTTTTTTCCAGGAGTGTTACTTATTATTCATATATTTTATTTACACTGTACCGGCCTGTTTGCCATCTCTTGATGAATGCAGTACATATGCATTTGTCTGTTGGCACAGGCTAGAGTAAAATGTGGCTTTTCACCGATGTCTCAGTCTCACTAATGGCTGTGATTATATGGAAACTACTGAGGTACGGGAGGTGATTAGTAATGACTAGGGCTCGGATCGATATGCTCGATAAAATCTCCAGATATGCTCGAAAACCATGTGTTTTATGCTCGATAGATATGCTCGAAAAAAAACATTATATGCGGTTAAATATGCAGAATATGCTCGAAAGACACCGTTATAAACTATAGAAAGGAAAGTGAAACGAAAAAACCAATAACATACCTTTATATACGAGCTTTATTTTCTAATTGTATGTACGATACACTGCAATATTCTTGCATTCAAGTTTTTCAAGTATATATAAGAGAAGTTTTCTTATAAAAGTTACAGTTTATAAGTTCATTTACAAAATGTTCAGAATTAGGCGAGTCAATGAGGTAGGTCTGCATTGGTCTGTACAACAAGATTTTTTTTCTATGTTTTCAGTTTTGAATGATTTTCTTAAATCAGTCAATAAAAGTTTCAATGACGAGAACGACCTCACTAAAACCTGCGGTTCTATTATTCGCACCAGATAGGCTTTTCAATAATTATTTCAGTTTTCAAAACTTAAGGATGGCCAGGGCCCGAATTTGGGGGGGGGGGGGGGAATTCGAAGAAAAACAAACTATTTAAACGAAAAACACAAGAATATCCATTTATATGCTTCTATTCTGAAAATCACGGTTTTATGTATTTATATGCTCGATAAATTTCAATTCTGTAGGCCCCAGAGAGGTGAAAATACCACGGAAAGGCTTCTTTCAATGTGTACTACTCAGGAAAAAAATATGCAAATATGCTCGAATCCGAGCCCTAGTAATGAATGACATTCAGGGCACAGTCAGTGCCTGTGGATGCTGTGAAAGGTTCTACTCATAGGGTTAGTACTGCTGTACTGACTCAGTGAGGAAAGCAACGGCAAACTACCTCACTCCTCTTCTTGCCTAGTACGCCTCAATATAGCGCTGCCTTAGGTTTTTGTGGGTATCCACCCACATAACCTAACGGCAGTGCTTTTTGAGGATCCAACCAGCCTTCGGGCTGACTACCTAATAGACAGATATTGTAACCCATCCAGTCATGGGGCAAATTCGTGTTGACCGACTGAAGAGTTCCTGTGACTTGTTACACAAGTAGTAAATAATTAACTGATTCTGAAAGTTCTTCATGCGAACAGAAAATAGGCTATCGTGCGGAAAGAAGTGTTATAGGATCATCATCAGATCCATTTTACTTAGGCTATTAAATCAATGTCTACAAGTATGGGTGAGAGTATTTACAATATGTAAGCCTACACTTATTTAGTTGTAGTTAGAGGTGGCTTAGATGGCGTAGTTGGTAGCATGCTGAGCTCCTATGCTCAAGATCGCGGGTTCTAACCCGACCAAAGTCGCCGGATTTTTTAAGAGTGTTAAAAATCCCTCAGTATGCCTTCCTTTGGAGGGGAAGTAAAGCCGGCGGGTCCATGTCATAGATTTATGGCATGTAAAAGAACTTTCCCCTATTGTGTGAAGCTACATTTGTAGGTTAAATTTGATCAACGCACTATAGGCCAGGTGCTGGTTGTAATGGCATCTAGTAGCCAAGTTCGCGGCACGGTGTTTTTGACAGTAGTATTTGGTAGCAAAAGTAGGAACTACTTGAAATTGATCGTCTGCAGCCCTTACCTGAATTACTGATAACACACACTAATACAGCCATCACAATTAACACCGGTATCAGACAGATTCTACACACACCCAAAATACACGGGGCTACATGACTGCGTTGTCGCAGCCCCTAAAGTAAGGAACCAACCAACCAGTAGTTAAACTAACACAACTAGTCAATATTTGTTAGGATACAGTAGATACAGAAAGTGGTGATTGACCTCCAAATTTACTTGCTCAGTGTGATTATGTGATTGTTGTTAAATAGTCACGTGACCACTTTCAGTATCTTAACAGAAATACACATATAACTAACAAATGCTGACTAGTTGTGTTAGTGTAACTACTACCACAACTAAATAAGTGTACTTACTATAAATACCGACGCCTCCATGGCTTAGGTGGCAGCGCGTCGGCCTCTGACCGCTGGGTCCGTGGTTCAAATCCCGGTCACTCCATGTGAGATTTGTGCTGGACAAATTGGAGGCAGACAGGTTTTTCCCCGGGTACTCCGGTTTTCCCTGCCACAAATTTCATTCCAGCAACACTCTCCACTGTCATTTCATTTCATCTGCCATTCATTTAATCATTCCCCCAGGGGAGTGCGACAGGCTTCGGCATCCGGCACAGTTCATACCCTCGCCGCTAGATCGGAGCTTCATTCATTCCATTTCCCGACCCGGTCGGTTGACTGGAAGCAGGCTGTGGATTTTCATTTTCACTATAAATACCATCACCCACACACTTGTAGACATACATTTAATAGCCTAAGTGTAATGTATCTGATGATGATCGCTTGACGATCGAAACTGGCCATCCAATTGTATTTGTTAATCTCATGTAAATTCTTTTAAGGATTAGGAAACACCCAATACAAATTCGTGTTGATGGACTGAAAGAACATTAAATTTTAAAGTGTATGGAATGCAGCCGAAATGAATCAGAAACCCTTATTGACGTCAAATTGGCAGGTGAAAAGCTAAAGCTACTTAGGAAGAAAAATAACCAGTGATGGACGAAGCATAGAAGACATAAGAAGTAGGTTGGCTCGGGCAAGGAAAGCATTTGTACCGGACAGAAATTTGTTGACATCAAATATCGATTTAGGTATTAGAAAGTGAATATTGAAAGCGTTTGTGTGGAGCGTGGTACTCTATGGAAGTGAAACTTGAATTGTTGGTGCAGCGGAAGAGAGGAGAATAGTGGCGTTTGAAGTGTAGTGTTACAGGAGAATGATATAGAGCAGTTGGGTAGAGGTATTAAGACGAGTGGGAGAGGAGAAATGTTTCTGGCAACTGGTAATGAAGAGAAGAGATTGGTTGGTAGGAAACATACTAAGGCACCCAGGAATAGCAAACTTAGTTATGGATGGAAGGGTCGAGGACAAGAACTGTAGGGGCAGACCAAGGTTAGAATATGTTAAACAGATTGCCTTAGAATTTAGGTGTGATGGCTATGTGAGAGATGATATGATTAGCTCAGTACAGGGAGGCATAAAGCGCTGCACCAAACCAGTCATTAGACTGATGACTCAAATATCAATTTAGGTAGTAGAACAGAATCGTTGACATGCCGTATCTATTTCGAAGATGGGGACTAGGCTAGTGTGGCCCACGAGTGCACATTATCTGTTATAATATTGTTGTAGAAGACCAGCGAGGGTCTCGAGACAACACACACCCAATTAGGGAGCTGCCTCACTTGCGGACAGAGCGCCCATAGGTGTGAAGAAGAAAGGGAAGCGTGGACTTGTCAAGGCAGGTGATTGATCTCATTCCTGCGGTGTTGAAACCATAATCACAGTTATTTGCCTCTCAACACCGACGACGCATAAATTCCCCCATGGTATTTGATCTGACGGGTTTTTGTCATAAGATAAGCATTTTTTACCCGGTTTGATGACATGAAATATGTTAGATCTTGTTATCATAACAGCTTCTTGATTCATCGAGAATCATTACTGGTGGTGCTTTGGCGTTGTGTCTGGGGTATCTGCTTTGTATTCTACGCCACTCTGATATGATCCCGTAGGCCGCTGGTAGCTTGGTGGCTGACACACAGAAGCATTCAGCGTTCACCTCAGCTTTAGAAACACCCAGGTTCCGAATTAATGTTTCACTAGCCTACCCGTGCGAGAAATCTCACATGTTCATAAACCACACTTTTCCCAATAGGTTTATAATGCGAGACTTTAGGAGAAAGGTTGTTATGTTTTTATTTCAACCATATGATTATATTACACTATTTACATTTCAGTTAGAATTCCAAGTTCTACGTTCCCTAACTTAAGAAGGCAATCACTGAAAATTGGAGCATCATAACACTCACCGGTTATTCGATATTTATGAAATTATACGATTTGAGTAACTTACTCATTCCTTTGATTTACTGTTTCTGAAATCCATGCAAAATGATAAAGGAAAGACTTTAGAATGTTAAAATGACATGAAACAGGCATCACAGCGGCCAAAATGTGACGTTGACAGCAATTATGGAGCATATTTTCTTACAGCAAGAGTATATTCAAATCCCACACTTCGTACATTATTTTAAAAGTCATGTTTTAAAGAAATTATAGATATTTATGAAATTAGAGTGCAATTCGTCACTGCTAATGTCTATTCTCTTTCATTTGAATGCTCATTTGTCACGTTCGGTCGCTTGTGAGCGCCGCAGGAGGGTCTATAGCCTACTACTGAAATAATATAGGCTATATGATGATTCGCTCTATTGTAACTGAACGATTTAGGAAAAGTGTGCATGAAACTCGTGTACAGAAGTGGAGACGGGTGAACCGTATTGATAAGACAACCCATCTACCTGAGTTTAAGGACTTCACGGATGGACGCGCGACTCACACAAAGTCTAGCCTACTGATCAATGTTTTAGAGCAGGCGTTTTCAACTTGGTACTCGCGAGCACATCGGTGCTCTTTAAATGAAATTTGGTGCTCTCGTTATACGAGGCAAAAAGTGATCGCGAGCACAAGCTCCCATGAGATTCAATTTTTAATTTAAAATTTCATGCTCATTACAAGTTTTCACAGTCAGCAATTTTATTATTTTGTGAAATAGCCTAGTGGTTTTTAATCAACAGTAAAAATAATCAGATATCTCTGTTTTATGAGTAACATGAATTACGCTGATTCGATTCGACTGCCCAAATGTAAATACCGTATATCTTATCTGCACGAGCCATGCAAGCAGTTGCAGCATGCCTGGTCAGCGGTGAATCCATAACTATTTCAGCACTTCAGAAGGGGAGAGTTAGATAAGAAAAGGAAAGAGAGGCGTATTATTACTAGTAATATTATTCGATTTAATGGTGCTCAGGTACTTGGTATGGCACGAAGTTAGTGCTCACAGTCACAACAAGGTTGACAACGCCTTTTTTGAGCTTCCTTTTAATGGCCTGAACAAATATCTTGGTGAAGTTTCATATGCCATACATTTGTGTTATGTATTTGCTGTTGTTGCTATTATTGTTGAAGATTCATTTTAGGGGTAGGGACATCAGCCCTTTGTAGGCCTATTTGGGCGCGTGTTTGATTTCTTGATAACCTGTGTTTCTCTAGTGAAGGTAACTGCAATTATTAGAGTTGGGATTGGTGTAGGTGTCCCGTGATTTGACAATAGGTACAATCCTGATATTTCCCTAGAAGAAGTGTGAAAAATCACTCGGTATGGCCACTGTAAGTGCCAGGATTCATACGTGCTGGACATAATGCAGCTGCCCATCACAGTCATAGTGCACGATTTAGTTAGTTTAGTTAGTTAATGTTGTTTTAAGGGGCGAAACTACAAGTGCACGATTTAATAAGCACGGCTATGCCACGGAGTGTTTTATTGTTACAACGTCTCTGATGCCCATTTACAGAGCTCTACTATTTACACGCACTATCTGATGCCGCTAAGCGACATTATAACTTTAAAAATCCCGATGTCTGTAGCCACATGTGACAATTTTATAACGCTTGACACATCACACGTCCAGTATCATCATAATACGGTATTTATTCCTTACGCCTGTTGAAGTCATTATTTTTTGTTTGTCATTTACCATGTACTGAGCGTAGCGTATGTGGAAAAACGGCTCGACATATATCTTATGAATTTGGCCATACAGTACTCTCCCAACCCAAATAAGTGTATATCAATATTGAAGAATGACGCCCAACAGAGTCCAGTTAGCCGGCTTCCGTGGTCTTCGGGTTACGTATAAAGACCCTGGATTCAAAAGCCCTGGGTTCGATTACCGGCTCTGCCAAGAAATTTAATTCGGGTCAAAGGGTTGGAACGGAGTACATTCAGCCTCGTGAAGAAAACCTGACAAGAGATGGGTTTGATTCCCATCTCAGCTATTTTAAAGTGATTTTTCATGGTTTTCTACTTCAACTCCAGGCAAATGTCCGAATGGTATCTAAATTAAGGCCACGGTCACCTCCTTCCAAATCATAGCCTCAATTACAAATACACACTACTACTGCTATTACAATGACAGAGGTTATCAGACAGATGCCACACACACCCAAATACATGGGGCTACATGACCACGATGTCGCAAGGCCCCTAAATGATTGAAGAACAACAACAACAACAATAGTCCAGTCAAACTACTTCTACTTCCATAAATACTGCCTTCAATAATTGGAATTTACGGATGTTCCAACATGTTCGAAAGAAACTAGAATGTAGTCACAAATGCCCTAGCCTACTAGAAATCTGTGATGAGATTTGAAACTTGAGACTCTGAAAAAAAAAAAAACACGAAATGAGTAGAGAATAACGGTTTTAGAGAGTATTTCATGAGAATCCACCTTGTTGCGTAGTGGCTAGCAGTCTTGGCTGTTACCGCAGAGGCCCTGGTTCGATTCCCGGCTCTGCCAAGAAATTTAATTCTGGTCTGAAGGCTTGAACGGGGTACACACAGTCTCTTGAGGCAAAACTGAGAAGAGGTGGGTTAGTTTCCTACCTTAGCCATCCTGGAAGTGGTTTTCCGTGGTTTCCCACTTCTACTTTAGGCAAATGCCGGGATGGCGCATAAATTAAGGCAAATCCTGCCGCAATTACAAATACACATACTATACCAAACGTTGGGTCAAGTCCTGAGGAAAATATCCCTCCGCGCATCTCCACTCTCTCTCTCTCTCTCTGTCTGTCTCTTCTTGTGTTTCCGGCATGGATTATCATCTCTCAATCTACTATATACATTTATAATCATTTGTTTGCACCTTTTACTCAACTTCTCTCCACTTTTATTACCTTTGAAGTATTTTATTGGTGATTCAAGCTTAAAAGCTGCAGCTTGAACACGTTGTGTACTTGAGGAAACCATGTAGAACGTTGTGAAATCGTAGTAGTGTTGTCAACCTTTGAGCCTGATTCGCCATAAAATCGAATTACTCGGGTTCTCTTTTGTCGCTCAAACAAGGTTTATACACACACACACACACACACACACACACACACACACACAACAACAACAACAACAACAACAACAACATGTAATATACTATTAAATTCGTCCTAAATCGTTCCAAATACCACTAAAAACTATATTCACGCACACAATTCATCGCATGGAAAGCAATGTTGGAAAACCTTCCAATTAACCTGAAAATGAAAAATCTATTCAAAGATTTTTACAAAGGAAATTCTGAAAAGCTTATGAAAATATAGCAACATGTGCTGGAAAATCTTGTGCGCCAAAATCAAGCAGAAAAAGTGGGAACTATTTCCTGGCGCGTTAGCTTCTCCACAGACCAGACC
The DNA here is from genome assembly GCA_946902985.2 of Meconema thalassinum. NCBI lineage: Eukaryota > Metazoa > Arthropoda > Insecta > Orthoptera > Tettigoniidae > Meconema > Meconema thalassinum. The sequence goes on from OX336389.2 coordinate 1,168,428,005, forward strand.
ATCAAAGGGACCGCTTAGGTCTTGAGGTGACCAGAGGTATCACAGTGACACTGCTTATCAGACAAATTCTACACACACTCAAGTACAAGGGGCTACATGGCCTAGATGTCCTTGATGTCGCAAAGTCCCTAAAAGAATCAACAACAACTCTTTCATGAGAAACAAAGCAAAGTGTCGTATTCTAGCACTCTGTGATCCATAGCAAACAGGTTGGATGGACAAATGTTGATTATTTGTAGCCTACTTCGTTGGGAAATATAGGATGAATGAGGTAGTTTTGTTGGTATGCGATCAATTTTATGACGGTGAAGTTATTTACGATGTGAACTAACAACTTTTGTGATAGCTTCATCAGCTGAACAGTTATGACTGCGTTGTGACAACATTACTTGGTGTACGGAATACACTCGGATGCATATGCATCCTGTGGTAAGAACTCAACGCAACCTGCCCAACTCGTTACTCCCCCCACTCTTCTTTGTACGGCAAGTCGGAAGTGAGTGTTTTGAACATCTGAATGCTAGTCCAGATTGTTTTGTACTGGAAACTCATCTCTTCAATTTCCTATCAAGGATTAAATATTCACAAGGCAACTGAATTTCTATTGTAAAAAATAGCATCAGATGTGCAATGGGTGAAGAATCACCAAAAATAGGCTTAAGCGGCCCATAGACGGTCAATATTATTGCGCAATATTTCGGGTTGTGCAATATAATTGACCGCGTGTAGACGATATTGAAAGGTTGTGCAATATATTGCGTGATTTTCAAAAAGCTGAAAATATATTGTGCAAACGGGAAAATATTGTGCCGTCTGTTGGCAATATTGCGCAATCTCCCGCCAGTTGGTATACATAAGTGGTCAAGTTCGGGTCGTGATGGGTGACAAGAATGCAAAAAACCATTTATTTTAGAATTTGTTGAAGTGTATCCTGGCCTTCCGGCCCTTTGGGATGTGAAGTGCAAGGATTACAGTAATCGTGCCAAAACGGGGGAGTAGTATGATGTGCTCTTAGAAATATGCCGCGAACAATACCAAGAAGCGGAAAAACAACATGTGGTTAAAAGAAAAAAAGAAATTGCGTACCAACTTCCGCAAAGAATTGAAACGTATTCGCGATGCTGAGAGAAATGGTGCAGGTGCGGAGTATGTTGAACTTATGCTATGGTATTCCGAGGAAATGAAGTTCCTTGCAGGTCAAGAAACACCTACTGCTTCCATCAGCACTATGGACATATCATCTCAGGACACGAAACATGAAACTCTGGCGGAGACTGATTTTGCCGTTGTGTGGAGTTTGCACAATATACTGCCATTGTGGTTTTACGTCTGTGCTCGTGTTTGTGCAAAATATCGCACAACCTTCAATATTGCCTTCACACGATTCAAGTTATTGCGCACACAAAATAATTGCACAATATAATTGAACGTCTAGGGGTAACCGTCAAACTATTGTGCAATCTATATTGTACAATAATATTGACTGTCTATGGGCCGCTTTACACTGAGTGACCAAAGGTCACGGGAAGGGTAGTCCCATGTGCCGTGTATGACTCCTGAGTGTTGCGGCTGGCTGCGGCGGAGCAGAGCAGAGCTGTCTGTCACAGATATGCTCGAGTCCAAGCTCTGTGAACTTGCGGAGTGAGGGGAAAGAGCAGGGAAGGGTCAGGCGAGAAGAGAAGGGTCTGTCAACAGCCCGCCATGATATCTGGTATTCCTTTCTATTCCAATACTGCTAACATACCGGGTGGGTTAGCCGTGGTGGTTACGGCGTGGCTGCAGGCAGTCGCTCACATCCGGGAGGCGAGGAGGTTCGAATCCCCCCGCCGGCAACCTTGAAGATGGTCTTCTGTGGTTTCCCATCTTCCTTCCAGGCAAATGCCGGGGTTGGTCCCTAACTATAGGCCACAGCCGCTACCTTCCAACTCCTCGTCCTTAAAACCACCCTTTCCTCCCCAGACAACACTCCACACGCGACGGTACTTGTAGCTCACCCCATGGGTGTCCGCATAGAAGCAGCTACAAACTGACGAGCCGAACATGTCCTCGGACACTCCGGCACTAAAAGCCATACGCTAAAAGAAAACTGCTAACATAGGGCTGTTGTTCAAACCACTGAAGTGTTACGAATGAGTGAGTGAGTCACCGACCAATGTATAAGGGTTCTGAACTATATAATGTACCCATGTGAGTAATCTCGATGGAAAATATGCTTCCGCCTCCGGCTAGCGTCAGGACCCGGGCGTGTACCGTTCCCCCATTGAGCAGTTGCATATTTTGGATTTGAGGCTAAAAGGTATCAACTCTACAATGATAAGGCACAACTCTATCCTAAAACTTTAATTCAGTAATAAAATCATGGCTTCAAACAAACAAAACAATCCCCACAACCATAAAATAAAAGCAAACAAAAATTACTTCCACAATCCACTAATATGAACATATTATTATCATAATAAAATCATCTCATAACACAAACCTTTACCCTTATATCAACTTCACAAAATACTCTAGTGCGCTGATGCACATACAACTTCAGAAACAAACTGTACATTGATTCATCTGTCATCCAATGTGACTTTTTTAATTTCACAAAATTACTTATTCCTTAAACCTCGTCTTAATTTGACAATTATGTGTCCCGTGTGCGTTTGATCTTTCTCTTCCCACCAAATGCTTTACATGCATTAGCCTATTCTGGTGTTGCACAGCAGAATCCGTGCAACTCCATAATTATGTAAGCTACCCCTACACTTCCTGTATTTATATAGTTCCACTGCATGCCGTTTGTGATTTCATCTTAAAAACGTTAGTTATTGCTGTGTCGGATGGTACAATTAAACTACCCTTGGGCGCGTAGCCTGTGGCATCGAGTAACCAACTTCTGAAAAAGTTGTCAGTGACAGTACAAATGCAACGTCTAACTATTCGTTAGATAGCTAAACTTATGAACCATCAGGGTGATCTATAATTATCAATGTGTTCTTAAACCACATGGCTTCATTACTCAATATAACAATATTTCATTTCATGTCATTAACAGGGTCTAAAATCTGCCCTTTTTAAACCTTCTTTCCTTCACGGTTCGCTCGACTGTCCCAGACCCTCCTCTGAGCGGCCTGTACACAATAGGAGTGGAGTGAGGTTCCAACATTACCTCGACCCTCGTTTCCTGTCTCAAGGCTTTCTCCCCAAGCAGTATAAGATTTTACAAGACAAATACTGTGGTCCCAGTGACACACATATCCCAATGGATTTAAACTGAATATTATGCAAATAGGTACTGGATGAGCTTTAACATTTATTCCTACCCTGAGGATATAATAACTGGCACCACATAGGCCCATTTCAACCTGAAGGTACGAGGTTCATAAAACATTGGTCTAGTAGGTAACCGGTATCTCAAATAAATGCTGCGGTCAGCCACACATGCTGCCGTCATAAGATTCGCTTCAACGAGCCGAATCACTCAACAATAAGTTCTCTGGGAATCAGATAGAGTGCAGAGGTGTCCATCGTTTTCCTCTCACCTATCACGGGATTCGAACCCGGAACATTCCATATCCATCATCAGAGTTAGGGTCCAAACACTAATTACACTTTGGCACAAAGCATATCTCCCAGTATGCCCACGGCATACGAGATTTCATACGTCGAATAGACCACCTGGTTCCTAACCTAATGTCATGACCTTCGTCCTATAATTATTAAGAGAAATCTATCAATTACTCTATAAGCTTTTACTCAAGCTGCAAATTCAATTCACTAGAAAGCTCTTCCATTTCCTGGCATAATTATATTCCCATTAATACAATATATATTCTGATATAAAACTCTTTTCTTAATCCCGTAATGTAATCTTACTGTATAATCTTACTGCTTAGATCGATAAGTCTTCCCATAGCGTAAATATTTCTTGCTTACAACATTTTACCTGATGCATTCATTCATACCTTTTATTTATTCATTATTATTATTATTATTATTATTATTATTATTATTATTCTCACTGACATAAATAACCAAAATCCGACACAACTAATCATCTTAAAAATCGAACAACCGTGTTCGTTTCGTTTACATAACTGATTTGCCATTTTTAATTAATAGTGGTAACGATTAATCCACTCACTGATGCAAAATAACATCTCAACTCTATTAAAATCAACACAATAATGATTAAACCTGGAGGGTCTATCTCCTAATCTGATTCTTACTGGCATCTTTATAACTCTGAAATCACATTACATGCAGTGGCCTATACTTCTACATCAACATAATTTGTGGGGTACTCACATATATCGGCTAATCATGGTGGCTCCAACCACTCATATCCTTCCGGGTCGCCTGCCATATGCAGATTTAGTGCGACATTTGCATCTTGAATACACACATTTTATGATACATATCTTCCATTAACCACACGACACTTTGCATTTCTATAAAGAAGCTATTGCTTCCAAAACACATGACACTTTATAACACTTATTAAACCATTAATTTAAAAGATATTTCACATATGATTTATACAATAACACACGTCACTTTCTACACTTTTCATTGGTTGAAATTCCCTAGCAAAGATATCAAAATTGCAGGTGTCGACGGCATCTCCCGTGCTCCTACCAACTCCTGATTGAAAGTCTGGTTCATCTGCCCCGGAATTCACCAACAGTCTAACGATAATCCTACGGTAAGCTTCCTGATTTGCATAAATATGCTTACTTCCGTCCTGAGCGTTACTATTTGGTATTCTTAAGACATTACCAAATGCTTCGTAAAGTTTCTCCCAGCGCATTCCAGCGTAATTAGACATGTATGATCAGTCAATACATTATACATTGCGCTTAACATTGTACATAACTTTACACAGATTATTATTTTCAATAGTTCTGCAACTTATCTCACACGGTGCTTCCTAAGTGAATCACAAACCATTGTTCGTACTGCTGACTACACCTGCAGCACGACTGTCATTAATAAAAACTTTCTAAAAGTTCTACTGCACGGCTTCCCAAGTCGAAGTCCGGGCCTCCTTCCTTGCCTTCGGTAATACACATTTCACACAATAAAGTTCGTTGTTTACCGTACTTCTTATTAATTTCTGGCTATACATTATTATCTTCTCACTTGGTGCATTACGATGTTCGGTGAATATAATGGTTCACTCAAATGTACAAGTCTTTGTTTGAGCGTCCTTTCATGAGCCGGACCGCCATACGTTCCGCCTCAACAACTGCTTGACAACTGTGTTCTGACTGTCTGACAAAAACTGTGTAGCGACGACTGTCCTCTGCCAAGGGTCGACTCCCTTTATATTGGTTTCACACAAAAAGTAGAGCTAAAATTTCCCGCACTATCTCGACTCCTCTCCCAGCATGATTCTGGTCTCGAAACCATGCTCATCGGGTTCCTTTTTCTTCACTGATCCCAGAACTATCTGCGTGCTGAAGGATCGCTCGGCCAATTAATTAATATTAATTCCTTTCTCCATAGCGTGGGGACGCTGTTTAACTGGGAATCCCTGGCGACCTCGTCAAACCCAGCCGCGAACAACCATAGTCTTATGTCCTTCCGCACTCCATTAAATATGCGTCAATTTCGCAGATTAAAGGCTCTGAAATTAGCCTCCTGGCTAAAGATTCACCTGTGTGCAACTCTCATGTCATTGCGTTACTCCGATCACGAGTAATCAATGATTTTCCTTGGGATCTCTCCCCACTCTTCTTCGTCCTATTCTCAGTCGGGGAAAAACTGGGTCATTATTCAAGCCACCAACCTCTTCCAGACGACATAACTAGGTCAGCAAGATTGACGTGGCTCCAAGGGTCACCTCCCACAATTCTGGGCCTATTAGTAAAACGTCAAACTCTGCACTTTCGGTGCTCCAAGTCCAGCATAGCCTACTCCAAGTAGTCCAATAATGCTGTATTCCGCTCAATTTCCCTGCATTATTTTAATAAATAATGTCATTATCAACTGAAATCACACCAGTGATTAAATATACACTTTTCTCTAGGGGTTTTTACAATGAAACTCCCTCAACAGACCTCGGGTTCGTTCCCTGGTGGAACCTTTATACTGAGATCACAGTCTCTGTGATCCACGTTCGATATCAGTCAGCATGACCCCCTCGGGTTCATATTCCCCTTGCAAAACTTATAGAAGTCAATTACAAGTGACTCTCTGTAAGTAACCAGCTGACTGTCTATCACTGTCTGTGTTTACATCTGGGGTCCTTCACCTCGTCTGGCTGCGAGTAGGTTTGTTTAGCTCCCCCTTCCACACTGCGCTCAGCTCTAAGCTGTTCATTCTCTTGACGGAGGGCTTCATTTATGGCCTCGACTTCCCTCGCCGCTTCGACCATTTCTTTGTAAAGTTCTCGCAGGCACTGGCATTCTTGCTGTTTGTCCCTTCCACTGGACAAGCTGTCGGCTTCTCGTTCCGTCTCGCCGCGTGAACTTTCAGGTCTGACTGCCTGGCTGACTTCGCTATCCACGTTCAGTTGGGTGTGTGCTGCTAATACCTCATATTGTTCGTCGAATTCTTCTGGCGGATGGTAAGTTTTTAAATTGGCTGCATTCATAACGACCTCGTTTCCTGTTTCTAAATGCCTTATCCTGTATGCATTGTTTTGTAGGTCTCTAATCACCTCGAACGGGCCGTGATATGCAAAAATGAACTTCTTATACTTCCGTGCCTCTGGATCTGAACTGGCGGGTTTCCGCACTAACACTTTCTCTCCGACGAGAAGCGGTCTGTGATACCTCTTCGCACGATTTCTCCTCTGGCGTCTCTCCGCCTGTGCCTTGAGATATTCGAAGGTTCGTTGGATCCTCAATTCTCGTCCTGGCTGTGCGTCTACTGGTAATGGAATGACACCAGTCCACGGTCTCTCCGGTCTCTGATCCAAATGTAGAGTCACGCGAACCTGACCTGTCGCCTCATGAACGGTATTATTTATACAGTATTCAATTATTTCTAGGAACTCAATCCAACGCCAATTCTCTTCAGAGCAGTAGATCTTCATGTATTTCTGGATCTCTCTCATTACTCTTTCAACTGGACTTGCCTCAGGATGGCGAATGGTAGATAAAATCTGCCTAATTCCTAGGTTCTCCAGTTCTCGACGAAATTCTGCACTTGTGAAGCAACTTCCGTGGTCTGAGAGGATGTTGTCCGGCTTTCCAAGAATCGGAATAACTCTCTCTTCCAGGCGTTTCAATACCTGCTTTGAACTTGTCTTCTGTATGGGGCATAATACCACCATTTTTGAAAATACATCCATGGCTACAAAAATGTGTCTATTGCCTCTACGTGCTCTAGGCAGTGGTCCAAAGTTATCTATGCTCAATAGCTGTCTTGGCTTCTCCGGCAACAGCGGGATAGGTCGTTGCCTCATTAAAAAGGGATTTGGCTTTACCCTTTGGCACAAATCACATGTCCTAATAGCATTTCTCACCGTTTCTCTCAACTTTAGCCAAGTAAATGCTTCTTTCAACAGAGCACAAATTTTGTCTATTCCGGGATGTCCAAATGCTCTGTGGGCTAGCCAAACCAATCTCCTCTGCAAAGATGCAGGAATCATAATCCTTTGACGTGTATGATCTACATCATCCCACTTGTGCAGTATCTGATTATACTGTTGCCAATGCCTCTGCCTCTCTGTATATTGCAGTTCCCCTGGCTAAACGTCCCTCGAAGTAATCGATCATCATCTTCAACCACGGGTCTTCGCGTTGTAGGTTGGTAAGATTCCTCAAGTCATCCAACGTCTTCTGATCTCGATTCTCAATCTGGACAGCTAGCGCTTCCTCTTCTCTAGGGTAACGGCTTAATATGTCCGGTATTACATTTTCTTTCCCTGGACAGTATTCTATTTCCACATTGAATTGCTGAATATACAGGGACCATCTTGTCAATCTCTGGCTAGACAAGTCTGTCTTTAACAAAAATGTTAAAGCTTTATGGTCTGTTCTGAGGACTATTTGAAAGCCATACATGAGTTTATGCCAAGATTGCAACGCGTACAAAATTGCGAGCAACTCTATCTCTGTAATCGTGTAGTTTTTCTCATGGGCTTTCAGCCTCCTACTTATAAAGGCAATAAAAACTTTCTTTTCAGGCTGGTCAACATTTTCCTGGAATAGCATCGCTCCTACACCAATAAGTGATGCATCCGTCTGTATGATGAACTTCTGGGTATAATCCGGGTATCCCAGTTTCACATATTCCAAAAGCATTTGTTTTGACCTCACGAATGCTTCCTGACATTGCTCCGTCCAATTCCATCTGCCGCCTTTCTTCAATAGGTCCTGCAGGGGTGCTACTGTCGTAGTATAGTTTGGGCAGTGGTTCGAAAAGAATCCAATTACTCCCAAATACTGTCGGACGTGCTTTACTTTCGTGGGTCGAGGGAAATTTCGAATTACCTCCAATTTATGTGGATTAGGCTTAACTCCATTTGCATCAATAACATGCCCTAGGAATTTAACTTCCCTCTGACAGAAGTGCGATTTCTTGATATTAACCTTAAAGTTAGCTTCTCGAAGGTCATCTAGCAACTTCTTCAGGTCTCTCATGTGCTCCTCCAGAGATTCTGATGTGAGTAGAATGTCGTCTACATATCTGATGGTACTCTCTTTCACATCATCTGATAGATTGCGATCTAACGCTCTTATCAGTGCTGAACCAGCTGTTTTCAAACCAAAAGGTAGCCTTAAAAACGTGTATGTGTGTTGATCAAACATGAATCCTGTCAACAGACTAGTTTTCTTCTCTAATTCAAGATGGTGGAACCTGGATGTGATATCCAAGTTTGTGAATACGGTCTTCCCTTTGAACTTCCTGAGGATCTCTTTAATAGGTGGCACTTGGTCAAACTCCGGAATAACCTTCAAATTTAAATGTCTCAGGTTCAGACATACTCTGACAGTCCCGTCTGTTTTAGGTACGATTACCAATGGACTTACATAAGGCGTAGGTGTCTTCTCAATAACACCGGCCTCCAACATCTCCTGAATTGCCTCTTTCACCTTGGCATAATGCTTTTCGGCTATAGGGTAGGGTTTCTGCCTAAATGGTGTCCAATCACTGACTTGAAAAGCATAAGTGAAGTTCTTTATACGACCAGGTCTCGAATCAAAGACTTCCTTCTGTTCCAGTAATAATTGCTTTAAATTTTCCTTCTCTTTTAGCCCAATTTTCGCTTCTTCTAGTTTTTCCGAAATATATTCTTCCAGTTCGGGTTTCAGATCTTTTTCCAAGTCTGTGGCTAGTGTTTTCAGTTCTTCATCTAACTGCTCCATAGCTAACACTTCTTCCTCCGCCACGTCTCTGTATGTATGCCATACTTGTTCACTTGACCCTGGTTCAATCTGGTTGAGTGCGACCTCCAAGCCTTCGGCTTCCTCATTCACATGGAACATAACCCTGTCCTGTGCTAGGTCTATTATCACTCTGTATTCCCTTATAAATTCTGCCCCAATAAGTAGGTTATAAGGCAGTTTGTTTACTAATAGAAAACTCTGTGAGAAAATAGAGCCTCCTATCTGTAAATCTAGGAATACCTGATATTTACATATCATCGTTCTGTCTGGAATTACCCCTTTTATTTTGACACTAGAGATCGGTATTTTCAAAACATTCTCTCTCTGGGCTATTTCATTACATAAAGCTTGTGTCATAAGGCACACTGTTGAACCCGTGTCTAACAGACTTCTTATTTTCAATCCTGCCACTCTTACTATTATAATAGGCAATTCTCTCTTGACCATGACCTGTGATCCTCCTGTATCCTCGATTAGCTCTTCTGGTTTGGCTATCCAATTGATGATGTTAACAGACTTCCATCCATCAGTCTCGAACTCTTCTAATTTTGGCGTTTTTTTTCGTCAGCGCCCGTCCCCTTGGAGTTTCTTCTCTCCTGTTCGCTGCGCTGTAGCTCCAAACTCTTAGCTCCATCTCCATATCTGTCTGGCGACGTCCTGTTCTGCATAACTTCTTGCCAGCGGACTTGTTGTTTCTGGGGCTCATCTCCCCTTTCCTCGAGGTATCGCAATGAAGCGTGATATCGTTCCTCTACCTCGTCATCGAAGTTACTTCTTCTTTCCTGGGCTCTCCAATTTCTATTGTTGCCTTCTTGGCCATTGTTACCTCCATTGTTTTGGTACGGTCTACCCCTGGTATTCTGCTTATTCCACGAATTTCGGCCTCTTCCTCCTCTACTAGCATTCCCTTTGTACTTCGGCTGCCATCTTCTGGGTTCCTGTTCCCATTGCCGTCCGTAGGAATCTAATGTTTCAGTGCTCGTAGCTTTGTTGTTCCTTGGAGCTTGATGTTGGTCAGTCTGCGTGTTGGTCACGTGTACCTGTTCCACGGTTCAACTATGACGCATCGTATTGGCTGTTGTGAGGCCCAGTTGTCTAAGAACTGTCTCCATTTCTATAGCAGTTTTCGCATTTGCCGAGATTAGCAGTCTTTGGATCTGGTATGGAAGCTGCTTGGCGATAGCAATACATAATTCCAGTTCGCTCGGTTTTTGATCCAGTTCTTTGAACCGACACATCTACGATATAAAAAATTCTGCATACTTCGTTTGGTTGTTGGTGCTGTATCTTTTTGAATACAAATCCAATCTCAAATTTTGCTGTGTGGCTGGATCCCAGTACCGTTTCAAAAATGCCTCTCGAAACTCCTCAACAGTATCGAAAGTATACCGGAAACTGCGAAACCATAATGCACATTCTCCCTCTGTTAGTTTCTCAATGGCTCGTAGCCTGCGCTCTGGCGGTATCCGCGCATCATTCAGATATTCAGACACTTCCTTCAACCAATATTTTGGTGTCATATTACAGTGGCTACCTGAGAATTTCCTTGGTTTCTCTTCGCTTGCCCTGATTACGTTTATCACCTGGGTGTGCATAGCATTTTCATGTGGCGTTGATGCTGCAACTGGTGCACCTGGCGTCATATAAGGACTTTCGCCTGGGCCTGTGCATTCCTGATTATAGGTTGGGTTTCTAAGTCTGCCCACCTTGTTTTCCTCATATCTTCCATGCTGCCTTCACTTGACTTAGGATCTTTCAGAAGGGTTTCCTCCTGTGCGATTATCCTAGTCTCCATTTGATTGTGGCGCATCTCCGCTCTTTCCAGTCGAGTAATTACCTCCTTCTCGATCCTGGTAAGTCTATCTCGATTTTCCTCGGCCACTTGAAATATTTTCTTCTTGTCTTCTTTCAGGCTTTGTTTGATATGGGAGATTTCATCCTCTACGTCTTCCTTAATTTGAGCAAGGGTCTTGTCGCTTGCCTCTGTCTTCTGGCCTTCTCTTACTTCGAGTTCTTCTCTCAGCCCTTTAATTTCCTCTTGAATGTGTCCATTGACTTTTGACAATTCATTCCGGACCTTGATGATCTCACCTCTATTCTCCTCTTGTCTTTTGTTAACTACAACAATGTCACCTTGAACTTGGTCCAGTTCTTGATGAACTTTGCCCATCTGACCTTTCACGTTGCTTACCAGCTCTTTACTTTCATTCGCGATAGCCTTAATCTCGCTTATTTCCTGACATTGATCTAATATGTTCTGATCTTGTTTCTTGAGATCACCGTTAATTGCTCTAGCATAGCTTTTCAATTTCTGGTCCCATTTAGAGTCGTTCTCTTCTAACCTCTGATCTACCGTTCTCGTAAATTCTGAAAAGTGTTTCGCTTGGCGTTCGAGATTCGCCTCATTTTGGATTTGAATATCCTTAATGTCATTAGACAGCGCTTCTAACCTACTGTTGGTTTCATCCTGCGCATGCTTACACGCTTGTAAATTACTTTCGAGCTTGGCTTCTCTAGCCTCGAAACGTTTATCTGTTTTAACCTGCATTTCTGATACAATGCTTACAACAGTTTCTGTTACTTCGGTCTTAATTACCTCTTGCATTTGACCTAACTTATTATTTAATTCAACCTTGTTAGCATCTAAACGGTTACTCAATTCAACCTGGTTTTCATTAATTGCCCGCTGATTGGCATCTAGACGATTACTCAGTGCAACCTGATTTGCATCCAAACGGTTACTTAATTCACTCTGGTTGTGATTAATTGCCTCCTGATTGGCGTCTAAACGAGTGTTTATTTCATTTTGGAAAGCCTTGGCTTCCAGCTTATTTTGCTCGTTAACAGCATCAAAATGCAGTCTTAACCCTGCAATAACCTGCAAAATCTCCTCTGTGCCAGCCATTCTTACAATAATACACTTTGATATGCAGGCAGGCTTCCTGAAAAAATGTGTGGATATGTTTTGAAGAGAAACATCAAACACTGTACACATATTGTAAAATCGAACAAAACCTGTCAATATTATGATAAATTGTGGATCTGGTATGTAGCGCTCGTACCCTTGGGTAATCCTCTTCTCAATAGAGAGATTCTGCGTTACATCAAAAGCCTACTGAACTCAAAAATCACTCAAACACAGTTTGAGGCAAAACAACAATTACTATGGTTTTCCCCATGAAATACCATAAAAAATCTATGTGTTTTCCCTAAATCCCATAAGCTCCACGAACCTGGGCGCCATGATAAATAAAATAAGAGATAGTCGTCATGCTAAACGAAAGGTTATCAAAATTTATATTGTTCGTATCGGAGCTTAGCTATGGTTAGGCGCGGTCATCCCCTACTTCATGTTAATTGTTACTTTAATAGAGTTGTGTGCACTAGATCTAGACCGACTTCAGTTGTACCTATAGCTCAAATCACTGTACAGGACATCAATTTCCATGTACCCATGTGAGTAATCTCGATGGAAAATATGCTTCCGCCTCCGGCTAGCGTCAGGACCCGGGCGTGTACCGTTCCCCCATTGAGCAGTTGCATATTTTGGATTTGAGGCTAAAAGGTATCAACTCTACAATGATAAGGCACAACTCTATTCTAAAACTTTAATTCAGTAATAAAATCATGGCTTCAAACAAACAAAACAATCCCCACAACCATAAAATAAAAGCAAACAAAAATTACTTCCACAATCCACTAATATGAACATATTATTATCATAATAAAATCATCTCATAACACAAACCTTTACCCTTATATCAACTTCACAAAATACTCTAGTGCGCTGATGCACATACAACTTCAGAAACAAACTGTACATTGATTCATCTGTCATCCAATGTGACTTCTTTAATTTCACAAAATTACTTATTCCTTAAACCTCGTCTTAATTTGACAATTATGTGTCCCGTGTGTGTTTGATCTTTCTCTTCCCACCAAATGCTTTACATGCATTAGCCTATTCTGGTATTGCACAGCAGAATCCGTGCAACTCCATAATTATGTAAGCTACCCCTACACTTCCTGTATTTATATAGTTCCACTGCATGCCGTTTGTGATTTCATCTTAAAAACGTTAGTTATTGCTGTGTCGGATGGTACAATTAAACTACCCTTGGGCGCGTAGCCTGTGGCATCGAGTAACCAACTTCTGAAAAAGTTGTCAGTGACAGTACAAATGCAACGTCTAACTATTCGTTAGATAGCTAAAATTATGAACCATCAGGGTGATCTATAATTATCAATGTGTTCTTAAACCACATGGCTTCATTACTCAATATAACAATATTTCATTTCATGTCATTAACAGGGTCTAAAATCTGCCCTTTTTAAACCTTCTTTCCTTCACGGTTCGCTCGACTGTCCCAGACTCTCCTCTGAGCGGCCTGTACACAATAGGAGTGGAGTGAGGTTCCAACATTACCTCGACCCTCGTTTCCTGTCTCAAGGCTTTCTCCCCAAGCAGTATAAGATTTTACAAGACAAATACTGTGGTCCCAGTGACACACATATCCCAATGGATTTAAACTGAATATTATGCAAATAGGTACTGGATGAGCTTTAACATTTATTCCTACCCTGAGGATATAATAACTGGCACCACATAGGCCCATTTCAACCTGAAGGTACGAGGTTCATAAAACATTGGTCTAGTTGGTAACCGGTATCTCAAATAAATGCTGCGGTCAGCCACACATGCAGCAGTCATAAGATTCGCTTCAACGAGCCGAATCACTCAACAATAAGTTCTCTGGGAATCAGATAGAGTGCAGAGGTGTCCATCGTTTTCCTCTCATCTATCACGGGATTCGAACCCGGAACATTCCATATCCATCATCAGAGTTAGGGTCCAAACACTAATTACACTCTGGCACAAAGCATATCTCCCAGTATGCCCACGGCATACGAGATTTCATACGTCGAATAGACCACCTGGTTCCTAACCTAATGTCATGACCTTCGTCCTATAATTATTAAGAGAAATCTATCAATTACTCTATAAGCTTTTACTCAAGCTGCAAATTCAATTCACTAGAAAGCTCTTCCATTTCCTGGCATAATTATATTCCCATTAATACAATATATATTCTGATATAAAACTCTTTTCTTAATCCCGTAATGTAATCTTACTGTATAATCTTACTGCTTAGATCGATAAGTCTTCCCATAGCGTAAATATTTCTTGCTTACAACATTTTACCTGATGCATTCATTCATACCTTTTATTTATTCATTATTATTATTATTATTATTATTATTATTCTCACTGACATAAATAACCAAAATCCGACACAACTAATCATCTTAAAAATCGAACAACCGTGTTCGTTTCGTTTACATAACTGATTTGCCATTTTTAATTAATAGTGGTAACGATTAATCCACTCACTGATGCAAAATAACATCTCAACTCTATTAAAATCAACACAATAATGATTAAACCTGGAGGGTCTATCTCCTAATCTGATTCTTACTGGCATCTTTATAACTCTGAAATCACATTACATGCAGTGGCCTATACTTCTACATCAACATAATTTGTGGGGTACTCACATATATCGGCTCATCATGGTGGCTCCAACCACTCATATCCTTCCGGGTCGCCTGCCATATGCAGATTTAGTGCGACATTTGCATCTTGAATACACACATTTTATGATACATATCTTCCATTAACCACACGACACTTTGCATTTCTATAAAGAAGCTATTGCTTCCAAAACACATGACACTTTATAACACTTATTAAACCATTAATTTAAAAGATATTTCACATATGATTTATACAATAACACACGTCACTTTCTACACTTTTCATTGGTTGAAATTCCCTAGCAAAGATATCAAAATTGCAGGTGTCGACGGCATCTCCCGTGCTCCTACCAACTCCTGATTGAAAGTCTGGTTCATCTGCCCCGGAATTCACCAACAGTCTAACGATAATCCTACGGTAAGCTTCCTGATTTGCATAAATATGCTTACTTCCGTCCTGAGCGTTACTATTTGGTATTCTTAAGACATTACCAAATGCTTCGTAAAGTTTCTCCCAGCGCATTCCAGCGTAATTAGACATGTATGATCAGTCAATACATTATACATTGCGCTTAACATTGTACATAACTTTACACAGATTATTATTTTCAATAGTTCTGCAACTTATCTCACACGGTGCTTCCTAAGTGAATCACAAACCATTGTTCGTACTGCTGACTACACCTGCAGCACGACTGTCATTAATAAAAACTTTCTAAAAGTTCTACTGCACGGCTTCCCAAGCCGAAGTCCGGGCCTCCTTCCTTGCCTTCGGTAATACACATTTCACACAATAAAGTTCGTTGTTTACCGTACTTCTTATTAATTTCTGGCTATACATTATTATTTTCTCACTTGGTGCATTACGATGTTCGGTGAATATAATGGTTCACTCAAATGTACAAGTCTTTGTTTGAGCGTCCTTTCATGAGCCGGACCGCCATACGTTCCGCCTCAACAACTGCTTGACAACTGTGTTCTGACTGTCTGACAAAAACTGTGTAGCGACGACTGTCCTCTGCCAAGGGTCGACTCCCTTTATATTGGTTTCACACAAAAAGTAGAGCTAAAATTTCCCGCGCTATCTCGACTCCTCTCCCAGCATGATTCTGGTCTCGAAACCATGCTCATCGGGTTCCTTTTTCTTCACTGATCCCAGAACTATCTGCGTGCTGAAGGATCGCTCGGCCAATTAATTAATATTAATTCCTTTCTCCATAGCGTGAGGACGCTGTTTAACTGGGAATCCCTGGCGACCTCGTCAAACCCAGCCGCGAACAACCATAGTCTTATGTCCTTCCGCACTCCATTAAATATGCGTCAATTTCGCAGATTAAAGGCTCTGAAATTAGCCTCCTGGCTAAAGATTCACCTGTGTGCAACTCTCATGTCATTGCGTTACTCCGATCACGAGTAATCAATGATTTTCCTTGGGATCTCTCCCCACTCTTCTTCGTCCTATTCTCAGTCGGGGAAAAACTGGGTCATTATTCAAGCCACCAACCTCTTCCAGACGACATAACTAGGTCAGCAAGATTGACGTGGCTCCAAGGGTCACCTCCCACAATTCTGGGCCTATTAGTAAAACGTCAAACTCTGCACTTTCGGTGCTCCAAGTCCAGCATAGCCTACTCCAAGTAGTCCAATAATGCTGTATTCCGCTCAATTTCCCTGCATTATTTTAATAAATAATGTCATTATCAACTGAAATCACACCAGTGATTAAATATACACTTTTCTCTAGGGGTTTTTACAATGAAACTCCCTCAACAGACCTCGGGTTCGTTCCCTGGTGGAACCGTTATACTGAGATCACAGTCTCTGTGATCCACGTTCGATATCAGTCAGCATGACCCCCTCGGGTTCATATTCCCCTTGCAAAACTTATAGAAGTCAATTACAAGTGACTCTCTGTAAGTAACCAGCTGACTGTCTATCACTGTCTGTGTTTACATCTGGGGTCCTTCACCTCGTCTGGCTGCGAGTAGGTTTGTTTAGCTCCCCCATCCACACTGCGCTCAGCTCTAAGCTGTTCATTCTCTTGACGGAGGGCTTCATTTATGGCCTCGACTTCCCTCGCCGCTTCGACCATTTCTTTGTAAAGTTCTCGCAGGCACTGGCATTCTTGCTGTTTGTCCCTTCCACTGGACAAGCTGTCGGCTTCTCGTTCCGTCTCGCCGCGTGAACTTTCAGGTCTGACTGCCTGGCTGACTTCGCTATCCACGTTCAGTTGGGTGTGTGCTGCTAATACCTCATCTTGTTCGTCGAATTCTTCTGGCGGATGGTAAGTTTTTAAATTGGCTGCATTCATAACGACCTCGTTTCCTGTTTCTAAATGCCTTATCCTGTATGCATTGTTTTGTAGGTCTCTAATCACCTCAAACGGGCCGTGATATGCAAAAATGAACTTCTTATACTTCCGTGCCTCTGGATCTGAACTGGCGGGTTTCCGCACTAACACTTTCTCTCCGACGAGAAGCGGTCTGTGATACCTCTTCGCACGATTTCTCCTCTGGCGTCTCTCCGCCTGTGCCTTGAGATATTCGAAGGTTCGTTGGATCCTCAATTCTCGTCCTGGCTGTGCGTCTACTGGTAATGGAATGACACCAGTCCACGGTCTCTCCGGTCTCTGATCCAAATGTAGAGTCACGGGAACCTGACCTGTCGCCTCATGAACGGTATTATTTATACAGTATTCAATTATTTCTAGGAACTCAATCCGACGCCAATTCTCTTCAGAGCAGTAGATCTTCATGTATTTCTGGATCTCTCTCATTACTCTTTCAACTGGACTTGCCTCAGGATGGCGAATGGTAGATAAAATCTGCCTAATTCCTAGGTTCTCCAGTTCTCGACGAAATTCTGCACTTGTGAAGCAACTTCCGTGGTCTGAGAGGATGTTATCCGGCTTTCCAAGAATCGGAATAACTCTCTCTTCCAGGCGTTTCAATACCTGCTTTGAACTTGTCTTCTGTATGGGGCATAATACCACCATTTTTGAAAATACATCCATGGCTACAAAAATGTGTCTATTGCCTCTACGTGCTCTAGGCAGTGGTCCAAAGTTATCTATGCTCAATAGCTGTCTTGGCTTCTCCGGCAACAGCGGGATAGGTCGTTGCCTCATTAAAAAGGGATTTGGCTTTACCCTTTGGCACAAATCACATGTCCTAATAGCATTTCTCACCGTTTCTCTCAACTTTAGCCAAGTAAATGCTTCTTTCAACAGAGCACAAATTTTGTCTATTCCGGGATGTCCAAATGCTCTGTGGGCTAGCCACACCAATCTCCTCTGCAAAGATGCAGGAATCATAATCCTTTGACGTGTATGATCTACATCATCCCACTTGTGCAGTATCTGATTATACTGTTGCCAATGCCTCTGCCTCTCTGTATATTGCAGTTCCCCTGGCTAAACGTCCCTCGAAGTAATCGATCATCATCTTCAACCACGGGTCTTCGCGTTGTAGGTTGGTAAGATTCCTCAAGTCATCCAACGTCTTCTGATCTCGATTCTCAATCTGGACAGCTAGCGCTTCCTCTTCTCTAGGGTAACGGCTTAATATGTCCGGTATTACATTTTCTTTCCCTGGACAGTATTCTATTTCCACATTGAATTGCTGAATATACAGGGACCATCTTGTCAATCTCTGGCTAGACAAGTCTGTCTTTAACAAAAATGTTAAAGCTTTATGGTCTGTTCTGAGGACTATTTGAAAGCCATACATGAGTTTATGCCAAGATTGCAACGCGTACAAAATTGCGAGCAACTCTATCTCTGTAATCGTGTAGTTTTTCTCATGGGCTTTCAGCCTCCTACTTATAAAGGCAATAAAAACTTTCTTTTCAGGCTGGTCAACATTTTCCTGGAATAGCATCGCTCCTACACCAATAAGTGATGCATCCGTCTGTATGATGAACTTCTGGGTATAATCCGGGTATCCCAGTTTCACATATTCCAAAAGCATTTGTTTTGACCTCACGAATGCTTCCTGACATTGCTCCGTCCAATTCCATCTGCCGCCTTTCTTCAATAGGTCCTGCAGGGGTGCTACTGTCGTAGTATAGTTTGGGCAGTGGTTCGAAAAGAATCCAATTACTCCCAAATACTGTCGGACGTGCTTTACTTTCGTGGGTCGAGGGAAATTTCGAATTACCTCCAATTTATGTGGATTAGGCTTAACTCCATTTGCATCAATAACATGCCCTAGGAATTTAACTTCCCTCTGACAGAAGTGCGATTTCTTGATATTAACCTTAAAGTTAGCTTCTCGAAGGTCATCTAGCAACTTCTTCAGGTCTCTCATGTGCTCCTCCAGAGATTCTGATGTGAGTAGAATGTCGTCTACATATCTGATGGTACTCTCTTTCACATCATCTGATAGATTGCGATCTAACGCTCTTATCAGTGCTGAACCAGCTGTTTTCAAACCAAAAGGTAGCCTTAAAAACGTGTATGTGTGTTGATCAAACATGAATCCTGTCAACAGACTAGTTTTCTTCTCTAATTCAAGATGGTGGAACCTGGATGTGATATCCAAGTTTGTGAATACGGTCTTCCCTTTGAACTTCCTGAGGATCTCTTTAATAGGTGGCACTTGGTCAAACTCCGGAATAACCTTCAAATTTAAATGTCTCAGGTTCAGACATACTCTGACAGTCCCGTCTGTTTTAGGTACGATTACCAATGGACTTACATAAGGCGTAGGTGTCTTCTCAATAACACCGGCCTCCAACATCTCCTGAATTGCCTCTTTCACCTTGGCATAATGCTTTTCGGCTATAGGGTAGGGTTTCTGCCTAAATGGTGTCCAATCACTGACTTGAAAAGCATAAGTGAAGTTCTTTATACGACCAGGTCTCGAATCAAAGACTTCCTTCTGTTCCAGTAATAATTGCTTTAAATTTTCCTTCTCTTTTAGCCCAATTTTCGCTTCTTCTAGTTTTTCCGAAATATATTCTTCCAGTTCGGGTTCCAGATCTTTTTCCAAGTCTGTGGCTAGTGTTTTCAGTTCTTCATCTAACTGCTCCATAGCTAACACTTCTTCCTCCGCCACGTCTCTGTATGTATGCCATACTTGTTCACTTGACCCTGGTTCAATCTGGTTGAGTGCGACCTCCAAGCCTTCGGCTTCCTCATTCACATGGAACATAACCCTGTCCTGTGCTAGGTCTATTATCACTCTGTATTCCCTTATAAATTCTGCCCCAATAAGTAGGTTATAAGGCAGTTTGTTTACTAATAGAAAACTCTGTGAGAAAATAGAGCCTCCTATCTGTAAATCTAGGAATACCTGATATTTACATATCATCGTTCTGTCTGGAATTACCCCTTTTATTTTGACACTAGAGATCGGTATTTTCAAAACATTCTCTCTCTGGGCTATTTCATTATATAAAGCTTGTGTCATAAGGCACACTGTTGAACCCGTGTCTAACAGACTTCTTATTTTCAATCCTGCCACTCTTACTATTATAATAGGCAATTCTCTCTTGACCATGACCTGTGATCCTCCTGTATCCTCGATTAGCTCTTCTGGTTTGGCTATCCAATTGATGATGTTAACAGACTTCCATCCATCAGTCTCGAACTCTTCTAATTTTGGCGTTTTTTTTCGTCAGCGCCCGTCCCCTTGGAGTTTCTTCTCTCCTGTTCGCTGCGCTGTAGCTCCAAACTCTTAGCTCCATCTCCATATCTGTCTGGCGACGTCCTGTTCTGCATAACTTCTTGCCAGCGGACTTGTTGTTTCTGGGGCTCATCTCCCCTTTCCTCGAGGTATCGCAATGAAGCGTGATATCGTTCCTCTACCTCGTCATCGAAGTTACTTCTTCTTTCCTGGGCTCTCCAATTTCTATTGTTGCCTTCTTGGCCATTGTTACCTCCATTGTTTTGGTACGGTCTACCCCTGGTATTCTGCTTATTCCACGAATTTCGGCCTCTTCCTCCTCTACTAGCATTCCCTTTGTACTTCGGCTGCCATCTTCTGGGTTCCTGTTCCCATTGCCGTCCGTAGGAATCTAATGTTTCAGTGCTCGTAGCTTTGTTGTTCCTTGGAGCTTGATGTTGGTCAGTCTGCGTGTTGGTCACGTGTACCTGTTCCACGGTTCAACTATGACGCATCGTATTGGCTGTTGTGAGGCCCAGTTGTCTAAGAACTGTCTCCATTTCTATAGCAGTTTTCGCATTTGCCGAGATTAGCAGTCTTTGGATCTGGTATGGAAGCTGCTTGGCGATAGCAATACATAATTCCAGTTCGCTCGGTTTTTGATCCAGTTCTTTGAACCGACACATCTACGATATAAAAAATTCTGCATACTTCGTTTGGTTGTTGGTGCTGTATCTTTTTGAATACAAATCCAATCTCAAATTTTGCTGTGTGGCTGGATCCCAGTACCGTTTCAAAAATGCCTCTCGAAACTCCTCAACAGTATCGAAAGTATACCGGAAACTGCGAAACCATAATGCACATTCTCCCTCTGTTAGTTTCTCAATGGCTCGTAGCCTGCGCTCTGGCAGTATCCGCGCATCATTCAGATATTCAGACACTTCCTTCAACCAATATTTTGGTGTCATATTACAGTGGCTACCTGAGAATTTCCTTGGTTTCTCTTCGCTTGCCCTGATTACGTTTATCACCTGGGTGTGCATAGCATTTTCATGTGGCGTTGATGCTGCAACTGGTGCACCTGGCGTCATATAAGGACTTTCGCCTGGGCCTGTGCATTCCTGATTATAGGTTGGGTTTCTAAGTCTGCCCACCTTGTTTTCCTCATATCTTCCATGCTGCCTTCACTTGACTTAGGATCTTTCAGAAGGGTTTCCTCCTGTGCGATTATCCTAGTCTCCATTTGATTGTGGCGCATCTCCGCTCTTTCCAGTCGAGTAATTACCTCCTTCTCGATCCTGGTAAGTCTATCTCGATTTTCCTCGGCCACTTGAAATATTTTCTTCTTGTCTTCTTTCAGGCTTTGTTTGATATGGGAGATTTCATCCTCTACGTCTTCCTTAATTTGAGCAAGGGTCTTGTCGCTTGCCTCTGTCTTCTGGCCTTCTCTTACTTCGAGTTCTTCTCTCAGCCCTTTAATTTCCTCTTGAATGTGTCCATTGACTTTTGACAATTCATTCCGGACCTTGATGATCTCACCTCTATTCTCCTCTTGTCTTTTGTTAACTACAACAATGTCACCTTGAACTTGGTCCAGTTCTTGATGAACTTTGCCCATCTGACCTTTCACGTTGCTTACCAGCTCTTTACTTTCATTCGCGATAGCCTTAATCTCGCTTATTTCCTGACATTGATCTAATATGTTCTGATCTTGTTTCTTGAGATCACCGTTAATTGCTCTAGCATAGCTTTTCAATTTCTGGTCCCATTTAGAGTCGTTCTCTTCTAACCTCTGATCTACCGTTCTCGTAAATTCTGAAAAGTGTTTCGCTTGGCGTTCGAGATTCGCCTCATTTTGGATTTGAATATCCTTAATGTCATTAGACAGCGCTTCTAACCTACTGTTGGTTTCATCCTGCGCATGCTTACACGCTTGTAAATTACTTTCGAGCTTGGCTTCTCTAGCCTCGAAACGTTTATCTGTTTTAACCTGCATTTCTGATACAATGCTTACAACAGTTTCTGTTACTTCGGTCTTAATTACCTCTTGCATTTGACCTAACTTATTATTTAATTCAACCTTGTTAGCATCTAAACGGTTACTCAATTCAACCTGGTTTTCATTAATTGCCCGCTGATTGGCATCTAGACGATTACTCAGTGCAACCTGATTTGCATCCAAACGGTTACTTAATTCACTCTGGTTGTGATTAATTGCCTCCTGATTGGCGTCTAAACGAGTGTTTATTTCATTCTGGAAATCCTTGGCTTCCAGCTTATTTTGCTCGTTAACAGCATCAAAATGCAGTCTTAACCCTGCAATAACCTGCAAAATCTCCTCTGTGCCAGCCATTCTTACAATAATACACTTTGATATGCAGGCAGGCTTCCTGAAAAAATGTGTGGATATGTTTTGAAGAGAAACATCAAACACTGTACACATATTGTAAAATCGTACAAAACCTGTCAATATTATGATAAATTGTGGATCTGGTATGTAGCGCTCGTACCCTTGGGTAATCCTCTTCTCAATAGAGAGATTCTGCGTTACATCAAAAGCCTACTGAACTCAAAAATCACTCAAACACAGTTTGAGGCAAAACAACAATTACTATGGTTTTCCCCATGAAATACCATAAAAAATCTATGTGTTTCCCCTAAATCCCATAAGCTCCACGAACCTGGGCGCCATGATAAATAAAATAAGAGATAGTCGTCATGCTAAACGAAAGGTTATCAAAATTTATATTGTTCGTATCGGAGCTTAGCTATGGTTAGGCGCGGTCATCCCCTACTTCATGTTAATTGTTACTTTAATAGAGTTGTGTGCACTAGATCTAGACCGACTTCAGTTGTACCTATAGCTCAAATCACTGTACAGGACATCAATTTCCATGTACCCATGTGAGTAATCTCGATGGAAAATATGCTTCCGCCTCCGGCTAGCGTCAGGACCCGGGCGTGTACCGTTCCCCCATTGAGCAGTTGCATATTTTGGATTTGAGGCTAAAAGGTATCAACTCTACAATGATAAGGCACAACTCTATTCTAAAACTTTAATTCAGTAATAAAATCATGGCTTCAAACAAACAAAACAATCCCCACAACCATAAAATAAAAGCAAACAAAAATTACTTCCACAATCCACTAATATGAACATATTATTATCATAATAAAATCATCTCATAACACAAACCTTTACCCTTATATCAACTTCACAAAATACTCTAGTGCGCTGATGCACATACAACTTCAGAAACAAACTGTACATTGATTCATCTGTCATCCAATGTGACTTCTTTAATTTCACAAAATTACTTATTCCTTAAACCTCGTCTTAATTTGACAATTATGTGTCCCGTGTGTGTTTGATCTTTCTCTTCCCACCAAATGCTTTACATGCATTAGCCTATTCTGGTGTTGCACAGCAGAATCCGTGCAACTCCATAATTATGTAAGCTACCCCTACACTTCCTGTATTTATATAGTTCCACTGCATGCCGTTTGTGATTTCATCTTAAAAACGTTAGTTATTGCTGTGTCGGATGGTACAATTAAACTACCCTTGGGCGCGTAGCCTGTGGCATCGAGTAACCAACTTCTGAAAAAGTTGTCAGTGACAGTACAAATGCAACGTCTAACTATTCGTTAGATAGCTAAAATTATGAACCATCAGGGTGATCTATAATTATCAATGTGTTCTTAAACCACATGGCTTCATTACTCAATATAACAATATTTCATTTCATGTCATTAACAGGGTCTAAAATCTGCCCTTTTTAAACCTTCTTTCCTTCACGGTTCGCTCGACTGTCCCAGACTCTCCTCTGAGCGGCCTGTACACAATAGGAGTGGAGTGAGTTGCCAACATTACCTCGACCCTCGTTTCCTGTCTCAAGGCTTTCTCCCCAAGCAGTATAAGATTTTACAAGACAAATACTGTGGTCCCAGTGACACACATATCCCAATGGATTTAAACTGAATATTATGCAAATAGGTACTGGATGAGCTTTAACATTTATTCCTACCCTGAGGATATAATAACTGGCACCACATAGGCCCATTTCAACCTGAAGGTACGAGGTTCATAAAACATTGGTCTAGTAGGTAACCGGTATCTCAAATAAATGCTGCGGTCAGCCACACATGCTGCCGTCATAAGATTCGCTTCAACGAGCCGAATCACTCAACAATAAGTTCTCGGGGAATCAGATAGAGTGCAGAGGTGTCCATCGTTTTCCTCTCACCTATCACGGGATTCGAACCCGGAACATTCCATATCCATCATCAGAGTTAGGGTCCAAACACTAATTACACTCTGGCACAAAGCATATCTCCCAGTATGCCCACGGCATACGAGATTTCATACGTCGAATAGACCACCTGGTTCCTAACCTAATGGCATGACCTTCGTCCTATAATTATTAAGAGAAATATATCAATTACTCTATAAGCTTTTACTCAAGCTGCAAATTCAATTCACTAGAAAGCTCTTCCATTTCCTGGCATAATTATATTCCCATTAATACAATATATATTCTGATATAAAACTCTTTTCTTAATCCCGTAATGTAATCTTACTGTATAATCTTACTGCTTAGATCGATAAGTCTTCCCATAGCGTAAATATTTCTTGCTTACAACATTTTACCTGATGCATTCATTCATACCTTTTATTTATTCATTATTATTATTATTATTATTATTATTCTCACTGACATAAATAACCAAAATCCGACACAACTAATCATCTTAAAAATCGAACAACCGTGTTCGTTTCGTTTACATAACTGATTTGCCATTTTTAATTAATAGTGGTAACGATTAATCCACTCACTGATGCAAAATAACATCTCAACTCTATTAAAATCAACACAATAATGATTAAACCTGGAGGGTCTATCTCCTAATCTGATTCTTACTGGCATCTTTATAACTCTGAAATCACATTACATGCAGTGGCCTATACTTCTACATCAACATAATTTGTGGGGTACTCACATATATCGGCTCATCATGGTGGCTCCAACCACTCATATCCTTCCGGGTCGCCTGCCATATGCAGATTTAGTGCGACATTTGCATCTTGAATACACACATTTTATGATACATATCTTCCATTAACCACACGACACTTTGCATTTCTATAAAGAAGCTATTGCTTCCAAAACACATGACACTTTATAACACTTATTAAACCATTAATTTAAAAGATATTTCACATATGATTTATACAATAACACACGTCACTTTCTACACTTTTCATTGGTTGAAATTCCCTAGCAAAGATATCAAAATTGCAGGTGTCGACGGCATCTCCCGTGCTCCTACCAACTCCTGATTGAAAGTCTGGTTCATCTGCCCCGGAATTCACCAACAGTCTAACGATAATCCTACGGTAAGCTTCCTGATTTGCATAAATATGCTTACTTCCGTCCTGAGCGTTACTATTTGGTATTCTTAAGACATTACCAAATGCTTCGTAATGTTTCTCCCAGCGCATTCCAGCGTAATTAGACATGTATGATCAGTCAATACATTATACATTGCGCTTAACATTGTACATAACTTTACACAGATTATTATTTTCAATAGTTCTGCAACTTATCTCACACGGTGCTTCCTAAGTGAATCACAAACCATTGTTCGTACTGCTGACTACACCTGCAGAACGACTGTCATTAATAAAAACTTTCTAAAAGTTCTACTGCACGGCTTCCCAAGCCGAAGTCCGGGCCTCCTTCCTTGCCTTCGGTAATACACATTTCACACAATAAAGTTCGTTGTTTACCGTACTTCTTATTAATTTCTGGCTATACATTATTATCTTCTCACTTGGTGCATTACGATGTTCGGTGAATATAATGGTTCACTCAAATGTACAAGTCTTTGTTTGAGCGTCCTTTCATGTGCCGGACCGCCATACGTTCCGCCTCAACAACTGCTTGACAACTGTGTTCTGACTGTCTGACAAAAACTGTGTAGCGACGACTGTCCTCTGCCAAGGGTCGACTCCCTTTATATTGGTTTCACACAAAAAGTAGAGCTAAAATTTCCCGCGCTATCTCGACTCCTCTCCCAGCATGATTCTGGTCTCGAAACCATGCTCATCGGGTTCCTTTTTCTTCACTGATCCCAGAACTATCTGCGTGCTGAAGGATCGCTCGGTCAATTAATTAATATTAATTCCTTTCTCCATAGCGTGGGGACGCTGTTTCACTGGGAATCCCTGGCGACCTCGTCAAACCCAGCCGCGAACAACCATAGTCTTATGTCCTTCCGCACTCCATTAAATATGCGTCAATTTCGCAGATTAAAGGCTCTGAAATTAGCCTCCTGGCTAAAGATTCACCTGTGTGCAACTCTCATGTCATTGCGTTACTCCGATCACGAGTAATCAATGATTTTCCTTGGGATCTCTCCCCACTCTTCTTCGTCCTATTCTCAGTCGGGGAAAAACTGGGTCATTATTCAAGCCACCAACCTCTTCCAGACGACATAACTAGGTCAGCAAGATTGACGTGGCTCCAAGGGTCACCTCCCACAATTCTGGGCCTATTGGTAAAACGTCAAACTCTGCACTTTCGGTGCTCCAAGTCCAGCATAGCCTACTCCAAGTAGTCCAATAATGCTGTATTCCGCTCAATTTCCCTGCATTATTTTAATAAATAATGTCATTATCAACTGAAATCACACCAGTGATTAAATATACACTTTTCTCTAGGGGTTTTTACAATGAAACTCCCTCAACAGACCTCGGGTTCGTTCCCTGGTGGAACCTTTATACTGAGATCACAGTCTCTGAGATCCACCTTCGATATCAGTCAGCATGACCCCCTCGGGTTCAGTACGGACCGAGAAACCTCATCACTCGTCACCACCACTTCTCGTAGTCCACGAAGCACATTCCTCTCAGGTTCACGTAGCTTAGACCCGAGCAGTACGAGTGTAGTGAATATGGCAACACGTCACGTCGTCAGTAAATCGACTTTGAACGAGGGATGATTATCGGCGCACGGTGCATGGTTCATAGCATTTCGGAGATTAAACGCGAATTCGGGTTTAATAATAATGTTATTTGTTTTACGTCCCTTTTAACTACCTTGGCTTTTAGAGACGCCGGGGTGCCGGAATTTTGCCCCGAAGGGGATCTTTAACGTGCCAGTAAATGTACTGACACGGCTCCCTCGCATTTGCGCACCCTCAAATGCCAGCTGACTGCGCCAGGTTTCGAACCTGCAACCTTGGGCTCATCAAGCGAGAACGTTACCCCTGAGCCACGCAGCCAGACGAATTAGGGTTTCTGAGGTCAACAGTGTCGAGGGTGGATTTTCAATATCGCAGAGATAATGTTACCATCCACCTAAACCACCGCACGGGACGACCACAGGTTTATAATGAATGGACATCACGTCACCTCAGCAGAATCATACGGGGCGATCGAAGTAGGGCTACTGTGAGTCCGATCACCGCCCAGTTGAATGTTGGGAGTCAGGAACCCATTTCTTTTCGAGTCAATGCCTCGCCGTATTGCTGCTGTTTTGAGGGTTCGTGAGGAGCAACTCTTTATTAACATCATATTCCGTGCCTTACCATGTCTTTTGGCCATCAAGCGTGTAAGTCTTCACAATTGGAGGTGTCTTTACACAGGTAGGTATTATGGTGTAAATTAAACATTGTAAGACGTGGAAAAACTCACAGTAAAGATTCACTTTTCCAGATCACTGAACCAATATTGCCATGGATATTGTTTGAAACTATTGGCAAAACTTTGGCGATGGGGACAATTAATTGCGATTACATATTATCGCAATTAATAAACATATTTCTGTAAAAAAAATTGCTCGTGACTTTTAATTATAGTTGGAGGAAATCATTCATCGACTCTCCAATATTTAAAATATCTGGTTTCTGGGCCCCAAGTAAAGTTTTAAGCTAAATAGGCTGTGCCGTCAGGCCTTTCGCTAGATGTACTTCGCAGTGGAAGTGGGTACCGATTAGCCTGGTGCTGGGCCCATTAAACCTGACTAAGGTTATGAAGGTATCAGAGGCGATGGATTGAACGTACATTCACTGCCATGTGAATGTAAGTTCTATTCGAATGCGCTTTTGATTATGGGCCTAGCTTAGTTTAGCCTAAAGAAATAAAGACTAATAAATAAGGTACACATACTCAACACGTAGGCAAAGAAGAGGTAATGTATTGACCAAAGAGATAACATCAAGGAATGACGAGGAAGCATTACATGCTATGAATGAGGTTAAGTGGACGTCAAACATGTGATGTTAGGTAAAATAACGGGTGAAAGGACCGAAACGTAAATGTCATGATCGATAGGAGATAACGGTAAGGGGGGGGAACACATTTGGGAAAGTATACTCGTAAAGAGTAAAATTACATTGAGGAAAATAAAGATTAAAAGGGCTAGACAAAGAGTCGGGGAAAGGGAGTCTACCGTCAGAGGAGCGAACGGTAGCTCAAATAGCCCTGAAGGAGATGAGGGAGTGCGTGGGGGACGGTGTATTAATAAAAGCGCGCGTAGATATGACGTAAAAGAATAAACACAAAAAGGGGCAAGTAACCGATATTAAAATTAATTACGAGAAAGATATTACAACACAAAATAAAAAGACAACCATCAAAATAAATTACGTTAGAAAGGGATTAAGCTGTACTCATGGACTTGCATAAGAAAACGCAATCCTAAGATAAAAGGCAAACTAAAGGAAAAAGGCATGGCATAGGTCTTACTATTGAACACACGCTACTCAGTAAGCCGTACCAAATACCTACACAAAACGATACAACGAAATGGGGACAAAGATTAACGGGAACGAAACACATACTCCATGGACATACTAGAAATGGCGAAACGCCCTTGTATTCCATACAATGAGCAAAGAAAAAATAACGTAACGTACTTTGATGGTGTCATCATAAATCCGGAATCACGGAATTAACTAAAAATGAACGAGAATCGCACCTCTACGCGCACCTTTATAGAAAACACACACAAACGGGAAAGAAACGGATAAAAGCAAGGCATTTCGAAAAATGAGAGCGGGAACATGAATATATAAAAGGTCCTACCATGTTAGAAAACACAGAAGACTGCCTAGAGAGTAACAAACGGTTGTCACAGGTGACGGAAAAAGAAGATAAAAAGGAAAGAGGTGTCATTAATCACGATTCGGCATAGTGAGAAATCACTATAACAAACCTTGATCAGCAATTATAGAAATGTCCACTGATCTGCTCGGCTACCCTGGCCAGTAATAACCAAGAAGAAAAGAGAACAATTCCGATAATTGACACGCCGAAGAAAAGAGAAAAAGGGAAGACTACAGGAGGAAAAGAAAAAACGGTTCAAGGCCTATTATGTGCTAATTCTCTGGAATAATTCATACAATTATTATGTAAACGATTACATATTCCAGGGAAATGTAAGTATGCTTCGAGTGTAATAAAACACGAAAATCACTGTTGATAAATGTAAATATTTTATTATAAAATATTATATAACATTAGTTGTTCCTAATGAGAGTAATTCGAAAGTATTTCAGTTTAAATTAAAACATATTTTAAGTGAACATCAAGGGGAAAAAATATCTATTATAGATAAATTAATGAGCAAAATTGTATAGACCTACGGTGACCATCCTGAGGATTTTTGATCCTTGTGTGACGATAATATACTTTTACCTCACATGACTTAGTGCTAGTTTTATTAGTTAGTTCTATTTACACCAAAACACCCACTTCCGTGAACAAATTTTCAATAGTGAAAACTTACAGGCCTAATTTTGTCGATTCATTATCAGTTGCACATCTAATAGCATTTTTAAAAGTAGAAACTCAGCTTCATTGTGAATATTTTAGCATTGATAGGAAACTGCAGGGATGAGTTATATCATAATCTGGACTAGCATTCATATGTTCAAAGCACAGAATAGTGTTATATAATTTCCCCCTTCCACCCCGCCGTATAAGAAAGTGTGGGGTGATTAACCAGTTGTGTGGGTTTCGTTCAACCCTTCCACAGCATACCAATGTATCAGAGTGTGCATACCAACTATTGTGTTTTATAGGAAAACATACAGGGACTTTATTTATTTGTTCATTTATATTTTTTTTTTCAAAGGGAAGTAATATACAGTGCACATTTGTTTCTGTGAAATGGGCGACACGTAAACTACATAAGAATCATGGGACTTTATATGCTTCCCTTCACAACCAACAGCTTAGTTCCTTTATAAAATAATGATGATAATAATAATAATAATAAACACCTGCCATATTGTCAGGAAGTTTCTTGGTTAAAATACTCCGGTCCATCACTCAGCAAGGGTCGAAGATGATTCAGATGGAAATTTAGCTCATCCTATAAATGAAGGAGACTCGTGAAGAGTGCGAGCACGAAATGGATGTACAGTTTTAATGTGAAGTCTCTGAACAGTATAATCTAGTAACGTACCTCAGTACAGATGGTTCCTTGCTAAGGCCGAACCAGCCTGTAACATAAAATGTAACCGGTATTTGGCGTGATGATGATGTCAAAAAGAAATAATAACAATAATAATAATAATGTGGGAGCCGGATGAGGATCATGACGGCCGAGTGTGGGATCTAGGGGGCGCAGGAGTAAGCTCAGCATCATTGTCTGAGAATAAAAAGAAGAGAAGCAAAATTCCGAGTTTCGACAAGCCGCGAAACACATCCCTTTAATTAAATATATTGTATTTTAATCAGTTTCTTTGTTTAAATAAATAATTCGGTCTTATAGTCAATGCTCGTGAGTGTCATGATCTGGAAACCGTTTCCCACAATAATAACAATGATAATAATCCCAGGATGTTTGGAATATTTGTGCCGCGAGGTACTAAAAGCACATTAAGCTAAACAAGGATATGTGGGCACAGTGATGATTTTTAATGCTGGATCAAGAAGAGAAGTCAAAATATACTGGAATTTGAGGGTGATAATAGCGCAGTTGCGTTGATCAGATTCAATTGAAAATTATTAAAACTGCTGTAGGTGGCAAAACAGATTTTATATCTGTATCTTACACATTCACAGATGTTAGAAAGGGTTAAATATGCACTTTGAAAGATCACTTGTGGCAACAAAATGATACTATTTCATCTGTTTTAATCATTCGTTGTCTTCCTGGGCGGAGAAAGACATTTGTCGGGCTTAATTACTTGGGAATGGCCACATATTTCAGGCTGTCATGCACACAACACTGCACTCTCTAAGTTTAATGTTACACTATTTGTCACGCCGAGCATAATTTAGCAGAATTCTTCTAGCCATTTGTCACTATATAGGTTCTTTAAAGGTGTTAAATTCGACGCCTTGGGTCTGGTGGCCCCATGCTAAGGTTTCATATCTTATTGTAGTTTTGAGGCTATATACCGGTAATTATTTATAAGTGCCAAATGTATCCAATAGTTGCTAGAATATATCTTACAAACCAAATTAGACTTTAAAATAATTAGTTCCATGAAGAACTAAATAGCCTATTTTCATATATCCTACTTATGTTAATTGCCTCTGTCAACATACAAAATTTCAGTTTGATTGCTGTAATAGATTCTTAGATATTGAGAACCAACGGATGCTTGCCATGGTGGATTTTTATATATGTAGGCCATAGAGTTATGTACTATTAGACGAAGATTATTGCTTAGGTTTATTTTTCAAACTTCAATCACATTATTAGGACACAAGAAATAACAAGATATTCAGTAAAGAACATATAGCCTACTTTCTCCTAAATGCATGTGTATAGTTATAACTCGTCCTTTTCAAGGAGTAGGCTATAACTGAATGTTGGTTGTTGTAGCTACGTTGTAACGTGCTATACGGATATTATACATTGATTGATTGAATCCTCACCTGAATTATATATACACACACTAATACAGCCATTACATTAACACAGGTTATTAAACAAAATTCAACACTCACCCAAGTACACGGCGTTAAATGACCATGATAGCAATGCATCTCAAATGAAACAACAACAACAGCTTCCTACCCAAATCCTTCCTCGTATAAACGTACACACACTAGTACAGACATCACAGTGACACAGTTTATCAGACAACTACTACACACACCCAAGTATACGGGGCTACATGGTCACGATGCAGCAAAGCCCCTAAAGAATCAAAAACAAAAACAACAACAAGAGACTTTACCGTGGATCAAGGACAACGATTTTTAATTGCGGTAGTAGAGTGTTGAAATGTGAGATATTATAAGTACGGTATATATATATATATATATAGCCTAATATTTTCGATTGCAAATACACACTATAAATGCTTAACATTATAACGTTTGAGTAGTTATAAATCAATAAATACAAAAATAATAAATGAGATGCCATACTCTAAGGGTTGGTTAATAACTGGTCTAGTATAACTCCATGATATTATGTATTGCAATCAACGATTTCATTAACGTTTTCTGCCGTTTCTATAAACCATTTGATACAAAGTATGTGCTATATTGTTCCATAAAATCATAAAATGATATAAACTTACGAAGTTACGGATATATATATATTTACGAGCAAACAATGGTGGCCGTTTTCATCCAACGGGACGGCACGGACAAGCACGATATGGCACGGTCAGCCTGAACTGTTAGTCACTACTACAGTTACATATTCTATTTTCAAATGTTCATAACCGGTCACCTCCTTTAGGACAGTTTAAACCTCCCTGTGTACGATGAGCGTAATTGGTAAGGCCAGGCCTTGTTGAATCGTAAGTTGCGGTTTGGCTATAATACTTGCATGATTCATACATCTTGAAACTATTTGGGTGATGACCTTGTAGTTTGGGCAAAAGACGCTTCCCACATTAAGGTATATTGTTGCAAAATTTGGTAGAGATCGGATGATTAGGTTAGTCGTAATTTGATTTAAGCTCAAAACATTTGGGTGGGCGTCATTTTTTTGTTTTGTTTTGCTGGCGGCAATATACAACATGACACTGAGTTGTCCCTTGCAAGTGCTACCTCTGTACCAAAGGAGGTTTGATTTGTTTTCGTTGTGTTTGAATTGATAGGGGAGATTGATTTGCACACATACACGGCCGCCATTTGCAAATTATTGGGCTGATGACCTTGAAGTTTGGTCAAAAGGCGCTTCACCCATGAAGGTATGTTGTTGCAAAATTTGGTAGAGATCAGATGATTAGGTTAGTCGTGATTTGATTTAAGCATTGAACATTTGGGTGGCCGCCATAACGTTTCTGTCAAGTTGGTACTGATATAAAACATTACACTGAGGTGCCCTTTGCTAGTGCTACCTCTGTACCAAATTTCGTTCAATTCGGTTTTACCGTGTTTGAATTGATAGGGGGGGGGGCATACATACCAAATTCCACACACACACACACACACACACACACAGACATACATACAATGTTTGGCCCTGTGTAGATCTCATGTCTACTTTCAATTTTTGCAAAAATCAAAAGTAGGCTATAAACGATATTTTAAAATTTTGCACAGCCGCCATCTTGTGGTTATGGAAATAATTAAAATAAATTAGATGTCAGTGGATTAAAATTTGTATAAGCATTTACAGTAACAAGTTTCACTGCGCTGGTTAAATCGCGAGAAATGTCTATTTAAATATTTAAATTTTGCCATGTTGGATTTGTTCTCACCAGGTTATTGAAAGTCCCATAGGTGAACTTATACTAACAGCCTTTATCATCATACAGAATTTCAGTTTGATTAGTAGATATTGAGAACCGTCTAAATATTTCGGATGGTCGCCATGTTGGATTTTTGTATAAGTAGGCCATAGAGTTATGTACTATTAGATGACAATTATTGCGTAGGTTCATTATTCAAACGTTCACTTCGATCACATGTTTAGGACACAAGAAATAAAAATTGAATTTATAATTTCGCATAGCCGCCATCTTGAGGTTATGCAAACAATTGCACTAAATTATATATCAGTGCATTACAATGTGTATAAATAATTTCTGTACCATGTTTTACTGCGCTCGGATGGTTAAATCGCGAGAAAAGTCTATTTAAATGTTTCAACTTCGCTTTGTAGTAGTTACCAGGTTTTTGAAACTCACATAGGTGAACTACTATAGTGCGGGAC
Organism: Meconema thalassinum; assembly: GCA_946902985.2. Classification (NCBI taxonomy): domain Eukaryota; kingdom Metazoa; phylum Arthropoda; class Insecta; order Orthoptera; family Tettigoniidae; genus Meconema; species Meconema thalassinum. The sequence goes on from OX336389.2 coordinate 1,168,462,616, forward strand.
AAACCATTGGAAGCCTGAAGATCACGGGTAGTCGGTGCGGTGTTGTCAAGTACGTTCTCGCATCCAGCACTCCACTGAAGGCATCGTGCAATAGCATGGCAAGACCGCCAAGCGAGGGGAGGAGAGCGGAGCGGAGGGCCGCTTGACCTTCAGGCTTCCAATTGTTTGTCGCGCACTATAGTACTCTTTATCACTGTATGAAATCTTAGGGTGATATCAGTAATTGTTTCGGAGATACGGTATGCCGGTGAAATATTTCGCACTGCCGCCATGCTGGATTGGCGAGACTTAATAAAATATGAAGGGCACGGTCGGAGTCGGACGATACCAGTACCGGTCAAAAGTTTCGGACCACATAAGGAAATCATGATATGTCACCTAAAACCTAAACTTGTGGCACTACAGCTCTGCGATTTTGTTATTGAGCTCTTACACCTGACAGAATATATACGTCCTGATTTCGTTCAATTGGGCCAAGTATTGTAGAAGTTATGATGTTTTAACTGTTGGAAGGTCACACCAAAAAATCACCATTTCCTGAGGTATAATGTATTGTATATTCCAACCGGTTGCAGATATTGCCACCAATTTTCTTTTGGAGACTTAACAATAGTTGGGGTTTATTTTGGTATAAATATACAAATTCCGAAAAAATGCAGGACCTTTCCTTCCGCAGTTTTATACTTTTCCAAGCTAGCGCTAAAATGGTCGATGTACTGATCACGAAAAAATAATCTCATGGCGGAATCCCACAAGCCAGAAATCTGTGCTTGGATGCCATCTGTTGAGTGGAAGTGGAACTACTAGACACGGCAAGTTAGAAGCGGGTCGGTAGCAAGGAAGCCTTAGGACAAGCGTGATAAAAGCAAGGGAAAATCGACCATTTTAGCGCTGGCTTGAAAAGTATAAACCCGCAAAAAAGAAATGTCCTGCATATTTTCGGAATGTGTATATTTATACCAGAATACTCCCAACTATTGCTAAGTCTAAAGCAGCAAATTGGTGGCAATACCTGCAACCAGGTGGAATATACAATACGTTATACCTCTGAAAATGGTGATTTTTTGGTGTGACCTTCCAACAGTTAAAAGGCCATATCGTCTACAACACTTGGCCCAATTGAACGAAATCAGGACAGTTATATTCTATCAGATGTAAGAGCTCAGTAAAAAAAATCGCAAGGCTCTAGTGCCACAAATTTAGGTTTTAGGTGACATATCATGATTTCCTTATGCGGTCCTAAACTTTTGACCGGTACTATGTCCTTACCGAGTTTCATTGAAATCGCTCCAGCCGTTTAGATTGTATTACGGGGGGGGGGGGTACACACACACACACACACACACATACACGCGCGCGCACAGACATACACTCACGGACAATAGGTGATCTAATAAGCCTTTTTAGTCTATTTTCATTTTATGAAAAAAAAGAGGCTCATGAGATCACCTTTTGCCCGTGTGTGCATATGCGTGTGTGTCCCTCTAATGACTTATAAACGGCTGGAGCGATTTCAAAGAAACGCGCTAAGGTCCATAGCACCATTTTGGCCGACCACGACCGTGCCCTTCAAACTTTATTACGTCTCACCAATCCAACATGGCGGCTGTGCGAAATATTTCACCAGCATTCAATATCTCCGAAACTGTGACCAATATCACCTTGAAATTTTGTACGGTGATAAAGGGCACTACTAAAAGGTTATCTGTGTAACTTTCAAAAACATGAAACGTCAAAACAAACATGGCGGCCAAGCGAATTTGAAACATTTTAATAGACGTTTCTCGCGATTGAACCATCTGAGCTCAGTGAAGTATGGTACAGTAAATGATTATACATATTGTAATGCACCGGCATCTAATTTTGTTAAATTGTTTATATAACCTCAAGATGCTGGCTGTGCAAAATTTTAAAATTATGTTTTAATTTCTTGTGTCGTATACATGGGATCGAAGTGAAAGTTTGAATAATAAACCTACGCAATAATTTTCCTTTAATGGTACATAACTCTATGGCCTATACATATAACAATCCAACATGGTGACCATCCGAAATATTTAGACGGTTCTCAATATCTACGAATCTTTTACAGCAATCAAACTGAAATTTTTAATGTTCATAGAGGCTATAAGCATAAGTTCACCTATAGGACTTTCAATAACCTGGTGAGCACAAATCCAACATGGCGCGACGCGAAATATAAATATTTAAATGGACGTTTCTAGTGATATAACCATCCGAGTGCAGTGAAACTTGATAGGTAAATGCTTATACAAATGTTAATCCACTGGCATCTAATTTATTTCAATGGTTTTCATAACCACAAGATGGCAGCTGTGCGAAATTTTTAAATCTCCTTTTTACGTCTTGTGTCCTAATCATGCGATTGAAGTTTAAATACTACACGTACATAATAATCTTCATGTAATACAGTAGTACATATCTCTAAGACCTACATATATATAAATCCGACATGGCGACCATCCGGAATATTAGACGGTTCTCAATATCTACGAATGTATTACAGCAATCAAACTGAAATTTTGTATGTTGATAGAGGCAATTAACATAAGTATGATATATGAAAATAGGCTTTAGTTCTTCACGGATCTACTTGTTCACAAATGAAAATAGGCTAAAAATAAAAGACAACATTATCTGGAACATCAATTAATTCACCATTGAACTTAAATTTAAAATCCGCACTTCAATAAATTAGACTGCCTCAGCACTGTCCTGGAATAAACGTACAGAATTTCGCAAAAAAAATTTGACATGTTTGCTCAACAATGATGTATAATGTGAGGGTTATCCTGAAATCCGCAATTGGTGAAAGGTGTCCCATGAGATCTATAAAATTACCTGCGAAATTAAAATGCTTTGAAAATCTTACGATATTTTGTGGTGAACTAAGTTAATCAAGAATTGTTGTTGAGTATTTTAGGGGCTTTGCGACAATGTGGTCATGTATCCCCCAGTACTTGGGAGTGTGTAGAATTTGTCTGTTAACCTGTGTCACTGTGACGTCTGTACTACTTTTTTTTTAGTGGTGTGTGTGTTTGTAATTGAGGTAGGATTTGGGTAGGAAGTGGCCGTGGCCTTACGTTAGGTACTGTACTCGTATCCATGTGGTCTTACCTGTTGAAATCCGATGGAAGAACTAGATCGTAGAATCTGGAAGTACCCGGATGAAATAACCCCCCAAATTCTACCAACTAGGATCAACCGGGGATAAGGATGCCTCAATTTAAAAGAATGCGATAAGAAGATGCCAGTGGTTTAAGAAACAAAAATGAAAATCAGCACAAAATGAACTCATAAGACTCTTAAAATTAAATTAAACTCGAGCATAAGGCTAAGCATTCACTAAGACAACCCACTGGTTCTCCTAGCACATCCTGGTTTTAATATAAATCACCAAGTCATCCGTAGAAAATTTAAAATTAAATCACCAGTTTATTGACTGAAAACTGTAGCTTTGTAGAACTCCATCCACCAAACAAAAATAGATTTGCTTCACTGAAACACATGATAATTAAATATGTCAGTAGCCTCAAATTTGGCTAAGTTATGCTGTTCGTAATTTCAGCATTAAATGTAGTTCAAATCGTGAACGTTATCAACACTAACAATATTGTTACAAGTTATTTTACACACAAAAACCCTAATAAATTTATATCAACATAATTACAAATGTATAATTAATTCGTGGATCGAATTACTCCGTTGCTATTCATGAAACCATTGATAAGTATATTATTTAAGTTTTCTCGTGGACTTAATCGGTCAAATTCGACAAACAATGAAGGTAATCGAATGTATTATAGCTCCAATAAATTATTTCAATCAGTTTAAATCATCTCACATAAATGTTTAAATTATCTTCAATTAATCTTTCTCTTATTATTACAATGTTATACAATTATTTCAAGTCTTTCAAATCGTAGCTTTCCTCTGAAATATATGTCACTATTAGCAATCCATTTTAGATAAATTGTTACAATACAAGAATAATGTTTTAAATGTTGGATTCATAAATCTACTAGCGTTCTAGTAACTGTATTCGTGACTGTAATTCACGTTCAATAATACCTTATTAACTCAATCAGCAATAGCTCATCAGCTTACTTAATACTGAAAATTCGTAATAAATACAAAAATACTTCACACGTGAAATTACTATAATTCACCTTAATTCAATACTAATCATCCATTGATGTCAAATATCTGCTTCAAAATACTTCAATTCACGCAATTATTAATTACTCTACACGTGCATTAGCTCCGAATAGCTATCAATAATTTCCAAACATTTTAAAAATCCTTAAGCTTTTATACAATTATCGTAAAATACCATGTTTCATAATAGACAAAAAGTTAAAGTGTCATAGACTACTTCTATCAAACTGTGTTAATAATGTTGTATTTACATGCTCGAATAATAGTATTCGTAATTCTTCAAAGCTGTCATTTTGTTTTATGACGAAAATATTTTATAGATACGTTTGCTTTTCTTTCAACAATACTTCATTGCATTATACTCTCATATTTCATAAATATATTGTCATGCCCCGGTTTTGGTTTAGCCTTGAACCATACCGGACGTGCAACCCCGGTTCAATCCGGATCATGAGAGCCTGCAAGGAGGTGCTAGGTAAGCACGCACGAGTTGCGATTTTTGTGCTTATAAGCCGCGACCTCTGGTGTGGTGGGGAGCAGTGAGTGAGAGTTGAGAGAGTGGAGGAATGTCTGTGGGGGCAGCGTAAACGAGAGCGACGTAAGTTTGACGATCGGGGGATCGTAGCACTCCGACCAAACACCTGTTGACCAAAGGGGACTGGTGCTGAGCATCGTCAGAGAGAGAGAGAGAGAGACGGCTGAGTGATCAGGTGAGATCTTGTATTATTGTTTCTTTTGTTGGAGGGAGTCTTTTGAGCAAGCCCTGTACCTGCACGGTGGATTCCTGGAAGCTGTTGAAAGGAATAAACCGGCAGTACATGAGAGACCTCTTTTTATTGGGGAGCTACCCCGGAATCCTGAACTCCCTCATTCCCCCCTCGTTTAGCATAAGTGGTGTGCTGTCAATCGTGGGTAAGGCAATCGGTAAGGACACGATAAGGATCCCGTTACCTGAGCAGGAAGAACCCCCCAACTATAACGATCCAGGTAAGTAAAGTTAAAGAACCCCTGAGTGGCCTAGGGCGTAAGTCGATGCACTCTGGCAGGGCCATTATAGGATAGACGCAACATTGCTATCAAAACAATGGTGGAGGCGCTACGGTTACCGTGATTCATCCTCCGATGTTTATCTGCGATTTACAGCACATTCACGTCATTATAACCCACACCGCCCACCCTATAACTAACGTGCATGTGCATGCTTGGATCTACTCACCTAGCTTTTAGCACTGGTTTTGGGTACCTTAAGGCTAGTGATATGAATAACTGTACACTGTAACATATATTAAGAGTGTTCGTAACTGTGTTTATGTATGGAGTAGGGGGTCATATATTTTAGTGTGGTATTTCGTAGTCTGATCTGAATGGCGAATTCTTTAAAGGAATGGGTCAGATTTGTAACGGCTAATCCCAAGCCTATCAGACCTAAAATCATCGTGAGAAACCCGGAATACATCACTGATATCAACGTCGGGCACATCATATCTCAATTAGAGGATAAAATATTAACACTGAAAATCAACCACCCTAACGCGCGATTCACCCCCCGGCCCACCCCAAACACGAGCTCGCACCCAAGCTGAGGCTGACGAGGCGGATGCACGCTCCACTGATTCATGTGACGCGAGTCACACCCAACAACACGTGATCAAGACACAGGAGATCTACAACAATCTCCAGGAACTTATCATTCAGTTAGACGCGCATATTCACGACGCGACTAATACTGAAAAGCCTGACGATTTGGTGGCTGACATCATAACAGTGGGTGCAACTCTGGGCGAAATCATTTGCATGACACTGGCGACATTTGAGCCCACAATTAGCGAAGTACATACGCCACCGGCGATAGTTCCGAATAGGCACGTGGAAATGGCGCACCACATCCGGTACTCCCTCTTTCAACCGGACAAATTCTCGGGCACTCATAAGGAGGACCCAGAAGAATACTTAAGGGAATTCAATCGTATAGCGCAAATCAATGACTGGGCGGACGCAGAAAGAGTGCGACTGTTCCCAGCATATCTTAAAGAGGCAGCACTTGTCTGGTACGATGTACATGAGCAACACGAACCACAATTAACGTGGAACAAGCTCCAGCAAGACTTCATAGCGGAATTCGCGCAGATCCAGGAGAAAGACGAGTTGTATGACGCGCTGCGAAACAGGACGCAAGGTCCTAGGCCTACGGAACCACACAATGTTTATATAAATTATAAACTGCAGTTGTGCAAACGCTTTAACCCTCTCATGACTGTAGGGATAAAATCCAATATATAATTAAGGGTATGAGGCCTGCCATCGCAAACAAAATACTCCTGATGAATCCCCACACTCTAGAGCAGCTGTGGGCAAACGTGATCACGGCTGAGCAAAATCAAAGACTGATAAGCAAAAATATCTAATCACGCATGCAGCAGGCTGACGTGACAAATCTGAAACAACAGGTAGATCAGATCATGGAGCAAATGGAGAAGATTAGCATAGCGCTTGTACAAAACCCGAGGCGCAGAAATGAATACCAAACGCCCAGGTATCAGAATCCACGGAGGGAATACCAGGCGCAGAAAGCCTCTACACGGCTACACAAGGTAAGGCCCAATCGGGATCCCGAGTAGATCAAAACGATCCTAGGGACGGCCGATGCAATAATTGCCGCGCATGCTCTGCTTGTGGCCAACGAAGGATTTTTCGCCCATCGAAAAGTTTGAACTCAAATAACAGGGCGGAAAACTAGGTACGGAGGTCCCACACACATTTATAATAAACTCGATTTTGGCCCGTGGAGACCTCCAACGAAATTACAATATAAGGGATGTCGCAAGAGATGGGAATTGTCTGTTTCGTGCGGTTAGTGCATTATTGTATGGCACGGAGCAGGATCACCATGTGCTGCGCAAGAAGGCTGCGCAGTACATACACGACCATTGGATAGAATTTGCCAATTTTGCTACCGACAGCCGGGAAAATTTATTTCCAAATACCGAGGCATATGTGGCATACATGCTTCAAAATGGCATTTTTGGATCCTCAGCAGAGGTACTAGCTTTATCCAGGGCCACAGAGTGTAATATACACGTACACGTGCTGGACTCTGATAAACCTAGATTACAGTGTATTGGGTTTCATGATGATATACATTTGCTTTTCACGGGGCCGCCTAATGCGGGGCACTACCAGGCACTGATCCTTAAGCCCATCGCGACACGCGGTACTAGCAGCATACCACAGAAAGGAAGTCCAGGGAACTCGGGCCACGAACCCACGACAGGCAGGGACAATGCTCGTTCCGATGGCTACAAGAAAGGGCCAAAGTTACGAGGGCAAACCTTTCGGCGGCAAAAGTACGCTATGGGCACGGACCTGACTTTCCACGTTAGCGAAACTCGGGAGAACATTCCCAACGGAAATGTCATTTCCGAACAGGCAGCACTTCCTGTGCAAGCGGTGCATCCTGCCGACTACACAGCGGAAGATGACACCTCGAAACAATCAGCACTTTGTCATACGACTCCCACACGCACGGATACGGCCAAGTTAGCTGACGCTCAGCACACGACTAGTGTCACTGCTTATCAGCATGACACGTGCGCAAGTCAAACACCCGCAACAGATGTTTGCAATACAATACCGTCCACTCCACTTCAATGCCCACCTCTAGACAGTGACGTCAGACATGGCTTGCTCGGAGCAAACAACCCAGCTCAACATGCTAGGAGCTTACAGGTCAAGATTCAGACCAGAATTAACGGCATAAAGACTGAAGCGTTGATCGACACTGGCGCTGGGACTTCATGTATCTCGCACAGCCTGGTAGAAGGCAAACACATCCGTCCTATCACAGGAGGCATTCAACTCATTGCTGCCAACAATGAAGTCTTGAATATTGCAGGGACCTCCTATGTGAAAATCCAGTTTAAGAATTTTACCACTTCCTTCTCTATGCATGTAATCAAGGATCTGGCAGCGGCATGTCTCATAGGGACTGACTTCTTGGCGAAGTACTGTACCCGTTCGTCCAGGGGATGCGATGACCCATCTGCTATAACATCGCATTCCTGGAGTTCCAGGACAGAGCGGAGTTAAATGAACCTCTAGTCAAATAAGGAATGTGTCGGAAATTCAGCTGAGTTATCGAAAAAGCAGTGGGTAACACGAGACAAAGTATCTCTAGGGTCGTTACGGGCTTAAGTTTAATAGAAATAATGCAAATATGAATGGGCGCCATCAACTGAATTCCTAGCAAACCACTTCCTTTCCGGTTAAGCCTTACTCAAGATAAGGAAAGAAAAAGGAACATCACACCATCATCAGATCACAACTAAGATAAAAACAAATTTATTTCACTTTGATAGTCAGAAAGACATTTTAAATATACCTCCTACCTTAGAGTATGGTCGAATGCCAACGTTAAATTGTCATTGTCCAAAAATCGAACCATCTCTTTTCTAATCAAAAATATTTCATCCACATAAAACAAGAAAAATCTCTAAAGTTTTCTTGGGTTCTCAGGATCACTGTAGCACTATGTCTTTCGTCACTGACATTTGTGAAACCTGAGACCTAATTTCTCTTTAATTTAACATCATAAATGTGGATTTGAAAAAGTTATTAATCTGTCTAAACATACACATATTATAATCACATATTTTAAACATCACGTAATTTATGGCTTGCATGGCATAATTTAAATGTTGAACATGTTAGTCAAATGCTCCTAAACATCGAATAATTAATTTACACTATTTACATTGTCATTCATAATTACTTGTTTGTGAATTATAGAAAATTCATGGCTCATTGGTCATCGTTATCATCATCAAAATTAAATATTTCTCACATTAATTCTCATCTCAAAATTCTACATATTCCTGTCAGAATCGTTAATTCATCACCATTACATCATTTAAATCCTCAACTCAAGTTGCAATTCCTCAAATTATATCTCAATTAAATTTATTTAATTCCATATAAATTCATTAATCATCAGCTTGTTTAAATAATTATTATCTTCTAATTCAGTTATTCATCTTCTATCCAATCATCTATTAATTAATTTAAATCAGTTTATTCATCCAATCTTTAATTCATCCATTTATTTAATTCATTGACCTATTCCAAAATTTAATTTATCAACTTATTTAAATTTTATTCTCCTGGTTATTTAGATATTTATTATCTCATCTAGTCATTCTGATTTTTATTTCATTAGGTCAGATCATTAATATGCTTAAATCTCAGATTATTATTTCATTAATTATTATTCTCAGAAAATCTTGTATTATCAACTTTATTTATTTGTTTAATTTCCTAACAAATTGTTTAATATGGGTTATAGAACGTTGTCTTACAGTTTTATCACTTCCAAGTTATATCTCGTATTTAATTTATCATGCCAAAAAATATTATTGCCTTCACGACATCACGTTGGATCTGACTATCCACAACTACATTATATATCCTCAATTCTTCAAATATCACATTTGAATACAACAATTATTCCACAAAAACTCCATAAATATTCAGCACATACAGCATGAATCTCAACAATTACGCTAGACTGGGTTCAACAACCTCATGTCTGCTTCAAAATACATTAGCAACGTTGCAACTATCACATGGCAACTTCTACAAAATGCCTATCACAAACTTCACTTAACCATGTTGCATGATCTACAAAAAATATATAACTGGCTTCAAATTATCAACGCACACAATCTCCAATAACTGTAATTAATCTGATCACATCCAGACAACTTCTTAAACAATTGGAAAAATATTACCTCAGTAATTCAAGATCTGCTTTCAAATAGCATAAATTCTCTTACAATTCTCATAATTCACATCACAGAAAAACACCAATGTGCTATAATCTCTCATATCAAAATCTGCAATACTGATCTGCCTTAAAATAAATCTGACCATTAATGATTCATCTTACAAGATTCAATTACTTTAACTCCTTCTCAAAGGTATCAAACACAATTATAAAAATCATCAAAAGCATCAGCTGTACCAGCTGTTAAACTGAAATTACTCTCAAAAGAGTATAGCAACAAAATATTGGATTGGCAAACAAGAATTACAAAATGTAACCCTGCTGACATTTATCTATACTTTATTTAACAAAATTTCGACTGATATGTGACTAGTAGTTCCTTGTTTAATTCACTTACAATCTCATGTACACTCGGATGATAAAAATGAGTCCCTCAATGGCAAGTAAGATGAGTAACCACCGTACAATCGTATAAATACGAAAGACCTCGCCCCGTCGACTAATCATGATAGTGCCCTAAACGATGGGTAAGATGAGTAACCACCATACAATCGTATAAATACGAAAGACCCCATCTCGAAGACTATATGAGTGAATGTACCAGATAGGAATCAACAAGTCTCTAGTTGTCATATAAAAGCGATATTCATTCACTAAAGTGAATAACATCTTAATATCTCCAAACAATCCAATGGAAAAAATCCCTACTGATGAATAATACACACTCGCTAGTATGCAATGAACTGACGAAGTAATTTTAGATAATCAATTGCAGATCACGAGTTCGAAATACTCGTTACACAAAAAAAAAACTATTCATGAAAAGTACCCTTGATGGAAAAATGTCTAAAAGACCAAACATCTGCTTAATAAAGCCAACCAATGGTGAGAATTTCGTATAATGATGCCTGCCATATCATATGGTCACGCCATATTCTAGCAAAAATTCGAAGCATATAAAGTCAAACCATGTCTAAATAATCGTATCACTCCTATTAGAAAAATATACATGTGTGCCCAGTATTCATGAAAATAATCGTATCAGGTAGTTATGACTCTTACAGTACCTTTTCATAATCAGCTGTTATTAAATTTCCAAGATCGTCGATTTTCCCTATATAATGAATTTCTCGAAAGATCGGCGTGAATATCATTCCATCCATGAAATGACGATTGCATTCGAAATCCCAAGTGAATCAGCTGGTGGACCTCTTCTCGTCAGGAATCGAATCCATCGCTCTGCGGTGCCATCGCGTCTCTATCTGCGTTTACTCCGACATGATGAACTTCTGGTTACCCATAGCGGATATTGTCCAAATCCTCTCGAAAAAGTTCATGGAATCAGCGGACCCCATATTCCTCTTCTACGTTACGCCACTGTTCCATTAAATGTTCAGTTTGAGTGTCGAAAGTTCAATCTCCAATAACTGATAAGTCTCACTTTCGTAAAATAAAATTTTATGTGAGAGTGTCCAAGTTTATGAAACACCCTGTAGTTGTGTTCATATTCGGTAATTTATAAAACTGTATAAGAAATAAATGCATTAATGCACGAGCTAATGTTCATCAGTGCATATGCTTACAACATTCCGTTTGCTTGAAATTGTTAATGTTACTTGGAATGCGTTATGAAAAGCATAGTCGTAATGTTATTCAGAAAAACTGTGTTCAGACTGCGTTGAAATGCAGCTTAGAATAAAGTTCTCCAACTACTCGTAATGCTGTTCTAATATCCCTGCCGTCTATGCTTGCTTGCTCGGCAAGTCCGCCCGGTTTATTGACCTGCTTGTCGTTCGCTGCTCGGTGATGTTGAAACTGTCGCCTACACTTTGCCGTGACAGTTTCGGTTCGCTACGCGACCTTCACCATGCGTTTGGCTTGCGCTACTGAGCTCGACCCTGCTTGCTCGGCTGACAGAGCTAGACTGAATGTGTCCGCACTGTCTTTACTCTTATCTGCCTGGCGCAGACACGTGGCGTTCACCCCACCACTATGCTCTCGCGTCACAATTATAATCTCGAACCCTCATCATCTCGGCTATTCCGTTATAAAATAACTTAAGGGTTATCTAACTTCCTTTAAATTATTTCCACATATAATGCATGTTATATATCCTCTTCTAAGATGTTTAAATACCATATTCCATATAGATCTTAATAAAGCTTCATAATTCTATCCATAATTCCATCTTCTTACGGATGTCAGTGCCTTCTTGATCCTAGACCTACTACGTCATCCTGACATTCCTCTTGACTCGATCTGGGCGCTATCTTTTCTTAACTCTTCCCAAAACCTCAACTACGGCTTAATGTCTGTTGGCGTAGCCGATAGCCTAAACTAGGTATCGGGTACATCTCTCCCGTACATCTCCTTTTTTTAAAATCAGGATTGAGAAAAAAAATACACTCTCAGGCATTCTATATATAACACATGTACACGATAGCTCTACAATTCTCTTAATCAGCATGATGGTACTTTCTGACTCTCAACAATGATGATTGACTTCCAGTGATTAGCATCTTGATTCTGTATTACTTTGACGTCTGTTTCTTCCTTCATTACTCGTGCTTGCTCGATTGACATCTCTTACTGTCTCCTCGAGTGGTGCACTAGGCTGTCTATTTTCTTGCCTCGACCTCTCGTATTCACGATTATCTCGCCCCTCATTAGGATCGTTTCTTCGGCCATCCTGCCTGTCGTTCCGATTATACTGTTGACCTTGGCTCCAGTTAATTCTACCACGATATCTATTGTTGTATCGATTCCTATCTTGATATCTGGAATTCTGGTTATAATTTCTATATCGGCTATCTCTTGCTTCTTGATCGTATGGCCTCTCATATGGTCCTCTATATCGATCATTTCCTCGAACGTTACGGATGTTTCCTCGATTTCCTTCGTTCCTTCTGTTTTCCCAGGAATCTCTTCTGTCCGTTTGAGCTGCGTTGTCAACGACTACCGCATTCACCTCTTGCGTGTTTCTATTGTCGTTTCTTGTATTTTTAGGCGTAACTTGAGCGCTTGTATAGTCCAATCGCCGTAAAATGTCGTCATAGTGCTCAAGTGTGTTGGCTCCCGACGCTATGAGTGATCGCTGTACCTCAATCGGTAACTGTCTCGCTATAGCTTGTAAAAGCTCTTCTTCTGGCAATGGAGGAATCAGAAACTGTAATTTAGCCAGCTGTGACGTAAAATAATTGGCATAATGCGTCGGATGTGACGTAGAACAACGCTTCGAGTACATTTCTGCTCTTACGTTCAGTTGATCCTCGGCACTCCAAAATCTCCTCAGGAATGCGATTGCAAATTGCTCCATATTCGCAAAATTGCTTCTGAATGCTCTAAACCAAGTTAGCGCAGACCCGTCTAAGGCGCGTTCGACTATACTTAGCTCCCTTTCTTTGGCTACCCTATGTTCCGCCATGTAGTCTCGAATATCTCGCAGAAATTCGACTGGTGTGACCCCTGTATTTCCAGAAAACTTCCTCGGCTTGTCATCCAGATTTCTGATAATGGTAACTGGACCTGAGTATCGTTCGCTTGTACCCAACGTACTCCTATTCGAACTTGGATTATCCTGAGGGGTTGAACTTGCCCTTTCGAATGTCACATTCGGTTGCATTTGACGGTCTTCTCCCATGCTAACTTCTTGATTACTCATACTGCGGCCTATCGCTGTCTGATTTACCAATGTTTCCCCTGATGTTATATTCTGACTGGTGAAACAGTTAAACATAGATTCTAGTTTAGTTATCCTATCTTCTGCCAATTTCTCTGTGGTCTTGACCTGAGTCTTCAACTCATCTAGCGACGTAACATTCTGCGTTTTGTTACTCTCGTCTAAATCGTTTTTCAACTTGTCAATCTTGTCTTCGCATGTATTCTTTACTGACGCGACTTGTTCCTTTAACAGATCAACATCTGTCATAAATAGAGTTGAATCTATCTTCATCGCTTCCTTGTTCTCCGTAAACCTCGCTTCTAAGTTTGCCATACCTGCGATTAATTTTTCATCTAATCCTTCACGTTTCTCTTTTGCTTCGGCCTCGACCTCACTATACCGTTCTTCCACGATTGCACCGACTCTATTTTTGAATAAAGCTAAGTTTTCATTAACCTTTTGCTCTATATCGTCGTCCATCTTCCTAATATCTTTCTGCAATTGATTCTCTAATGATTTTAAATTAGAATTAACCTCTCCTAAGACTTCCTCTTTAATGGTCCCAATTACTGACTTTAAATCCTTAATCTCATTACCTAGATTCATCTCTAGACCTTTGATTTTAGTCTCGAAAGATACTTCGGTTGACCACTCTTGAATTTTGCCTACATCTGCCACTAAACCATCGATGTCGAATCTCAACTTCGATACATCCGATTTAATGTCTTTCTGTATGGACATAACGTCTGTTCTTAAAGTAAAAATATTTTCTTCCCCCCTACTTTCTAATTCAATAATATTCTTTCTTAATATTTGAACATTTTCCTCTCCTTTCATATTTACTGAAATTATATCTAATTGTAAAGTCTTAAGCATTTCATTATTCTTTAAAGTTAATCTATTCTCTAATCTAGTTAACTTGTTTTCTAACTCTGTGTTAGTTTCTTCACTACGAGCTTGTAATTTCTCTTCCAACGATTTGAAACTATCCTTCAAGTTAGCCTCACTAGCTTTCAAATGACTTTCAGTACTAGTCTGTAATCTAGTTTCTAATGACATCAACTCATCTTTACTATTTGACTGTAGCCTTTCTTCTAATGACTTAAAATTGTCTTCACTATTTGACTGTAATAATTTTAAATTTTCTTCAGTACTGGTCTGTAATCTAGTCTCCAATGACTTTAAATTATCCTCACCAGTTGACTGTAATCTGGTTTCTAATGACTTTAAATTATCTTCACTAGTTGACTGTAACCTAGTCTCTAATGACTTTAAACTGTCGTTCAGATTGCCTTCGTTACTAGCCTGTAATGCTTGCACATTTTCTTTGCATCTAGCTTTTAACCTAGCTTCTGAACTATTAATCTGTTCTTTAACTTCCGTTTCCATCTTAGAAATAGTTTCTGCAATACCAGACATACCCGTCTGTAACTCTCCTAACACCTTAGCTAAATCTTCCGGCAACATAATTATATTTTCAATAGACGTTTTATTCAGAGACGTTAGACAACAACACATCACAATGTCTCAATTCCTGCATTCACTTGCGTATAGGAAAAAATGTCTTATAACTAACATGATATAATACTAATACGATTAACATGAACACTGGAATGGGCACACAAGTATATTGTCTGACTAAGTTTAATAAATTTTATAACACAATTAAATGAACTTGAGATCAATCTCTCAGTAATCTAAATCTGATGTGATTCCATAGAATAAACAAAATCGAAGCCCCACAGGTGGGTAAAGCCAATTCTCCCTCTCTCTCTGTACCCATTCGTCCTGGGGATGCGATGATCCATCTGCTATAACATCGCATTCCTGGAGTTCCAGGACAGAGCGGAGTTAAATGAACCTCTAGTCAAATAAGGAATGTGTCGGAAATTCAGCTGAGTTATCGAAAAAGCAGTGGGTAACACGAGACAAAGTATCTCTAGGGTCGTTAAAGGCTTAAGTTTAATAGAAATAATGCAAATATGAATGGGCGCCACCAACTGAATTCCTAGCAAACCACTTCCTTTCCGGTTAAGCCTTACTCAAGATAAGGAAAGAAAAAGGAACATCACACCATCATCAGATCACAACTAAGATAAAAACAAATTTATTTCACTTTGATAGTCAGAAAGACATTTTAAATATACCTCCTACCTGAGAGTATGGTCGAATGCCAACGTTAAATTGTCATTGTCCAAAAATCGAACCATCTCTTTTCTAATCAAAAATATTTCATCCACATAAAACAAGAAAAATCTCTAAAGTTCTCTTGGGTTCTCAGGATCACTGTAGCACTATGTCTTTCGTCACTGACATTTGTGAAACCTGAGACCTAATTTCTCTTTAATTTAACATCATAAATGTGGATTTGAAAAAGTTATTAATCTGTCTAAACATACACATATTATAATCACATATTTTAAACATCACGTAATTTATGGCTTGCATGGCATAATTTAAATGTTGAACATGTTAGTCAAATGCTCCTAAACATCGAATAATTAATTTACACTATTTACATTGTCATTCATAATTACTTGTTTGTGAATTATAGAAAATTCATGGCTCATTGGTCATCGTTATCATCATCAAAATTAAATATCTCTCACATTAATTCTCATCTCAAAATTCTACATATTCCTGTCAGAATCATTAATTCATCACCATTACATCATTTAAATCCTCAACTCAAGTTACAATTCCTCAAATTATATCTCAATTAAATTTATTTAATTCCATATAAATTCATTAATCATCAGCTTCTTTAAATAATTATCATCTTCTAATTCAGTTATTCATCATCTATCCAATCATCTATTAATTAATTTAAATCAGTTTATTCATCCAATCTTTAATTCATCCATTTATTTAATTCATTGACCTATTCCAAAATTTAATTTATCAACTTATTTAAATTTTATTCTCCTGGTTATTTAGATATTTATTATCTCATCTAGTCATTCTGATTTTTATTTCATTAGGTCAGATCATTAATATGCTTAAATCTCAGATTATTATTTCATTAATTATTATTCTCAGAAAATCTTGTATTATCAACTTTATTTATTTGTTTAATTTCCTAACAAATTGTTTAATATGGGTTGTAGAACGTTGTCTTACAGTTTTATCACTTCCAAGTTATATCTCGTATTTAATTTATCATGCCAAAAAATATTATTGCCTTCACGACATCACGTTGGATCTGACTATCCACAACTACATTATATATCCTCAATTCTTCAAATATCACATTTGAATACAACAATTATTCCACAAAAACTCCATAAATATTCAGCACATACAGCATGAATCTCAACAATTACGCTAGACTGGGTTCAACAACCTCATGTCTGCTTCAAAATACATTAGCAACGTTGCAACTATCACATGGCAACTTCTACAAAATGCCTATCACAAACTTCACTTAACCATGTTGCATGATCAACAAAAAATATATAACTGGCTTCAAATTATCAACGCACACAATCTCCAATAACTGTAATTAATCTGATCACATCTAGACAACTTCTTAAACTATTGGAAAAATATTACCTCAGTAATTCAAGATCTGCTTTCAAATAGCATAAATTCTCTTACAATTCTCATAATTCACATCACAGATAAACACCAATGTGCTATAATCTCTCATATCAAAATCTGCAATACTGATCTGCCTTAAAATAAATATGACCATTAATGATTCATCTTACAAGATTCAATTACTTTAACTCCTTCTCAAAGGTATCAAACACAATTATAAAAATCATCAAAAGCATCAGCTGTACCAGCTGTTAAACTGAAATTACTCTCAAAAGAGTATAGCAACAAAATATTGGATTGGCAAACAAGAATTACAAAATGTAACCCTGCTGACATTTATCTATACTTTATTTAACAAAATTTCGACTGATATGTGACTAGTAGTTCCTTGTTTGATTCACTTACAATCTCATGTACACTCGGATGATAAAAATGAGTCCCTCAATGGCAGGTAAGATGAGTAACCACCGTACAATCGTATAAATACGAAAGACCTCGCCCCGTCGACTAATCATGATAGTGCCCTAAACGATGGGTAAGATGAGTAACCACCATACAATCGTATAAATACGAAAGACCCCATCTCGAAGACTATATGAGTGAATGTACCAGATAGGAATCAACAAGTCTCTAGTTGTCATATAAAAGCGATATTCATTCACTAAAGTGAATAACATCTTAATATCTCCAAACAATCCAATGGAAAAAATCCCTACTGATGAATAATACACACTCGCTAGTATGCAATGAACTGACGAAGTAATTTTAGATAATCAATTGCAGATCACGAGTTCGAAATACTCGTTACACAAAAAAAAAACTATTCATGAAAAGTACCCTTGATGGAAAAATGTCTAAAAGACCAAACATCTGCTTAATAAAGCCAACCAATGGTGAGAATTTCGTATAATGATGCCTGCCATATCATATGGTCACGCCATATTCTAGCAAAAATTCGAAGCATATAAAGTCAAACCATGTCTAAATAATCGTATCACTCCTATTAGAAAAATATACATGTGTGCCCAGTATTCATGAAAATAATCGTATCAGGTAGTTATGACTCTTACAGTACCTTTTCATAATCAGCTGTTATTAAATTTCCAAGATCGTCGATTTTCCCTATATAATGAATTTCTCGAAAGATCGGCGTGAATATCATTCCATCCATGAAATGACGATTGCATTCGAAATCCCAAGTGAATCAGCTGGTGGACCTCCTCTCGTCAGGAATCGAATCCATCGCTCTGCGGTGCCATCGCGTCTCTATCTGCGTTTACTCCGACATGATGAACTTCTGGTTACCCATAGCGGATATTGTCCAAATCCTCTCGAAAAAGTTCATGGAATCAGCGGACCCCCTATTCCTCTTCTACGTTACGCCACTGTTCCATTAAATGTTCAGTTTGAGTGTCGAAAGTTCAATCTCCAATAACTGATAAGTCTCACTTTCGTAAAATAAAATTTTATGTGAGAGTGTCTAAGTTTATGAAACACCCTGTAGTTGTGTTCATATTCGGTAATTTATAAAACTGTATAAGAAATAAATGCATTAATGCACGAGCTAATGTTCATCAGTGCATATGCTTACAACATTCCGTTTGCTTGAAATTGTTAATGTTACTTGGAATGCGTTATGAAAAGCATAGTCGTAATGTTATTCAGAAAAACTGTGTTCAGACTGCGTTGAAATGCAGCTTAGAATAAAGTTCTCCAACTACTCGTAATGCTGTTCTAATATCCCTGCCGTCTATGCTTGCTTGCTCGGCAAGTCCGCCCGGTTTATTGACCTGCTTGTCGTTCGCTGCTCGGTGATGTTGAAACTGTCGCCTACCAGGGCCCTGCGTAGCTAGTGCCTGTAGTATGTTCTATCCTGCTGCTCCCTTACGGGCAGTCTAAGAAGTAAGCCACAAGCGCGTGACGTCATGTCCTTGCCTCTCCCCACCTGCCGCTCGCTACATGTGCGAGCGAGCTGTGTATAGTATGGCGTGGTGCCTTGCAAGCCTGGCAAGTGCTTTTAGGGCCGTATGACCTAGCCTCACACTGTCAGCACTGTCTACGCTGGAACTCGTCAGTTCAGGCGCGCACGGCCAGCCCGTCCCGACAGGGCTTCGTAAAGCCGTTCTTATCTTCCCTTCATATTATTATTATTATTATCATTATTATTATTATACTATTAATGTTAGCAATAAAATGTTATTGGGTACTAATAGACTACGTCTCATACTGTTCCCGAATATATTGAAGATGAATTCTCTATTATTGAATGGATTCATTGATAGCAAAATTAGGTCATTTATACTTAGGCATACCCAAACTTGATGAGTGATTTAAAAATGTTGATGTTGGTCCTCTCGCTTATTCGAAACGTACCACAAGCTTTCACTTCTCTTTGAAGCCTATCGTTTTTCTCTAAACGACCTGTTTTGTTATGCCGAAAGTTACTTCACATCTGATGGTGGGGTCCAGCATAAATCTTGTATCCTTCTTATGGCCAATAACAATTAATATGCCCATTGTATTTTTGCTTCTAACACGAGAAAGACACAAAAACATGGTTCGCGTAACATTTCTGAAATGTTACAGCTGCATCTTAGATCTATTTCGGTGATTCCTAATGTTTGTAGTAAATCCCCTTCTTAATTATGTTTTTTGAACGTGAGCTAGGGTATCAGGTACTCCACAGTGTTTGCAGTATACAGAGTCTTGGCTACGCCCATGGAGGCCTCACACAAGAGCATCCTTTGCTTCCACCTATTTGTATTAGGCTACTCCCTTTCATGTCCACTTCTGGATTAGTCAATCTCCTTAAAATATGGTGATTGGATAGTTTCTGTACTTTCGCAATCAACCTGCAATTTCATTTTGTGTTTACCATAGATCCGCTTCAGTCTTAAGTATCGGTTATTTATATTCCCTTGGTTCCTAACTAATTAATCACCGTCTTCATCGTTATCACCATTTTCATCATCATCACCGTCCTGACAACCTCCTTCGTTGTACGAGCACAAATTACGCACTATATCATCATGTCTTCAAGCAATGCATGCTCTCTCTGGTACAGTCCCCCTACATGATGCTTACTATACTTTGGATGTTCATTCACTGAAAATTGCAAAATTAGCTTCGAGGATTTCCTATGCCCAGAACTTAGAATGCAATGAAAATCAAATGTCTTAAATACCATATCTGGATTAACCTACATACACATATGCAATTGGATTAACTCATGAGGGCTACTTGTAGCATTGGCCTTTGAGAATATTTTACGGAAGCTATTCTAACAACTCTACAGTACGGAGTGATGTGCCCTCAATTCGAATTGCTGAATAAGAAAGTATAAAAGAAAACTCGTGCCCACTGGCCTGGCGCAAGTCCTCGAAATGAGCACCGCTTGGATGATTTACGTATCATCGATACAATTTCAGTACCTAAAACCGAAATTCAATTTCTTGGCAGGGCAGGGAATCAAACCCGGACCACCGGGGCGACAGCCAATAATGTTAGCCGCTACACTACAAGGTGGTCTCTTTCATTGTCAGCGCAATCAATTGCACGATACCATGTAATTTCTACACTGGGCGAACTATAATAGTACACATTTCTTCGTATTTTTGGCTTTACATAGCCCCTGGTAAGTTAGGAAGACGGTTCGCGTACCATAACCCTAAAGTCGAATAGTTCCAAGAACTAACGAACAAAACAGTTTTAGGCACTCCACCGAAAGAAATACAGACAAGCTGGTAGAAAGACAGACAACATATTTTGTAATTTTCAGAGCAAAATAGGCTAATTGTTATACTGTATAATGAATAGCAGCACTCTTGGTCTTCATAGTGTTGAAATCATGAATATTGTCCTAAAACTTGAAGGTTTGAAGGATTTCGTGTCTTCTTGCTTATTTTGCCATATATCTTATGCGTAGGTAAATTCCAAGAGGTAATGTTTCAGGTCATGTTGAATATAATAATTCTCTTCTTTTTTTTATCGTTTACCCTCCAGGGTTGACTTTTCCACGGACTAATCGAGCGATCCCACCTTTACCGCCACTGGTAGTGTCCTGGAGCTTGGGACTCTGAGTCGGGGATACAACTGGGGAGTGTGACTAGCACGTCGCCCAGGCGGCCTCACCAGCAAAGCGAACAGGGGCCTGATGAAGAGATGGGAAGAGTGGGAGGATTAGGCAAGGAAGAGAGAAGGAGGCGGCCGTGGCCTTATGTTAGGTACCACTCCGGTATTTTCCCGAAGATGAAGTGGGAAACCACGGAAAACCACTTCGAGGATGGTTGAGGTGGGAGTCGAACTCCCTCTACTCATTTGGACCACCCGAGGCAGAGTAGACCCCAATCCAGTCCTCATACCACTTTTCAAATTTCGTGGCAGAGCCGTGAATCGAACCGCGGACGTCCTGGGTGGCAGCTAATCATGCTGACCACTACACCACGGAGGCGACTTGAATATAAGAATAAAATACATAAATGACCTTAGATTGCGACGGAATATCTTTCATTTTAAAATCCTGATGAATTTACTAACGCACGTTTCTCGAACTCACATATCCCTGAAGAGCATCAATCTAGTCATTTGATGAATTCAGAATCTTGTTATTGAAATACAGTTTTTTAGTCCTAATGTTTTTTGGTTCTACCCATAATTATTCCGGTTGCTATGAGGTAGAGGATGTGGTGCGACAGTTTCCTTGTGGGAATGATTTCACGGATAGATGCCTTCATGACGCCAATCTCATGAGAGGAGTTAATGACAAATAAAATGAATGAGGTAATGTATGGAGTGGCTGTGTGTGGTCTTTCGAGTTTGGAGTAGGCCTAGTCTGACCATGCACGTTAACGTGTTTAGCTACCTCGGCTGGTTTGTGACATTATGTCAACAAATTAACAAATGTATTTTAACTCTCCTGATTCCATACCGGCCCCTGATTCTATTTTAGGACTATTATATCTCGCTGCACCTGCTACATCACCCAAAAAGTATGCAAATTTCTGTATCCTTCCTGCAGATCTGATTTATGTGCGTCCAAATATCATGTTTTATATGTCTTCGGTTTCATTCATTAATGTGTGACTCTCCCACTATGCTATTTTTGTCCTCCCCACGTTATGAGCACGGCAGACCACACGCATATGCCACAATATTGGCTCTAGTGCGCCTAGTGTCCATGCTCCGCGCTCAGTACTAAACGTACTTCAGTACCCGGTCAAATGGACAGTGCTTGTGCGACTAAGCGCTGCAGTGCTAGTGTGCTGTCGTGCTGCACTGCTCAGAAATGGACAGAGTAAGGCTGCGCTCGGCCGGCACGAGTAAATTTCTCGCTAGCACTGCTTCACCTTGCCCATTGCACGGCCCTGTCGCCTACACTTTGCCGTGACAGTTTCGGTTCGCTACGCGACCTTCACCATGCGTTTGTCTTGCGCTACTGAGCTCGACCCTGCTTGCTCGGCTGACAGAGCTAGACTGAATGTGTCCGCACTGTCTTTACTCTTATCTGCCTGGCGCAGACACGTGGCGTTCACCCCACCACTATGCTCTCGCGTCACAATTATAATCTCGAACCCTCATCATCTCGGCTATCCCGTTATAAAATAACTTAAGGGTTATCTAACTTCCTTTAAATTATTTCCACATATAATGCATGTTATATATCCTCTTCTAAGATGTTTAAATACCATATTCCATATAGATCTTAATAAAGCTTCATAATTCTATCCATAATTCCATCTTCTTACGGATGTCAGTGCCTTCTTGATCCTAGACCTACTACGTCATCCTGACATTCCTCTTGACTCGATCTGGGCGCTATCTTTTCTTAACTCTTCCCAAAACCTCAACTACGGCTTAATGTCTGTTGGCGTAGCCGATAGCCTAAACTAGGTATCGGGTACAGTACAAAGTCAACATAACTTCGCAGACGAGTCACTGCATCTGAACACAAAGAAGGGGACGATAAGTTGCCAATTCAAACAAACGAATCGGACAGGTCATACGGAAACGGACAAAGAGATCACTAGGCTATCAAACATTAATACAGATTTTATTTTTTCACATAATATCCGAGTAGCCACCAGGGACGACACCCTACCTCCAAAAGCCATTTCTCAGGTAGCGATTACACTCTCATATAGGCCATCCATTCAGAAGCTATACACCTTCGTGAATAAATCTCCAATACAGCAGAATCCGCAAATTATTATACCGGCGGAAGTAGTGGAAATGAATCGGTTCAAGTCCCGCCTCCACCTCTCCACCTCACAAGATGGTGGCGTCACGATATCTCTCGAACGCATGTTCGGATTTTGATGAATGAGGAGTCGTTGAACTCGGGTTGACACCCCCTTTCCATTGGACAACATATCTCTACCCCAAAATAAAACCTACCCCTACTAGGGGGTGAAATTGTAATTTCTTAGAAAATCTCTCTTTCCAAGTGCAACATGTGAGAGTTTGAATGCCATTATGGAGTTAAACGTTGTTCTACACAAGAGACATATATACGGTGGATAGCCACTATGAATTAACATGCTTGTTTTTTGTTTTTTATGCATGCCCACTCATAGTTTTTGTAAGAGGGCTTTTTAAAAGATGGCGGCTGTAGTTTAACCTAACCTAACCCGACCTAACGGGTCATTGTTGACAGGTCATTGTTGATGAGTCCTTGTTGACAGGTCCTTGTGGACGAGTCCTTGTGGATGAGTCCTTGTTGATGAGTCCCTTTGGACTGATCCCTTTGGACCGGTCCCTTTGGCCTGGTCCCTATGGACTGGCCCATGAATTTATTTAAATTATGTCAAAGGGCCTAACTACATTTTGCGTGTAAAGCAGTGTGTTGAACTGACGTTGTTCACTAGTCCCCCACTACTAGGTTGTGATAACGATATGAAAGGAAAGTGACGAAATACATGTGAACATACAAGGGATCTAACTTGGTGGATGGATGTGTTCTAACGAGTCATTTGTAGTTGAAAGAGAATAATACATGTTCTTAAGATGTTAAAACTGTGGAGATGGTACGTGCAGTAAGACGTCTTGTTATTTCCTGTGTCATATTACAGACATGGCAGAGAGCGCGCAGATCTGTTGCTATGACTAACACTGCAGTAATTTGAAACTGGAAGTGTTCATGAAGACAATGAGTGATGATCATGCAAAGTTAGCAGTTATCGGATATTACACAGGTGTTCCTTCCGGTGTCATGTTGCTGACGTGGCAGAGAGCGCACACTGTTCTTGCTATGACTGACGCTGCAGTAATTTGAAACCCCAGGTGTTGATCAAGACAATGGGTGATGATCATGCAAAGTCAGCAGTAATTGGATACCACACAGGTGTTCCTAGTGTACTTTGGACTCTCAGCCGTATTGGGAAAAGGAATTGCAATGATCTGCAAAAAACTGCTGACACGAGCGATGAGAGTTTATATAAGAGAGGTGTCATATATTTCCCTACTGTCAGTCTTTATTACTCGCTTTGAGTGAACAGTGCTCTCTTACTGCTCAAGAGTTGTAAAAAAGCCTTTTTGGTAGAAAATCATTAAATTATTTTGCAAGGTAAGTACTTATTATTAATGGATTGTAGTCTTTTATTACTAATTGATGTTGAAGTTATTGATTGGAATTTATTTATTGATTGATTGATTGATTTATTTATTTACAGATAATTGGGTTCCTGTAGGTTACCAGATTCCTAAAATCTGTTCATTCAGTGACAGCAGTTGATAAATTATAAAAAGGTAAGTGCCCCCTCTAATAACTTTTAAACAGTTAGAGTGATATTTTCCAATGTTCACCACTACATGTCAGTGAAAATGGCATATTTGGCAGTCAAAAGTTGGAACTACTCGACCATGGTGTGTAAAGCTAATTTTGTAGGTTAGATTTTGATTACCGCTCTATTAAGTGTGAATGTTCATTGCTAGGTGTCAGTGACAGAGGGAATATTTAAAGACTTAACCTCAGTTCACCTAACATAACCTAACTTTACCTAACTTAACCTTGTCACGTTACATGTTCTACAAGTTTAGACTTGTTTTAAGACTGGCTATGACGTCACACTTAGCTCACTTAACAAGTGGCTGCTGGTTTCTATCACATGACATGTTCTACAAGTTTAGACTTGCTTTAAGACTGGCTATGACGTCACACCTAACTCACTTAACTGGCGACCGCTGGTTTCTACCACTCTTATAAGTTCCAATGTTCACCACTAGGTGTCAGTGACAGTGGTATATAGTGACCCTCAGTTAGAACTACATGAAGTTAGACTTGCTAGGAGTTCACAGATGATCGATTTAAATACCCTGCTATAACCATTGACTGGAATGTAATTAAACTATTTATATTTTACTTTGTTTTATCATTTATTAACATTTATGATTTCTTTCTTTTATAGGTAATTTCGAAAGTGATCATAATGTTCAAGTGTGGTGACTGTAAGAAACAGTTCTCAAGACCTGACAACCTTCAACGACACGCAAATGATAAACATGACATTAAAATGTTTGTGTGCAGTCATTGTGCTATGACATTTAACAGACAGGACAGTCTTGGACGGCATGTAAATTTAAAGCATGTCAGTTCAGCACCTTTTTCGTGTTCAGTTTGTGATCTTGGTTTTTCTGCTGTAAAGCGATATCAATCCCACATGGTTGAAGTGCATGGGGAACAACAAGAATTGAAATCTGTAAAACCATCAACTAGCACGGAACCTTTAAACAAATGTGATGCTCAAAAGCGTAAACGTTCTCAAGATTGTTAAAATAGTTGTGCAACAAAAAGAAAGAAGAATGGTGAACCTTCGATAACACATTGTTATGTATGTGATATTGATATACCTTCTTCAATCATTCATGGACATTTACGCAGTATTCATCATAAAAATAACGCTTGCCATGAAAGAAATTCTGGAAATATTCAACAAATTGGTAGTGCGTTTAAAAGTCGAATTGCTAGTTATAGACTTTATAGTAAAGAAAAACTCGAAGTATTGAATCATTTTTAAGAAATGTTCAACCTAGTGTGTGTATGGCTTGGTAGAAAATGTTTTAGTAGAGCACAAAACATTTAAAATGAATTTTGAACTCTTTGGACTATATGTAAAATCTGGGAGCGAAGGTGAAATTACAGATATCAAATCTTTCAATACAAAAAATGTAATTGTTAGTGAATCAAATAATATCAGTGATATATACCAAAATATTTCAAGTGCTATCATTGTGAAGAGTGAAGAGTTCCAGGAAAGGGAGTCAGGCTGGGCGTTGGTTGAAGTACTTTATTTAGAAACCAACATGAATAAATATAATCCTCTTCGAGCATCATCATACATTGATTTACCAGCATGGATCAAACGGAAGAAAGCTGTTGTGAACGTTATGAATAGTGACCATGCATGTTTTGCATGGGCTGTAACCTCAGCTCCCTATCCAGCAGTAGAGCATCGGTATAGAACATCATCATATCCTCACTATTCTTCAGTGTTAGATTTAAAAGAAATGGAATTTCCTATGGCGATAAAAGACATTCAACGTTTTGAAAAGCTGAACAATGTAAGTATTAATGTTTATGAAATTGAAAATAAGAGAATAGTAGGTCCTCTATATTAAACTCAGGAAAAAAAGGATATTCTTGTAAATTTACTATACATAACTAAAGGTGAAAATGCCCACTATTGTTGGATAAAACATTTAAGTAGACTTGTCGGTAGTCAGATATCAAAAGATAAATCTAAAAAGTGGTTGTGTGATGGTTGTTTACTATATTTCAGAAAAGAGGATCAACTAACTCAACACCAAAAATAGGGATGTAATCATGTGTGTACGGTATTACCGACTCCTAAAAATAACATTCTAAAATTTAAGGATTATGAGAAACCGCTTCGAGTACCATTTGTTATATATGCTGACTTCGAGGCTTCGCTAAAACCATTTAATACATGTTCATCGAATCCATCCAAACCTTTTACCAACACCACTCACATTCATGAACCTTTTAGCTTTGCATATTATATTAAATGTAGCTATGATGACCCTTTAAATAAGTTTGAGCTGTATAGAGGACCTGATTCACCTAAAGTTTTTATGGAAAGGCTTGAAAAAGATGCAATCCGTATATCCTCTATTTTAAACACGATCATTCCAATGGAGTCACTAACATCATCACAGCAAACGCGTTTTGAAACTGAAACTAATTGTTTTATATGTGGTGAATGTTTATATACAGATAGGGTTCGCGATCATGACCATTTAACAGGAAAATATCGTGGTGCTGCTCACCAAGAATGTAATTTAAAGTATAGAGTAAGTAAATTCATTCCAGTCATTCTACATAACGGTAGCAAATACGATAACCACTTTATCGTTAAAGAATTTGGAGCTTCAGATGTGAAAATTGATGTGATTGCAAATAATAAAGGAGCAATACATATCGTTCACAAAATACATCAAAACTGACAACAAGAAAACTATAAAACTGAGATTCTTAGATTCATTCCGCTTTATGTCAAGTAGTCTTGATAAGCTGGCTAATAATTTAAAATCAGATCAGTTTCATGAAATTCAACGTGTCTTTCCTAAAGAAGATGATTTTAATTTGATTCGTCAAAGGGGTATATTCCCTTATGAATATATTAACTGTGTGGAACGTCTTGAGGAGTGTTCTTTACCACCAAAAGATGCATTTTACAGTTCCTTAAACACAAGTCATATTAGTGATCAGGATTATTTACATGCACAAAACGTGTATGGACACAGTTTGACATTCAAACTTTAGGTGAATTTTCAGACATATATTTGAAGACAAATGTGTTATTATTATCAGATGTTTTTGAAAATTTGCGGAATGTTTTTATGAAAATTTATGACCTTGGTCCTTGTCAGTATTTCACTGCTCCTGGTTTAAGTTTCAGTTCAAAGTAAAAAAAAACGAAAGTAAATTTAGAATTAATGACTGATATAGACATGATCAATTTTATAAAATCATCAATTCGAGGTGGATTAAGCCAATGTAGTGGGCGATATTCTAAAGCGAATAATAAATACATGCCTAGCTACAACCCTTGTGAAGAGTCAAAGTATATTGTCTACCTCGATGCAAATAACCAATATGGTTGGGCTATGAGCCAATATCTACCACTGAAAGATTTTCGCTGGCTGACACAACCTGAAATTGATATCTTACATGTTAACACTCTTAATGATAACGATGATAAAGGATATATTTTAGAGGTAAATCTTGAGTACCCTAAAGATCATATTGATTTACCATTTTGTCCTGAGAATATGAAATCTCCATACATCACATCACGAACAAAAATGTTAATTGCTAATGTAAATGATAAATGTAAATATGTAGGACATTATCAAAACTTGAAACAGTGTCTACAGCATGGATTGAAATTAACTAAAATTCACCGCGTATTACAATGTCATCAGTCAGCATGGCTCAAACCGTATATTGATCTAAACAATAATTTAAGAACACAGTCAACAAATGCGTTTGAAAAAGATTTTTATAAACTCATGAATAATAACGTTTTTGGAAAGACTATGGAGAATGTTGATAAACGAGTTGATGTAAAGCTGATAACAAAGTGGGAGAATGATCGTAAAAGGTATGGTGCGAGCAACTTAATAAGCAAGCCTAACTTTCATAGCTGTTCAATTATTCATGAGGATTTAGTTGTAATACAAATGAATCGTCTTAAAGTAACTTACAACAAACCTATATATGTGGGTTACACCATTCTGGAATTGTCAAAAACACTTATGTATGAATTTCACTATGATTATGTAAAGAAAAACTATCTTGATAATGCTAAATTACTCTACACAGACACAGATTCTTTTATTTATGAGTTTAAAACTGATGATTTTTATGAGGATATCAAAACTGAGCTAAATAGGTTTGATACAAGTGACAATCCCGAGGATAATATTTACCATTTACCTCTAGTAAACAAAAAGGGTCTTGGGAAATTTAAGGATGAATGTGCTGGTGTTATTATAGACACCTTTGTAGGCACAAATTTAAATCATACAGCTATATGACAATTGATGATGTAGTAGTAAAAAAATTAAAAGGAGTGAAAAAGAATGTTGTTAGTAAAGAGTTAGATATAAGTGATTATAAAAACTGCATAGTTAGTAACCCACCTGTATTATATAATAAAATGTGTGTATTTAGAAGTAAAAATCATCAGCTACATACCAATTTGCTGAACAAAGTTGTTTTAAGTAATGAAGACAACAAACGATTCATTATACCCAACACATTTGATACTCTTGCTTGGGGGAACATTCGCATTGACGACTATTACTTTACTTAAGACTAATGATCACTATATTGTAATATTTGTAGTGTGTTTTATATTGTTTTTTTTTTGTAAAAACTGTAAGTAGAATGTATAATATTAGGCTACTGTAGTTTAGTAAAAATAAGATACGTAATTCATTTTAGTGTAAAATGTTTGCTTTTGTATATTACAAAAATGATTTTAAAAAATGTACAGAATGGGTGAACTAAACAAGGGGAATGTAAAAAATGTCAAGTGGAAATTGTAACTATCCATGTGTGAAAAAAATGAAATGGCTATCACCATTTTAAAATTAAAAGACATAGTGATCTGGTAAACCTTATTTTTATTTCATAACAAAAAATGTACAGAATGTGTAAACTAAACAAGGGAATGTAAAAAACGTAAAGTGGAAATTGTAAATATCCATGTGTGAAAAAATGAAATGGCTATCACCATTTTTTTAGAATTGAAAGATATAGTGATCTGGTGAACCTTATTTTTTATTTCACAACAAAAATGTACAGAATGTGTGAACTAAACAAGGGGAATGTAAAAAAATGTAAAGTGGAAATTGTAAATATTCATGTGTGAAAAAAATGAAAATGAAGAAATGGCTATCACCATTATTAGGATTAAAATACATTGTGATCTTGTAAACCTGGTTTTATTTCACAACAAATAGAGATTTACAAAAATAGAATACAAAGAAATACCAATTCCTCAATCCTTTTTTTGTCAACTTTCAAATCATATAATTCATGTCAGATATGTTGGATTTTTTTGTTTATATGTAAAATTATTAAGTACTGATACCTGATTGGTTACACAACTCTTTCATAATGAAAATCTTGAGCTCTGATTCATTGGAGAACTGTTTACGTTTGTCTGAACCAAGACTAACTGACTACTCACTGCTATGATTTAGAAATTACATTTACTCAAATCACATTCTGGTAAAAAATCATGACTACTATAAACTGCTACCACTCTTCCACCACTTTACTAACACTTTTCTACCATTTGACTCTCACTTTTGCTCTTACATTAAATTACACATACTACAAACTATCATTTTTATTATCGAGTTAACTTTACTACTAAACTTGTAGAACATGTCACGTGATAGAAACCAGCGGCCGCCAGTTAGGTGACCTAAGTATGACGTCATAGCCAGTCCTAAAGCAAGTCTAAACTTGTAGAACATGTTACGTGACAAGGTTAAGTTATACTAAGTTAGGTTATGTTAGGTGAGCTGAGGTTAAATCTTTAAATATTTCCTTTCTTTGAAATAATTTCCAAGACCAAGAAAAAAAAAACACTAAATACATTGACAAAAATAACTTGTCAAATAAGCCAACACACACAAAACCAATATAAACCAACACAAAAGCCAATACATAAGCCAATACAAAAGCCAACGCAAAAGCAAACACAAAAGCCAATACATAAGCCAACATAAAAGCCAACACACACAAGCTATTGTTTATTTTGCATGTCATAATCTCCTTTGATACGTCATAAGCTGTATATATCAACATACTTTTAGTACATGCATTTGTAGAAAAATAACTTGTCAAATAAGCCAACACAAAAACCGATATAAGCCAACACAAAATCCAATACATAAGCCAATACAAAAGCCAACACGAAAGCCAATACATAAGCCAATGTAAAAGCCAACACAAAAGCTAGTTCCAGAATGGCCTAACCTAACCTAACCTAACCTAAGAGGTGGGATCAAAAAGATCCAAAATGGCTGCCTTAGCTTAACTTAACCTTTGATTGATCCCTTTTGATTAATCTCTGTTGATGTATCCCTTTGGACTGGTGTCTGTTGACTAGCCCCTGTTGACTAGCCCCTTTGGACGGGTCCTCTTTGAAGGGAGTCCTTCGGACTGTTTCCTATGGACTGGCCCATGCATTTTATCCCAATTATGTCAAAGGGACCCACCGTCAGGGACCCGTCAACAAGGACCCGTCCTCCGGGACCCGAAAAATGACTCCCTTCAAAAAGGACCCGTCCAAAAGGGGCTAGTCAACAGGGGCTAGTCAACAGGGGCTAGTCAACAGACACCAGTCCAAAGGGATACATCAACAGAGATTAATCAAAAGGGATCAATCAAAGGTTAAGTTAAGCTACGGCAGCCATTTTGGAACTTTTTGATCCCACCTTTTAGGTTAGGTTAGGTTAGGCCATTTTGGAACTAGCTTTTGTGTTGGCTTTTACGTTGGCTTATGTATTGGCTTTCGTGTTGGCTTTTGTATTGGCTTATGTATTGGCTTTTGTGTTGGCTTATATCGGTTTTTGTGTTGGCTTATTTGACAAGTTATTTTTCTACAAATGCATGTACTAAAAAGTATGTTGATATATACAGCTTATGACGAATTAAAGGAGATTATGACATGCAAAATAAACAATGGCTTGTGTGTGTTGGCTTTTATGTTGGCTTATGGTTTGGCTTTTGTGTTTGCTTTTGCGGTGGCTTTTGTATTGGCTTATGTATTGGCTTTGGTGTTGGTTTATATTGGTTTTGTGTGTGTTGGCTTATTTGACAAGTTATTTTTGTCAATGTATTTAGTGTTTTTATTCTTGGTCTTGGAAATTATTTCAAAGAAAGGAAATAATAAAAAGATTTAACCTCAGCTCACCTAACATAACCTAACTTAGTCTAACTTAACCTTGTCACGTAACATGTTCTACAAGTTTAGACTTGCTTTAGAACTGGCTATGACGTCATACTTAGGTCACCTAACTGGCGGCCGCTGGTTTCTATCACGTGACATATTGTACAGTCCCCCAGGGGTATGCACCCCCTGGAGGCCATCCCCCCATCATCTATTTAAATCACCCCTAACTGGCAAATCTTGTAAGCCCAGACCAACATCTATTAACACCGCAAGGACAGCTAACCATTCTGGAAAGCTGGCCCAATCCTTGCATCACTACCACAAACAGCGACACACAATTAACTGGGGCATCTATGCCATCGGAATGTCGACGAAGCAACGCCGGAGAATATAAGAGGGAGCCTTAAAGAGGTCAAGCTCTCTCAATTACCAGTCTTACAGTGCGGCGGCCGGAGGTTATCGCTGTTATCATCAGGTGAGTCAGGAGTGTTCAGAATCCTGTACTTTGTAACCTTTACCCACAAATTGTATACACAAGTTTGTACACTGTAACATTTACTACATCCCTTAAAAGGGACTCATAATTCCATTATTACTGACCAATAAACACTTGGTCAGTACAGTACACTTGTATTACTGTTTTACACGCTTCTTTACGTCCTAACTCCCTTCCTGAATCCTCCGTCACGATTAGACGTGACGCACAGTAGCCAGACACTTGCTAGCGCAAGTATCATTGTATTCCCGTATAGGCCTGACTGATAGGAGCAGCACGCGCCATAAAGCTGACGCGTGCACATCGGTTATATAACTAGCCAGCCAGCCGGAAGACCAGCGCGTTGACCTGTACGCTAAGTTCCATCCCCTAAAATACACCTACATCATTTATAGGAGCGCCCCCTAGTTCCAAACACTAAACAACACTCTACACTGGTCAGCTTGCCCGACTACGGGAAGCTACCCCCTTTTAGGCACTTCCTTATAAATTAACACAATAACTCTTCCGTTTTAGATCCAACCACCCCCCAATAAGGGATCTAAAACAGATGGTGGAGGCGCCTCTAATACGCACAGTAAAATAGGACTCAAACAACGAGCCCTCGTAGTAGAAACGACCCCTTCCGTACCGCACATAGCCAAGCGAGACTGAAAAAAAATTTTTTTGACCTCATATTACGTCACACATTTTTTTTATATATTGGAGTTTGTATTATTATACCAACCCCCATTCGCCCCATAGTGCAAAGTCGGTGGAAATTAAATGTCCACATTTAGAACTACACTAAGAGACTTTGCGCACCATTTGTCGGCTAGTACGACTCCACTCCTGCCGAAACTAAAAATTAAGAACGGTGACTTGATAACTGACCAGACCGCAGTACAACTTCTCAGGGACCTTGAATTCAAAACATCACAGATCCGTGCTCAACACCCTACCGCCGCAGCACAAGTTATACATTTTACACGATCCCAGGCCAGTGAACACGGACAAGAGTCACCAGTATCCAGCGCTAGTGAAGTAGATTGCCTGCCAACACTCCATCCCCTATTGTTGCAGCAACTGCAAATCACAGAGCAGAAAACTAATAATCTGCTCGAGCACATTACAGAACTACTAGAGACAGACACTATCAAGTCAAATAATCATACGACAGAAGCAGTTCTTGACATCCACTCTATCCTAGAAACAGTGAAACAGGATTTAGACAGGACTGTACACATAGTTAAATCCACACAGTACGACAACACACCAGCACTCAGTACAGACATATCAGGTGACGAGCCACCTGGTAACATAACACAGGTGTCGTACACGGGGAGCGAGGCTAATTCCCCTCTAAATAGCCCAAACACCTCGGCACACGATAGTGGTGCGAACAGCATAGACAGGCCAGAATCACTACACAGCCAACGAGACACTGCCGAAAACGAGATGAATAGACACACAGAATATCCCATGATCCACCCCACAAAGTTCGCGGGAGAAGGCCAGGATCCCGAGGAATACCTCAAGGCCTTCAATAGAACGGCCCGGATCAATGGTTGGAGCGAGGAAGTTAGGAAACGGCTCCTTCCTGCATACCTCACAAAGGCGGCCATGACATGGTATGAGCTCCATGAGGACACACTAGAAGCTGCCACATGGGAGGAAACCGCTTTACTGTTAAAGAATGAATTCCAGCTCATACCAGACGATGACGACCCCTACGACCAAATTCGACAGAGGTCACAGGGACCCAAAGAAAGCGCCCAGGCATACATCAATGTAAAGTTGATAATGTGCGACAAGTACAATGCAGCCATGACAAACAAACAGAAAGTGAAGCTGTTAATGCAGGGCCTCAGACCAGCCATAGTGGAAAAGCTGTGTATAATGAACAACCCCACGGTCCAACATATGTTAAACAACATAAAGACCATAGAGGAGGGGAGAAAGATCACGGAAAAGGCTACGGAAAAAGCCGTGGATCTGCACTTCCAAACTCAAAAAGACGACACTAACAATAAAATGGACGAATTGGTGGACAGAATGGAGAAACTGACCATAGCTGCCATCCAAGCAGGCGGGAGACCGCTAAGGGATGAGCACGCAGACACACAAGGGCGCTATTATCCTGAGGGGGACAGGGGGTACACAGAAACGAGACGCTACGGGAGGGAGGAAAATTACTACCCTCCACAGCGTCCAACAACACCCCACGCACAGGACAGGCAGTAGTGGAGTAGTGCCGATTCTGCGCCACTCCAGAACCCTCCTTGCCCCACTACTAAGCTTCAGCCATGTTAAATATTTCTCGAACGCATGGTCCGATTTTGACAAATGAGGTGTCGTTGGACTCGGGCTGACGTCCTCTTTCCTATGGACCATGTATTATATTTTTCATTTTTTTTTTTAAATTTTTCGTTTTTGAAAATAGGCTATAGTTTGAAAACCAAACAGGATAGTACGTTGTTCCATGGCTCAAACGAACAGTCTTTATGACCTTTATTTTTTGTAATAAAACTTTTTTATTTTTTATATTTTTTTGAAAACACTCGAATTTTGAAAATCCTATATTTTGGAAACTAGGAACTCTAAAAAAAATTGTTTAACGTAAATCAATGGTCCCTACCCCCTCTACCCCCAAAATAAATTTCAAGTCTCTAGAGAAAAAAATTGTGTGTAGTAGTGGGATGATGGGAAAGCTGCTTCCAAAAGCAAGTGGTGAGCCCCTGCGACCTTGGAATGGAAGGAGTCATGCTAGGAGGGCGTGCTTGGATTCGTTTTTTTCGTCTCGTCGTGCTCTTTACGGGAATGTCGGTGTCGAAAATGTGAAAATCTGGAAACACAGTCTTTTTGGGGGAAAAACGTGATTTTGAACTTTTTGCTATATCTCGCTAACCAAGTATGCTAGAGGCATGTTCGACAGGTCCAAGGACTCGGGGTGACGTCCTCTCTGCTATGGACCACTCGTTGCAATTTTAAAAAAAATTTGGAAACTCGATTTTGGGGTAAACACATGCTTTTTGTGATTTTGCCGATATCTAACGAACCAATAACGTTAGAGGCATGTACGACGGGTCCAAGGACTCGGGGTGACGTCCTCTTTGCTATGGACCACTCGTTATAATTTTTAATAAAATTGGAAACGCGATTTTGGGGTAAACACGTGTTTTTTGTGATTTTTGCCGATATCTCACGAACCAATAACGCTAGAGACGTGTACGAGGTGTCCTAGGACTCGGGATAACGCCCCCTTTCAAATGTGGTAGATATTTTTTCCAAAAAGATAATTCACAAAGGGCCTAACGCCATACATGTTGAAAAAACGTTTTTTTTTCTTTACCTGTTTATAATGTCCATGAAGCGTGGTGGTTGAGAGAGACGATACGGCTGGATGTGTGTGTTTCAACAAACCTGTCGCTGACCAAGGTGGCTGTGTTCAATAGATCAATCGCTATTTCGGCGGGCCGGTTTATGACAGAGCGAGGGTACGTTTTTTCACACTTTTTACCTTTAACGTGTAAACGGTGATGAGAACTTGATTCTATGTTGGTCGAAGCGTGTACCGAAAACAAACGAGCAGGAGGTGAAGGTCATTTGAGCTTATTGGAAGGCTCCGATCTGACTTGACAACAGGTGACGCTTAAAGGTGAAATAATCTGACCATCGTGGTGGCAGGGGAGTGCGAAAGGCATGCACACACGTGTGAGATGGCATGTACGCTAAACCAGTGACATTCTGTCTTGCTTCGTACGTGACAAAATGCAAGTTCAGGTGAAATTTGATCTACCGCAGGTGTTCATCTTAGACGTCATCTATCTACATGCGCGATAACTGTTAACAAGTTACATCCTGTTTTACTTCGTACGTGACAAAATGCAAGTTCAGGTGAAATTTGATCCGGCACAGGTGTTCGCTTGGGTGTTATCTGTCCACGTGCGCGATAACTGTTAACAAGTCACATTCTGTTTTGCTTTGTACGTGACAAAATGCAAGTTGACGTGAAATTTGATCCGGCACAGGTGTACGCTTGGGTGTTATCTGTCCACGTGCACGATAAGAGAATGTTCAAAGCGTGGGAATCGCTGAATCAGTAAAAAGTATGATGCAACTTGTGGGAATGATGTCACAACCAATAGATAGGCAAGAGCTGCAAACAGCAGTGGTGGGAGGTGAAGGGAGGGAGAGGGGAGGGGTAATGTATGAGAGAACACAGGAGGAAAGGGAAAGACAAACATGTATGAACATGCATGAAGCGCGGAGCGCTGTACACATAGAGCTATAGGTGGTGTACAACATGTGTGAATAAATAAAAAGTACACAGGTTCACACAACATGTAATTTATTGATCCAGGAATTAAACGTAGAGTTAAACCCTAACCATTTGACGTAGAGTTTATTTCCTTTTTGTTTCAACACTTTTTCCACAAGATAGTGCTGAGGAAATGCTGTTTTCTGAAGTTCATGTAGATAAAATCTACCTTTTATGGGTTGATGGTTGAGGTCCTCAAGTAAATAGGTGACTGGAGTGTCCAAGTAGACTCGACGAATTCGAAATAGTTCAGTCCCCCACTGAGGCGTGTAGCCCTTATTGAAGGCAGACTTAAATTTGCTCACACGAACAAAATCCCCAATGTTCAGTCGGTGACGTTTAGGATCAGCTGTTTTTATGGGGTTAAACAGTTTATCCAATCGCTGAATATTTTTAGTCACGAGACGTGGCTTGGTCCCAATCGTTCTATGTTTGGTGTCATTGTAACGTGATACTAGCTCAGGTAACATGTCCAACCAGCGATACGTGCCCTGAGCGGTAAACGCTTTCCACATATGGGTTTTCAATGTTCGGTTGAACCGCTCGACCACACTGGCTTTCAGATTGCTGTACGTGGTGTAATGGTGAATATCCTTAGATTTGAGAAAACTGGAGAAATCCTTGTTGAAAAATTCTTTCCCCTGGTCGGTTTGTAGCAGCTGAGGTTGACGTTTGGAGTGTTGAATAATATGTTGAAAGGCCTTGGTAACTAGTGGGCCAGACTTGCGACGCACAGGTTCAACAAAGGCCATTTTGGAATAGACATCAATGACGGTCAACATATAGCGTACACCGTCGTTAACGCCAGCATAGGGTATCATTTCAACCAAGTCAGCCTGCCAAAGTTCATCCACACCTCGTGAAATCACCTTGAGTCGCGGATAGTGACGCCTAGCTGGGCGATGCAACTCGTGAGCAATACCCATTTTAATGGGTGAGGGCTTAAACAATAATTTTGGCATTTCGAAGTTCTTGTTCAATTTCTTGAATTTCCCAATCGTGACCGGTGTGGCCAGCTTGACGTGAGGCATGCAACAACTGTAGCCGCTGGACGAGCTTATTGGGATTGTGCCAGTAGGTAACATCCACAAGGGGTTTTAATGGTTTAAATGTCACTCCTGAAGCGGACACTTTACGACGAGTACTTTGACTAGTGGGAAACATTTTTGCAATGATGGTTTTATATTTTTGAGATATATTGGCATTCACTTGTTGCGTGGGATCATACTGTCTTTTGTGGGCATGGGTATCCAATAAAATGGATTTATATTTGTCAAGATCCTCTGACGTATAATCATGGGAAGAGGGGGTCCGAGAAAAGAGCAGCTTTAACAGTCCTGGCGTTAATTTATAGTTGATGTTTTTAATGACAGCTTTAGTACGAGCAAATTTAATGGATGAATCGCCAATTTTAAAACTATCATTCTCATAGCGAACACCATACGTGGTATCTGTGTTTCCAATAAATAGATCGGTGAAATAGGGTTCCAATGTTGATCCATAATATTTTATTAAAATGGTTTTCAGTTGAGCTTTATGTTGAGGGGTGGCCAAGAGTTGTGAAAACGGAGACGCTCTGGAAGGGCAAGGTGTTTCGACCATGGCCAAGGATTTCTTTTTTCTCAAAAACTCTGCAAGGGGTGCGGCCTTTTTTTGAGGCGTAAACACTTGTTCCTCCTCATCCTCAACTTCACTAACACTAGTCAAATCTTCCTGTTCCTCTTCCTCTTCCTCAGGGTCCTCGTACAGCGTCTGCGTGGCTTGTGAAACGGTGGGTAGCGTTTCAGATGGCTTGAAAGAGGGTTTCAACATGGCTTTTAGCGGAGGTGCTAAATGTTGCTGAATAAACAAAGCATGATTGGCACGTGATTGTTTCAATTGACGAAACTTTTGGCGAATAGTATTTTTTGCTCTAATAATATGCTTTTTCAATTGACTCTCTGCTAACGCCATGGTGTCTTGACAAATGACTTGATGGGGAATGAGACAGGGCCTTAAATAGCAATAAAATGATCAAACCCTAAGCGATACCGTCCTTGGTTGAGTTCACTTTGTTTGTCAATCACTAAACAGGCATGACGTTGAGTGTTCCAGCACTTGGCACACAATTCTGTAAACATTTGAAAGGTCATATCCGGATTCACATGTTCATTATAAATGTGACGACTGTTCCTCTCGTCCTGACGAAATAAAACAATGACATTGGCATTGTCACGAATCAACTGTTTGGACATTTTAGAATACGTTTGCCCAAGATAGAAGCAATCGATATGTTTGTGTCGACCCATGCTGAAATAGCTTTGAATGATGCCTTGACGTTCAGTGGATACATCATCGAAAATCATGAGTGAATCAGGCTTTACCTCATCCGGTGAAATCACATTTTCTTGCATGGAAAATGTAAAATAACCCATATTCTCTTTTTGTAATCCAGACATGACTTGATCCAGAAACACGTAGAGGGGTTGGTAGAGAGATTTTGCAAAAACATAAATATTTTGAAAACGCAGACCATTGGGCGCTGTAATGAGCGTTAGCAAAAGATTAGTCTTTCCACAGCCGGAAGGCCCCACAATGATGCAGCGAATGGAAGATGGAAACAGTGAACCATGGCGTTGTTCACGTGATGTGGGACAGAGATGGGAAACCATGTCCCCCACGGGGAATGACTCTTGCTGCTTAATAATCTTCATGTCAACTAAGGCTTAGACAGGCTAGCCGGCTGTCTATATACAGGACACCGAACCTTGTCATAGAAACAGTAGACTGCTACTACAGGTTGACGATGGATGTCTTTGGACGTGCGTTGATGGCCAAAGATAGACCTGTCCTCATACATGATCCTAAACAGGAAACAGATCCTGCTAATAAACACTATGTGGATAGGTCAGTAGTGCCACGCACAAAACAGGGAGATTATGACTTTAAGGGAAAGCGGTTAACCCATGTAAAACATCCTCAAGTGACTACAGACGTTACTACGAAAAAGTATGTGGATAACAAAGTGTATGAGTTTTATGACAAAGTGCCCCAGCTTATGGTGAATGGCTATAGCGCTAATCACCATCGGATTATTCACGTGGAAGACCCACAAGACGAAGACGATGTTTGTACCAAGCGTTACGTGACCCATGAAATGAAAAGGCTTTATAAATTTATCCCATCTGTGTTTTTAGTGTATCTGACAAATGAAAAACCTGTGAATGACAGAAACCATTTACCGCTAGTCCATGATCAGCACTTGACCTATGCGCTTGCTTCGGGTTTAAGCCACTATCGATTACACTATGATGGAACCATTCACACCAAATATGCCATACCTGATGAGAACCATTTACAAATAAAGATAAATGGTCATAGGATGTTGGTCCATAACCATGAAATGGTCAATGCTGGTGACGAATTATCCTTTCACCTCATGTTGACATGGGATGAAAAGCAAGCGGGGAAAACCATAAACGATTTCCCACTTTATGTGGAATTGGAATATACAGCCATGAAATAACCATCTGACGTTAGTTGTGATTTAAACTTTCTTGTGAAAGGTTGTGGGTCATTATCATCATGGTGAAACAAAGGTATGCAGTGAGAAAGACTAAAAAAAGGACTTTGTCCTTGGCAAAGCCTGGGCTTACAACATTCGAGGACAAGCCCTTGCGAAAGAAAAAAAGAAAAAATAATGTATTGACCATAAGGAAAGCCCTTCGAGCAGCACAGAGACAGGTTATTCCAAAACGTCGGCGACAGGTTTCAAACCAAGGGCGAGTGATTCCCGTCCCCAAACGAGCGGGATTTTTACCTGAATTATTTGCCGGGTTGGCTGCTCTGGGCTCACTTTTGGGCGGTGCCAGTGCAGTGGCGAAAACCATTAAAGCCGCGCAGCAGGGCAAGCAACAACTCAAAGAAAGTCAGCGACACAATGAAACGATGGAAGCGATTGCCATGGGGGCTAGAAATGCCAATTTAAAGCCAGCCTTTTATCAACAAGGATTTGGGATTTCACCATTTCGAAATATTAAAAAAAAAATTTAACCTCTGCCATAGCGAGACATGCCCTGACGCATCAACAAGTGGAAAGCTATGCTAAACAACTAAAGCTTTCTCATTTTCGAGGTGTGTTTATGCGAAACCAATTACCCCCACGACCCTGGAAACAGGAATGTGCTGTTGTCAATTTGGATGATCACCGAGGACAAGGAACGCATTATGTAGCTTATGTCAAAGAGGGATCCATGGTATGGTACTTTGACAGTTTTGGGAATTTGCCTCCGCCCATGGAACTAGTGACCTATTTTGGAAACAGGATCAAGATATATTATAATGTGAAACGAGAGCAAACGTTTAACAGCCAACAGTGTGGACGTTTGTGTTTAATTTTTTTATATAAGACGCAGCATAAGCAAAAACGCCACCAGTATGTCGGCAGAAAGTAAAACGTTTACAGTGCATGGACGTGGACCTGAAGTCAGCCTAGACTTCTACCCGCCTATCGAATTGAGTGAAAAACCCTATGGTTTAGGACTTGTTTCTCTTGAAACGTACAATCGAATATACAACATACGTGAAAATGTGAACAACAAGTTTTACTATGATGATTCTGTGCTCACCTTGAACTCTGGTGGATACACGATCGATGATATTTATGAACACATTTATGTGGTGTTGATCAATCAATATGGTTTAAAGTCATTTCTCGACGGAACGCACAAGTTTGAACTTGTAGGCAATACCAACACTCATCGCTGCAGTATTTTCTCTACCTTCAACATTGACTTTAAAACACACCCCGATTCCATTGGTCCATTACTAGGATTTAAACCACGTGTGTTGGAGCCCAACAAAAAACATGAATCAGACCATGAAGTGAAATTCATTGAGGACCATCATGTGTCGGTGACGTGTAATATTATTAGCCAAGTGTACACCAATCAAGAACCATCGCATTCGCTTTATGACTTTATTGTGACATCGCCCAATGGCTATATTATTCGTGAAAACCCTCCAGTGGTGCTTTTTCATGCTGTGGCTGTTGATAGTATTAGTAATATAACATTAAGACTGATCAATAGAGATCAACAACTCATTGATCTAGATTCTACCACACCAGTGACTTACAAGTTGGTGCTAAAGCCACTATGAAGTTTGTGTATAAAGCAACAACACCGTCTAGGAATGGTGTTAGTTGTTTGCCACATGAATACACGTTAACATCTCAGAACAAGCAGATTTTACAGCATTTGGGTTACCACGTCAACCCTCATAATGAATTCTATCCTAGAGATAGCGAACCGCATCGAGGAGCAACCAGGAGTGGTAAGAATTGATCTCCATTCCTATCAAGCTCAAACACCTGGACTCAATAACAATGATGAAATTCAATTTGTTATCAACAACCAAGATATTTACACCCTACCGCATGAAAGTGTCATTCAGATTGAAGGTCGGCTCACCAAAGCCGATGGCTCTACACCTACCACATCCAAGTTGGCCAACCATGGTTTAGCCTTTCTGTTTTCTGAAGTACGTTATGTCATTAACGATATCGTGGTGGATAGCACTCGAAATGTGGGCATTTCCAGTGTCATGAAACTATACCCCTCTTATAGTGAGGAAGAAGGTAAAACACTTTGCATGGCAGGTTGGTGTCCTGACTCGACCAATGACTGGATGGTACACACCGATGGAACCTTTACTGGATATTTACCTCTTAAACTGATTCTAGGCTTTGCTGAAGATCACCGACGCATTGTGGTCAACGCAAAGCAAGTGCTTTATCTGGTGAGAGACAGGAGTGATAATAATGCACTCAAGGGAGCCGACAATGCCCCCATCGATTCAAAAGTTCAACTACAACGCTTGCTATGGAAAGTGCCTCATGTGACCCTTAACGATAGCAAAAAACTGGACATACTCAAAATGGTAAAGAGAGATATGCCTCTACCCATGGAATTTAGAAGCTGGGCACTCCATGAGTATCCGCTATTGCCCACCACCAACACACACAGTTGGTCTGTAAAAACAGCTCGCTATACAGAGAGACCTCTCTACCTGATTGTGGGTTTTCAAACGAATCGCAAGTATCAACAAACCAAAGATGCCACGCAATTTGATCACCTGCAATTGAGAAATGCACGTCTTTTCCTCAACGGAGCTGTGTTTCCCTATGAAGGACTGGATTTGGATTTTTCAAAAAATAAATTTGGCCCCCTGTACGACTTGTTTTCTAAATTTCGATGGTCGTATTATCAAAAAGAGAACGGCCCCATGCTACTACCCCAAGCGTTTAAGGCAAGAGCGCCACTGATTATCTTTGACTGTTCTTACCTGGAAGAGTCTGTCAAGCCATCCAATATCGACATTCAACTAGACTTTGAAACGCATGACAATGTACCAGCCAATACGACGGCCTACTGTTTGATTATTCATCACAAACAAGCCAACTATTATCCACTGTCCAACCAAGTGACGAGTGTATAAATAACAGGTCATCCCACGTCAAGCCGCTCAG
Organism: Meconema thalassinum; assembly: GCA_946902985.2. Taxonomy (NCBI): domain Eukaryota; kingdom Metazoa; phylum Arthropoda; class Insecta; order Orthoptera; family Tettigoniidae; genus Meconema; species Meconema thalassinum. Next base: position 1,168,506,009 of record OX336389.2, read on the forward strand.
TCATGTCTTGCTTTAAAGCCTCAAGAGACGTTACATCCATGAATTTAAACTCTGAGGAACAACGTTTCAAGACTTTTGCCACATGGCCAGTGCCTTTCATAAACCCTCAAGCCTTGGCGGCCGCTGGATTCTACTATTTAAAAACAAGAGATGAAGTGAAATGTGCCTTTTGTCCCATCATCATAGACCAATGGCAGGAGGGCGATGAACCCATGCAGGAACATCAGCGCTGGTCACCCACCTGCCCCTACCTGTGTAGAATGAAAGTGGGAAATATACCCTGTCATTCAAGCTATCCCTCACTTGTGTCTCTGGGTGATGAAAAAAAAACAAGTTACGATACATGTGGGCCGTATGGTATCCATGGTGCTTCGGTGAGCAGCTCACCTTCAAAAGGGCCGATAACCTAGATGTTAGGCCCCTTAAAACAACAATTATCATCATCATCATCACCTTCAAAAACGTCTGGTTTAGAGACATTGGGACATCATCGGTGTTATGGACGTTACAAACACAAGAGACTATTTTGTTGTATCAGTTGCTATCGTCCTTATCCTAAAATGAGAAAAGCCTGTAAGACGTGTTATGATAATAAAATGATGTAATTCTTAAATTCTTATTTTTGCATGTCCCCCTGTCCTACCCTAACCTTCTTTTTTGGAACTAGCATGGCAGGTAAGCCCATGCCATGATCACACGTGATCGTCAGTCAGTCGTCAGTTGAACTTGGTCCAGGCAAGCGTCAACATGTTGCGCACACTCATTGTGGATTGCCAAGGGTTTAAAATTGGTGACAACAAATTTATATTTAAACAAGTGGCCGTGATCGATTGTACCACGTTTTGGATATCACAAGCTACGCATTTGCTATTTAAACCACCCCATGCTTTTGATTTGTTGTGTGAAAAAGACCGTAAACAAACCCAGTGGATTGAAAATCATAGGCAACTAGACTGGAATCAGGGAACCATTTCCTATAAATATTTGGATGTGGTTATGAAAGCACACTTGTCCTCGGCCAATGTGGTATTTGTGAAAGGTATTGAAAAACGTCAATGGTTGCAACCATTTTTGGCGTCTTACTGCCAATGTATCGGCCTCATGGAGTTGGGCTGCCCCTCCCTGCAAACGCTCATGAATACTTGTTCCTGTGGCAACATTACCCATACAGCCCTATCGCATGCGTGGCATCTCTTTCATTGGTTAACCACTCATGCCTGCTGGGAGTTGTTGAACAAAATTATGACTCAAGATTTACCTGTGAATGACGTCAGTGAGATTTCTACAAGCGACGTGTAAACATCTACAGCACGTGATACCATGGAGAAAGGCAATGCTACGGACAAAGCCATCGGCAAGTTCTTTGTGTGCAAAAAGAAACTAGACAGTTTTACCAAAGCGGAACTCTTGGCGCTGCCCAAGTCGTTCATTTATTATGTGGCCGCCAACGCAGTGAAAGAAATCTGGCAACATGTACCAAAATCATGGACTCAAGACCCTGTGTTGAGTGAATTGCAACCCTGTACGGATTACGATCACCATAAGCAAGTGGCCATGGCAAAAATACCGTCTATGCGTCAGTGTGCGACTTGCCAGCTAGTGAAACTGTATCACGGTCATAAGAGTCCATGTAAAGACTTTGTTGAATCATTCCACGGGTGTCATGGCGAGAAAAGCAACAACAACAACAACAAACACAAACATCGTCCACAGAGGAGGAGGAAGACCAAACCTTTTTACCATCAATGGAAAAGGATATGCCAGACCTGTACTGGCAATGGCGTCATTGACAAAGTAATTCAATACTTACCTTTTGAAATCCATCTTCCAGGTTATCGTTTTTGTGGCCCTGGAACTCGTCTCGAAAAACGTTTACAACGTGGTGATGTACCCATTAATCTTTTGGATCAAGCATGCAAGGAACATGACCTTTCTTATCGCGATAGTCATCCTGGTTTAAGACATGTGGCAGATAAATTGTTATTGAAGAAAGCTAAACAACGTTTCACATCCAGTGATGCCTCAGTGGGTGAAAGAATGGCAGCCCTAATTGTCATGAGTGCCATGAAAGGAAAGTTGATGATGCATGGACATAAACATTGAGGAGTGAGGAATTGGGATTTGTTTGTATTCTATTTTTCTTTTGTCAATTCACTATGACTATGAAATAAAAACAAAGGTTTGACAGAGCACGATGTTTTGTGTTTTTATTATTTATAAAAAACCATGATGTTGATGACTGATTTCTCATTTTCACATTTCACACATTGCCATTTTGCTAATTTGCAATTTACAGTTTTTGAAAACGTTCGTTTTGATGATATGGATTTTTCCATTTTGCTGATGACACTTTTTAAACAATGACCGTTTGAAGTTTTTGAATTTTCAAATTTCACACATGGCCATTTCCAGTTTTTAAAAATGTCCGTTTTAAGTTTTGCTGTTTTGGTGATATGGAAACATGGATTTTCCATTTTGCTGTTTTCACATTTTTTCCATTTAGTGTATGTCGAAAGTTGAGATTTGACAATGATGTTGATGCGAGTGCTTGACCTTGATAATGCTGCAATGTGCTGATGCGTGCTTGGAGAAACGTCGAGGTCTACGACTACTGCAGGTAAGACTGTTTTTACAAAAATAATGTCTATTGACTGCCACATTTCAATGAAAAACGAAACTATTTAAAACAAAATGAGTATATAAGTGACCATTTACCCCCTCCCCACCCACCCACCCTACCTCACCGTGTTTGCTCTGGTCAATCATATACATCAGCTTTCTCTTTCCACTCATACATTCACACCTGTCTTTGGGAACAAACACAACCACTTTATTTATTCCCAAAAGCACATTCTTGACATGCACACTCATCCCAAAAGAACTTTTTAATTTATCATTTACATTACGAAAAATAATTAAATACTAGTTATTAAAGTTACTAAAAATCTTACTTATTTCATATTTACAAAAAAAAACTCAACTTTGTACAGCGTTAAAAGAATCACACTATTTACCAATCAAAAAATTTTAAAAAAATAAGGTTGCATAGAACTTTTAAAGAGCAAAAGGTCCAAGTGGGTTGTCACTATTTTACAAAATCTACTATTTACAATTGCAGAAACCAATATTTACAAAATACTAAATCTACAAGTTTCAAAAAGCTATGTCCCATAAACGATTATACAATGAAATCACACCTCCTCCTCGTTGCGATCATAACCCCAGGGCTGGCTGGTGAGCAGGTCATCAGCCCACACACGCTTGTTATCCATGGAAGCGAGGGTGCGTTTTCTCTGTTCCACAAGATACAGATGATGGTTGCTGGATTGTATCCTGCACTGTGTATGAGACATAGCTTTGCCAGTGCGTAAAACCGCTAAGTAATCGTCTACACGTAGCGATTTTACCACTGCCCTACCTACACCTTTTGCTCTCTTGGCTTCCTTACAGTCGAGTGTGCGGTAAGCATACATTTTTGAAGCCAAACCTACGAATTCCGACATAATGGAATCACCGCATTCATCTTTTAAAACGCCCATTTCCTTTTTGTTCTTTATGGGCAGCTGAAACACGTTGTCAGCACTATAGCAAGAGGTGTCGAACCAGTCACTATGTTGCCTCATGACGTCATAGGGGTTGCAGTGGCGAATGTGGTAAATGAATGAGTCCGTATCCATATACAAAAGAGAGACGTCCTCAAAATGGCGTTTGGCAAACTCATAGTGGAATCGATACATGACCGATTTAGAAAAGTCTAAAATGACTTGACCCAAGTAAATGGGCTTATCCATGGTCACGCTGGTCTTACTCATTTCAATAGTAGCCAAATCCTCATCGATAATTTTGATCGATTTGAAATTTGGCTTGGCAATGTACCGCCGGGCACCCCACCGCCCCTCCCAGACATTCACTAATTTAATGTCACGGTATTTGCGGACATTCTCCATAGACTTGCCATAAATGCAGTTGTTCATTAATTTAAAAAAGTTAATTTCAAACTGCTGTGTTGCCATTTGTCGGTGCTCTGTGTTGAGTTGCATGTATGGCTCAAGCCATGCTTTTTGAGCAAAAGAAATACCCCTGTGGATTTTCTTCAACACCAAGCCTTGGGCGAGGCATTGCACCAACATTTGGATATGTAGCACATACCGATTTTTGTTGTAAAGTGTGCCCATGAGTTTTTCAATTTTCACTTTACTGTCAGGGGGAACCATTTGCTCAAGGCAGAATGGGAAATCGGCATGTTCATCATACAAGGATGAGGGATATTCAATATCCACTTCTAGCACATATCCACGGCCTGTTTCTTGGCTAGCCATGTTCACATCAAATTCTGACACTTGTTTGTCTGTCAGCCAAGCAAACTTCCCATAGGGCAAAGGCTGACTCATGGCGTAACCGTACAAATTATTCACGTCATAGTACATTAAGTACGATTCTTGTTTTTCCGGTGAATAATCAGGCATGTAGACATTGTTCGCTTCAGCATGGCGTTGGTTAAGCGACACAAAGCCGCCACGAATGCCCTTTTCAAAAAATAGAACCATGTCTACGTCAGTGAGTAAATCCAATTCCACTTGAGTGTATTTCAAAGCGGCATCGAACGAGAGCCCAGGACTCGTATAATAGTGAGCCGGGTCAAGACCGTAAATGTGTTGACACAACTCACGGAATTTTTCAAACACATCAGTGAGCAGCAATACATCCAGTTTTAGGTAATGCAAAGCATATTCACTTAGCGTCTTCATGCCAAACACTCGCCAAACTTGACATGCATGTGCATAGTCTTCATCGGAAACGGTACTGCGTGTTAGTTTCGAGTAAAATTTCTCTTGTGGTGGGAGTTTTCTTTGCTTTAACACGTCCCAGCTGTTGCAAAAATCATACGGGAATATACCTTTCCGAATGCACAACTGAAATTGCTCAGGATCATTAAAATGCATTCTAGTATTTTTTAATTCCTCCTCATTCAAGCCATTCACAAGGCTGTCTAGCGAGGATGCCATAAACTTAAAGGAATCCAAAAATCGAATGCTAAAGTCGCCCAACCACCATGCCAGGGCTGTAAAACGCTCATGGTTTTGGGGGATAATGGTAAACGAGCCCTTGTTGACATGGCCCAATTCACGAATCAAAAATTGAATGTCATAATTCGCCAGATTGTGGAAAAAGACACTGATAAAGCGAGGAGCTGGAAAGTTCAAGTTACATTTACTATGCGCAGCTCCACGAAACTCCCCCGTAAAGTGCGAGTGATCACGAACGGTGTCTTCAGCACTGATCAGTGGCTTTTCGCAAATATGGCATGTCATGGCATGCTCATACTGCTGCTGTTGTTCTGGAGATAGACTCATGGGTACTGGGTGGTCCAATAATTCCTGTACATCATGAGCCAACTTGACAAGTTCATCCAAGAACCATTTGGCACAATCTGGCCCCTCGCGGTATTTGTAAACGGATTGTGTGGGGTCATGGGCACACACCACATTAAATCCTATGGCAAAGGGTTCATGTTTTTGAATGGGTGTGGTTGAGCTGATGGAGGGATCTGGTTCACATCCCGCCATGGGTGTAGTGAGAGCTTCAAAATCTGCATATACCACATAGGGAACAGTGTCACGCTTATGAATGTCCTTATACTTTAACACAGCCTTGTCCCCTTGTGGCAATATCAATCTCACCGCTTCCTGAGAAACACAATCTACCCTATGACGTTCTAAGAGCATGGGGGTTGTAAAATATTGCAAGCAACGGTCGCAAATATGTGTTTTATGTCCATGCTTAGACGTTTGACTGCTTAGCAATCTACTCAGGCTTTTAATGAGGCAATAGTGATTCACTTCTCCTACAGATAAATATAAAAGATGAATGTGGTGTCGTTTCGGTTCTTTTGTAGCATAAAGAGGACCCACAATCTCATTACCATCAAGGCCATAGACCATGAACGAAAAGTCCTGGTTATCTTGTTCAAACCTATGGATCTCGGTTAAGTCCATAGGGAACGATACTCGAGTTAAATTTAACGTTTGTTTTAATTCATCAAACTTGGCCTTGTACTTTGCTGGTCTGTTAACATGACGATCTTGAGCTGGCTGCATGTACGCAGCCACAGACCACAGAAAGCAATCATTGTCACGATTCTTTATATTGACCACAGCCTTTTTCAAAGCTATGGCTAGTGGTGTTTCAATATAGCTAGACCCAGCGTTCAACGGGTTGAATTGACAAATGTTGATTTGCAAATGATGAATTTTGTCTAAGGCAAGGCCACTCGGTCCTTGTTGCAGTTTATCAAATTTTGATAGCAAGGCATTCACCACGTGGGTTTCATACCACTGTTCCAAATTATGGGCTATGAATAGCTCTTGCATTTTACTGCAAATATAAAATGTCTCTTTATGCTCTACGTCCTTCTTTTTATATATGAAATCGCACACCAGTTCTGTATTCACCTTTAAAGCCGTATGCAACCTTTGCGCTGTACAAATTTCAATTTTAAAAATTTCAAAACAAGATTGTAAAAATTCTTTGGGAATCAAACTTTTTCTAACATTGACCACACGACCAGAGCACACACGCGATTTAAAACAACTATTTAGGGGCTCCCAAGTTAACGTATCGGTAGCAGTGGCAAAAGACATTATTTTGAAAGAACACTCTCACCTGAGTTTTCAGCTGTAGACTGCTTGACAAGGATTCCACTCTAAAGCCACTTGGTTTTCAACTGTATTTGCTATAGCAGTGAACCCTTTTTTTTTCTCCAAATATCTAAAAAGAAATAAAATAAACCACCATAAGTATAACCATTCCATATAGTTTATGCATTTCATAAACAAAACAAAATCAAACAGGTTATATATTAAAAAAAAAAACAAATCTCACCTTGACGTGTAATGCTTTGCTATATTCCAGTCTCGTGGGCTAGTGTGGAAATGGTTTCCTTTTCTATCTGTCTGTCTTTCTCTTTCTTTAATATATTTCCCACAGACACACGACAGGTAGGCTATACACGTTATCTGCAAACAAATAAGTAAATAAAATCATTAATTACCTAATCAATAAATAATTGCATGTATTTATATAAAAATCAATAAATATATAAATATATACCTACCCCACAACAAAGTTAAGTATTTTCCACCAACACCAAAACTGATAAACAAGACCAGGGGTTTCATGCAACGCAGTGTGTTCAAAGGTAGTCACCTAAGTGAGCGTGGAAATGATAACGACATGTCTTTATATATGCTACGTTGCATGTATAATCTTTTTTTTTCCATGCTTTGAAGATTCTCTTATCGTGCACGTGGACAGATAACACCCAAGCGAACACCTGTGCCGGATCAAATTTCACCTGAACTTGCATTTTGTCACGTACGAAGTAAAACAGGATGTAACTTGTTAACAGTTATCGCGCATGTAGATAGATGACGTCTAAGATGAACACCTGCGGTAGATCAAATTTCACCTGAACTTGCATTTTGTCACGTACGAAGCAAGACAGAATGTCACTGGTTTAGCGTACATGCCATCTCACACGTGTGTGCATGCCTTTCGCACTCCCCTGCCACCACGATGGTCAGATTATTTCACCTTTAAGCGTCACCTGTTGTCAAGTCAGATCGGAGCCTTCCAATAAGCTCAAATGACCTTCACCTCCTGCTCGTTTGTTTTCGGTACTCGCTTCGACCAACATAGAATCAAGTTCTCATCACCGTTTACACGTTAAAGGTAAAAAGTGTGAAAAAACGTACCCTCGCTCTGTCATAAACCGGCCCGCCGAAATAGCGATTGATCTATTGAACACAGCCACCTTGGTCAGCGACAGGTTTGTTGAAACACACACATCCAGCCGTATCGTCTCTCTCAACCACCAGGCTTCATGGACATTATAAACAGGTAAAGAAAAAAAAACGTTTTTTCAACATGTATGGCGTAAGGCCCTTTGTGAATTATCTTTTTGGAAAAAATATCTACCACATTTGAAAGGGGGCGTTAGCCCGAGTCCTAGGACACCTCGTACACGTCTCTAGCGTTATTGGTTCGTGAGATATCGGCAAAAATCACAAAAACACGTGTTTACCCCAAAATCGCGTTTCCAATTTTATTAAAAATTATAACGAGTGGTCCATAGCAAAGAGGACGTCACCCCGAGTCCTTGGACCCGTCGTACATGCCTCTAACGTTATTGGTTCGTTAGATATCGGCAAAATCACAAAAAGCATGTGTTTACCCCAAAATCGAGTTTCCAAATTTTTTTAAAATTGCAACGAGTGGTCCATAGCAGAGAGGACGTCACCCCGAGTCCTTGGACCTGTCGAACATGCCTCTAGCATACTTGGTTAGCGAGATATAGCAAAAAGTTCAAAATCACGTTTTTCCCCCAAAAAGACTGTGTTTCCAGATTTTCACATTTTCGACACCGACATTCCCGTAAAGAGCACGACGAGACGAAAAAAACGAATCCAAGCACGCCCTCCTAGCATGACTCCTTCCATTCCAAGGTCGCAGGGGCTCACCACTTGCTTTTGGAAGCAGCTTTCCCATCATCCCACTACTACACACAATTTTTTTCTCTAGAGACTTGAAATTTATTTTGGGGGTAGAGGGGGTAGGGACCATTGATTTACGTTAAACAATTTTTTTTTAGAGTTCCTAGTTTCCAAAATATAGGATTTTCAAAATTCGAGTGTTTTCAAAAAAATATAAAAAATAAAAAAGTTTTATTACAAAAAATAAAGGTCGTAAAGACTGTTCGTTTGAGCCATGGAACAACGTACTATCCTGTTTGGTTTTCAAACTATAGCCTATTTTCAAAAACGAAAAATTTAAAAAAAAAATTGAAAAATATAATACATGGTCCATAGGAAAGAGGACGTCAGCCCGAGTCCAACGACACCTCATTTGTCAAAATCGGACCATGCGTTCGAGAAATATTTAACATGGCTGAAGCTTAGTAGTGGGGCAAGGAGGGTTCTGGAGTGGCGCAGAATCGGCACTACTCCACTACTACAGGCCACACTACCCTCCTCGATATTCACCGGTATCGTACACGGACATAGAGCCGACATACCCCTCGCGGCGATCACCATCCTCGTACACACAGGAGTACTACCCTGAGGAGTACGACCACGACATCCCCTGACGAAATAGCCCGCCACCAAGTAGACGGTCTTACGCTGCCCCACAATACAGGGCAGACAGGGAGTATCGGGAAAACTCGCCCCCACGCAGACAAGGCTGTGCAGCCCCGCAGTACAGGGGAAATGGGGAATATCGGGAGAACCCGCCCCCGCGCAGGCAAAGCTATGCACCCCCACAGTACAGGGGAAATGGGGACAGGCGAGGAAACCCAACCCCGACCAGACAGGGGTATGCAGCTGCCCAGTACAGGGAACAGGGGAATCGACGGGAAAACCCGCCCCCGCAGCAGCAGGTATACACCCCACCCTGGCGGAAACAGGAAAACAGACCCCCGGGCAATAACAGACAGGGAAGAAAACCCACAAGGGGACGGGACAATGTAGATAAATACACAAAGGGCCCGGAACACTACCCCCTCCCCGACGAACACTCGAGGGATTTCAGGGATGAGACACCCCGCCGAACAGACAGGGGGGCAATACTCCCCACACATAGCCACACACCGCAGGCGGGGAGCTGGCGCAGCCACCCCGAGGGGGGGGGGGCGCACATACAGTACAGGCAGGCGTACACCTACGTTCCAAAAAAACGCCTAGACGGGGAGGTTCGGCTAGCGGATGAAGCAGCTGAAGTTCCTCCCCCAAAACAACAACAGAAAGACCCTTCTCCCAAGCAAACTCGCAAGAGTAAGGGGAAGAAGCAGCCAGCCGAAGCTAAGGCTGACGATCCGCCCCCGGGCCGTTTCCAGACACACCCCGTACAAGGAGACGGCAACTGCCTGTTTAGGACTATTAGCTTCCTGGTTCGGCATAGCGAGGACCATCATAAGGAATACAGGCAGGAAACGGTCAAACACATCCTGGCCAACTGGAAAGAGTACCGAGACTTTGTGTCGGACGAGCGGGAAAACCCATTCCAGACCGGGGAGGATTACAGAAAATACATGGATAGGGACGGCACCTATGCTAGTGCCGTAGAGGTGACCGCTCTCGGCAAGGTGCTTCGAACCAATATCCACGTATACACTGACGTGCACTCGCCCCCGCTATTTTCCACTGCGGGATTCGATAGGGACCTGCATGTACTTTTTACAGGAAATCCTAAGGCGGGACATTATACGCCCCTCATAATCACGCACAAACAGCCTGAGAACACACCCACACCCTCCAAACAGAAAACCCTACCCCCTTCACCACAACACAGGGTGGAAAGTGACCACACACAGGCGCAGGACGCGAGCTCGCTCGGCATGGGGAAGCCAGCAACAGGAGTCGAACTCGCGACCGCCTGGAACAAAAGACGGGGTAACAAGGGCAAGCTCAGGGTCACGTTCGCAGACACACCTTCCCGAGAGGAAGAATACAACAACAACACAACTACACAAAAGCTGGGAACGATTAATACATTAAATGTTCGCCAGCAGACTTCTATTCTAACAGCGAGGCCGATTAAGAGAGCTGGCAACGTACTTGGGGAGCGCACTTTGCTGACTGAGGCAAAGCACTCGGGACAGGAAGCAGGCTTAGCTAAGCGTGCCCGATACGATAAGCGGCCCACTCCATGCCTTCCCAGTACACATGTCACTCCGGTAACAACAACAACAACAACAACAACTACATACATCCTACATAACACATCGGTGCAGGGCAGTGGATTTCAGGTATCGGCCCTCACGATACACGCCACCATAAATGGCCACAGAGTGCAGGCCCTAATTGATACCGGGGCAGCCGTAAGTTGTGTTAATAGGAGACACGTTACCGAAGCCCAAATACACGATGTCACGGGTGACATCCAGCTGGTAGCGGCCAATGCTCAGACGCTAGAAAACGCGGGGGTGGCAAACATACATCTTAGGATAGACCATTTTGCCACAACACACCCCATGTTCGTTATAGAACATCTTTCTGCGTCAGCCATAATTGGCATGGATTTCCTCGCTAAATACGAGGCTAGCATAAATTTCGCTAGCGGTCAGATGCTTTTAAAGCACGACCAGAGGCTCACCACACATCCCATGATATACACCAGGAACACAGATGGGATTGGAGCGGAGCGAGAAAATCATGAGCACCAGGCCTCTGTACTGCATACTATCAGCCAACACACAGACACACACACAGATAAGGCGGCCAACCAGAACCACAGGCAGGACCTGACTCCGGAGCAAAATGAAAGGCTCACGGAGCTCCTGGAGACCAACAAGGATATTTTTGCCCATTCAATGAAGGATCTCGCTGTGACAGACCTCATTGAACACCATGTCACACTCACTAGTGACCGGCCAGTACACCAGCCTTCCGTCAGAGTGAGCCAGAAGGAGAGACACGCCATCGACGCTCAGATCTCAGAGATGCTCGAGGCAGGGGTCATTGTTCCCGTTATTTCAAACTACAGCTCGCCAGTTCTGCTGACCAAAAAACGGGACGGATCTCACAGATTTTGTACTGACTACAGGAGGCTCAATAAGTTAGTCGAAAATGATAGTTATCCACTACCAAGGGCGGACACCTATTTGGACGCCCTTGGTGGAGCTAGCTGGTTCAGTTCGATGGATTGCTATAGTGGATTCTATTCAATCCCCGTCTATGAACCAGATAGGCACAAGCTGGCGTTCGTTACAGAGAACGGGCTATATACCTACACAAGGTTACCCATGGGCCTCCGTAACGCCAGCCAAACCTTCCAAAAGCTGGTGGATAAGACATTTTCAGGGCTTAAGTGGCGTTCCGTATTAGTGTACGTGGACGACATAACAGTTTTCTCCAATACCTTCGACGAACATATCGTACATTTGGAGGAGGCTTTCGCAAGGATCAGAGAGGCCAAGTTAAGGCTTAAACCTGCGAAATGTCAATTTGCCAGACAGCAGATTAACATATTGGGCCATATTGTCAATAGAGAGGGCATTATTCCCGACCCAGCTAAGACTGACGCAATAACGGGCATCCCAATGCCGACAAATTTGAAACAATTGCGCAGTTTTATTGGTTTGTCATCGTATTACCGGAAGTATATCTACAGGTTTGCACACATCGCCCATCCCCTATCCGAGCTCACACGCGAAAAAACGCCCTTCAGCATTCAACAGGAACACATAGATGCCTTCAACACACTGAAGCAACTATTGACCTCACCACGGTTACTGCAACACTTCCACAGTGATAGGCCCACGTTTTTACACGTGGATGCCAGACTGTATGGGCTGGGGGCGGCCCTACTGCAGGAAGACGCAGAAGGGCGCATACGGCCCGTCGCTTACGCTAGCAGGAAGCTAACGGCCGTTGAGACTAGATACTCTGCCACAGAGCGGGAAATGCTGGCATTTTCGTGGGGAGTGAACTATTTTAGGGTATACCTCTATGGTATCAAGTTCACGGTAGTGACTGACCACGCGAGCTTGCTTGTTTGGGACAAATTTAAAAACCCAAATTCGCGGCTCAACAGGTTTATATTCCGCCTGTATGAATATGACTTCGTGGTCAAACACAAGAAAGGCGCTACACACCTAGACGCAGATGGGTTGTCTAGGCTGCCAGTAGCCGATCCCCCGGATGACAGTAAGGACCAAGACTGGGACAACATGCCCACTTTTGCCCTGACGGTGATTAACATCAAACAGGAGCAAGAAAGTGATCCGTACTTGAAACAGATTCTATTGGCACTAGAAAACTTGGATAAAGTAGACTCCAAGACGGCACGGCTATCTAGGCGATTTTTCCTAGACAAAGACGGGGTACTGAAATTTAAGCCCACGGCCATGCACGATAACGCACCTATAGCGGTTCCGGAATCATTGAGAGAAAATATCATGATCGGACACCACAATAGCCCACTGGCAGGGGCACACTTAGGTACGCATAAAACATACCTTAGAATCCGTGACAAGTACTATTGGGTAAACATGATGGCCGACATAGATACCTTTGTAAAGACATGTCACACTTGCCAGCGATTCAAAACAAGACCTGGCAAGCCTCATGGACTACTCAACCCAATTCCCGTGGGAGAGTTATTTCACAGAATCGGGATAGATGCTAAAGGCCCCATTACGACAAGTCAGAAAGGCAATAAATATATCCTGGTGGCCACCGAGTATCTCACACGATACATGATTACAAAGGCTGTTCCCAAAGCAGACACGAACAGCATAGCCGAATTCCTATTTGATATAGTTACACGATACGGCCTATTCCAAACCTTATTATCCGACAGAGGTACTATTTTCACCTCGAGAGTGCTCCAACAGTTTCTGGAGATACTCAGGATTAAGGCATACACTACCACGAGTTTTTCCCCGCAAACCAACGGACTCACGGAGAGTATGAATAAAATACTCGGAATAGCGTTGGCTAAATTTACAGGGGACGCAGGAACAGACTGGGATGAATACCTGCAACCCATTACTTTTAGTTATAATACCTCTATATCCACGGCTACGAAACACTCTCCACACTTCCTACTGCACGGGTACACACCCAGAAGTCCCATAGATAATATATGTATCCCACAGGACACTTACACGGACAACGCTGCCCGGCTAGAGCACTTACAGATAGCTCGAATGAACGCTAGAAAGAACATAGCCGCGGCGCAGAAGAAACAGAAAGAGCGGTACGATCGGCATAGGAAGACCGTGGAATACACACCCGGGCAATTGGTTATGGTTTCCAATTCTGCCCGTAAGAAAAACGTGTCCGAGTTCCTCCTGCCGCGCTGGTCAGGTCCCTTCAAAGTCTGCAGGAAGGTATCTGACCTAAATTATATAGTCAGCGTGCGCCATGGGAGAAAACTCATTAAAGACACTATTCACGCCCGTCGTATGTAGGCATATCATACACGCAAAGCTCCCACACCTACACGTACAGGCAGGAACACTACCAAAAGAAAAGCAAATGATCCCACTGGCAGACGTGGAAAGAAGGCCAAGAAATAGCCTTCGGACCTCACTGACCGCACCGGGATACGATCCTAACACTCGACAGAACTGTCCCGGAGACACAACCTAGAATGACACCAGAAACAATTACTCTGGGTAAAGACGGTCTCAAAACCCGCAACCTTCTGAATACCAGGAATGTCAGGTCGGGTAGCTATCCAGTTCTAGGATAGAAAAGTAGGAAGCTAAAACAGATTGGGACAGTTCCACAAACAGACGTTCATAAATGAAAAACAACAAAATCGCCTCCGGCACATAGTCACCAAACACGCGATTAGCGGCCCGGAGACACTCGGGTATAACGACATTCTGTACAATGGATAGGGACATATTCGACTCACGTTACAGTCAACACAAGACTTGGGGACACGAATGTAGTTAGTGAGAGGTTCCTTTGTATGGCGGAAAGCCCCACTCGCAGTTACAGAGTTGGCACTCGGGCTGAGAGGCACAAACATACAGAAACGGAGCATTGTCGGGCAACTAGCAAGATAGCGTGCACGTGAGTGTAACTCGAGACTGTCGCGTCAGCGATGGCACACTCGCCGTGGGCGACCTTTGCTGGCACAGACAGACTGGGAGCGCTACAGACGAACCTGGGAAATAAGCGTTCATTTAAGCCGTGTTCAGAACCACTCAACTTCCCAAATTACACTACGAGGAGAATTCAAAGACACACAAACTCTTCACAGGAATGCGTATTCCCATCTGCGCATTTCAAATACACGGTACATGTGCCATAATATATACGGCACAGATAGCGTCGTAACAAGTCTTTACAGTAAGCCGGGTCCGAACCCATGATCACACACCACACTCGTACCAAAAACTAACTAACCAACGGTATTTTTGGTACGAGAGACACAAGCAAAAACCACACTGAGGACACCTCAATCCCTCAAACACAACGCAGACATAGAACACAGAGAATTACATAGATCACGGGTCCAAATCCCAGCGAAAACTGGACACCAGGGAAAACAACTATCCAGGCTTTCAATCACACTGAAATTGGCCCATACAACTACAGAACTAGATAATACCACATTTCCTTCGGCCAAAAGCCAGGCATAAAATTTCAATTACACCTGACAGGGAAAATATATTTCCCAGACACAGGTATAAAAATTTCGTAAGACAAAGGTCCTATGGAATAATGGCCACACAACAGTACTAGCTAAATAGGACAAATTGCCCTTAATCTAGAACAATGACAACACTAGCATACGTGCAAGAAAGCACGTGCCGACAGCTGACATACATAACGTCCGAGCCTGCCATTACACATACAAACCGCTGACTTGCAGATTTCGTCACATTGCAATACTGCTGGTGACAGACACTATTGTTGTATCGGCATTGACCATGAAATTACAAGCACAAAGCAATCACAATGCCATACGTTTTTTTAACACGCAAAAACAATTGTGACATTTAGCAATGGACAGACGTGACAGACCGGAACTTATCTTGGGCCCATAGGAGCACGTTCTCAATGACGTTGACAGGCCACGGGCACCTCCCGCCCATACACGCGATACATATTACGACTTAGCCTATAACAGACCAACCGTCTGTATGGTGTAACGGGACATAGTCACACACACACGCGCTCACTAATCAGGAGCGAACACAGACAGGGGCTCTGAGGAAACAAGACCTCCCCCCTAATAACTTCCTTTCGCGATTATATTTCTAAAATAAATCATTCCAGGCGATTAGGACATGGCCAGTCGCACTACGACCACGGGCCACATTCACACTACAAATGGCAAACCAAATTAAGTCGTGACGTCACAGCGTCACGACGCTTTACTATCCCAAGGAGCGGATAGAAAGCAGACATGGACCAAGGGAGGATGACAGGAGCACAGGCTACCATCGTACCAACTTCCTCCCCTTCCATAACCTTCCCACGTCCAACATGACCAACGCAGACACATGAACACTATGAAAACAGCTACACTACATTACAAAGTATACACAGGGGTTGATAGACTTCATGCGTTTAAAAAGAGGGCTTACTACGCCTTGGATCTCGATGCTACCACCTGAGTATTAGGGGTGGGCCGGCAAACATCAATTAAGCATAATGCGCATCTCCAAATGAGAGATGAGGCCACAATCACGTATTAACCATTTTTTTAAATTAAATACTCCCGCATGACAGGGATATATTATTATTACGCCTCACCATACACCTATCCTTACATGAGTGCGGATGCCTCATATCCAGATACCTGCATGAGTATCCCATCCATTTACCAAGGGTTATTACTATCAAACCTGCATGGAATCTTTATATTTTTGCAATCCCGGGAATTACCCGCCCCAGTCCACTCATTGTAAGAGCAATCCTAGCAGCATTACCGGCTCAAGGCCACCATTTATTGGAGCCCAAAGATGCACAACCTCTTCCTACCATCCTCAGCCCACTCTACGAATAACTACCCCCAGATCCTAATAACAGGGTACCTGACACCATAGGCCCTACTAACACCTCCATTAAGGTTAACAGAGCATTATCGCTGGACAGCCGACGTAGCAATAGTGGACCTAAAGTAGTCTATGCATTTAGAAGCTCTACAACCCCACAACACTTGAAATATTTTACATTTTACACTAAATTAAATTATTTACACAGGTTACGCCCATATATATTTTTTTTACATGAAAAGGAATCTGAAACACTCTGATTGGTGATAACGGCATAAGCCGAAGGCAAAAGGCACCATACAGAAGCAAAGCGGGTAAGGCGATGTTGAGCCTTACCCTAATTAACATACTGACCCGACCGAACAGACGAACCACGTAAGGTCGAGGCACTCGTGATCTGGCACGGGCAAACGTCAAGATCTAGGGGTGCATCTAGCTTATCCCCCTTGTCGGAGACAGTTACACCCACTATGTGCCACGGTCGTCGAAGCCAACACCTGCAGGGGAGACTTTCTGAGGATGGTGGGAGAAATAGCTCACTCCGCGCCGGACTCAGGGGCTGACCCTAGGGACGACCCCAATTATGACTAGACTTGTAGCTAAACTTAAGTAAGTAGGGCTTCTACAGCGGGAAGCAAGACTCCTGTGCGCTGAAGTGAATTATTATTGCGGCCAACATTGGCGAAGAGGAACCGGACGCTCAATTCCCGGATGATTATTATTGCGGCCAACATTGGCGAAGAGGAACCGGACGCTCAATTCCCGGATGATTATTATTGCGGCCAACATTGGCGAAGAGGAACCGGACGCTCAATTCCCGGATAATATTATGCCATTGGACAATGTCCAATGACCAAATAAATGGCGACGCAGCTGGCAGTCAAGGGCATTAAATAGACATGCAACGAGCTGTCTAGAGGGGTTACAGTGGGCAGACCCAACTACGACTACATACGCAAAGGCAAAGGTAAAGAGCTGATAAATACAGCGGGCGAAACGGTTTGCTTTGTGGCCCCGTAAGCCACCTGTGACTAGGTTTATACTAGTTCATAATCATTTAGCATAGATGTCGACAATTAGGATTAAGACGGAGGGGACTACGAGGCATTGTTGGGTTCCGGTCCCAACAAGGGAACCACCGCGAGAGAAATCGAACGGACAGCCTCCATCTAAATTTTAGTATTTAAGTACAGTGCCATTTTTAAGGTCACTTAGATGTAAGCAAATTCAACAAGCACTGTTGCTACAATTGGGCACAGCACATTTCGGCTTTAGAATAAGGTCTACTCGGCTTGTACATACAGCATAGTTTTACAATTAAGGCAATTTTTAAAATTAAGGAAATTTCTTTTTAGATTAAGGTAGAATACCTCGGCACCTGATGGCCGACAAATCCGCCATCAGGATAAGTCCGATAACACATTACAATACCTTATAATACACTATAACACATTACAATACATTATAATAAATTATAATACATTAGAATACATTATAATACATTAGAATATATGATAATACATTAGCATAAGTATAATTGAGGTGGAATATATCGGCACCCGGTACCCAAAATTCCGCTACCGGGGTAAGACCGACAACACATTAAGAAACGACATTACGGCACCATATAGGGTAAGCCCGGACATACATCGATTCACACTAACCATGCCATTTTTTCCACAGGTCAAAAGAGCTTCAGACTGTGGACACACTACCACAGGAAGCGGCATAGAAAATAGGCAATATTTAAACGTTTTATTAATCTCTCCATTTTTTTTCAGGTATTGTCACCAGGAATATGGCACTGGTGACTATGATTTTGCTGCCATATAGCAGCAGCATGCTATTAATGCCGTCCCATTATTGTATTACACCTGTGCGCACTAATTTATATTTAATATTCATCTTCACTTACAGGATCACCACATTTTTACAGCTACACTTTAAAAATCTGCACAGCACGGTTGATACCTGTGGGGTATCAGGCTCGCTGGCAGATCAATATAAACAAGAAAATACATAAGGCGTCAAAAATGCGGCGCAAATTACGGCAATGAGGGCGCAACCGATTTGTGGCGGCGACTCTCATTGTCAAGTGTGAAAGCATTCACCCACAGAGGATGCTTCACAGAATAGAAATACATTACAAGCGGTACGACCACTAAACCGTACCAGGAAGTGGCCGTACAGGATTAGCCGTGAGACGGCAAGCGTACGTACAAACGAGTAGCGTGCACGCGAGGTACCAAAAACTAGAATCATAAGAGATTAGCGCGTTTAAGTTAGATGTAAGATCATTGTAATTGATAATTTTAAAGGGTAACTTAATACAAATTCATGCGCCCACGGGCAATTACTCCACTAGAAATCAATATATATACAATACTTCGCACCCCCAAATTGTCGGCGGCGGTGATCAATAATATTCCTAAATGTCAACATATGAACATCGCAACATAGCACATTAAACAGTATATTTTTTTGTTTGTTTGTTAAAATCACATGTACACAATGCCAATGATTTGTTTTCTTTCATTTTTCTTTCTTCTAACTTCCCCATTTGTCAGGGTGTTCCGTTTTATCCCAAATCAATAAATGCATTTTGAATATTTCCCTTAAATTATACCCTGGAACACCCATTTTTGTCTATTTCTTCTCTCTTTCTCATTGCAGGGAGCACTTTTTCCCTAAGATAGGGCGGACGACGCAATCATCCGTTCAGCCCTGGGTTTTATTCCTCCCTGCACAACAATGTACCGAATAACTATCAGCACCATGTATTTTTTTTTCTCTTTAAACTTGCAATATGCCAATATCGATTTTTTTCATGCAATATTTTTATAATGTCTATGCCAATGTCAATGTTATATATATATATGTATATCCCATAGCCCACCCCTCTGAACACGAGCTGATCTCACGCCTACACATCGACACGACATCACCACACGACGACGACGACGACGAGGAAGACACCAACAGAAGATACGAGGGGGCTTCAAGAACAACCACATCAACTATATCTATTACATCAACATCCCAACCCCCAGTTCCGTTCCCGTTCGCGGGGACGCGAACTAAATAGGGGAAGAGGCTTGTACAGTCCCCCAGGGGTATGCACCCCCTGGAGGCCATCCCCCCATCATCTATTTAAATCACCCCTAACTGGCAAATCTTGTAAGCCCAGACCAACATCTATTAACACCGCAAGGACAGCTAACCATTCTGGAAAGCTGGCCCAATCCTTGCATCACTACCACAAACAGCGACACACAATTAACTGGGGCATCTATGCCATCGGAATGTCGACGAAGCAACGCCGGAGAATATAAGAGGGAGCCTTAAAGAGGTCAAGCTCTCTCAATTACCCGTCTTACAGTGCGGCGGCCGGAGGTTATCGCTGTTATCATCAGGTGAGTCAGCAGTGTTCAGAATCCTGTACTTTGTAACCTTTACCCACAAATTGTATACACAAGTTTGTACACTGTAACATTTACCACATCCCTTAAAAGGGACTCATAATTCCATTATTACTGACCAATAAACACTTGGTCAGTACAGTACACTTGTATTACTGTTTTACACGCTTCTTTACGTCCTAACTCCCTTCCTGAATCCTCCGTCACGATTAGACGTGACGCACAGTAGCCAGACACTTGCTAGCGCAAGTATCATTGTATTCCCGTATAGGCCTGACTGATAGGAGCAGCACGCGCCATAAAGCTGACGCGTGCACATCGGTTATATAACTAGCCAGCCAGCCGGAAGACCAGCGCGTTGACCTGTACGCTAAGTTCCATCCCCTAAAATACACCTACATCATTTATAGGAGCGCCCCCTAGTTCCTAACACTAAACAACACTCTACACTGGTCAGCTTGCCCGACTACGGGAAGCTACCCCCTTTTAGGCACTTCCTTATAAATTAACACAATAACTCTTCCGTTTTAGATCCAACCACCCCCCCAATAAGGGATCTAAAACAATATTCTACAAGTTTAGTAGTAAGGTTAACTCGATAATAAAATGATAGTTTGTAGCATGTGTAGTTTAATGTAAGAGCAAAAGTGAGAGTCAAATGGTAGAGAAGTGTTAGCAAAGTGGTGGAAGAGTGGTAGCAGTTTATAGTAGTCATGATTTTTTACCAGAATGTATTTTTGAGTAAATGTAATTTCTAAATCTTAGCAGTGAGTAGTCAGTTAGTCTTGGTTCAGACAAACGTAAACAGTTCTCCAATGAATCACACCTCAAGATTTTCATTATGAAAGAGTTGTGTAACCAATCAGGTATCAGTACTTAATAGCTTTATATATACAAAAAATCCAACATATCTGACATGAATTATATGATTTGAAAGTTGACAAAAAAGAATTGAGGAATTGGTATTCCTTTGTATTCTATTTTTCTAAATCTCTATTTGTTGTGAAATAAAACAAGGTTTACAAGATCACAATGTCTTTTAATTCTAAAAATGGTGATAGCCATTTCATTTTTTCACACATGAATATTTACAATTTCCACTTTACATTTTTTTTACATTCCCCTTGTTTAGTTCACACATTCTGTACATTTTTGTTGTGATATAAAAATAAGGTTCACCAGATCACTATATCTTTCAATTCTAAAAAAATGGTGATAGCCATTTCATTTTTTCACACATGGATATTTACAATTTCCACTTTACGT
The DNA here is from genome assembly GCA_946902985.2 of Meconema thalassinum. Classification (NCBI taxonomy): domain Eukaryota; kingdom Metazoa; phylum Arthropoda; class Insecta; order Orthoptera; family Tettigoniidae; genus Meconema; species Meconema thalassinum. Next base: position 1,168,527,213 of record OX336389.2, read on the forward strand.
TTTTTACATTCCCCTTGTTTAGTTTACACATTCTGTACATTTTTTGTTATGAAATAAAAATAAGGTTTACCAGATCACTATGTCTTTTAATTTTAAAATGGTGATAGCCATTTCATTTTTATCACACATGGATAGTTACAATTTCCACTTGACATTTTTTACATTCCCCTTGATAGTTCACACATTCTGTACATTTTTTAAAATCATTTTTGTAATATACAAAAGCAAACATTTTACACTAAAATGAATTACTTATCTTATTTTTACTGAACTACAGTAGCCTAACATTATACATTCTACTTACAGTTTTTACAAAAAAATCAATATAAAACACACTACAAATATTACAATATAGTGATCATTAGTCTTAAGTAAAGTATTAGTCGTCCATGCGACTGTTCCTCCAAGCAAGAGTATCAAATGTGTTGGGTATAATGAATCGTTTGTTGTCTTCATTACTTAAAGCAACTTTTTTCAGCAAATTGGTATGTAGCTGATGGTTTTTACTTCTAAATACACACATTTTATTATATATTACAGGTGGGTTACAAACTATACAGTTTTTATAATCACTTATATCTAACTCTTTACTAACAACATTCTTTTCCACTCCTTTTAATTTTTTTACTACTACATCATCAATTGACATATAGCTGTATGATTAAAATTTGTGCCTACAAATGTGTCTATAATAACACCAGCACATTCATCCTTAAATTTCCCAAGGCCCTTTTTGTTTACTAGAGGTAAATGGTAAATATTATCCTCGGGATTGTCACTTATATCAAACCTATTTAGCTCAGTTTTGATATCCTCATAAAAATCATCAGTTTTAAACTCATAAATAAACGGGGGCGTGGTGGCGCAGCGGTCAAGCTGTATGCCTCTCACCAAGGCGGACCGGGTTCGATTCCCGGTCACTGCAGGTGAGATTTTCGATGTGAAATGCCATGTCCTGTGGTTCGGATTCCACGTAAAACGGAGGTCCCGTGGCTTATGATCGCGAGATTAACGGTCACGTTAAACTACAAGCTTCCTTTTTTTTCATAAATAAAAGAATCTGTGTCTGTGTAGAGTAATTTAGCATTATGAAGATAGTTTTTCTTTACATAATCATAGTGAAATTCATACATAAGTGTTTTTGATAATTCCAGAATGGTGTAACCCAGATATATGGGTTTGTTGTAAGTTACTTTAAGACGATTCATTTGTATTACAACTAAATCCTCATGAATAATAGAACAGCTATGAAAGTTAGGCTTGCTTATTAAGTTGCTCGCACCATACCTTTTACGATCATTCTCCCACTTTGTTATCAGCTTTACATCAACTCGTTTATCAACATTCCCCATAGTCTTTCCAAAAACGTTATTATTCATGAGTTTATAAAAATCTTTTTCAAACTCGTTTGTTGACTGTGTTCTTAAATTATTGTTTAGATCAATATACGGTTTGAGCCATGCTGACTGATGACATTGTAATACGCGATGAATTTTAGTTAATTTCAATCCATGCTGTAGACACTGTTTCAAGTTTTGATAATGTCCTACATATTTACATTTATCATTTACATTAGCAATTAACATTTTTGTTCGTGATGTGATGTATGGAGATTTCATATTCTCAGGACAAAATGGTAAATCAATATGATCTTTAGGGTACTCAAGATTTACCTCTAAAATATATCCTTTATCATCGTTATCATTAAGAGTGTTAACATGTAAGACATCAATTTCAGGTTGTGTCAGCCAGCGAAAATCTTTCAGTGGTAGATATTGGCTCATAGCCCAACCATATTGGTTATTTGCATCGAGGTAGACAATATACTTTGACTCTTCACAAGGGTTGTAGCTAGGCATGTATTTATTATTCGCTTTAGAATATCGCCCACTACATTGGCTTAATCCACCTCGAATTGATGATTTTATAAAATTGATCATGTCTATATCAGTCATTAATTCTAAATTTACTTTCGTTTTTTTAACTTTGAACTGAAACTTATACCAGGAGCAGTGAAATACTGACAAGGACCAAGATCATAAGTTTTCGTAAAAACATTCCGCAAATTTTCAAAAACATCTGATAATAATAACACATTTGTCTTCAAATATATGTCTGAAAATTCACCTAACGTTTGAATGTCAAACTGTGTCCATACACGTTGTGCATGTAAATAATCCTGATCACTAATATGACTTGTGTTTAAGGAGCTGTAAAATGCATCTTCTGGTGGTAAAGAACACTCCTCAAGACGTTCCACACAGTTAATATATTCATAAGGGAATATACCCTTTTGACGAATCAAATTAAAATCATCTTGTTTAGGAAAGACACGTTGAATTTCATGAAACTGATATGATTTTAAATTACTAGCCAGCTTATCAAGACTACTTGTCATAAAGCGGAATGAATCTAAAAATCTCAATTTTATAGTTTTCTTATTGTCAGTTTTGATGTATTTTGTGAACGATATGTATTGCTCCTTATTATTTGCAATCACATCAATTTTCACATCTGAAGCTCCAAATTCTTTAACGATAAAGTGGTTATCGTATTTGCTACCGTTATGTAGAATGACTGGAATGAATTTACTTACTCTATACTTTAAATTACATTCTTGGTGAGCAGCACCACGATATTTTCCTGTTAAATGGTCATGATCGCGAACTCTATCTGTATATAAACATTCACCACATATAAAACAATTAGTTTCAGTTTCAAAACGCGTTTGCTGTGATGATGTTAGTGACTCCATTGGAATGATCGTGTTTAAAATAGAGGATATACGGATTGCATCTTTTTCAAGCCTTTCCATAAAAACTTTAGGTGCATCAGGTCCTCTATACAGCTCAAACTTATTTAAAGGGTCATCATAGCTACATTTAATATAATATGCAAAGCTAAAAGGTTCATGAATGTGAGTGGTGTTGGTAAAAGGTTTGGATGGATTCGATGAACATGTATTAAATGGTTTTAGCAAAGCCTCGAAGTCAGCATATATAACAAATGGTACTCGAAGCTGTTTCTCATAATCCTTAAATTTTAGAATGTTATTTTTAGGAGTCGGTAATACCGTACACACATGATTACATCCCCATTTTTGGTGTTGAGTTAGTTGATCCTCTTATCTGAAATATAGTAAACAACCATCACACAACCACTTTTTAGATTTATCTTTTTATATCTGACTACCTACAAGTCTACTTAAATGTTTTATCCAACAATAGTGGGCATTTTCACCTTTAGTTATATATAGTAAATTTACATGAATATCCTTTTTTCCTGAGTTTAATATAGAGGACCTACTATTCTCTTATTTTCAATTTCGTAAACATTAATACTTACATTGTTCAGCTTTTCAAAACGTTGAATGTCTTTTATCGCCATAGGAAATTCCATTTCTTTTAAATCTAACACTGAAGAATAGTGAGGATATGATGATGTTATATACCGATGCTCTACTGCTGGATAGAGAGCTGAGGTTACAGCCCATGCAAAACATGCATGGTCACTATTCATAACGTTCACAACAGCTTTCTTCCATTTGATCCATGCTGGTAAATCAATGTATGATGATGCTCGAAGGGGATTATATTTATTCATGTTGGTTTCTAAATAAAGTACTTCAACCAACGCCCAGCCTGACTCCCTTTCCTGGAACTCTTCACTCTTCACAATGATAGCACTTGAAATATTTTGGTATATATCACTGATATTATTTGATTCACTAACAATTACATTTTTTGTATTGAAAGATTTGATATCTGTAATTTCACCTTCGCTCCCAATTTTTACATATAATCCAAAGAGTTCAAAATTCATTTTAAATGTTTTATGCTCTACTAAAACATTTTCTACCAAGCCAAACAAACTAGGTTGAACATTTCTTAAAAATGATTCAATACTTTGAGTTTTTTCTTTACTATAAAATCTATAACTAGCAATTTGACTTTTAAACGCACTACCAATTTGTTGAATATTTCCAGAATTTCTTTCATGGCAAGCGTTATTATTATGATGAATACTGCGTAAATGTCCATGAATGATTGAAGAAGGTATATCAATATTACATACATCACAACGTGTTATCGAAGGTTCACCATTCTTCTTTCTTTTTGTTGCACAACTATTTTCACAATCTTGAGAACATTTACGCTTTTGAGCATCACATTTGTTTAAAGGTTCCGTGCTAGTTGATAGTTTTACAGATTTCAATTCTTGTTGTTCCCCATGCACTTCAACCATGTGGGATTGATATCGCTTTACAGCAGAAAAACCAAGATCACAAACTGAACACGAAAAAGGTGCTGAACTGACATGCTTTAAATTTACATACCGTCCAAGACTATCCTGTCTGTTAAATGTCATAGCACAATGACTGCACACAAACATTTTAATGTCATGTGTAGCATTTGCGTGTCGTTGAAGGTTGTCAGGTGTTGAGAACTGTTTCTTACAGTCACCACACTTGAATAGTATGATCACTTTCGAAATTACCTATAAAAGAAAGAAATCATAAATGTTAATAAATGATAAAACAAAGTAAAATATAAATAGTTTAATTACATTCCAGTCAATGGTTATAGCAGGGTATTTAAATCGATCATCTGTGAACTCCTAGCAAGTCTAACTTCATGTAGTTCTAACTGAGGGTTACTATATACCACTGTCACTGACACCTAGTGGTGAACATTGGAGCTTAATAGAGTGGTAGAAACCAGCTGTTGCCAGTTAAGTGAGTTAGGTGTGACGTCATAGCCAGTCTTAAAGCAAGTCTAAACTTGTAGAACATGTCACGTGATAGAAACCAGCAGCCACCAGTTAAGTGAGCTAAGTGTGACGTCATAGCCGTCTTAAAACAAGTCTAAACTTGTAGAACATGTAAGGTGACAAGGTTAAGTTAGGTAAAGTTAGGTTATGTTAGGTGAACTGAGGTTAAGTCTTTAAATATTCCCTCTGTCACTGACACCTAGCAATGAACATTCACACTTAATAGAGCGGTAATCAAAATCTAACCTACAAAATTAGCTTTACACACCATGGTCGAGTCGTTCCAACTTTTGACTGCCAAATATGCCATTTTCACTGGCATGTAGTGGTGAACATTGGAAAATATCACTCTAACTGTTTAAAAGTTATTAGAGGGGGCACTTACCTTTTTATAATTTATCAACTGCTGTCACTGAATGATCAGATTGTAGGAATCTGGTAACCTACAGGAACCCAATTATCTGTAAATAAATCAATCAATCAATCAATCAATAAATACATTCCAATCAATAACTTCAACATCAATTAGTAATAAAAGACTACAATCCATTAATAATAAGTACTTACCTTGCAAAATAATTTAATGATTTTCTACCAAAAAGGCTTTTTTACAACTCTTGAGCAGTAATAGAGCACTGTTCACTCAAAGCGAGTAATAAGGACTGACAGTAGGGAAATATATGACACCTCTCTTATAAAAACTCTCATCGCTCGTGTCAGCAGTTATTTGCAGATCATTGCAATTCCTTTTCCCAATACGGCTGAGAGTCCAAAGTACACTAGGAACACCTGTGTGGTATCCAATTACTGCTGACTTTGCATGATCATCACCCATTGTCTTGATCAACACCTGGGGTTTCAAATTACTGCAGCGTCAGTCATAGCAAGAACAGTGTGCGCTCTCTGCCACGTCAGCAATATGACACCGGAAGGAACACCTGTGTAATATCCAATAACTGCTAACTTAGCATGATCATCACCCATTGTCTTCATGAACACTTCCAGTTTCAAATTACTGCAGCGTTAGTCATAGCAACAGATCTGCGCGCTCTCTGCCATGTCTGAAATATGACACAGGAAATAACAAGACGTCTTACTGCACGTACCATCTCCACAGTTTTAACATCTTAAGAACATGTATTATTCTCTTTCAACTACAAATGACTCGTTAGAACACATCCATTCACCAAGTTAGATCCCTTGTATGTTCACATGTATTTCGTCACTTTCCTTTCATATCGTTATCACATTATAGTAGTTGGGGACTAGTGAACAACGTCAGTTCAACACACTGCTTTACACGCAAAATGTAGTTAGGCCCTTTGACATAGTCTAAATAAATTCATGGGCCAGTTCATAGGGACCAGGCCAAAGGGACCGGTCCAAAGGGATCAGTCCAAAGGGACTCATCAACAAGGACTCGTCCACAAGGACTCGTCCACAAGGACTCGTCCACAAGGACCTGTCAACAAAGACTCGTCAACAATGACCTGTCAACAATGACCCGTTAGGTTGGGTTAGGTTAGGTTACACTACAGCCGCCATCTTTTAAAAAGCCCGCCTCTTACAAAAGCTATGAGTGGGCATGCATAAAAACAAAAAACAAGCATGTTAATTCATAGTGGCTATTCACCGTATACATATCTCTTGTGTAGAACAACGTTTAATTCCATATTGGCATTCAAACTCTCACATGTTGCACTTGGAAAGAGAGATTTTCTAAAAAATTACAATTTCACCCCCTAGTAGGGGTAGGTTATATTTTCGGGTAGAGATATGTTGTCCAATGGAAAGGGGGTGTCAGCCCGACTTCAACGACACCTCATTCATCAAAATCCGAACATGCGTTCGAGAGATATCGTGCCGCCACCATCTTGTGAGGTGGGGAGGTGGGGAGGTGGAGGCGGGCCTTGAACCTATTCATTTCCACTACTGGCGGAAAAAGTCCATTCGCACGATACCAAGGTAACGTTAATGAATTGGGGTGACAATATTGTTCACATCCCTAACAATTCCACCATCGGTTGGATTAATGATGTATCACAGGAAACAATCCACGTTCCGGTAAGGCAGGATAGCATTGCACCGCACGACCACGTAATATCATATAACATTAATGGCGATCTCACACCAGAGCAGAAACACGGTCTATCTCAACTCCTAGACAAATACAGCGACATTTTCGCCACATCAATAAAACAGTTACGCGAAACGAACTTAATAGAGCATCGCGTACACCTCAAACATAATACCCCGTTACATCAAGCACCCTTTAAAGTTAGCAAGCGTGAGAGACAGATAATTGACGAGCAGGTGAAAGAAAGGCTTGATGCAGGGATTATTGGAAATAGTTCTAGCAACAATGCGGCACCGGTGGTCCTAACCAAAAAAAGAGATGAATCATATCGCATTTGCACGGACTACTGCAGACTGGATAAAATCATTGAACCTGATAGCTACCCTTTGCCGCGCACTGATAGCTATTTGGACAGGCTCAGTGAGGCCAAATGGTTTAGTACCCTAGATGCGTTTTCAGGATTCTGGAGTGTCCCAGTCCACGAGGCGGACAGACATAAGCTCGCGTTTGTCACTGAAAACGGTTTATATCAATACCGTCGTCTTCCAATGGGACTTATGAACGCATCTCAATGTTTTCAGCGTCTTATAGACAAGTTGTTGGCCGGAATTAAGTGGAACTCTGTGCTCACGTATATCGATGATTTGACAGTATTTTCCCAAACTTTCGAGGAACACTTGCGCCACCTCGAGGAGCTCTTCAAGCGATTGAGACAGGCCAGCATCATGCTGAAGACTTCCAAATGTCATTTCGGGCACAATAAAATTAAAATCTTGGGCCACATCGTAACCCAGGAAGGTATTAGACCCGATGAGGACAAAATCCGGTGTGTCAAGGACATCCCGACGCCCACGACTTTAAAGCAACTTCGCAGCTTTCTTGGTCTCGCGGGATATTACCGCAGATTTCTGGCCCAATTCTCGAGCATAGCCTAACCTTTGACTGATCTCACGAAGGGAAAAGCTCGTTTTATTTTCACGGAGGAACACGAGCGGGCTTTTAATACGCTCAAACAGAAGTTGACGACTCCACCCCTCCTTAGTCATTTCGGTGAGACGAGGCCCACTTTCCTGCATGTGGACGCCAGTAAGCACGGCGCAGGAGCTGCATTACTGCAAGAAAATGAGCTCAAGAAAAGGAAACCGATCGCCTACGCCAGCAGGAAGTTAACTGAGACTGAATCAAGGTATTCGACCACTGAGCGTGAAATGTTGGCATTCGCTTGGGCCATTAATCATTTCCGCACCTACCTCCATGGTGTGCATTTTACGGTCGTTACTGATCATGCGAGTCTCACATATTGGGACAAATTCAAAAACCCCAATTCCCGTCTCAATAGATTTATATTGAAACTGGCTGACTTTGACTTTGAGGTCATTCAAAAGAAAGGCGCCATGCACGGTGACGCAGACGCTCTCTCTCGCATGCCAGTGTTGGAGGCCACGGATGAAATAGCGAACGATTGTCTGGAGGTAGCAACGTATGCTATTGTAAACAATGACGTCATCCTACAAGAGCAGCTCAAGAACGCTCACTTACAGCAGATCATGCAAGCTATCAAGCAACCCGATACTGCACCAGTGGCGTACGCGCGTTTGGCCAGGCGTTATATCATTGATAAATCAGGCATCTTACGTATCAAACAACAGGGCAAAGCCGACACTGACATGCCACTGTAGGTACCTGAGGCCCTGAAAGGTCCCATTATACAGGCGCACCATGATGACCCATTGGGGGGTGCACATCAAGGGATCTATAAATTTTATCACAAGATAAAGGCCAAATATTTCTGGACAGGGTTAAAAGATGATGTATTTAAGTATATTAGGTCCTGTGACACATGTCAACGGCACAAGGAGCGCAAGCCAAAACGACATGGGCTTTTACAACCCATATCGCCGGGTCCTATAATTAATCGTCTCGGCATCGATATCAAAGGGCCGCTTTGTAAATCCAAAAACGGGAATAAATACATCATAGTGGCAATTGAGTATCTTACACGCTACGTCATAGCCAAACCCGTGCCTAAAGCAAACGTTGAGGAAGTAGCTCAATTTTTACTAGAAATCATTTGCCGTGTTGCTATCTTTAGTGGGATACTCTCGGACCGAGGGACAGTCTTTATGTCCAAGGTCATCCAGCAGCTGTTGACATTGTTAAAGGTGCAACCTATCAACACGGCCTGCTTCGCCCCACAAACGAACGGATTGACAGAGGCGTTGAATAAGATTATCGCCAAAATCATTGCCATGTTCACCAATGAAACAGGTACGGACTGGGATGAGTATGTACCCTTTGCGGTGTTCTCCTATAACACATCGCAGGCGACCGCAACAGGTTATACCCCACATTACTTGCTCCACGGCTATGAGGCGCGATTGCCGCCCGACATCCGGTATCTACCGATAGACACGGATGCGGATAATGCCGAGCGTCTTCAGAAAATGCAGAAAGCTAGAGAATTGGCGAAGCAGGCCATTTCTACTGCACAGGTGAAACAGAAGGCCTACTACGACAGGACCAGGACGGAGAAGGACTTTCAGCCTAATCTGCTCGTATTAGTTTGGACGCCTTCCCGTAAGAAGCACATTTCTGACTTCTTACGCCCGCCATGAAAGGGGCCATACAAGGTCATCCGGAAAGTGTCGGATGTTACTTACGTGATGGAAATCACGATGAGGGGTAAACCCGCTCGTGACAAGGTGCACGTACGCAGGATTAAGCCTTATTACGTAAGATGAATACCGCCAGGTGCCCCAGAGACTCACCTGTGTATTGTCTGTTTCAGATAAAGATAGTGCCTTTTGAATTTCCACAGTCTGCAGCTGCCGAAGTTCATCAGGACACATGTCAGGAGGGTTGCAGCGCGCATTCACAAGTGCAGTTTACAGGTAGCATGCATAACATCAGGTACGTACGGTCACATCCTAGGTGATTCGAACTAGGTATACATTCTTATGTCTGTCAGTAGGATGGAGTTGCATCACTGCACAAACAATCAACTCTGCACTGATTGAATTTTATTACATAGTGTCGATGGTTTGGAAGGCTGTAGGCACCCTCATAAGCCACGACATCTATCGCTTCCGTAGTTTCTACGTAACGATCGAGCATCATTCTTTGTGTCTACAGAAGTACCATCTAATATATATGAGAGTAGTAATTTGGTCCCCCCCCCCCCCCTATGTTCACAGACACGTCCCTAGCAGGCAGACGAAAGCGGGAAGGTGAGAAAGTCTTCACAAGTGGAAAGACGGACGACTCAATACAGCGCCTGCAAGAAGCAACACAGTGGCTTGGTTCGAGAAAAAAAACAATGTTTAAATAGTTATTATGCATACTGTCCACATTGTAATATATTAATGTTTTATTGTTGTGGACACTACGAGGTCCAATTGTATATAGTATTCAAATGAGAGTACTCACACTTACTTTTGTTAGGCTTAGGTAGGTTAGTTATAAGATGGCCATCTTAGATAGAAAATCTTATTAGTGTAAAATATGTTAAAACGAAGATCTTAGAAGTCAGATCTCACGAACATCGTATTACTGTACACATACTGTAGTACATCTTATTCCAGATAAGGAAGGGGGTACATCTTCTTAATATAAGAACGACAAGGTAGCTTTGTCATATCCTACTGTACATAGAGAGAAAAAAGGAATATTTGTAACATTGCATTAACATAGACAGGTTATTACGCTGCTAATAGCGAAAGGACGAGATGGGGTGAATTCTTACTAGACATAAACACACAGAAAAGAACAAATATTTTGTATTCACGTCTTACAATGACAAAACATGTATATCTTCCCAACGTAACATTACTTGTATACATCTTAAGAGCTTACTAGTATAGAGACAATTCTATGTTACGGTGTAACACCCCTGGTGTATATATCTTCCATGTACTGTATAGACAAGGGAGCCATGCAGATACGAGGTTATGCTCAATGGTAAAAGTTAGCTTAATTTAGTCAACTATTCTTTCACGCGTCAGCGGTTTTCATGCTGACTAATCCGCGTTCCCATCTCCCCAGTGATCTCAGCCATGTCGCGCTCATTATTGTTTGCTTCACGCCGGTCTCACTTGGTCACGGGTAAGGTCAACAGTGGAGCTTGGCTCCAATTGGAGTGTTGGTGGAGAGATTCGGGGTGGCTAGGTGGCTAGCTACGCCCAGACAGTGGGGTCACTGTCCAGTTGAACAGGGGGAGGTATTGTCATGCCCCGGTTTTGGTTTAGCCTTGAACCATACCAGACGTGCAACCCCGGTTCAATCCGGATCATGAGATCCTGCAAGGAGGTGCTAGGTAAGCACGCACGAGTTGCGATTTTTGTGCTTATAAGCCGCGACCTCTGGTGTGGTGGGGGAGCAGTGAGTGAGAGTTGAGAGAGTAGAGGAATGTCCGTGAGGGCAGCGTAAACGAGAGCGACGTAAGTTTGACGATCGGGGGATCGTAGCACTGCGACCAAACACCTGTTGACCAAAGGGGACTGGTGCTGAGCATCGTCAGAGAGAGAGAGACGGTTGAGTGATCAGGTGAGATCTTGTATTATTGTTTCTTTTGTTGGAGGGAGTCTTTTGAGCAAGCCCTGTACCTGCACGGTGGATTCCTGGAAGCTGTTGAAAGGAATAAACCGGCAGTACATGAGAGACCTCTTTTTATTGGGGAGCTACCCCGGAATCCTGAACTCCCTCATTCCCCCCTCGTTTAGCATAAGTGGTGTGCTGTCAATCGTGGGTAAGGCAATCGGTAAGGACACGGTAAGGATCCCGTTACCTGAGCAGGAAGAACCCCCAACTATAACGATCCAGGTAAGTAAAGTTAAAGAACCCCTGAGTGGCCTAGGGCGTAAGTCCATGCACTCAGGCAGGGCCTTTATAGGATAGACGCAACATTGCTATCAAAACAATATCCTTCAAAGGATTATAGATTTACCACTATAAAAGAAACAATTCGGTCTTCGCCTAAACAAAATTCGAAATTGTGTCCTCCTCTAAGGAAGTTCGCAAAAAGAGCCTATCTTCAGAAGGTACAAATAATCCATTAGAATCATACGTTGATCCAAATAGGAGTATACCAAAAAGAATAAAGAAAGTTGAAAACTGAACGAACTAGAAAAGAGTCTATAATCAAAAAGAAATTCAAATTATAGACTGCAAAAGCCTAATCCAAAACCCGCAATTGTTCACACCAAAAATTACTATAGTTCCATGTCTATAATAAACCAGACGTAAACTAGACTGTCATATACATCAAGTAATGTTTCATGGAATGTCTAAAATATTCTGTTTCGTTGCTCATATTATCACAGAATTTATTCCAAAAAATGTTCAAGTGTATGTGGTATATCGGTCATCTTCTTCTTAGCTAATATTCTTATACAATGTTACCGTAGTCTTGGCCCTATTTCTTCTTGTATTATGTATCTTCACAACTAATTATAATGCTCAATTTATTGCCAACTATAATTTAGAAAAAGGAAAGCAATGCTCTAAAAATAACATCACATTAAAATTAACTACAGAGTAAAATACATGCTTGGACAGAAATTACGAAAGTATCAGATCTAGCCCTAGAATGCATTTTCTATCTACTGAATAAACATTGGTGAAAATAGGACATTCTAAAATATGACTAATTCATACTGTCGACTGATATGAAAAGGTTTCCAGCTACCTTGTCCGAAGTCATCTCAATGAGTATGTAGAGAATGTTGGAACACACATTCCTTGTAGGGACTGAACCCTTATCCATTGCGCTGGGTAGTTCACGTACCGCCTGGAACTGCATGATTCGAACCCCGCTCCCATCCGGCTCGAAATCAGCTGTTCGCATCGCAATGTTCCTGACACAGACACGTCCTAGGTTTGCTCGATATCGTAGATATAAATGCCACCTTTCATTTTCCTTGGAAGTTCATATTTGTAGAACTATAAATCACAGTGTCAGTAATACAAGAGTGCCTTCAATCTTTTCTTGTATATCTTTCTGCTAGCGAAATCCAAAATTCAGCTTTGATCATTTTAAATGTTCAATCCTGCTAGTCTGTTGCATTCCCGTTCTTCATTTAGCAATTCATTGCCATTTCTGTAGTATATTGGTATGCAATTCCACTCATAGCATTCTCAATGTTCATGTTGCAATATGTATTGACCACTGTATATTTTCAAAGTCTCTTTTGATGGCAGTAAAATTATAACAAGTCTATGCGAAAAGCTAAGTTAACTTTCTTCACGATCATCGTTCACAAAGTTAACACACTGGGTTATCCATCCGTCCCATGTGTATATCTCGCCCGTGTCTTGCTATAACAAGCTAAGACGTACCGTCTCGTACCGGACTTTTCCACACTTCGCACTAGTTAAATTCACTCGTAAAAGCTTACTTTTGGACATGCCAACGAACACGTTCCACAACGGATTCTGAAGCAGAAGTAAGAAAGTGATGTCTCACTCCCGAGCGAGTTACAATCAACTGACTTGCCGGTCTATCCATAATACCTTAGGCTCAAACGATATGAGAATCGGAGTCGACACAGTATGATTGCGATAACCATCTGATATCATAAGTATATTTATAATCCCAAAATTCTTCTCAAGTCGTTTCTACTTGCATTACAATGCAATTCCCAGTTGTCGATCCCCTCTGTGATCTCAGTAGTGCTTTATAATAGCGTATATCGGTGTCATGTTTCCACGGCATCCATCTTGTCGATATAACTGTACCTTGGCTGGCCACAGGGTCAAAATATAATGCAGGTTGCTAGTACAACCCCTAAGCGCGCGTCAACGAGTCATCGCTCTCGACTGCAGTTGAAATATTGCCATAAAAACACCATCTGTGTTTTTCTAACATGTCCAGGTTCCAATCCAATGCAAAATACTGGCTCAGTACCGTCCTGACATTTGCCTGAAGGAAGGCTGAGGTAGGAATCGAACTCGCATCTTCTCAGTTTTGCTTCACGAGGTATAATGTACCCCATTCCAGCTCTCAGACCAGAATTGAATTCCTTCGCAGAGTCGGGAATTGAACCCGGGCCTCCACGGTAACAGCCAAGATGCTAGCCACTACGCAACGAGACAGACAATCGAGAGTTGGGATGTAGGTAGCCTACTGTTCGTTTCAAAATGGTTTCTTATTGTTCCTTTCCATAACTCGTTCAATATTCAGCAAAGAGACCGGAATAATTTTTGAAGTCATTGATTACTTCGTTACAAGTGATTCGGTAAACAAGGGACAGAAAGTATCTCCTTTCTTTGACGTCTTGCCCGTGTTGATTTATGTGTTAAATGCCAGTAATTATTGGTGGCAGTTTGTAAAGGAGCGGATGGATGAGTCAAGAAGATTGTGTAATTCAGTGAGCAGCATCATTAACAAGGTTGCTTGCACAGCATACTTGTTTAATAGTCTTAAGCACAAAAAGATTAGACAAGACATAACCTAACAATCTCATCGCCTTATATGTGTGAAATAACAGTATAAGTTTCACACCTGGCTGACAACTCATTAATTTTACTTTATCCTTCATTGCATGATGTCGACATAACGCCTTACTCTAATTGTCGTATGCTTTAGACCACCTCGTGGTGTAGTGACTAGCATTTTTGGCTGTCACTCTTGGCCCTGTAAAGAATATTAATTCTAGTCCGAGGGTTGGAATAGGGTGTACTCAGACTCGTGAGGAACGAGTGAGAAGGGTGTTCGATTACAACCTCAGCCATCCTTGAAGTGAATTTTCGTGGTTTCCCACGTCTACTTGAGGTAAATGCTGAGTTGGTTCCCAACTTAAGGCCACGGTCGCTTCCTTCGACAGTATATCCTAACACACAAGAACACTACGATGTCCACAGGGCCGGATTTACACAAAGTTACACTATAGGCACCTCTCCATTAAGCGCCCCTCCTCATTTGAGCCCCCCCCCCGATTTTTATGATAAGGCATAGCCACTCGCATGAGGTAAGGTTCGGAAAAAATTAATAAACAGATATATGGCTGACAGCATAAGTTTATGCTTGAATCTTTACGCAGGGAAAACATAGTCTATTCAATAAAAATAACAGCTTGGAGTAAAACTACATGAAACAGTTTAACTTTTATTCAACCAAAACACTTTATGAATACCCTTTCCAAAAATAATGTCTAGCCTTAATTTATACAACAAAAGAGAAGAGTAGCTTCAAAAATAAAAAATATTATTTACTGCTGTAACTGAATGAACTGCGGTAGCACGAAATATAGTAAAAAGAAAAGTAGCACACACACTAATTTTAAAACGCATTAAGAGCAGTGGTACGAACGACATTTTAAATTGAACAAAGCGCCTGTAAATTACAAATAGGCCAACTGCATATCTTCCTGCAATATGTTTTAGAGAAATTAGAGTGCAGATTAAAAACATGAATGAAGACATAACGGGGCCTGCCTCAAGCACAATGAGAACTACTTCAAAAGTTTCCTTCTTGCCTCTTTTCGGTAAATTCATTAATTATGGCATCGCAGTTCAAGTTTTTCGTCTATCTTTTTCAATCGCTACGAGTGCAATAGAGGTTAACCTTTCTTCTTTAATGACTGACCGCAAATAGTTCGTGGCGCGATTCAGTACCGAAAATGATCTTTCTTCCAGAACAATTGGTCACTGGAATGGTGAGAAGTATCCGTAAAACAATGTTTATGTTCGGGTGCATATCTTGTAAATCTTTTTCATGAAGGAAAGTGCTGAGCTCAGAGGATGATTTACCTTTAAAATCTGCAATTTTTAAATGTTCCTTTGAATGCAAACACTCGTCAGCCAGTGCACTTTCTATGTCATCCACATACATTTCTGCGAGATCGTCAGCGATTTATTTTATAATTGGTCCATCTAGGTCTAACAGGTTTTCTAGTAAATAAAATCTCTTATGGAGGACTTTGTAAGCGTCACTTTGCCTCTTAAGCTCAGCACTTAGTAGGCCTACATCCAGAATTACATAAAATACATTGACGCGAAAATTTTCTAAGCCCTCTGACGGTACATATTCTCCTTGCTTTGTCTCATCATTCCTAGTCCTTCGTTCCGGTCTTCTCTTTAGGTCGTAGGAATATTGAGCTATACTGCTTAATTCTTTGGCTTCTTTCTCATTGATTTCGAAATTATCTCTTAAACTTTGCACAAATTCCGCTAACGAAGCGTAACACTCTACCACAGTGCTCAAATTAGTGCTAACGTTTTGGAGCTTCTGGCTGACAGTATTAAATCTTTTTAAAATGGTACTCCAGAACAGCTAGGAAAGCAGTTTCTAATTGTAGGATATTGCTTAAGATGCCTTTGGCTTCCTTCGAGTGTTTGCCTTTTGAATTCTGCTATACTCTCAAGAGCTGCCGCGATGCCACACCAGGCTTCCCACAGAGCTTGACAAGCGTCATATCGTGCCGATCACCGAGTCACTGACAAGCTTTTTAGTACGCGCGCAATAAAGTTCTTTAAAATTTCGATAACAGGCCTCGAAACCAGTCTGAGTTTTTACATATGTCAAGGAATCGCCTATTGGGAAAGGCCTACTTTGCGTAAAGTAATTCGTGTACGGTAGCTTACCTCAAATTGCTGACCACCATCTCAGCCAATGTCTTGAACCGCAGAGCACGAATTGTTATTGTTATCCGAATTTGTCGTTGGAGGTGTAGGATTCACACGCGCACTAAACATCTCATTTATTTTCCGACATTTTGACAGGGTAACCTCGGCTTTCTTATCCTCTTCAGCTTGCGGACACGGTTTTGGTAACCAGGCAACTTTTTGCTGCCCTTAGTTTAAAACATTTACTTGCAGATCACATCACAACACAACGCAAGCTCGAACTTGGAAACAGGACAGGCAAGGGGGGTGGGGCGCGAGGCACTTCGATGCTACTACAATGCAAGCAAACCCAGCTACCGCAACAACAGCGAAAACAGCTCTGCTCGCCCGCCTGCCCTACCCTCTCACACTTGTCGGGACGAAAGGGCGTCGAGCGGCATAACGAAGAGCGAAGTGGAAGGGCATGGACGGGCATGCGACAAAGACACGATATTATTTCTAAATGTCTCTGCTCATTTCTCAATAATTATTTTAGCATGTATACTGCTATAATCCTAACTTAGCACATTTAAAGCCCTAGCAAAGAGGGCGCCTGACGGCGGTGTCCTTCGGGGCGCCTCCAGTACAGATCATTGCCGGTTGCCTAACCGAAGGGGCGCCTCGCGGCGCCCCTTGGATTGCGGCGCCCCTAGGCACGTGCCTAATTTGCCTTACGGTAAATCCGGCCCTGGATGTCCAGGTCCCCTCAATGAAGCAACGAAAACACCAACATTGACTATTTTAACGGTGGCACATCTGACATAGCTTATCATAATGTACTCGGCTCTTGTGAAACATAACCTCCTGTTATCTATCGTAATCCATGAAAATCTTGTTAGTGCCGTAACTCGGGAAGAATAATGCAGGGTACATTGGATTGAGAAACCCTTGATTTTGTTTTTAATACAAAACAATGCTCAACTTTGGAATTAGATTAACTACTGAATCAATCCATTGATTGTCATTAAAGGTAGTGTGCAATATGGACACAATTTTAGAATATATTGTTGTACGTATCTTTTGCACTATTCAAGGTTCTAACAGTAGATATAAGAGATATGTCATTGGCATAAAGTACTGTTTTACATGATTCTTTGAATGGTCGTTAATATATACAAGAATACAAAATGGGTTGATATAATTAAACCTTGAACCACACCACTGGCTACACTGAGTTTATCGCTGCCACCATTTGGCTTAGACCTACAGATTAAAAAGATATGATAAAATTAATTATAATTCCCATAGTATTTAAGCTTAGCAATTAGTATGTCATGATATACTGTATCAAAAGCTTTATTAAGGTTCAAAAGTGTGGCACAAGTAATTAAGTGAGGCTCAATGCTGTTTGTTATTTCATTCACTCGAGGTCCTATTGATTGCTCTGCCCAGCCGTTTCACAAGTATTCTATTACTTTTTATCATATTGGTACTAAAGACACAGGTCGATATTTACCAGGAGATATTTTATCTCCTCTCATATAGACTAGATCTGTGATTTTATTTTTCAGACGATCAGGAAATATCCTTTTCTTAAATATCCAGTCAATGAGATGAGCTAAAGGGAATATTATGTCATCAGTTATTTATTTTTAAATGCAGTCGAACATTCGTATTAATCTTCACTCATGGAGATACTTACAGTAGTTTTCTGACTGGCGACCTCATCAGGTGCCACTTGTTGCATTACTGCACTATTACTCAACATAATCCAGGTAAATAACTTGGTTTCCTATTATAACTTTTATACTGTCCTCAGGATTAGCGATATTTTTAGCAGTATTTACGAAACAAATTCAAGATATTAGGTTCAATGGCTACTGGCTCGTTTCTTACCTTCCTGTCTAATTTATTACTTATCACTTCCTAAGAAGCATTACCTTTATTTGTAGAATATTTAATAAAGTTGTTGTTGGCCCTTATTTTTGTGCGTTAATTTCTCTTCTGTATGCCTTTATCATTTTAGTACACCTACCTTTCTCTGCTTCACCACCCTGCTTAGCTTTCTAATAAACAAGCACCATTACATTTGTGATGGATGCAAGATGTGGAGTGTGCCAGTTGCACCTGGCTTTCTTCCTTATACTTCGATTATTTCGATTACTTATTACCTAATTTCTTTTCGAACAATATTCATTGAGGTTCGACTTCAATTTTAGAATAAATAGCAATATGCACATCATTGTGAAGTTCTTAAGGGTTTATGTGGTTTATGTGAAGATATAAACCACATGCTAAGACGCGGTTAGCTATAAATTTTTGTGGAGAGGGCAATATAATTGATTTAGCACCCAAGTACACAGGGACGATGAGGAGAGTGTCTCAAGCCCCTAAAACGAATCAAGAACAACAACAGCAGCAGCAGCTGCAGCAACAATAATTGATTTAAAATGCGAAAAGTGGCACGTTTAATGTCGAGTGTGTTTTATAATGTAAGTTAGTGTTCTATATTTTGGGATGATGGATGGTATGCCTTTCTTACATTGGCCATTTTGAAGAGGTGGATTGAATTTCCACCTACGCAATCCTAAAATTGATTTCGCACTTCTGCTTTTGACAAATGCTGGGATGGTTCCTAACTTAATGGTAAGATCACCTCCTATTCAATCATAGTCCCAATTACAAATACACACACTACTGCAGCCATTACAAAGACTCAGGTTAACAGACAGATTCCACACGCATTCAAGTACATAGGGCTACATGACCACGATGTTGAAAAGCCCTTAAATGGATCAATAACAACTTTCTTGCATTAGAATATACAGACCATTTGTCAAGCCACCTCCTTGATCTCGAGGATTCAAAATTTATGCTTTTCAGTCGGTCAACACGTTTGTACCCAATTGTAATGGGGGTTTCCCTAAACCTGAAAACAATATACGTGAAACGAGTGTATTGATATTCTCTTCCCACATGTATTGGATTCGATACCTGACCTTGCCAAGAAATTAAATTCGTATCTGAGGCCTGGAACAGGGTACACTCAGCCCGTTGGAATAAAACAGAGCAGTGGTGGTTTCGATTCTCACCTCAGCTATTCTAAGAGTGATTTCCCTACTTCTAATTCAGGAAAATGCTGGGATAGTTCCTATTTTAAGGCCAAGGCCACTTCCATCCAATTCCTGCACTCAATTACAAGTACACACACACTACTAAAGGCACCACAATAACACAGGTTATCACACACATTCTATATATATACACACTCAAGTACACAGAGTTGAATATTATTTTGAGGGGTGTATATGCTCTTTATTATTCATAACGTTGAAATGTTCATGTTCATTGCGCTAATTATTCACTTGCTCTCTTTTACCGAGTTTGACCTGAATATATTGCCATTTATGACCTAAATATTCAGCATGCTAATTACCAAACACACATTCCTTAGCTATTTTGTATTGCATTGCAGTTGATGTTGCTATTGTAGAAACATTTTTGGGGCCTGCACAGGAAGGACACAGGCAAAGCAGGTGTTTTCCGTGCGCTGTTGTACTAAAGCAGCCCACTTGTGTAGGCCTGCTTTACACCATGGCTACCCAAATGTGAACATGAGAGCTGCTTGGCTCTATTTAACTCCTTGTTTGATCTCCAAGCTATCTCCCACTACCGCCCGCGCACCTGGCTTACTTGGTTGGTCAGCCACTACCGCTACACACCTCCCCTCCTAGATCGACTCGCGTTCTTACTTCGTCTGGTGGTTCCTGCCAGCTCTTGTGCCATCTTTTAGCTCCAAGCTGGTACTACCCTACCAGCGAATTGTTACCGGTGGCGGAAATCGTAACTAATGCGCTCCGCCCAGCCACACGCCTGCAATAGACGTGCAGTCGTCGCCAGCGAAATCTCATCGTATGTCATTTGTGTGCATGATTCGTACTGGGTCGTGCGCTGTGCGGTGTGTTCTCATTGTATGACTGTACATGCGTTTTCCCTCTTGCCCCGCAACCACTCGCTGCAGCCATAACGAGGCGAGATGACGTAATGTATACACAACAGCACCGCTCCACGTCTAGTGGTAACAATTCCCTGGTTGGGTAGTAAGCGAGCAGCTAATCTCTGTTATTGTTATGAATATAAAGGTGTGCCTACGTGGCCATAGGATCTTGAGGAAGGCACAATTCAACCATTTGCCATGAGCTGAAATATATAACCACAGAAAACTATTTCAATTGCGGTATAGAGTGTTATGTAAGAAGTTAGTTTAGCAACGAAATTTTCTCCACATCGCTTAGTATTTAGACCATGCTTATTGTACGGGGCCGGCCCCGTGGTGTTGGGGTAGCGCACCTGCCTCTCACCCGGAGTTCCCGGGTTCGATTCCCGGCTCCATCAGGGATTTTAGAAACTGACGTGAGGGTTGGAACGGGGTGCAGTGAGCCTCGTGATGACAATTGGGTAGCTGTCAGACAGTGAGGCAGCGCCTCGGTCATGAAAACCTAAATTAAAGGCTGAAAGGATCCGATACGCTGACCACGCGGCACCCCAATCTCTGCAGGCCTAATGGCTGGGCAGCGGTCGCTTGCTAGGCCTAGGCCCTTCATGGGCTGCAGTACCAGGTGTTATGTTGTTTTTTGAGTCTTCAGTCCTTTGACTGGTTTGATGTTCCTCTCCATGCCTCCCTCTCCTGAGCTAATCGTTTCATCTCTACATAGCTACCACACCCTACATCCGAGACAATCGGTTTTAACATATTCTAACCTTGGTCTACACCTACAGTTCTTGTCCTCGACCCTTCCTTCCATAACTAAGCTTGCTATTCCTGGGTGTCTTAGTATGTGTCCTACCAATCTATCTCTTCTCTTCATTAGCAGTCACCAGATACATCTCTCCTCTACCACTCGTCTTCATACCCCCTCAATTGTTACCCAATCCATGTGATCTTTATCATTCTCCTGTAACACCACATTTCAAACGCTTCAATTCTCCTCTTTTCTGCTGCACCAAATGTCCAAGTTTCACCTCCATATAACCGACAGTAGTGGCTACGCGGGCTAAAGCGCAGCGTTAGGTCAAGGGACCAAGCTCTCTGCTGACTCGGTAGACGCGTGGGTTCGAGTCCCACCGTCGGCTGTCCTTGAAATGGTTTTCCGTGGTTTCCCATTTTCAACACCAGGCAAATGCTGGGACCGTACCTTCTGACAGGCCACGGCCGCTTCCTTCCACATCCATGCCCAGTTTCATTCATCTTCATCCATTCCAACTCTCATCCCGAAGCGCAGGTCGCCCACGGGCGTCGACTAGAAAGACCTGCACTCGGCCTCTCAGGAGGCTACATGACAACAAAAAAAACTCCATATAGTGCCACGCTCCAGACAAAGGCTTTTAAAAATGACTTCCTAATACTTAAATCTATATTCGATGTCAACCGATTCCTTTTCTGTAGAAATGCTTTCCTTGCCTGAGCCAACCTACTTTGTATATCCTCTTTGCTTCTTCCATCACTAGTTATTTTGCTTCCTAAGTAACAGAAGTCTCCTACTTCCTTTAGTTTCACCTGCCAATTTGATGTCCATAGAGGTTTCTAATTTATTTCGGCTGCATTCCAATATATTTGTTTTACATTTATTGATTTTCATCATGAATTCTTTCCTCAAGACGGAGTCCATACCATTCAAAAACTCATTCAAATCCTCTGGTGTGTCGGCTAAGATGACGATGTCATCAGCAAATCTCAGAGTTGAAATTATTTTTCCTTGTATCTTCTCTCCCACCTAAAATTTTTCTCGAATTTCCTTCGTTGTTTGTTCAATGTAAAGATTGAAAAGTATGGGTGATAAGTTGCAGCCTTGCCTTACACCTTTCTGAATACCAGCTTCTCTCTCGTGTCCTTCAGCTCGAATGACTGCTGTATGGTTTCTGTATTGATTGTAGAGCACCCTCCTATCCCTGTACTTTATTCCAATCGTTTTCAAAATGTCAAACAATTTAGCCCAATCAACGTTATCAAAAGCCCTTCCTAAGTCTACAAATATCATGAACGTTCTCTTATCTTTCCTTATTCTACCTTGAAAAATCAGCCTAAGACTTAATGCAGCTTCCCTTGTTCCTACATTTCTCCCGAAACCAAACTGGTCTTCACCCAACTCCGTTTCTATCTGGCTTTCCACCCACTTGTAAATTATTCTAGACAGGATCTTTAAAGCATGAGTAATTAAGCTGATTGTACGCTAATCTTCACATCTGTCAGCTCCAACTCTCTTAGGTATAGGGATGATACCATTCTTCTTGAAATCAGAGGGTACCTCACCTGTCTCATAAATCCTACACACCAAGTGAAATAACCTGATCAGACCATCATCACCTATGCAGCGTAGCAACTCAATCGGTATATCATCTATGCCTGGTGCTTTGATCCTGCTTAAGTCTTCCAATGCTCTGCCAAATTATTATCTCAATATTAAATCTCCTTTCAAATCCTCATCAATTTCCCCATCCCTTTCCATTACATGATTCTTAATCCCCTTTCTCTTATAAAAACACTCTATGTAAGCTTTCCATCTCTCTACCATTTCTTCCCTTATAGAGGCTTTCCATCTGTGTCCTTAATATTACAGCACTTAGTCTTCTTTTCCCCAAAAGTATTCTTAATCCTTCGATAAGCTGTATCTACTTTTCCTAATTTCAGACAATTTTCTATACCTGCACATTTCTCTTTCAACCATTCTTCTTTCGCTTCCTTGCACTTCTTGTTAACCTCATTTCTCAGGCGTCTGTATTCTGCTTTCCCAGTTTCATCTCTTACATTCTTGTGTTTCAGACTTTCGTCCATTAATTATAGTATATCCAGAGTGATCTACGTTTTTCTACCTATTCTTTCTTTCCTACGAATGTTCTCCTCTGCGGATTTCGTAATTTCATTCTTCAAAAGTGCCCACTCGTCTGCAATTGAAGTTTGATTAGGGTTTTTCATTATTCCTTCCTTTATACTCTTCTTGAATCTTTCGTTTACATCCTTATCTTTCAGTCTGTCTATTCCCCACCTTTTTGGATTTAGACTTTTCTTCAGTTTCTTCAACTTTAATCTGCATATCATAACAACCATATTTTGGTCAGAGTTATGTCAGCACCGGGATATGCTTTGCAATCCAAAATCTGGTTTCGAAATCTCTGCTTGACCATAATGATGTCGATTTGGTAACGCCCTGTATATCCTGGTCTCACCCATGTGTATATTCTTCTATTGGGCTTATTGAATAGCGTGTTAGCTACGACCAACTCATGTTCGGTGCCGAATTGCATCAGCCTGCTTCCTCGATCATTCCTTTCACCTAATCCGAAATCTCCTACTATTTTCCCTTCTGTTCCTTTTCCTACCACAGCATTCCAATCTCCCATAACTATGACATTTTCATCACCCTTGACGTACCTCAGAATTTCAACTATTTCTTCGTATAGCATTTCAACATCTTCATCATCAGCTTGACTGGTAGTCTTGTACCACGGTGGTGCACGTAGGTTTTGTATTGATTTTTGCTACAATAATCCGTTCATTATATTGCTCATAATATTCCACCCGCTGTCCAAGTTTCCTACTTAATATGAGATCAACCCCCGCATAGCCGTTGTTTGATTTAGTGCTAATGACCCTATAGTGTCCTGACCAAAAGTCCTGTTCTTCCTGCTAGCGCATTTCACTAATCCCAACAAAATCTAACCTCAACCTATCCATTTCCCTTTCTAAGTTTTCTAACTTTCCATTGCCTAGCAGACTTCTTACATTCCACGCTCCGATCCGTAGAATGTCAGATTTCTTCTTTGTAACTTGTGTGATGTTAATCCCCTCACGAGTAGTCCCCACCCAGAGATCCAAACAGGAGACTAGTTTACCTCCGGATTGGAATTTTGCTAGAGAGGAGGCTGTTCGCTTTGCGAATGTTTTTCGTTGGCTATGTTTCCCTTACGGTGTGAAACACACGTTCAATTTTTCTGCCCCATTATTTTAATTTCGTGAATTGCAGTCTGAACGCGGTGTTCTGATTTGTTTAATATTGGTGTTTCAATTTAATGGCTTTTCTGTAGTATTCATGTCTACTCACCTGTTTTCTGTAGTGTCTTTCTAGACGTACTATACCGTCACATTGTCTCACGAGCACTGAGCTCTCTCCAGCGGTGACGCTCGCATTGTGCTTGGGGCCGCGCTGTGATTGGCTGCTCTCTCGCCACACCTTCATGCTAGAAGGTTCCGCGCGCTGACGTCACTACCGCTATATAGCCTGAGGTCTCCCGGCCTACAGTGCCTACTCTTGTCCACTCTTCTCAACGGATCACATCTGCTCACCAGCATCCCTGCTGGGGTTACTGCCCTCTCGGGGTACCTCTGGCTGCCGGAGTCTCTTCTCCGCCGGCATAATCTCCCTGCTGGACTTGGCGGCCTGGCAGGGCAGTCTAAATTCATCAGCCTGCACTTCAACCAAAAATCTTCAACATGGATCTACTCTGCAAATCGTAATTCTGAGAACATCATTTCACCAGCCGCAGGAGGTATTACCAAGAGCCTCTCTATGCTGGTCGCTATCTTTGGGAGCACCTATCATCATCTACTCTAGTTCCGAACCCGGAACCCTAGAACCTGCCAGAATGACCTCGCACCGCCAGAGCGGGCGCACTATTGCCGCCAGCTACTGAGGACCTCCGACTGCCGGCCTGATACTTCTT
Source organism: Meconema thalassinum (assembly GCA_946902985.2). NCBI lineage: Eukaryota > Metazoa > Arthropoda > Insecta > Orthoptera > Tettigoniidae > Meconema > Meconema thalassinum. The sequence goes on from OX336389.2 coordinate 1,168,552,318, forward strand.
GTATCGTACCTTAGAAGAGGTGGTACCCTTTCACGTCTTTTATTCTGCCCGGATTCTTTCCGTCAGAAGAGTATTTCATTTTAATCCACTTTGGAATGAATTTAAATGATTATGCTTCTTTTTTAGTAATTTTATATTTAATACTTTAAAGTTAATCACTGCTCTATTTACGTTTCCTGGAGAAACAAGTACCTTTTAATTGTTATTAATTTTTTATTGTCAGTTTTTAAAGTAATCTCTTTGAAGCTATCATTCCTGGCGACATATTCGCTTTATATTTAATAAATATCATTCAAATCTAAATCTTAACTTTTTGGTCTTATCCCGCTCTGTCCTTCATTATCACCTTTTGTGCCCGAAACTTCATTCTGTCTAAATCCCTTAGGAGGTACCACATCCACTTGGTACACCCCTTTCCAGAGGCCATCACCACATGTAATTATGCATAGAAATGTGCATATCCTCGGGATTAGCATTATGGCTGTAGTTTCCCGTTGCTTTCAGGCGTGCAGCAGAACGCAGTGTAGCTATTATTAGGCTAATGTTATCAGTATCTTAACCGTCTATAAGACAAGTAACGATTTTGATTGATTCTAAAAGCTGCTACTCCCTTTCAGAATAAAGTAATAGAGCAATTCTACTAACAAAAATACTAACCTTCTACTAACAACTAAATACTAAAATTCTACTAACGAAGAATACTTAAGTTCTACCAACAACAAAATACTACCACTAAAACAGTCTGTCACCAGGCACACTCATTGGGACCCTCACACACCACAGTCTAATGAAACAATGTACTATATCTAATAAACAATGTAACTGTCACCATGCACACTCACATGGACAATAAAATAATTCACATCAGTTATCATGTTATTGGTCCTGTATTTCTACCTTCACTTAATGTATTATTTATTATTTATTATTTATTATTTATTATTTATTATTTATTATTTATTATTTAATATTTATTATTTATTATTTATTATTTATTATTTATTATTTATTATTCATTATTCATTATTCATTATTTATTATTTATTATTTATTATTTATTATTTATTATTTATTATTTATTATTTATTATTTATTATTTATTATTTATTATTTATTATTTATTATTTATTATTTATTATTTATTATTTATTATTTATTATTTATTATTTATTATTTATTATTTATTATTTATTATTTATTATTTATTATTTATTATTTAATTTTGTTATTTGTTATTTGTTATTTGTTATTTATTATTTATTATTCATTCATTCAATTTCGCTAATCGTAGGGACCACGATAAGCCTCATTTTACATTCTGGCATTTGCTAATTTTTCGCTTTATTCACATTGTCTTCATGAGCTCACTGTGTTTAGCACGACGTTCTTCTGTCCATTTCGCACCAGTTGTCCGTTTTTCGTCCCGGAAAGTCCCAAATGTCTTGATGGGTGTTCTTTATTTATTTATTTATTTATTTATTTATTTATTATTATTATTATTATTATTATTATTATTATTATTATATGTTGTATGGGAGTGAGAGTTGGGTGGATTCAGAATATCTTATACATAAGCAGGAGGTAACTGATATGAGAGTACCAAGCATGATTGCTGGGTCAAATAAATGGGAGCAGTGACAGGAGAGTACTCGTAATGAAGATATGAAGGGTAAGTTAGAAACAAAATTAACACGTTAGATGAGGCTCTTCGTATGAGCCGACACAGATGGTGTGGTCATGTGTTGAGAATGGGGGAGGAGAGATTACTTAAGGGTTTAATTAACTCGGCTGTAGAGGGTAAGGGAAGCAGCTGCAGACCTAGAAGAAGTTCCTTACAGTCTGTGTTTTGCAGACACGACTGGATGCTAAAAGGCAAAACAGTCTCAATTGGAAATGAATGAGCGATAGTCATGATGGAATTTGAATGTACCGGGATATTTGACAGCATTGCACAGAGCAGGGGATTAAGCAATAACCCATGAAATTTCGGATAGATGTTGGTTGGATCGCAAAGGATACTTCTACTATGGGATCTCATCCTCAAATGCACTTGGATATCTTCAGAGAGGGTAGATTTGTGCGAGATTAAGTTTGCGCGGAGTGTTGGTGCAGCTCAAAGAGATTTCTGCGTGCTGATTTCTCATATGGCCTCCGACCAATCTCACTACTACATCCACTTCCTCCCTGTATGCACAGCAGACTCTTTCACTGTAGGCAGCCTGCTGAGAGAAGCGATAGAAGTGGTGTGATTGGTGAAACACGATGAGAACTCTACTTAATGTCTCTCGTGAGTATATTAAATTTTAACTCCTTCTCTAGGAATGCCCCAAATGACTTATGGAATGAAATACGATGACAGATGTTTCTTGTAATCAGATCAACATGCATTCACGGATTTTCCATGTGAACAACCGTGCATGGTAGCCTATATGTAATGCATGTATAATGGTATTAGGGTTTGGTAGGTGTGTGCAGTAAACAAAGAAACAGTACAAACAATAATTATTAAAGGTGACTTCTGCTGAATTCAGCCGATAATAAATTGAGTGGCGAAGGGAATTAGGTCCTGACCATAAAACAAACAAACAACACCATCAACGTGATAATCAACACCGTAGCATAACCGAGCTCGTTACGTCGTGTAGACTACCATAACTGCACGGGGAAGCAGAAAGTCCGGAGATCGGTTCCCGGCGCCGACAGCAGCCATAATAATTGATGCGCAATGTAATAGCGATGCAACATCCTGCGCGTGAATAATACAGTATCATCGACTGGTCTCATTTAAGTGGTCAGATAGTTTATGAAAGATGGTCCTAATTGATCATCTCGCCTCCAACATGTGTATCAGCCATCCCATACAGCAGCTTAACATAGTGAAGGTCTTTTGTGAAATGGAAGAAAAACTGTTGCTTGTTTTCCGTGCGAGTTGCATTTTAAGTAGCTGGCAGAGTGGTTCAAAAGGACCAAACACTATTATTTATTTATTTAATGCTTTTCAGTTGGTCAGCACAAATTTTGGCCAGTTACATTCGGCGGGGAAAAGGGTTTATTTTAACTCCCTAATACATGCAAATATATTACATGGGGGAAGATTGTTCAAAAAATGTGTTGATAAGTGTATAAATAATTCATATAATATTTTTTGTTATCCCCCGTCCAATCTAATTGGGCATTATCGTGTTGATCGACTGAAAAATATTTTTGTGAATAGATTACTTAGGCAACACTGAAAATGGCTTCTAGCTCTTGAAAGAACCAAATTACATTTGGCAAAAATGAAAAAAAGAATGAACAAACGGCCATCCTGAGTGTGATTCCCCCACCCGATTATTTCATCTTCCCTGGTGGTACCATGTTTCACGTCCCGGGTCACCTACCCTAATCATAGACCCTAAACATCACAGTTACACACATTACTACAGTCACCAAACAAACACAGGTTACCAGACAAATCCAACATACACCCAAGTACACGGAGCTGATGACCAATATGTCCCAAGCCCCTCAAATGAATTAACAACAATTATTTCCATAGAATGTGAGACGTCTGGCCGTGAATGTGAGAATATTAACTCATCGTATTTATATAACATGGATAATAATTAGAAATGAATAATTTAACTTTAATGTTATGTTAATTCTTTGTGTTACTCGTCTACTTACGTTCAATACAGAATGGAATGATAGGTTTTAAGTTTAAGAAGAAGCATGTGTTCTAAAGCTAAAATGAGAAACGGAGCAGATTATATGCTTAGTATGTAGAAGATAGCTGTCCACTTTATTAATGCACAATTACTTTTTCTTATTACGTCATTATTACGCCTATTTTGGAGGCTATTATGGACGATTTCTGGATAAATACACACTCAATCAGTTGACCAATACGCTGTTTCACACCGACCTCATCTCGCGGACATTGTAATGGAAGCTTAATATTCAAATTATGTTCCCGTGTGTTGTGACCGCCTAGCGCCTGCTGCGACGCGATGAGGGAAAGTCACCACTCTATTAGGCCACTGTCTTCTTTCCCACTTCAAGTCCGAACTCTCTTGTTTCTACAACACTTTGACGTGACCAGGAAGGTAAGAAAGACCAGACTTGACAATTCAGTGACTTTTTTCGTTAGATATAGGGCCTAGTGATTTTAAGCACAACCCTCATCTTCCACACCAGAGACCAAAGAAAATGTGGACCTTTACCTTCCACATCCCCCATTGGTCAACAGCTGAGGGAGGGGCACTTAACTTATCATAGCCGGTAGAAGAGAAAGCTAAATCACTCGTCACGTGCTTTATGGTGGTGAGGATGAATTGTTTTGGCCTCGCTAGATCCGGCGGGGCGCTGCGATCGCTTGTTGTTAAACGTGCGTTAGTGCCCCCTACTACGCATGTCGTTTATTATTGATCTGAATGACACGAGCGCTAAAATGTGTCACTGAATTGTCAGTCTGTCTTGAACCAGGACTTACAAATGCATCAGTATCACTTGTTATCTGCGCCGTATTTATATTAATATAACAATGCGTGGGAGTGATTTAAAGATCTTGATGGTAACATGCGTCTTGAGTTAAATGGGTTGTTCTTTAAGGAGTGGCAACTATTTATTTTTCTCGACACATAGCGTACTTAAATAGTTCTGGCAGAAATCAGGACAGCGTGGGATGATTTTTCAGTAGTGGCAACTAGGACTAAGTCACTTAGGCCCAGTTGTACGAACTCGGGTTATCCATCGGAATAGCTATACCCGGGCTAGCGTCTTCCTTGGTATATCTCCAAGGGTGGGTTGTACGACAAGATTTTATTCCGGGGCTCGCTATTCCGTGTTTGTCTGAGAGACTAGCTAAGTTGGTAACAAACAGAGTTAATTTTGTGGACATATTGACACGAAATTTGAACTTCCTTGGAAACAGATGAATATCGAATTGACCACTGCGATTCTCCATGAGAGGCCGTGAGAATAACAAACCACGGCCGTGGACAAACATACCGTAATAAATCCATGCATTGGTTACAAATGATAGTATAAATCGTAGGCTATACATAAACATAATGCAGACTAATATGGCATATCCAAGAATTAAGTACCGGTAGGTGCAGGATAGGCTATTACATGTTATTATCATACATTTTACCTGTCAGTCATATGTTCCAGTCCATCGATGATTTGATCTAATAACCTCAAAACTGTGTACAGTATTTTTCCTGTCTGAACCGTATAAAGAATTAATTTTCATCACAGTTCAGAAAATTAGCCGGCCTCTGTCTGATCTTCTTTGCCTTTCTCCTTTGCAGAAATATTATTTATATTAATGGATCCTCCGCATCAGCATGAATGCTCTCTTGAATAATTATGAGTACGGTATCCTAGGCTCTTGGCTGACGCAAAGTTATTATTAATACCCAGTTGAACCAAGGATCACCCTAAATGATTACCGGTACATATATAAGATAATACAGAAACACAAAGCATAACATACAAACAACAAAAATAATATGCAAAAATATTGGATCTGGTGAGATTCGATCCGCAAAAAATGTAAATTTATACTCGCGAGAATAGCATGCTAGCCACTGGACCACCGCTACCTAACGTATTTTCCTGAAGACTGCACATATGATGCTTACGTACGTAATCCCAGTGACCTGCTTTCGTTATTTTCTGTAATAATATGTTTGTAATTACTGTGCTGCTATTAAGATTATACATTTTCATTTACATATATGATTAGTTTACTCGAATTAAGAGTTTGCGAAGATTTAACTTCGTTTTTTCCCCCCTAATAAGCGAGCCTCTGCATCTTCTTCTTCTTAGTCGTTTACCCTCCAGGTTGGTGGAACCCACGGACTCAGCGAGGGAACTCACCACTACCGCCTCTACGGGCAGTGTCCTAGAGCTGGGAACATCTAATCGGAGGGGATACAACTGGTGAGGTGTGATTGGCACCTCGCCCAGGCGGCCTCACCTGCAAAGCGAACAGGGGCCTCATGAGGGAAGGTAATGGAAGGTCAGGATGGATAGGAAAGGAAGAGGGAAGGAGGCGGCCGTGGCCTTGAAGAAGGTACTGCCCCCGTAATTTGAATTATATTGAGACCATCATGGCTGTATTGGCAAATATGAGTAAAGTTATGGATGTCATAGTTATGACGTGGATATGTATGACGTAGGCACGGATGACGCAGGATTTCATGCAGGTAGGCTGGTTGAGCTGAGATTCTTGGTGACGTCATGATTTTGTTCGAGAAAGATCTTAGATTTACGACGCAGTCGCAGGAAACAAGGTATTGTGCTAAGGAAGAAGCTACGCTATTGGAGGAGAGACTCGAACCAATGAACGATAGTTTGGAAGGAAGACGGAGATTGCTGAAACTACGATATTTGATTACTTTTGGCATGCAGATTTGTGGAAATCTATTTTCAGTTATGGCATTGATTTGGAATTTTGAAGAAATTAATTTTGAATTTTTGAAATTTGAAAATCCGTCAAGTATAGCCAAAGTTAAAACTTCTAGCAATGACGCAGCAACAGGCTATGGAAGGGATGGATACGCCCCTTAAGAAGTTGATAAAAGGTCGTGCACAGGAGAGAGGAGCTCTCAGATCTCATATGTCAGATCGCATATATATTTCTGGTGATATATAGTTATTTTCAAGTGATTCAGTGAAGTAAGTTGTCTTTAGCGTGGTTAAAGCCCGGCGCATCGAACGAACTCGGAGCAGTTCCATTTTACGCTGCTCGAAACTAGGTGAAGTTGAAACGCTCACATTAACGTTTCCACCAGTCAAGATATCAAGCGCTAACTTCAGCCTGCATTATAATTCTATTGGGCAGTATAACATTGAGGTGTGTAGAAGATTTGAACAATTTCACAGATATACTTCGAAAGATATTGGAACTTTTAGGCTGCCAACAAAAGTGATTTTCTCGCCACATGAGAAACACTTTTAAAATTCCACATTATACACTACGGCTGACACGTCGAATGCAACAGTGATATTGGAGAATACGTTTGGTATTACCATGATACATTCGACTATGGAACATTATAATCTTACAGTGCTTTCAATGATTATAACAGTAGTTGAGATGGAAGGCTAAGGCTTTAATGCAATTGGGACATATATCGTTGGAGTAAAGTAACAGCATGGAACTTCGTTAATCGTCTTTCTACAAAAGCGAGCATGTAGTGAACATCCAACTACACTCATGCATCGTGAATCCATCGCTGAATTATACCAGATAACAGTGGAAATATTTTCATACTCCACAACTATGAATATTTCTGCGGAAATAACTACAATAAACTTCATGGCGAATTCCTGCAAGAACTTCAGAGAACTTTCAAGAGAGGCCAGGGTTGTCCCGGCGCACAAAGAAGAGTTTTGCCAGAAGGATGTTTTTCGTATCCACGGAGCAGTGCAATTTCGGAGGAGGAAGCAGTTCGATTCTCCGAGGACGCTGATTCCAAATTCGAGGACGGAGCACATCTTCACGCTGGTGAAATGGAACCAACAGCAGTTTTCTTTGAAAACTTTCCTCTAGATCTTCAATCAACAGATAAGGTAGTCGTGAACGTTTCTTGTATTATTTGAGTCTTGTAGCGATATCTGAGCAACCATTCTTCCCATATTTTCTGTCCTATCTTTTGCCCCATTTTCTTGATTGATATTTCTGTACTCAGTACACTTCGATGATTTATGCCTTTTTCTTCGATTTGCTGAGACATTGTTATGTCATTGGCATACTAAATAATTTTGGATCAGTTGAAACTGATATTAGATTCTTTCAGTAATTTGCATATTTTTGTAGTCACGATTTGACTGTAAAGTTAACGATTTGCTATGGCAGATTTGAATTCAGACAGCGTGTCATTTTAGTAAAGTAATTCTATTCAGTAAATTACTTTGACCAATTTTCTGTCATCCTCAAGAAAGAAGAATAATTAAAAGATTTTAGAGCGTTAAAATCTATTACGATATCGACGATCTTTGAAATACTAGTCGTCTTATGAACATGATTGCAACATAGACATTTATCATTGCATTATAGACAATTTTCTGAAATATGATCTTTCATTACAATTTATTGAATACACTATAGTAATGAACATTTGATAGGAGTTTTTCTCAATTATAGATTGGAACGATAATGTTTGCATTCCACAATCTAAATGTATTCTATTCGACTATTTTGCAGTTTAGATGAAATTTGTTTGAAGATAGTATTTTTATACTGCGTTACTTTGAAGATGTTAATCTCAATTTTGATAGACCAGGCAGGAGTGTCTAATCGTATTCGCTATTAAATTTATTTGTGATTGGCAAATTTTTACTTCATATCGATTCATGAATGAAACCCACGAAGGTTAAATAATAACAGTCATTATTACAATTGATGAATATAAGAATTTTTAAAGAGGAACAATGGATGTATAATCGTTAGTTCAGTGGACGTGTAAAAGTCGCTGTTGAGTAATGCCCTTGAATAATGAAGGAGGTTCCCACAATAATTAATGAAGTTGATGAATTAATAAGTGGAGGTTTTGTGTGTAGTTTGAAGGATTTTTATGCCATATATATGAAGATATATGATGAATTTTGGGCCAATTTTTGTGCCATTTTTGTGCGTTATGAGCGAAGTATTTTCCCGCTGGTTGTATTGTTCTTGTTCTTTGAAGATTATTCATATGAAGATACTGTTAAAATTAACAAGAGTGTTAAATAATTTGAGATAAAGATTTTGAATAGAGGTTACCGTCACAAATATTAATAATTATTATTAAACCATATTAAACCTGAATTTGACAGTTAAATATAACTAACCTTCATTGGTCTATTATATCATCACGATTTGAGTAATTATCAACCGGATAAACGTGTGGTTTAATGTATTTCTTGTATACATAATATTAACAATATAATATTGTAAAATAATTTTGTAAATATCTTTGATAATAATTTGAAATGATAGTGATTAATAGAGGCGTGTATAAAATTTTCAATTGTCATTTGACATTGTTATAAACAATTTATTATTGTTATAAATAATTAATTAACATTTAGAGTTTTGTTTTTTTATACTCTAAACAACGCAAGTTAAGCAGGTGGTTTGAACAAATAATCATGATTTGGGATTGTTGGAGTAATCCACTGGTGTTTGAATGAAGCATGTAAGACATTTGCGTGATAATATTTCAATTGAGATGTGAACATTTACGTGTTAGAAAGGGAGAGCCAAGCTATGAGGTAACACGCTTATGCTAGGGTTGAACGAACGGGAGTCCGCTTTGACAATACAGGTGCATTGCAGCTGGCCCGGACAACTGTGTTACAGAGGCCAAGGACGTTCCATAATAGCCTTGTGGCTATAAATAAAATGTGAAGTATATAAACACGCAAAACAATTGATATATGTGTCTCATCCCAAATCCCGTTTCCATTCCAAGTGCATTATTATTTTTACGTTGCTATGAGCTTGAGAAAGCTGAAACATTATATGTAGAGAATACAGGTCCTACAGGAGGACATGGTTATGTGGTCGATGGCTTCTGATTGCCACGTATATTTTGTTGTTTCATTTTGTTAAAATCATTCTTTATGTGAAATAAATTATTGTGCAGTTTAAAGTTTCTCGTCTTCGTTCTGGTTCATTTTAAATATCATGGTGGAGGTTATTGTGTGGGCATACTTTTAAGTGATCCAGTTGACAACCCAGTCCCCGAGATATATTTAAGAGGTAAGTAAAGGTAAGTATGAACCCCCGTATATTTTGGTGTGTTCCACAATAATTTCTTGTTAACTATTGTGCTCTAATCTCGATAGTATCTGTCAGTGCCATTTTCATTGATGTAGCTGTGCCGGTGCGTTTGATTATTGGCAATCCGATTGAGGGGGCGGATATCTGACAGCCTACTATCCGGATATCGGGTACAGTACTGCCCCCGTAATTGAATTATGTAGAGACCACGGTGGCTATATTTGAAATTATAAGGAAAGTTATGGCTGTCATAGTTATGACGTGGGTAGTCATGACGTAAGCACGGATGACGTAAATGTTATGCCAGCAGGCTACTTGAGCTGAGATTCTCAGTGACGTCAGCATTTAGTCGAGAATGTTCCAAGATTTACGACGCAGTCGCAGGAAACGAGGAATTCTGCTGAGGAAGAAACTATGCTATTGGAGGAGAGGCTTGAACCAATCAACGATAGTTTAAAGGAAGACGGAGATTGCTGAAACTATGGTATTTTTATTACTTTTGGAATGCAGAATTGTGGAAATCCATTTGCAGTAAAGGCATTGATTTGGAATTTTGGTGAAATTTATTTTCAGTTTTTGAATTTTGAAAATCCGTCATGTATTAATGAAGTTGGAACTTTTAGCGATGACGCAGTACCACGCTTTGGAAGGGATGGAAACGCCCCTCGAGAAGTTAATAAAAGGGCTTGCGCAGAAGAGAGGAGCCTCTTTCGTTCTCCGATTATTCTGAGATCTCATTCTCAGATCATCGAAGTCTATTGTGAAAGTTCTTTTCTTATACATTCATTATAGTGAGACGTCGAAGTGAACAGCAGTGAAAAGAATCGTCTTTATAACGCGTGGCGAGGCCACTATATTAACGAGATCCATGTCAAACTAGGTGAAGTTGAAACGGACCTTAGAAAGCTTCTACAAGTTTAGCTTTGAACAGTTAGCGGTCTCCGATAAGCTAATTGTATTGTGCTGTGCTTCATAAAGGAATAGAGAAAAGCTGAACAATTTCGACCGATTAGTTTAAAAGATATTAGCAGTTTTATACGACTGACAAAAGTGATTATCTCGCCACAAGAGAAGCACTTTTGTATAGCCAGAATCAACGCAACGGCTGACGCTGCGAGTGGAATAGAAAGACTTCAGATTGCTTGGTTACAGAACGATACAGTATAATGGAGCAATTGAATACGGCAGTTTGTTCTTCTAACACTACAACCGAAGAGCAGATGGAGGGCTAAAGGGCTTATTGCAATTGGGACATACTTCAACGGAGTAAGATAGCGACATGGAACTTCGCTAATTGCTATTCCACACAAGCGAACATGCGGTGAATACCATCTACACCCATGTTTCGTAATTAAAGGCTGAATACCATCGAACAGCCATAGAAACAATTTCATACTCTGAATATGAATAATTTCTTCGGAAATTTCTACAAAACTTCATGGCGATTGTCTACTGGAACTTCAGGGAATTTTTCAAGAGAGGTCAGGGATATCCCGACTCACAAAGAAGATTATTGCCGGAAGGATGTCTATTCGTCTTCAAGGAGCAGAGCGATTTCCGGAGAAGGAAGCAGTTCGATTCTCCGAGGGTGCTATTTCCTATTTCGAGGATGGAGCTCAGCTTTAACGTGGTGAAATGGATCCATCAGCAGTCTTCTTTGGGGAATTTTCCTCTGGAACGTCAATCGGCAGATAAGGTAGTCGTGAACGTTTATTGTATTTGAGTTTATTAATGATGTTTGAGCAACCATTTTTCCCATATTTTTATCCTCATGTTTTTGCCCTATTTTCTTGTTGAGATTCATATTCTCAGTACACCTTGATGAGTTATGCCTTTTTCGACGATTTATTAAGACATTGTTTTGTCATGGGCATAGTTAATGATGTTGGATCAGTTGAGACTGATATTTAGATTTTTCAGTAAATTAATATTTTTTGTAGTCACGATTTGACTGTAAGTTAATGATTTTTATGGCAGATTTAAATTCAGACAGCGTGTCATTTTATTAAAGTAATTCTACCCCAGTTTAATTACTTTGACCAATTTTCTGTCATCATCAAGAAGGAAGAACATTTAAATGATTTTAGAGCGTTAAAATCTCTTACGTTGTCGACGATCTTGGAAATACTAGTCGTTATTTGAATTGATTGCAACACAGACATTTATCGTCAGTTATGAATGAACATTGCATTATAGACACTTTTGTGAAAGAGTAACTTTAATAATGAATTATTGAATGCATCAAAGTCAAGAACTTTTGTTAGGAGTTTTTCTCAATTAGAGATTTATAGAACGATGTCTGCATTCCCCAGTCTAATTGGATTCTATTCGACTACTTTGCATTTTAGTCGCACTTTATTTGAAGATAGTATTTTCATACTACAATTTTTTAAAGATGTTAATCTTAAATTTTGATAGACCAGACAGGCGTATATAAGCGTATTCACTATTAAATTTGTTTGTGATTGGCAAGTTTTGACTTCATTTCGGTTCATGAATGAAATCCACGAAGGTTAAATAAAAAAACAGTTTTGAAACTATTAATGATTATAAAAATTTTTAAGTGGAACTATGAATGTATAATCGCTAGTGCAGCGCGTGTTGAAAGTCGCTGAAATATAATGCCCTTGAATATGAAGGAGGTTCCCACAGGAATAAATGTTAAAGAATTATTTGTGGAAGTTTTGTAAGTTATGTGGAAGTTTAATGCCATATAGATTAATATATGATGATTTTGGGCATATTTTAATGCAGTTTATGCATTAACTTGTTAGCGAAGGATTTTCCGCTGGAGTAAGATTGTTATAGTTCGTTGAAAATTAATCAAGTGATTTACTGTTATAATTAACACGAGTTTTGAAAGAATTTGAGATAAGATTTTGAATGAAGGTTGCCGTCACAAATCATTATTAAAACCTTTATTAAACCAGATTGTGACATTAACATGTATAACTAACCTTCATTGGTCGATTATATTAAACACGATTATGAAAATTACCAACCGAATGAACCTGTGGTTAATGTATTTATTAAATTAATAATTTAAACAATTTAAAATGTTAATATTGTAAATAATTGCTGTAAATATTTTTGAAAATAATATGGAACGAGAGTGATGTGAAAGGCGTGCTTATAATATTTTTATTGTCTTTGACAAATATTATAAACAATTTCTAATTGTTATAAATAATTTATGTGATTTTGTTATAAACATTTAAGAGCTAATTAAACATTTGGATTGAACTTAACAAATTTAGGGAATTAACATAATGATTCAATAGGATGTGAGCAAAGTACTTGAAAGATTTGCGTAAATATTAATGTGAGTTGTCTTGTAGACATTTAAAAGCTTGAGAGAGCAGGCTGTATTCTTACGTAACATAGCATGTGAGAAGGGAGTCCATTCGACCACTATGCAACAGGTTGGAGGGTAGCTCGCAGCTGGGCCAACATCTGGTTCTCAGAGAGTGAGGTCGTACACACTCCGGCCTTGCGACTATAAATACCATTCTCATGTTTATTAAAAGGAAACCAAATGCTCTATATATGTCACACCCTGTCGTCCTTTTCCAATCCAATAGTGTTATGAATATTACGTTATTTGGAGCTCTTGGGAGCTAATATGTTTTATATCATGTTGTATGATAATTTTTGCAAGTCCTACTGGAGGACGTAGTCAGATTGACGTGGGCTCCTGATAGCCACGTTTATTTTGTTGTGTTACCCTTTATTTGAAATAAAGCTTTTGTACAGTTCAAGGTTCTCGTCTTCGTTCTGGCTCATTGTTAAATGTCATGGTGGAGGTTATTGTGTGAACAGACTTTAGTGATCCTGTTGTCAACTCAAACCCCGAGATAATTAAGAGGTAAGTAACGGTAAGTATGAACCCCCGTCTAGTTTGGTGTGTTCCACAATGATTTCCTGTGAACTTCTGTGCTCTTATCTCGATAGTATCTGTCAGTGCCATTTTCATTGATGTAGCTGTGCCGGTGCGATTGATAATTGGCAATCCGATTGAGGGGGCGGATATCTGACAGCCTACTATCCAGGTAAACGGGGACAGAAAGATTGGCGCCCAACGTGGGGCTGAGTCAATAGAAAGATTGGCGCACCTAAAACGTTGGGGCTCGATTCAACAAAACTGGATTACCAGGTTGAACGCCAGTAAGAGTGGCAAACCTAAAACGTAGGGTTCGGTTGGACTCAAATAAAGAGGTTGATTCTTTGTTAGATGTCTAGGCCAATTGTAGTATTTAAGAGTGTGATTATATAGGAATTAAATGTTGTATTGTGTTAGGAAAATTACACTCAGGAAAGATCAGATCTTATACAACTTGAGAAAGGTTAAATGGGCAGGAAACTTAGAAAAATCGCCTATAATCTGGAATCTTATTTTATTTGACCGGCTTATGACATTTTAGTCATATTAAAGATAAAATTAAATTATTTGGATTGTAAATGTAAATTATTTGTGTTAGGATATTTTAAAATGAGCCAGGGAAATTTGAACATGTGCTTGAGTTTGTTTCAACATGAAGTATCGTCGAAGGTTAATTATAAGGTTAGATTTAAGACAGAAAATTGATCAAAATTATATATGGTGAAAAGTGTTGCTCAAATGTTGTTATTTTGCTCTTTTGATGTATGTCCCTACAGCAGTCCATTTTTGAATAATATTGTAATGGCAGATGAAAGTTTGAAGATGATGTTAGCGGAGATGTCTGCTAATATGAAGCAGATGAGTGAGAGTATGAAGGAGATGGAAGCTAGGAATACTAGTCGAATGGAGGAGAATGCTAGTAATATGTCTGCTAATTTGAATAGTAGTATGAAGGAGATGGAAGCTAGGAATACTAGTCGAATGGAGGAGAATGCTAGTACTTTGTCTGCTAATTTGACAGCTAGCATGGGTGAAAGTTTGAAGGTTCTTCATACTAGTGCTGCCAATTTAGAGGAGAATATGTCGCGTTTACAGATTAATACCCTAGGAATTGAGAATACTGTAACGGACATGCGCACAGACGTGTCTAATGTCCATAAAGATGTGTCTATTGTGCATAAAAGTGTTGATGATGTTAAATTTGATGTGTCTATGGTACAGAAAAACCTTACAATGTTAAATCTAGATGTAGCTAATGTCCGAGGGGATATTTCTTGTGCTAGAGCCGAAGTAGTTGTTGTCAAAAATGATGTAGCGACTGTCCAAGACAAGGTCGAGGAAGTCCAAAAAGAAATTCAAAAAGCTAGAACTGATGTATCCAATGTTCAGGTAGACATTAATAACATTCGTGCGGATATAACTGAGGTGCAAAGTGACATAACTAAGATTCAGGTAGAGGTCAACACAGTTTTCGTAGATATTACTAAAGTCCAAACTGATGTAAATAAAGTCAGGGAAGAAATCGAAAACTCAAAAACTCTTTGTACGCGTAATATAACTGCATTAGCGACTAGACTAGTTGATGAATCAGTTAGAACAACAACGTCTTTAGCAGAGTTGAAGTATGATGTAGAGGTCATGAGAACCCAGGTATTAGACCACAATAGAGTATTAAAAGAGGATATCGAAGTAGACATAGCCGAAATGTTAACAGCAAACGTAGCGGTATGGAAAGACGAGTGGAATAAGTCAAGTGGGGAACATGTAACCCAAATTCAGGAAAGGATTGAAAGAAAACTTGCCAGTACGCAGATAGAAATTAACAATGAAGTAGTACAGATTAGGAAAGATTTAAGCGTCAGGATAAATTCGCTATCCGAAAAACAAGTTGACGATAGAACACAACTAGATCAGGATATGCAAACTTTAAAATCTACATTAGAGGAACAGATGCATAAAGTTGTCTCTGACGTAAATGAAACGACGAGTAAACTGAAAAATTTGAGGTTAGGAGAGGCTAGTTTAATGCAGGACTACAAAGAAGAGATAATCAAGAAAGTCTTAACAGAAATCACCGACAAGGATACAGAAGGCTTAGCTTGCGAATTGAATAGGAATTATGCTAGAAGACATAACCTAGAGCCAGAAGAAAGAGACGTGACTCCTGAAGAACGTGTATCCAGATTCAGAGAGGAGGATGACGAGAGGAATATGGAACCTGAGTGGAACTACCGAGATAGTGGGAAAAACTATCCGGATTCATATCCGAGGAACGTGACGGTCATTAGGAATTTCGAAGACAAACCACAAAAATTCAGTAACACTGATAGTTTGACACCTATAGAGTATGTAAGGAATCTCAAAGATTATTTCATCGAAGCTCACATTCCCAGAGAGAGAGAGATGAAGATAGTAGAGAGATATCTGATTGGAGGACCCCTTGAATGGTTTCGCGCATTTAGATACACATTCAGTAACTTTGACGAGTTTGCAGAGGCATTAATCAAACGATTTTGGTCCATAGAAGCGCAGAATTCGTTAAGAGCGGAGGTGTATTCTAGAAAATACTCAGGTACTCTTCCAACGAGGTACGCTGATTTCTTTACGAGTCAGTTGTCCCGCTTGAGATTTTTGCAACCCCCATTGTCCACGGAGCAACTAATAGATGCGATTTCTCGTATGCTGCCAGTTGAGGTGAGGAGACTTATAATTTCGTCCAACATCAGGGATTTATCCAGCATGGATGAATTACTGAGAAGGTTAGACTACACAAGCCCAATGCCTAACGTAGTCCAGAAAGGTCAAAGGCAGGAGTTTAAAGAAATCAATACGGTATACATGGACCAAGTCCAACAAACTGACAAGCCAGAGGAGGAGAAAACTGACAATGTAGGTCCTCACAGGAATAATCAGTTTAGAAATTACAGATCACAAGGTTACCGACCGTATCAACAGAGAAGAGGTTGGAACTACAACCGAGGAAACTACCATGGAAGAGGCAGATATTACAACAATAATGGGTATAACCGTAACTATAATAGGAATAACCAAAACCAAAATAGAAACCAGAATACTCAAAGTCAGGTTATGACACCTGATCAGTATCAGCAAAGAGAGAAGGAAAGCCAGCAATACTTAAAAGAATTAAGGGATAAAGAAGCTGACAATCAAAAGAAAAGGCAGGATGTTGTAATCGATCCTGGTCCTTCGACGAGCCAGCAGAACTTAGAAAATAGAAATACTGGTCAGAAGAGAAAGTAGAGAGGAAAGAATACATTAACCACACACAACCCAGAGTAGAAGAAAATATGATTAAGGAACATAGAGGAAATATCATACTAGAGTAAGCCAGTAATAATTCAATTTCGTGTTCAAGAGAGTTGAGATACTTGTAACATTGAGTTTAAAAACAATTTGCAACTGTTTTTAAAACGTGGTGAGAGGAGAATGCCCCCGTAATTGAATTATGTAGAGACCACGGTGGCTATATTTGAAATTATAAGGAAAGTTATGGCTGTCATAGTTATGACGTGGGTAGTCATGACGTAAGCACGGATGACGTAAATGTTATGCCAGCAGGCTACTTGAGCTGAGATTCTCAGTGACGTCAGCATTTAGTCGAGAATGTTCCAAGATTTACGACGCAGTCGCAGGAAACGAGGAATTCTGCTGAGGAAGAAACTATGCTCTTGGAGGAGAGGCTTGAACCAATCAACGATAGTTTAAAGGAAGACGGAGATTGCTGAAACTATGGTATTTTTTATTACTTTTGGAATGCAGAATTGTGGAAATCCATTTGCAGTAAAGGCATTGATTTGGAATTTTGGTGAAATTTATTTTCAGTTTTTGAATTTTGAAAATCCGTCATGTATTAATGAAGTTGGAACTTTTAGCGATGACGCAGTACCACGCTTTGGAAGGGATGGAAACGCCCCTCGAGAAGTTAATAAAAGGGCTTGCGCAGAAGAGAGGAGCCTCTTTCGTTCTCCGATTATTCTGAGATCTCATTCTCAGATCATCGAAGTCTATTGTGAAAGTTCTTTTCTTATACATTCATTATAGTGAGACGTCGAAGTGAACAGCAGTGAAAAGAATCGTCTTTATAACGCGTGGCGAGGCCACTATATTAACGAGATCCATGTCAAACTAGGTGAAGTTGAAACGGACCTTAGAAAGCTTCTACAAGTTTAGCTTTGAACAGTTAGCGGTCTCCGATAAGCTAATTGTATTGTGCTGTGCTTCATAAAGGAATAGAGAAAAGCTGAACAATTTCGACCGATTAGTTTAAAAGATATTAGCAGTTTTATACGACTGACAAAAGTGATTATCTCGCCACAAGAGAAGCACTTTTGTATAGCCAGAATCAACGCAACGGCTGACGCTGCGAGTGGAATAGAAAGACTTCAGATTGCTTGGTTACAGAACGATACAGTATAATGGAGCAATTGAATACGGCAGTTTGTTCTTCTAACACTACAACCGAAGAGCAGATGGAGGGCTAAAGGGCTTATTGCAATTGGGACATACTTCAACGGAGTAAGATAGCGACATGGAACTTCGCTAATTGCTATTCCACACAAGCGAACATGCGGTGAATACCATCTACACCCATGTTTCGTAATTAAAGGCTGAATACCATCGAACAGCCATAGAAACAATTTCATACTCTGAATATGAATAATTTCTTCGGAAATTTCTACAAAACTTCATGGCGATTGTCTACTGGAACTTCAGGGAATTTTTCAAGAGAGGTCAGGGATATCCCGACTCACAAAGAAGATTATTGCCGGAAGGATGTCTATTCGTCTTCAAGGAGCAGAGCGATTTCCGGAGAAGGAAGCAGTTCGATTCTCCGAGGGTGCTATTTCCTATTTCGAGGATGGAGCTCAGCTTTAACGTGGTGAAATGGATCCATCAGCAGTCTTCTTTGGGGAATTTTCCTCTGGAACGTCAATCGGCAGATAAGGTAGTCGTGAACGTTTATTGTATTTGAGTTTATTAATGATGTTTGAGCAACCATTTTTCCCATATTTTTATCCTCATGTTTTTGCCCTATTTTCTTGTTGAGATTCATATTCTCAGTACACCTTGATGAGTTATGCCTTTTTCGACGATTTATTAAGACATTGTTTTGTCATGGGCATAGTTAATGATGTTGGATCAGTTGAGACTGATATTTAGATTTTTCAGTAAATTAATATTTTTTGTAGTCACGATTTGACTGTAAGTTAATGATTTTTATGGCAGATTTAAATTCAGACAGCGTGTCATTTTATTAAAGTAATTCTACCCCAGTTTAATTACTTTGACCAATTTTCTGTCATCATCAAGAAGGGAGAACATTTAAATGATTTTAGAGCGTTAAAATCTCTTACGTTGTCGACGATCTTGGAAATACTAGTCGTTATTTGAATTGATTGCAACACAGACATTTATCGTCAGTTATGAATGAACATTGCATTATAGACACTTTTGTGAAAGAGTAACTTTAATAATGAATTATTGAATGCATCAAAGTCAAGAACTTTTGTTAGGAGTTTTTCTCAATTAGAGATTTATAGAACGATGTCTGCATTCCCCAGTCTAATTGGATTCTATTCGACTACTTTGCATTTTAGTCGCACTTTATTTGAAGATAGTATTTTCATACTACAATTTTTTTTAAGATGTTAATCTTGAATTTTGATAGACCAGACAGGCGTATATAAGCGTATTCACTATTAAATTTGTTTGTGATTGGCAAGTTTTGACTTCATTTCGGTTCATGAATGAAATCCACGAAGGTTAAATAAAAAAACAGTTTTGAAACTATTAATGATTATAAAAATTTTTAAGTGGAACTATGAATGTATAATCGCTAGTGCAGCGCGTGTTGAAAGTCGCTGAAATATAATGCCCTTGAATATGAAGGAGGTTCCCACAGGAATAAATGTTAAAGAATTATTTGTGGAAGTTTTGTAAGTTATGTGGAAGTTTAATGCCATATAGATTAATATATGATGATTTTGGGCATATTTTAATGCAGTTTATGCATTAACTTGTTAGCGAAGGATTTTCCGCTGGAGTAAGATTGTTATAGTTCGTTGAAAATTAATCAAGTGATTTACTGTTATAATTAACACGAGTTTTGAAAGAATTTGAGATAAGATTTTGAATGAAGGTTGCCGTCACAAATCATTATTAAAACCTTTATTAAACCAGATTGTGACATTAACATGTATAACTAACCTTCATTGGTCGATTATATTAAACACGATTATGAAAATTACCAACCGAATGAACCTGTGGTTAATGTATTTATTAAATTAATAATTTAAACAATTTAAAATGTTAATATTGTAAATAATTGCTGTAAATATTTTTGAAAATAATATGGAACGAGAGTGATGTGAAAGGCGTGCTTATAATATTTTTATTGTCTTTGACAAATATTATAAACAATTTCTAATTGTTATAAATAATTTATGTGATTTTGTTATAAACATTTAAGAGCTAATTAAACATTTGGATTGAACTTAACAAATTTAGGGAATTAACATAATGATTCAATAGGATGTGAGCAAAGTACTTGAAAGATTTGCGTAAATATTAATGTGAGTTGTCTTGTAGACATTTAAAAGCTTGAGAGAGCAGGCTGTATTCTTACGTAACATAGCATGTGAGAAGGGAGTCCATTCGACCACTATGCAACAGGTTGGAGGGTAGCTCGCAGCTGGGCCAACATCTGGTTCTCAGAGAGTGAGGTCGTACACACTCCGGCCTTGCGACTATAAATACCATTCTCATGTTTATTAAAAGGAAACCAAATGCTCTATATATGTCACACCCTGTCGTCCTTTTCCAATCCAATAGTGTTATGAATATTACGTTATTTGGAGCTCTTGGGAGCTAATATGTTTTATATCATGTTGTATGATAATTTTTGCAAGTCCTACTGGAGGACGTAGTCAGATTGACGTGGGCTCCTGATAGCCACGTTTATTTTGTTGTGTTACCCTTTATTTGAAATAAAGCTTTTGTACAGTTCAAGGTTCTCGTCTTCGTTCTGGCTCATTTTTAAATGTCATGGTGGAGGTTATTGTGTGAACAGACTTTAGTGATCCTGTTGTCAACTCAAACCCCGAGATAATTAAGAGGTAAGTAACGGTAAGTATGAACCCCCGTCTAGTTTGGTGTGTTCCACAATGATTTCCTGTGAACTTCTGTGCTCTTATCTCGATAGTATCTGTCAGTGCCATTTTCATTGATGTAGCTGTGCCGGTGCGATTGATAATTGGCAATCCGATTGAGGGGGCGGATATCTGACAGCCTACTATCCAGGTAAACGGGGACAGTACCATCCCGGCATTTGCCCGAAGACGAAGTGGGAAACCACGGAAAACCACTTCGAGGATGGCTGAGGTGGGAATCGAACCCCCTCTACTCATTTGGAACACCCGAGGCTGAGTAGACCCCGTTCCAGTCCTCATACCACTTTTTCAAATTTCGTGGCAGAGCCGGGAATCGAACTCCGGGGCGGCAGCTAACCATGCTGACCACTACGCTACGGAGGCGGCCCCTCTGCAATACTTTCTACATTAATTCCAGCATGATGCTCTCGACTGGCGCGGAGTTATTATTAATTACCCTGTTGAACCTGGGATTGCCCCCAAGTGATTACTGGTAGGCTACATATAAAAGATAATGCAGAAACACCAAGCATAACATAGAAACAAAAAACTAATAAGCAAAAAAGTAGGATCTGGTGGGATTCGATCCACAAAATTTGCGGTCTTTCGTTGTGAGTCCGGCGCGCTAACCATTTTTTTTATTAACTCTTTACAGAATTACAGAATTTTCAGATATGATAAATACCATACTATTACATCACAAGAAAATCCAGATAGGGTCCATATTTATCGTACAATTGTCCACTTTCACTAAGCTTCCAACGCTCTTTCTGCAGGTGATACCTGAGATCAAGGAACGAGAAATGTTGATCATTGTCCATCACGAAGTGTACATATTGGCCCATTATCCACACAATGGCAGTCTGTTTAATTTGGGGGAATGCGGTTACCGACAAACGAATCAACTTCCTGTCATCAAGGTCATCCGTGGGTACATTTAATAGTTGACATACTTTTCCCTTACACCACAGCCACGTGGAGGCAACTCGCGTGCATGATGTGAAGCGGTGTATCGCCGTATCAGTTTGACCACATATAGTACACCATGGGCAAGCTTCAAGACGGATGGTATATCGCCGTAGAGTGGTTGGGATGAGATCGTTGAGGAAGATAAAAACATGGGAGTGTACAGCAGAAGAAATGGTCATAGCCCCAAAATTTTTCCAAACAGTGGGCCAATGGACGTAGAGGGTGGTGGCCTCGATTCGCGGTTTGGAGTGTACCACTTGCCGCAACATGTTATAAATACTTTTCGTCGTTGGAACAGTCCCTGAAGGCATTTGGCGAACAGTTTCCAGAAGGTGCTGTTGATGGTCCCTAAATATCTTCGGCAAAGCTCTATCACAACCACGGGCTGTGTTTCGAATATCCTTGTATAGCGCTTTCGTAAAAGTGTCATGTTGGGAAAGAATGGTGATATCGTTCTTGCAGAGGAGTGCACGGCATTTCATGCCATGAGCTGTTAGCCCTAGCCCGCCTTGCCGGGATGGGAGATACAACTGTTCCCGTTGTACTCGGAACAAAAATCCTTGCCATATAAACCAACCTGTATATTTTGCCAATTGGCTCTCAAACATTTTGGGAAGTGGGAAAAGTTGTGCGACATACCATATTTTAGAGAGCGCAAACACGTTGAGGACCATGACCCGTTGCACTATATTGAGGTTTCTTTGACCAAATTGGATCAGCACTCCCCTAACTTTGGCAATGACCTTAGTCCAGTTTGCTTGCACTGTGTCCAGAAGCGATTGCTTCCAGGTAATGCCAAGAATTTTCACCTCATTTACTATCCGGAACCAGGGCTGTTGGGTAATCACTGAGTTAGTATTGAGCGGAAGCAAAGCAGTTTTCTGGGGGTTCGATTGTGCTCCAGAGGCGATATGGTAGAGCTGAAGGACGCTATCGATGTGGGAGATGTCTTCATTATTGCGGATCAATATTGATACGTCATCAGCATAGGCGCACATGCCAAAAACATGTGTGGACAGTTTGTAACCCTGTAGCTTCACCTGGGTAGTCCGAATGAACGGTTCAAGGCCAATGACAAAAAGTAGCATGGAAAGGGGACATCCTTGCCTAACTGATCGTTGTATTGGAATCAGAGGGGAAAGAAAACCGTTGACGAGCACTCAAGACGTAGCATTACAATTTATCATACGAATGTAGTCAATAAGGATTTCAGGAAATTCAAAGTGTTGCAAGACCATGTACAAGTATTCATGACTGATGCGGTCGAAAGCTTTATCAAGATCTAAGGTGAGAAAACTCATTGGCTCAGTGGGGAGCATTTCGGCTTTTAGGTGTAGGTCCCGTAGTATCGCTAAGTTTGTTAACAGAGTTCTTCCAGGAATACTGCAACATTGTTCATCACCAATGATATCATGTAGAACAGTCTTCAATCGGAATGCAAGTACTTTGGTAAGGACTTTATAATCACTGCAGAGCAGAGTAACTGGTCGGAAGTCACCAACTGCCATGGGAGAGGATGTTTTTGGTATGAGGACTATGGTACCCTCGTGATGTGATTGACAAAGAGCACGACGTTGGAGAATGGTACGCAAGACATGACAAAATTCTTTGCCAATGAGAGGCCAGAAGTGTTTATACATTTCATATGGCAGTCCATCAATGCCAGGTGAGCGGTTGTTTGGGAGGTGCTTAACCACAGAGTGAATCTCTTCATCCGTAATATCCGCGCTGAGCAGAGTTTTGTTGTCCGGAGATAGTTGGGTACTGCAAGATGAAAGCAATAGGGTCACCTGCTGTGGATCAATTGGAGCCTTAGCGTAGAACCGTTGATAAAATAATGATATTTCACTACGTATAGCGTCAGGGGAGGTCACGACACTTCCAGTACTGGTGCGGAGGCGGTGGATATATTTACGTTGCCGCTCACGTTGTCCTTTGGCGATATGGTATACACTTGCACTTTCGTCCGGGAGCACTGTACGATCTTTTAAAGCCACGTTTATATGAGCGAGCGTTCGTTGCTGTAGAGACAGGAGCTTGGTTTTAACTTCCCGAATCTGATCATATATACGCTCCCCAGCATCAGATCTTTGCTGGAGCTGGCGAAGAACTCGATAGTAAAATTCAACTGTATCCCGTCTTTCCCGACCTCGTTGGTAGGATATGTTCTTAAAGACACGGCGGATCCCTGGTTTAACTAAAATATCCCACCAGTCTGCGCAGTCGCGAAATTTGCATTTTTGTTGGACCCATCGAGTCCAGTGTTGTCTGAAAATATCTTGGCATTCCTCCTCTAGTAACAGCGAGCAATTCAGTTTCCAATAACCTCTTCCTATGTGAAATATGGGATGGGGGTGAGAGATTGTACATACGACAGCATGATGGTTAATGAAACTGGCAGGTATCACTTCATATCGTCTAGGCTGGATAAGTTCCTGTGAAAAGTAGATGCGGTCAATTCGTGATGAGGAGTTGTGACTTATACAGGTGTAATGGGGCAGGGGCACCCTTAAACTATCCACAGCATCAATGAGGTGTAGGGAGGTAAGAAGGGTCCTGAGAACCGGGTTGACACCTTGGTATGGGCTAGTGGAATCCTCTGGGCGTTGAATACAATTGAAATCCCCTGCAAGAATAAGTTTTTCCTTAACGTCGTGCAGATGAGGCAGTATACTCTGTTGAAAGAACATTTTCCGTTCCACACGTTTATTGGACCCGGATGGGGCATATACATTTATCAGGGTGGTATTGTTTATGTGTCCAGATATTATGCGTCCTGATGGATGACATAGCACACCTTCGAGTGGGATATCATGTCTTATGAGGAATCCGGTCCCTCTATTCGTAGTACCGGTATTGATGTATTGTTTGTAGAAGGCAGATATGGGCAAACAGGGTATAGCAACTTCTTGAATGAAGGCAATGTCAATGTCTGCATCTCGAAGGAATCTCTCCAACAGTTGAAATTTCAGAGGGCATTCTATTACATTGATATTCACAGTGGTCACAGTGAGAAATTGCGCCATTAAGAGAAGTATAAAAGTTGTGCTAGACATACTGGAAGGTGGACTCGAGAAAAAAAAACCAAAAAAGACACAGGTGAGAAATATACTGGTGCACTATGTCAAATTAAGTTGAGATAGTTCCTTGGGACTGCCATTCATAGGCCGGCTGTCAGCGTTTGAGAGCGTTCGTGGGTCCCTAGATGACGTAGAATGAAGATTTTGTTTCTTTTTCACAGCTGCCGGAACGTTTGTAGAGCCAGTTTGATTCTTCGGGGCTGGTACGGCAATCGAGGCATTTGTTTTAATCTTCTTAGATACGTTCTCGGATCCCCGATCAACCTGCTTAAGTGAGTCGGTAGGTACCAGAGAAGGTGGGGGCAGTGAAGACAAAATTTCTGTGGCAGCCTGTAGGGACGGCGGAGTTGGTTCTAAGGTTGCGATACAGGTTGCCGATAGCTCAGGGGCACTCTGTGGCTCGCTGATCTGGTCAGTGCAAAGTACCAGTTCTGCGTCATGTGTGTCCGAGGCCACTTCTGGTGTTGTCCCAGCTGACTGATCAATAAGCATGTTTTCATGTGACGTTTGCTGTGTCACAACTTCCGAGTATTGGACACGTCGTTGTTGTGTAGGAGTTATACCGAGGGGAATCATTTTCTTTGGGCAGTTGATACGTAGATGTGTGTTAGCATTGCAAATTAAACAGGTCTGTTTCAGTCCATTATACGATATATAGCCAGAATGGCCACCAAAAGTCTCAGTGGAGGGGATATCTTGTTTGATTTCCATAGTGACTGCACGTATTCCATTATACAC
This sequence comes from Meconema thalassinum, assembly GCA_946902985.2. NCBI lineage: Eukaryota > Metazoa > Arthropoda > Insecta > Orthoptera > Tettigoniidae > Meconema > Meconema thalassinum. Next base: position 1,168,577,911 of record OX336389.2, read on the forward strand.
CGGGAACTGATAAGCAGAAGACCATTGTTCTTTCCTGACGTCACTCACAGTGCCATATTTCGACAGGACGGATTTGAAAATTTCAGGGGGAACTTCGAGTGGGACATTAAATATACGCACTGTGGTAAAATTGGAATCCGCTGTGGAGAGCTTAACATTAGTCATTTCGCCTGAGTCATACTGAAATTTAATAGGATCTGCAAAAGTATTTAGCAATTTCTGATAAGTAGATATGCTGATTACCTTGATGTACATGGTTTTTTCTTGCGCATTTAACTGGATGGCTTCTACTTGGTCGACAGTCAACCGGAGGGTATCGCTAATCCAGCGGTGGATTTCTCCTGGTGTGGGGCGAGAACTCTGCCTGTCCCATTGGCAGCGTACGGTGTTTTTCCTCTGGTATCCGGACATGATTTTCAGCGGGGTTTTCTGGGTTTCTGGTTTTGTTGTCCTATCTGGAACACTACTTGAAAAAGTATTGTCCGAATGACACACGGAAGGTCAGTACACCCGTGGAACTATCGGAAGCACCGGTATTAGGAAACGTACACTCTTCCAATGCGGTCACACAGCGCGCACACACGTACCTCACTCGGCCATGACTAGTGACCAACTTGCCATTGGACAACTGCGACATGGCATTCTGTGCTGAAGACAATGCATATGATGCTTACATTTGTAATATCGCTGGGTTGCTTTGGTATTTTGTATGTAAAAATGTGTATGAAATTATTGTGCTGCTATTAAAATTATACGTTCTCTTGTACATTTGTGAATAGCTCGCTGAAATTAAGAGTTTGCGATGATTTAACTTCGGATGTTGTAGCGGTCTCTTCCGTCCGCCATATATACTCGGTATAAGCAGATAGCTCGCCATTCCATGCCCGGTTAGCTATGCCGTCGTTTATACCTGGATTATCTCTTATACCAATGTCGTACAACTCAATTCTGCGCTAACTACGGAGATAACTTTAGCCGAGGTATAACCCGAGTTCGTACAACTGGCCCTTAGTCATTTAATACCATCCCGGCATTTGCCTGAAGTAGAAATGGGAAACCACGGAAAAACACTTCTAGGACAGCTGAGGTGGGAGTTGAACCCGTCTCTTCTCAATTCTGCCTCACGAGGCGGAGTGCACCTTATTCCAACCCTGAGATTTCTAGTTAGTGGTCCTGATAGCCAGAATACTGTGGAAACCGAGCGAGCGAGTCAGATATGGTGTGTACGAGAATTAATCAGGCCTCCTTGCAATCAAGTGGCTGTAGCAATATAATATAATTTAACTTTACTGTAGTGTAATGTTATTGTTGTTAATTCGATTTAGGGGGTTAAGGAATCTTGGTCGTCAGCCCCGTATAATTGGGTGTGTTTTCAATTCATCTGATAACCTGTGTTTCTATGGTTACTGTAGTAGTTTGTATAACTGTAATTATCAGGTTGCCTGGGACTTGAAATAAGAAACCATGTCTGGACGAAATGTGGAACACTCCAGGGAATAGCCATACTCAGGATGAGGCCGCTGGCGCTGTTAGCGGAAGGATTTGAACCTCCAATCTCTGGTCCTACCTTACTTTTTCCCTGATATATTTTCGGTTCACATTAGTTGTTGTTAATATTTCATTTTAAGGGCTTGGGACATCTTAGTCATCAGCCCAGTGTGGTTAGGTGTGTGTTGTATTTATCAGATAACCTGTATTCCTGTGATGACTGTAGTAGGGTGTGTAACTGTATTAGGCACATGGATGAGGAAGGTTCCCCGGGACTAGAAATAAGGTACTATCCCGGCATTTGCCTGGCAGGAGTGAGGAAAACCCCGGGGAAAACCACACTCAGCGTAGCCGCTGTCAGCGCCGGGATTCGAACCTATGATCTCCCGACTTGCTGCAGCTGCCCGTTCGGTCGTGGTGCATGATTTAACGAGCACGGCACAGCGGCAGGGATGGTTTACTTTAATTTCTGTGTTTCTTTAATGAAGACAATACAAACACCCACGAGAATCAACTATAGGAGATTAAAATCCTTTCGACCTGGCCGAGAATTGAACCGGGGACCCTTCGGGCCAAAGCCTAGCATGCTACCCAATTAGCCACCGATCCTGACGATTATTTGATGGTTTGCTATTAATATCCAAGTGGGCTCAGAAGTGGATGAGCGAACTAACTGAATAAGCAAGCAGGCTATGTATTTGTGAGGAATAAGAGGTACTGTTACCGGCAGTTAGCTCGGCACTTCCCCATCACACACCCCCGGCATACAAGTGTAGCGTAAAACATTTGCAACGCTGAGCGTGTCTGTGTTTGATTGTGAGAACTTACTGTCACGCGCGTCAATGTTCTCAAATAGGAAATTGTTCGGCACGCTCCCCGCATCACTCTAAACCCCTCTCCTACTGCTGATCTCGCAAGGTCAAGTGCATAACTAAACGCCGGTAACTGTGGATGGAGAACTAAAGGATCCTACGGGATGACACAACGGTGTGTAGTGTTGTATGCCAGGAGGTCTCAGTTGCTGTTAGGCATGCATATAAACGGTATTTGTATACATCTAGTGAAATATATGCTTTTCAGTCGGTCAACATGTTAATGTACCCAATTAAAATGGGCAGGGAATAGCACTTAACAACTCACCCCTGCTAACCTAGAAATAATTAATTATACACTTGTTATGCACAATTAGAAAGGGGGTTAATTAGATGATATGTTCCGCTCGTCAGATCAAGGTCACATAAGGCGCTTATAGAGTTGACGGATGTAACACTTATGACGCCCTTCTGGCAACATACATATGTTGATACAGTGGAAGTTTCAGATTAACGAACTGTGAAATCTTGCCTTCAGGGAAAATGCCACAAATGTGAAGAAGGCAAATCGAATTCTTAAAAAATAATTGAATGAAAATTTCAACAAGCGTGTCATCAGAAGTAGCCTACAGTAATTAAAATCCACAGCCTGCTTCCAGTCTCCGACCGGGTCAGGAATGGAACGAATGAAGCCCCCATCTAGCGGCGAGGATATGGACTGTGCCGGCTGCCGAGGCCTGACGCACTCCTCTGGGGCAATGATTAAATGAATGATAGGTGAAATGAAATGATAGTGGAGAGTGTTGCTGGAATGAAATTGTGACAGGGAAAACCGGAGTACCAGGAGAAAAACCTGTCTGCCTCCGTTTTGTCCAGCACAGATCTCACATGGAGTGACCGGGATTTGAACCACGGACCCAGCGGTGAGAGGCCGGCGTGCTGCCGCCTAAGCCACGGAGGCTTCCTGAAGTAGCCTACAGTAATTGTTTCAAATTTGACGAGTTCAAATTTCCTCGGAAATCAGTAGGCTATACGCTGAAACGAGAAATGGATTTGGAAAACGTCTGTTGCCTGTTTCTTATGTACAAATCTAACGTTATTTGTAAGTTTAGGAGCAGTTATTTCTGGTTATGGACCCTGTACAGAAATGATTCTTTAGTTACAAAATTGCGATTTTCAATCCCTTCGTGCTTCACGAAACCAATTTCAAATAAAGAAAATAGGAATGTTCTTTTTTAGATGCTCCATTTGACTAGGGGCTCCTTATGGTTTATTCACGGAACACCTCCTAGAAGTGCGCTACGCCACTGAATAGATCCATTTGACTAGGGGCTCCTTATGGTTTATTCACGGAACACCTCATAGAAGTGCGCTACGCCACTGAATAGATCCATTTGACTAGGGGCTCCTTATGGTTTATTCACGGAACACCTCCTAGAAGTGCGCTACGCCACTGAATAGATCCATTTGACTAGGGGCTCCTCATGGTTTATTCACGGAACACCTCCTAGAAGTGCGCTACGCCACTGAATAGATCCATTTGACTAGGGGCTCCTTATGGTTTATTCACGGAACACCTCCTAGAAGTGCGCTACGCCACTGAATAGAACCATTTGACTAGGGGCTCCTTATGGTTTATTCACGGAACACCTCCTAGAAGTGCGCTACGCCACTGAATAGATCCATTTGACTAGGGGCTCCTTATGGTTTATTCACGGAACACCTCCTAGAAGTGCGCTACGCCTCTGAATAGATCCATTTGACTAGGGGCTCCTTATGGTTTATTCACGGAACACCTCATAGAAGTGCGTTACGCCACTGAATAGATCCATTTGACTAGAGGAAGTATTTCACTACACGTTACATGAGTTCCTTTCGCTTGAATTTCGTTACTACGACTGAATGCTCGGTATCTGTGTGAAGTTGTTGTTGTTGTTGCTTATTCTAGGGGTGATCAAGTAGCCCCCTGTATTTGAGTGTGTGTGGAATTACCTGTCTTGTTATGATGGCTTTACTAGTTTGTGTATTCCGAAATTGGGGATAGGATTGGGAAGGAGGCGCTGTGGCCTTAAGTTAGGAACCATCCCACTATTTACCTGCAGTTGAAGTTTGAAACCACGGAATACCACTTCCAGGATGGTTGACGGAGTCGAACCCTCCTCTTCTCAGTTTTGCTCCACAAGACTGTTCTGGCCCCCAAACCAAATTAAAGTGTATTGGCAGTGCCGGTAATCGAACCTGGTTCTCCGGGGTGACAACTAAGAACGCTAGCCGTGACACCACGAGGTGGTTCTATTAGTAAGTAATAAAGTCATTTCTTGTGGATGAAACGAGAAAACCACCGCACCGTTTGATTGTAAATGAAAGCAAATTGTACCTATGCAGTTGCATGGTATAGTAAGTTACCAGTGTGTGTTGCGTGTTGGAATTTAACTTCTCCTGGACGAGTATCCAGTTTCCGTGTATAGTGACGAAATTTGAGCGATATTGCATCAAAAGAGACCGGCATAGATTTTTACATCAGATTAATTATCAGTAAATTTCATTCATCTTGTGTGGAGGTGCTTCGTTTTTAATTTATGCATGTGTTTTCCACTGTTGAGAGGTTTAGATTACACCACTAATTGTGATGTGTGTTTAGGCTCGCGCAGTCACCAATGAGGTCAGGGCATACTAATGATTGATCTTATCACTAGTTCATGCTCAGACTTACGCTATAACTACGCTTCCACGAAGTCATTTATTTTGTATTATCCACTCACGGCTTGTAAGCAGACAGAATACCAAAATGTTACTTTAACACATTTATCTGGCCTATAATGCTTTCAATTATACGACAGATGCATGCACAATGATTACAGAGTTTACATATTCTGATTGCTCATTACTCTTGGTGAGTTCTTAATAAACATCAATATTCAATTAAGGAGGCTATGGAAATCGATTAAATTAGAAACGGGGTTAAATTAAAACAATATTACTTACTTACCGCGTTTCAACACTTTCCATTTAACGTTCCCTACCAATTCAAAATGGTTCCTAGTGAACCGATCTCTTCAAGTAAATAAAAAAAAGGAAGGAAGCTTGTAGTTTAACGTGACCGTTAATCTTGAAATCATGAGCCACGGGACCTCCTTTTTACGTGGAATCCGAACCACAGGACATGGCATTTCACTTCGAAAATCTCACATGCATTGACCGGGAATCGAACCCGGACAGCCTTGGTGAGAGGCATACAGCTAGACCGCTGAGCCACCACACCCCTTTCAAGTAAATAAACAGGGATGTCTGCCTTCACGTGATGCACCCTGGATAAAGCTAGCAACTGCACACAATGGTTAACCTGAGCTTTACTGACCTGGGTTCAACTTTCATCGAGTGATTTTGGGGGTGTACCCCAAATTTTTAGCCTACTTTCGATTTTTGCAAAAAAATAAAAGAAAGTAGACTTATGAGATCTGCACAGGGCCAACAAATTGTGTGTCTGTCTCTCTCTGTGTGTGTGTGTGTGTGTGGAATTTGGTATGTCTATCTCCCCCTAGCAATAATTCAAACACGGTGAAACCGAATTGAACGAAATTTGGTACAGAGGTAGTAGCACTTACAAAGGGCACCTCAGTTTCATGTTTTATATCAGTACCATCTTGACAGAAACGTAATGGCGGCCACTCAAATGTTCAAAGCTTAAATCAAATTACGACTAACCTAATCATCCGATCTCTATCAAATTTTGCGACAATATGCCTTAATGTGGGAAGAGTCTTTTTTTCCAAACTACAAGGTCATCAGCCAAATAGTTTCAAGATGGCAGATGTATGAATCATGCAAGTTTTATAGCCAAACCGTAACTGACGATTCAACAAGGCCTGGCCTTATCAAATACGCTCATCGTACATAGGGAGGTTTAAACTGTACTCAAGGAGGTGACCGGTAGGATATTAGCATTTTAGAATAGAATATGTAACCGCAGTAGTGACTGACAGTTCAGACTGACCGTGCCGTATCGTTCCGTCCCGTTGAGTCAAAGTAGCCGCTATGTTTTGCTCATAATTTCATATATTTCCGTAACTTCGTAAGTTTATATCCTTTCAGGAATGTCATCATCATCATCTTGCACAGTTTCCAGCCACTGGCCGGGTCTGTTTGGAACACAAGCCTCTCCAACGTCTTCTGGCTTTCCACCATCTCTCTGCCTCCACCCTTGTCCAGCCGTCTCCTCTCTTCTTCACGCTTTATTCCACCCCCTTCAGCCACCTGTCTCTCGGTCTCCCTCTTGGTCTCCTTCCTTTCCACTTCGTCTCGTGTATCCTCCTGGGTATCCTCTTCTCCTCCATTCGTTTTACATGTCCATACCATCTAAGTTTAGATTTCTCTATACCATCCTGTAATGGCTCCTCCTTCATTAATTCTCTGGTCCTCTCATTTCTTATTCTGTCCCTCTTTGTAGCTCCAATACAGCTTCTCAAGAACCTCATCTCATTGGCCTGTATTTTGCTCTTCTCCCTTCCTTTCATAACCCAGGTCTCCGAGGCATACGTCAGGATAGGGACATAGTACGTCCGATATATGATCTTTTTGCTGTTCTGAGGGACATCCTTGCTCCATAAAATGCTTCTCACACTCCTCCGGAATGCTTCTGCCTGTCTCCCCCGCTCATTTATTTCTCTAAAGTTTCTTCCATTATCTTGTATCAGGCTTCCCAGATACTTGAAACTCTCCACTTTCTTCAGCTGTTCCCCACCAATTGTTATTCCTGTTGTGGTTCCTTCCTTCTTCCTTGTTGTGATCACCATCTCACTCATATTTTTTGCAAAATTTCATCCCATACCCTTGTATTATTCCTTCCCACACGTCCAACTGTTCTTGTACCTCCTCCTCCTTGTACTGAACAAAATAATACATATTTAGTATTGTACCCGTTCGTCCTGGGGATGCGATGACCCATCTGCTATAACATCGCATTCCTGGAGTTCCAGGACAGAGTGGAGTTAAATGAACGAGACAAAGTATCTCTAGGGTCGTTACGGGCTTAAGTTTAATAGAAATAATGCAAATATAAATGGGCGCCATCAACTGAATTCCTAGCAAACCACTTCCTTTCCGGATAAGCCTTACTCAAGACAAGGAAAGAAAAAGGAACATCACACCATCATCAGATCACCACTAAGATAAAAACAAATTTATTTTACTTTGATAGTCAGACAGACATTTTAAATATAACTCCTACCTAAGAGTATGGTCGAATGCCAAAGTTAAATTGTCATTGTCCAAAAATCGAACCATCTCTTTTCTATTCCAAAATTATTTTTATCCACATAACAAGAAAAATTTATAAAGTTCTCTTGGGTTCTCAGGATCACTGTAGCACTATGTCTTTCGTCACTGACATTTGTGAAACCTGAGACCTAATTTCTCTTTAATTTAACATCAATGTGGATTTAAAAATGTTATTAATCTGTCTAAACATACACATATAATAATCACACATATTAAATATCACGTAAATTATGGTTTGCATGGCATAATTTGAATGTTGAACATGTTAATCAAATGCTTCTAAACATCGAATAATTAATTTACACTATTTACATCGTCATTAATCTCTTATCTGTGAATTACAGAAAATTCAAATTCTCATTGGTCATCATTATCGTCATCATCAAAATTAAATATTTCTCACATTAATTCTCACTTCAAAATTCTACATATTTCTGTCAGAATCGTTAATTCATCACCATTACATCATTTAAATTCTCAATTCAAGTTGCAATTCCTTCAAATTATATCTCAATTAAATTTATATAATTCCATATAAATTCTTTAATCATCAGCTTCTTTAATTAATTATCACCTTCTAATTCAGTTACTCATCATCATTACAATCGTCTATTAATTCATTTCAATCAGTTTATTTATTCAATCTTTAATTCATCCATTTATTTAATTCATCGATTTATTCAAAAAATTAATTTATCAACTTATTTAAATTTCAATCATCTGGTTATTTAGATTTTATTATTTCATCTAGTCATTCTGATTTTTATTTCATTAGGTCAGATCGTTAATATGCTTAAATCTCAGATTATTATTTCGTTAATTATTATTTTCAGAAAATCTTGTATTATCAACTTTATTTATTTGTTTAATTTCCTAACAAATTGTTTAATAAGGTTTATAGAACGTTGTCTTACAGTTTTATCACTTCCAAGTTATATCTCGTATTTAATTTATCATGCCAAAAAATATTATTGTCTCCACGACATCACGTTGGATCTAACTATCCACAACGACAATACATTTCTTCAATACTTCAAATATCACATTTGAATACAATAATTATTCCACAAAACTCCATAAATATTCAGCACATACAGCATGAATCTCAACAATTACGCTAGACTGGGTACGACGACCTCATGTCTGCCTCAAAATACATTATCAACGTTGCAACTATCACATGGCAACTTCCACAAAATGCCTATCACAAACTTCACTTAACCATGTTGCATGATCTACAAAAAATATATAACTGGCTTCAAATTATCAACGCACACAATCTCCTATAACTGTAATTACACTGATCACATCTAGACAACTTCTTAAACAATTGGAAAAATATTACTTCAGTAATTTAAGATCTGCTTTCAAATAGCATAAATTCTCTTACAATTCTTATAATTCACATCACAGAAAAACACCAATGTGCTATAATCTCTCATATCAAAATCTGCAATACTGATCTGCCTTGAAGTAAATCTTGACCATTAATGATTAATCTTACAAGATTCAATTACTTTAAATCCTTCTCAAAGGTATTAAACACAATTATAAAAATCATCAAAGCATTAGCTGTAACAGCTGTTAAACTGAAATTACTCTCAAAAGAGTATAGCAACAAAATATTGGATTGGCAAACAAGAATTACTAAATGCAATCCTGTTGACATTTATCGTTACTTTATTTAACAAAATTTCGACTGATATGTGACTAGTAGTTCCTTGTTTGATTCACTTACATCTCGTGTACACTCGGATGATAAAAATGAGTCCCTCAATGGCGAGTAAGATGTGTAACCACCGTACAGTCGTATAAATACGAAAGACCTCGCCCCGTCGACTTGGATGATAGTTCCCTGAACGATGGGTAAGATGAGTAGCCACCATACAATCGTATAAATACGAAAGACCCCATCTCGTCGTCTATATGAGTGAATGTACCAGATAGGAATCAACAAGTTTCTAGTTGTCATATAAAAGCGATGTTCATTCACTAAAGTGAATAACTTCTTAACATCTCCAAACAATCCAATGGAAAAAATCCCTACTGATGAATAATACACACTCGCTAGTATGCAATGAACTGACGAAGTAATTTCTGATAATCAATTGCAGATCACGAGTTCGAAATACTCGTTACTCAAAAAAAAAACTATTCATGAAAAATATCCTAGCTGGAAAAATGTCTAAAAGACCAAACATCTGCTTAATAAAGTCAATCAATGGTGAGAATTTCGTATAATGATGCCTGCCATATCATATGGTCACTCCATATTCTAGCAAATTCGAAGTATATAAAGTTAAACCATGTCTTAATAATCGTATCACTCCTATTAGAAAAATATACATGTGTGCCCAGTATTCATGAAAATAATCGTATCAGGTAGTTATGACTCTTACAGTACCTTTCAAAATCAGCTGTAATTAAATTTCCAAGATCGTCGATTTTCCCTACATAATGAATTTCTCGAAAGATCGGCGTGAATAGCATTCCATCCATGAAATGACGATTGCCTTCGAAATCCCAAGTGAATCAGCTGGTGGACTCCTCTCGTCAGGAATCGAATCCATCGCTCTGCGGTGCCATCTTGTCTCTATTTGCGTCTACTCGGACATGTTGAACTTCGGATTACCCATAGCGGATATTGTCCAACTCCTTCTCGAAAATGTTCATGGAAACAGCGGACCCCCTACTCCTCTTCTAAGTTACGCCACTGTTCCGTTAAATGTCCAGTTTGAGTATTGTAAGTTCAATCTCAAATGACTGCTAAGTCTCACTTTCGTAAGATAAAATTTTACTTGAGAATGTTCAAGATTACGAAACACCCTGTAGTTGTCTGTATTCATGAAACTGCATAAGAAATAAATCTTATTAATGCACGATCTAATGTTCATCAGTGCCTATGCTAACAACATTCCGTTTACTTGAAATAGTTAAAGTCGCTTTGAATGCGTTATATAAAAGCATAGTCAAAGTTATTCATAAAAGCCTATGTTCAAACTGCGTTGAAATGTAGCTTGTAATAAAGTCTCCAACTACTTGCAGTGCGGTTCTGACATATCCCGGCCGTCTGTAATTGCTTCCTCGGCTAGCCCGCCTGGATCAATGACCCGCCTGGCCTTCGCTGCTCGGCGATGCAGGAACTGTCGCCTACACTTTGCCGTGACAGTTTCGGTATGTTACGTGACCTTCACGGTGCGTCTCGCTTGCGCTATAGAGCTGCTCCTAATGCTCGTCTGACTGAGCTCAACTGAATGTGCTGACACTGTCTTCTTGCTTATGTGCTCGGCGCAGGCACGTGGTGTAGTCCCCCACCACAGTGCTCTTGCGTCACGATCATAGTCTCGAACCCAGATCATCTCGGCTATTCCGTTATAAAATAACTTAAGGGTTATCGGACTTCCATAAAATTATTTCCACATATAATGCATGTTACATATCCTCTTCTAAGATGTTTAATTACCATAATTCCATAAATATCTCAATAAAGCTTCACATCTCTATCCATAATTCCATCTTCTTATAGACGTCAATGCCTCCTTGATTCTAGACCTCCTACGTCATCTTGACATTCTTCTTGACGCGATCGGTGCGCTATCTTTTAAGAGCTCTTCTCAAAACCTCAACTACAGCTTAATGTCTGCTGGCGTAGCCGATAGCCTAAACTAGGTATCGGGTACATCTCTCCCGTACATCTCCTTTTTTTAATCAGGATTGAGAAAAAAAAATACACTCTCAGGCATTCTACATATAATTCATGTACACGATAGCTCTACAATTCCCTTACTCAGCATGATGGTATTTCCTGATGCTAGCTGCATTAAAAGTTCCTACAACTTCATCAGTATCCATTCTGACAATCTTGTAGCTATTATTCTGGTATGTTTGTTCAATACGGAACGGTCCAGCGTACAATGGAGCGAATTTATGGTAGATCTTCAGCTGAAGGTTCGAAGTGACTGGCTTCCTAATCAGCACCTCATCATTTTCTTGAAATGGCTCGTGGAACCTCCTTCCTGCCTGTCTCCTGGCTCTTTTCTCCGCCTGTCTTCTGAGCCTCTCTCCTGCCATCTCGACTCTTCTTTCTTGTGTGGGTTGAGGATCTACTGGTGCCCTCACGACTCGGTCCCATGGTCTATCCGGTTTCAATCCATGATGAAGCATGGACGGAATCTGTCCTGTGCTTTCATGTACTGTGGAGTTCAAGCATTGGCTAATGATGGGTATCACTTCCATCCATCTATGGTGTTGCCTTGACACATATAAGCGACACAGCTTACTTATCTCCGGCATAATTCTTTCGGCGGGATTTCCCTCTGGATACCGTACAGAATTAAACACATGCCTTATTCCTAAACGTTCCATAGCAGTAGAAAATTCCATACTAGTAAATTGCGATCCATGGTCACTCAACAAAACTTCAGGTTTCCCCATGCTCGGAATAACTGTTTTCTCAAGTCTGTTTATCACGTATTTGGATGTAGCTTTCTGTATAGGGTATAGAGATACGTATTTCGAAAATACGTCAACTGTTACCAAAACGAACTGATTGCCTTTCGTCGAACGAGGAATCGGACCGAAAATGTCCGTCGCGAAAAGTTCTCTTGGCTTGCTGGGTAATATTGATCTAGGAACTTCTTTCATTAACTTAGATGAGTATTTACTTCGCTGACAACTGTCACAGGTCTTTATGACGTCGCGAATCGTTTGTCCCATTTGTCTCCAAACAAAAGTTTCTTGAGCGAGAGCCAAAGTCTTGTCTACACCTACATGAGCTGCAGTTCGGTGTATCATCCAAATAACTGGTTTGACAAGCTTGGGTGGGATCACTACTCTAAGTTTAGTATGATCCTGGTCGATATATTGGCATATAACACCTCCCATAATATGATATTTTCTAGCCTCTATCTCAGTTCTTTGAAAATCCGGATCAGCGTTGTCCATTCTGCGTGTCAAAAAACGGTAAATTCTTCGCAAAGGTGCATATCTCTTCTGAGTTTGCGCTAACAACTTCAACTTTTCTAGAGTACCATTATCCTCTTGAATCAAATTTATATGGTTGACAATTACTTCCTCACAAGGGTTTCTGCTCAACACATCTGCTAACAGATTTAACTTCCCAGGTCTATGTACAACAGTTGGGTTAAATTGCTGTAAGAACAGAGCCCATCTGGTGATGCGGTCACTCGCTAAGTCTGTCTTCATAATAAATTGGAGGGCTTTATGATCTGTGATCACTGTTATGTCATGTCCAAACAACACCTTCTTCCACGTTTTAAGAGCATGAACCACTGCTAATGCCTCTAACTCAGTTGCATAGTAATTCTTCTCACAATTCCTAAGCTTGCGACTGGTGAAAGCTAAATACCTATGTTTCTTGTCATCATCCAATTGATATAGGATCCCACTAATACCTATTTTGGATGCGTCTGTCTCTACAAAAAATCTTCTTGTAAAATCAGGATACTCAAGCTTTATATTTTGGATCAGCATTTTCTTGGCCGCTAAAAACGCTTGATTGCATCTATCGTCCCATTTCCATCGATTTCCCTTCCTTAATAAATCCTGCAGAGGTGCCATCGTCTCAGTATATTCAGGACAATGTGTTGAAAAGAACTGACACATGCCTAAAAACTGCCGTACCTCTTTAATCTTTCGTGGGGTTGGAAACTCTGAAATTGCCATGATCTTCTTTGGATTGGGCCTATAACCATTTCCATCGATTCTGTGTCCAAGAAATTCAATTTCTTCATGAAAGAACTGACATTTATTGAAATTCACCTTGAAGTTCGTTCTCCTAAGATCTTCAAAAAGCATTTGAAGGTGCCTGATATGTTCTTCCGCTGTCTCAGACGCTATAATCAGGTCATCAATATAGCTTACCACATGCTCCTTAACTGCATCTGACAAATTTTCATCTAGTGCTCGGATCATCACCGGACCACTATTTTTCACTCCAAAAGGTAACCTATTGAATACATATGTTTTATGGTCAAGCAAGAACCCTGTGTATTGTTTGCAGTCTTCTGCTAGCTCAACATGATAATAAGAACTAGTCAGATCGATTGTCGAGAAGAAACTCTTTCCTCTGAATCGGCGTAACAATTCACGAATAACAGGTGGTCTGTCATGTTCAGGAAGAACTCTTTCATTAAGGGCTCTAGCATCTAGACATATCCTCAGCTTACCGTTAGGTTTCTTGACAACAGCTAAAGGATTCAAATAAGCAGTTGGCATTTTCTTAATTATTCCATCTGTCTCCATGTCGCTTATCATTATGCTAACTTCCTCCTTCCATTTATCCGGAATGGGATATAAATTTTTATGGTATGGTTTGTCATCCATCAACTTGATGCTGTAGGTAAAATTTTCTATGAGACCTGGTTTGTCATTGAATATGTCCTCATATTCTGAAATTACTTGATCAAACTGCCCCTTAATTTCTGGATTTATTTTACTTGTCATGCCAATTTTATCTTCTATAGACCTTTCAACGCTGCATACAATTTCATCCAATATATCCTCTCTAAAGAATGTCATCTCCGATTCCTGATTTTCCATGACCCCTTCTTGAAAGTACATGCGCCTACTCTGCATATCTATGATCAGGCCACTTTCACTTAAGAAATCCACTCCTAGGATCATGTCAAAATGTAGTTGACCCACTACTAGAAACATCTGTTCAAAACTTCTGGTTCCAATCCCAACATCTAAAAGTACCTGACTTTTACATTTCATACTCCTGTCTGGGATCACCCCTTGAATTTTGCTAACAACAGTTGGCAACATTGTAATTCCTCCTAATAATTTCAATTCATCCAGGCAACCTATGGATATCAAGCTCACCATAGCCCCTGTGTCTACAAGTGTCCTTATTTCTTTTCCCATGACTTCCACACCAATAACTGGCAATTCATGTCTATTTTCCCGGTGTACTATGTCTTCTTCCTCGATTAAATCCTCGTCCTTGACCTGATACGTTTCCACGATGACGATCGATTCCCAATGATTTGCATTTTTCTCTAGAGTTAATTTGACGTTTTTTTTTCCTTCGCCACTCGTGCTCGCTCGATTGACATCTCTCACTGTCTCCTCGAGTGGTGCACTAGGCTGTCTATCTTATTGCCTTGACCTCTCATGTCCACGATTATCCCGTCTGTCGTTAGGATCGTTTCTTCGGCCATCCTGCCTGTCGTTCCCATTATACTGTTGACCTTGGCTCCAGTTATTTCTGCCCCGATATCTATTGTTATATCGATTCCTGTCTTGATATCTGGAATTCTGGTTATAATTCCTATATCGGCTATCTCTCGCTTCTTGATCGTATGGCCTCTCATATGGTCCTCTATATCGATCATTTCCTCGAGCGTTACGGATGTTTCCTCGATTCCCTTCGTTCCGTCGGTTTTCCCAGGAATCCCTTCTGTCCGTTTTAGCTGCATTGTCTACGACTACCGCATTCACTTCTTGCGTGTTTCTATTGTCGTTTCTGTTGCTCCTAGGCGTAACTTGAGCGCTTGTATAGTCCAATCGCCGTAAAATGTCGTCATAGTGCTCCAGTGTATTGGCTCCCAACGCTATCAGTGATCGCTGTACCTCAATCGGTAACTGTCTCGCTATAGCTTGCAAAAGCTCTTCTTCTGGCAATGGAGGAATAAGGAACTGTAATTTAGCCAGCTGTGACGTGAAATAGTTGGCATAATGCGTCGGATGTGACGTAGAATAGCGCTTTGAGTACATCTCCGCTCTTACGTTAAGTTGATCCTCGGCACTCCAAAATCTCCTCAAGAAAGCTATGGCAAATTGCTCCATGTTCACAAAATTGCTTCTGAACGCTCTAAACCACGTAAGCGCAGATCCATCTAAGGCGCGTTCGACTATCCTTAGCTCTCTTTCTTTGGCTACCCTATGTTCCGCCATGTAGTCTCGAATATCTCGCAGAAATTCGACTGGTGTGACTCCTGTATTTCCCGAAAACTTTCTCGGTTTGTCATCCAGATTTCTAATAATGGTGACTGGACCTGAGTATCGTTCGCTTGGACCCAACGTACTCCTATTCGAACTTGGATTATCCTGAGGGGTTGAACTAGCCCTTTCGAATGTCACATTCGGTTGCATTTGACGGTCTTCTCCCATGCTCGCTTCTTGATTCGTCATACTGCGGTCTATCGCTGTTTGATTTATCAATGTTTCCCCTGATGTTATGTTCTGACTGGTGAAACTGTTAAACATGGATTCTAGTTTAGTTATCCTGTCTTCTGCTAATTTCTTGACCTGCGTCTTTAATTCATCTAACGATGTAACATCCTGCGTTTTGTTACACTCGTCTAAGTCGTTTCTTAACTTGTCAATTTTTCCTTCGCACGTGTTCTTTACTGACGCGACTTGTTCTTTTAACAGATCAACATCTGTTCTAAATAGAGTTGAATCTATCTTCATCGCTTCTTTGTTTTCCGTAAACCTCGCTTCTAAGTTTGCCATACCTGCGATTAATTTTTCATCTAACCCTTCACGTTTCTCTTTTGCTTCGGCATCGACCTCACTATACCGTTCTTCCACAATTGCACCGACTCTATTTTTGAACAAAGCTAAGTTTTCATTAACCTTTTGCTCTATATCGTCGTCTATCTTCCTAATATCTTTCTGCAATTGATTTTCTAATGATTTTAAATTAGAATTGACCTCTCCCAAGACTTCCTCTTTAATGGTCCCAATTACTGTCTTTAAATCTTTAATCTCGTTACCTAGATTCGTTTCTAGACCTTTAATCTTAGTCTCGAAAGATACTTCGGAAGACCAATCTTGAATTTTGCCTACATCTGCCACTAAACCATCGATGTCGAATCTCAACTTCGATACATCTGATTTAATGTCTTTCTGTATGGACATAACGTCTGTTCTTAAAGTAAAAATATTTTCTTCTCCTCTACTTTCTAATTCAATAATATTTTTTCTTAATATTTGAACATTTTCCTCTCCTTTCATGTTTACTGCAATTATGTCTAATTGTAAAGTCTTTAGCATCTCATTATTCTTTAAAGTTAAACTATTCTCTAATCTAGTTAACTTGTTTTCTAATTCAGTGTTAGTTTCTTCACTACGAGACTGTAATCTCTCTTCCAATGACTTAAAATTATCTTTCAAGTTAGCTTCACTAGCTTTTAAATGACTTTCAGTACTAGTCTGTAATCTAGTTTCTAATGACTTCAACTCATCTTTATTATTTGACTGTAATAATTTTAAATTTTCTTCAGTACTAGTCTGTAATGACTTTAAATTTTCTTCATTACTAGTCTGTAGCCTAGTCTCTAATGACTTTAAACTGTCGTTCAGATTGCCTTCGCTATTAGCCTGTAATGCTTGTACATTCTCTTTACATTTAGCTTCTAATCTAGCTTCTGAATTATTAATTTGTTCTTTAACTTCCGTTTCCATCTTAGAAATAGTTTCTGCAATACCAGACATACCCGTCTGTAACTCTCCTAACACCTTCGCTAAATCTTCCGGCAACATAATTATATTTTCAATATAGGTTTTATATAGAGACGTTAGACAACAACACATCACAATGTCTCAATTCCTGCATTCACTTGGGTATAGGAAAAATGTCTTATAACTAACATGATATTATACTAATACGATTAACATGAACACTGGATTGGGCACACAAGTACATTGTCTGACTAAGTTTAATAAATTTTGTAACACACTTAAATGAACTTGAGATCAATCTCTCAGTAATCTAAATCTGATGTGATTCCATAGAATAAACAAAATCGAAAAGCCCCACTAGTTGGATAAAGCCAATTCTCCCTCTCTCTCTGTACCCGTTCGTCCTGGGGATGCGATGACCCATCTGCTATAACATCGCATTCCTGGAGTTCCAGGACAGAGCGAAGTTAAATGAACCTCTAGTCAAATAAGGAATGTGTCGGAAATTCAGCTGAGTTATCGAAAAAGCAGTGGGTATCACGAGACAAAGTATCTCTAGGGTCGTTACGGGCTTAAGTTTAATAGAAACAATGCAAATATAAATGGGCGCCATCAACTGAATTCCTAGCAAACCACTTCCTTTCCGGATAAGCCTTACTCAAGACAAGGAAAGAAAAAGGAACATCACACCATCATCAGATCACCACTAAGATAAAAACAAATTTATTTTACTTTGATAGTCAGACAGACATTTTAAATATAACTCCTACCTAAGAGTATGGTCGAATGCCAAAGTTAAATTGTCATTGTCCAAAAATCGAACCATCTCTTTTCTATTCCAAAATTATTTTTATCCACATAACAAGAAAAATTTATAAAGTTCTCTTGGGTTCTCAGGATCACTGTAGCACTATGTCTTTCGTCACTGACATTTGTGAAACCTGAGACCTAATTTCTCTTTAATTTAACATCAATGTGGATTTAAAAATGTTATTAATCTGTCTAAACATACACATATAATAATCACACATATTAAATATCACGTAAATTATGGTTTGCATGGCATAATTTGAATGTTGAACATGTTAATCAAATGCTTCTAAACATCGAATAATTAATTTACACTATTTACATCGTCATTAATCTCTTATCTGTGAATTACAGAAAATTCAAATTCTCATTGGTCATCATTATCGTCATCATCAAAATTAAATATTTCTCACATTAATTCTCACTTCAAAATTCTACATATTTCTGTCAGAATCGTTAATTCATCACCATTACATCATTTAAATTCTCAATTCAAGTTGCAATTCCTTCAAATTATATCTCAATTAAATTTATTTAATTCCATATAAATTCTTTAATCATCAGCTTCTTTAATTAATTATCACCTTCTAATTCAGTTACTCATCATCATTACAATCGTCTATTAATTCATTTCAATCAGTTTATTTATTCAATCTTTAATTCATCCATTTATTTAATTCATCGATTTATTCAAAAATTTAATTTATCAACTTATTTAAATTTCAATCATCTGGTTATTTAGATTTTATTATTTCATCTAGTCATTCTGATTTTTATTTCATTAGGTCAGATCGTTAATATGCTTAAATCTCAGATTATTATTTCGTTAATTATTATTTTCAGAAAATCTTGTATTATCAACTTTATTTATTTGTTTAATTTCCTAACAAATTGTTTAATAAGGTTTATAGAACGTTGTCTTACAGTTTTATCACTTCCAAGTTATATCTCGTATTTAATTTATCATGCCAAAAAATATTATTGTCTCCACGACATCACGTTGGATCTAACTATCCACAACGACATTACATTTCTTCAATACTTCAAATATCACATTTGAATACAATAATTATTCCACAAAACTCCATAAATATTCAGCACATACAGCATGAATCTCAACAATTACGCTAGACTGGGTACGACGACCTCATGTCTGCCTCAAAATACATTATCAACGTTGCAACTATCACATGGCAACTTCCACAAAATGCCTATCACAAACTTCACTTAACCATGTTGCATGATCTACAAAAAATATATAACTGGCTTCAAATTATCAACGCACACGATCTCCTATAACTGTAATTACTCTGATCACATCTAGACAACTTCTTAAACAATTGGAAAAATATTACTTCAATAATTTAAGATCTGCTTTCAAATAGCATAAATTCTCTTACAATTCTTATAATTCACATCACAGAAAAACACCAATGTGCTATAATCTCTCATATCAAAATCTGCAATACTGATCTGCCTTGAAGTAAATCTTGACCATTAATGATTAATCTTACAAGATTCAATTACTTTAAATCCTTCTCAAAGGTATCAAACACAATTATAAAAATCATCAAAGCATTAGCTGTAACAGCTGTTAAACTGAAATTACTCTCAAAATAGTATAGCAACAAAATATTGGATTGGCAAACAAGAATTACTAAATGCAATCCTGTTGACATTTATCGTTACTTTATTTAACAAAATTTCGACTGATATGTGACTAGTAGTTCCTTGTTTGATTCACTTACATCTCGTGTACACTCGGATGATAAAAATGAGTCCCTCAATGGCGAGTAAGATGTGTAACCACCGTACAGTCGTATAAATACGAAAGACCTCGCCCCGTCGACTTGGATGATAGTTCCCTGAACGATGGGTAAGATGAGTAGCCACCATACAATCGTATAAATACGAAAGACCCCATCTCGTCGTCTATATGAGTGAATGTACCAGATAGGAATCAACAAGTTTCTAGTTGTCATATAAAAGCGATGTTCATTCACTAAAGTGAATAACTTCTTAACATCTCCAAACAATCCAATGGAAAAAATCCCTACTGATGAATAATACACACTCGCTAGTATGCAATGAACTGACAAAGTAATTTCTGATAATCAATTGCAGATCACGAGTTCGAAATACTCGTTACTCAAAAAAAAACTATTCATGAAAAATATCCTAGCTGGAAAAATGTCTAAAAGACCAAACATCTGCTTAATAATGTCAATCAATGGTGAGAATTTCGTATAATGATGCCTGCCATATCATATGGTCACTCCATATTCTAGCAAATTCGAAGTATATAAAGTTAAACCATGTCTTAATAATCGTATCACTCCTATTAGAAAAATATACATGTGTGCCCAGTATTCATGAAAATAATCGTATCAGGTAGTTATGACTCTTACAGTACCTTTCAAAATCAGCTGTAATTAAATTTCCAAGATCGTCGATTTTCCCTACATAATGAATTTCTCGAAAGATCGGCGTGAATAGCATTCCATCCATGAAATGACGATTGCCTTCGAAATCCCAAGTGAATCAGCTGGTGGACTCCTCTCGTCAGGAATCGAATCCATCGCTCTGCGGTGCCATCTTGTCTCTATTTGCGTCTACTCGGACATGTTGAACTTCGGATTACCCATAGCGGATATTGTCCAACTCCTTCTCGAAAATGTTCATGGAAACAGCGGACCCCCTACTCCTCTTCTAAGTTACGCCACTGTTCCGTTAAATGTCCAGTTTGAGTATTGTAAGTTCAATCTCAAATGACTGCTAAGTCTCACTTTCGTAAGATAAAATTTTACTTGAGAGTGTTCAAGATTACGAAACACCCTGTAGTTGTCTGTATTCATGAAACTGCATAAGAAATAAATCTTATTAATGCACGATCTAATGTTCATCAGTGCCTATGCTAACAACATTCCGTTTACTTGAAATAGTTAAAGTCGCTTTGAATGCGTTATATAAAAGCATAGTCAAAGTTATTCATAAAAGCCTATGTTCAAACTGCGTTGAAATGTAGCTTGTAATAAAGTCTCCAACTACTTGCAGTGCGGTTCTGACATATCCCGGCCGTCTGTAATTGCTTCCTCGGCTAGCCCGCCTGGCCTTCGCTGCTCGGCGATGCAGGAACTGTCGCCTACACTTTGCCGTGACAGTTTCGGTATGTTACGTGACCTTCACGGTGCGTCTCGCTTGCGCTATAGAGCTGCTCCTACCTGCTCGTCTGACTGAGCTCAACTGAATGTGCTGACACTGTCTTCTTGCTTATGTGCTCGGCGCAGGCACGTGGTGTAGTCCCCCACCACAGTGCTCTTGCGTCACGATCATAGTCTCGAACCCAGATCATCTCGGCTATTCCGTTATAAAATAACTTAAGGGTTATCGGACTTCCATAAAATTATTTCCACATATAATGCATGTTACATATCCTCTTCTAAGATGTTTAATTACCATAATTCCATAAATATCTCAATAAAGCTTCACATCTCTATCCATAATTCCATCTTCTTATAGACGTCAATGCCTCCTTGATTCTAGACCTCCTACGTCATCTTGACATTCTTCTTGACGCGATCGGTGCGCTATCTTTTAAGAGCTCTTCTCAAAACCTCAACTACAGCTTAATGTCAGCTGGCGTAGCCGATAGCCTAAACTAGGTATCGGGTACAGTATCAAATGGTTTATAGAAACGACAGAAAACGCTAATGGAATCGATGATTGCAACACAAAATATTATGCAGTAATACTAAACCAGTCGTTAACAAGGAATTAGTGTAGCGCATGTATGGCGTAGTGGTGGATCCTGGGCTCATAGTCTAGACTCTAGAGGTTCGTGGATCAAATCTCAGCAGGTTCAAATTTCTTTACTTAGTTTTTTTTGGTATTTATTGATTTATAACTACTCCCACGTTATAATGTTAAGCATATATAGTGTGTATTTGCAATCGAAAATATTATACATATACTTATAACACCACATAAGTTATTTCAACCCTCGACTACAGCAATTAAAATTCGTTGTCCTTGATCCACGCTAGAGTATATTGTTGTTGTTTTTGTTGTTGATTCTTTACGGGTTTTGTGGCATCATGGTCTTGTAGCCCCGTGTACTTGAGTGTGTGTAGACGTTGTCTGATAACCTGTGTCACTGTGATGTCTGTAGGCTTACAAGTGTATGTACTTTTAAGCGAGGAAGGATTTGGGTAGGAAGCTGTTGTTGTTCTTTCATTTGAGATGCATGGACATCATGGTCATTTAGCCCCGTGTACTTGGGTGAGCGTTGAATTTTGTCTGATAACCTGTGTTATTGTAATGACTTTATTAGTGTGTATATATATTCAGGTGAGGATTCAATTAATCAACGCATACTATCCGTATTGTGCCCGTTTAGACCGGAGTCCGCACGACCACATATGCATTTTACCAAAAATCAGTCAGCACGAGAGTCAAAATATCCCGGGGCGCCAGATGGGTTAAAGCTAATCGCAAAAACGACATCAAATGAAAAAAATGCTTTACTGATTTTTGGCTCAATGCAACAATAAGGATAGAAGGAGATTCAACTGGGCATAACACATCATGTAAAATTATCTCATTTTATTCTGAATTTAAAATTTGACTGCAAAAATAAAATGCTGAAAGCAGCATCATCCATGTGTGACGACCCACATTACTATTAACACTATGTACAGAAATTTTCCAACACATTGGACAATTATCTTTGGAAACACAAGTCTGATTAGCCTATCAGTCCTGTAGACTGTGTTCCAAAATTATATCCGTTATTTATGATTAAATCCAGTTCAAATTTAATTGTCTTTACTGGAAATATTGTAGTTCACTGGTTGAATTTTTACATAATATTAACACTCGTAGAATAATTGTTCATAGAATTTTTAACTTTCACTTATTTTTCCAGTTTCAAAAAATTATTGTCAAAAAATATTATTATCTCTGAATCAACACAAATTATGTACACATATTAATAACATCATCTGAAAAGTATTTGACCTGTGAGCATAGCATCGAAGAACTGTGCGAAGCACAACAAAATTACTTGTTCTTCTGACATTAAACGTTTCGAGAAGTGACTCGATTATGAACTTCAAGTTCCTAACAAAATATATGATTTCTGAATCATCAACTTGATCAATAAAAATTGTTGGACCATTCAACTATTCGATTCTCCACTTGGAATCATTATTAAGAAAAATATTTATATTTAAGGCCATTTTAGTAACTTTCACAACTTGCAATTCTTCGACAGAATGCGGAAATAAGAATTGTAGCTTCATAATAAATTCATTTAGTTCATGGCACTAGGATTGAAAACATCCTTCAAATTATTCGTGGTTATAGAATTATTTTTAATTGGCAGTGGCCCATTCTATTATTTGTGTGAGAACACAATATTCCAACAACAACGGCAAAGGTCTTCCTCTGAAGAAGAATAAAATACTATCATGACAAATCCGGGTT
Organism: Meconema thalassinum; assembly: GCA_946902985.2. NCBI lineage: Eukaryota > Metazoa > Arthropoda > Insecta > Orthoptera > Tettigoniidae > Meconema > Meconema thalassinum. The sequence goes on from OX336389.2 coordinate 1,168,601,214, forward strand.
CTAGCAAAATCAAAGTCTTAATGGAATCCGTAAACAAGGTTGAAATAAGAACTGATGGTTTTTAAGAAATAACCTTTGGGTCATTCATACGACGCAATGTGTAGTTCCAATACTCCTTCAACACTGAGTCATAGAACCTGCTATTTGATTGATGCTCAAATAAAAACCTCCTCATTCCTGCGACTTAAACATGCGCACCTGGGAATGGCATCTCAACTACTCCACACACATAAATTTTCTTCCCAAAATTTATACAATAAATCAAGCCTCTGCTTGTTATCAACACTGGAAGATTGATAAACTTACAAGTTTATTTTATTTTACCATTCAGTTCAACCCGTGAAGTTACCATACTTATGATAATCTTTATATCACTTTCGAAAGTGTATCTACGTCATGATTTTATATAAATACAAAAATATCCTAATTGATACAAATATCATTTGCTTCCCGTTTCATGCCTCTCCGTGTTATCTGAAAAATATACTTTGCTCAATGCAAATATTAACTGTTCAACCAGAACTGTAATGTTGGTTGAATGCGGGCTTGCGCTAACCACTCTCCTTCGGAAAATCACCTGTTCCAAACTAGAAATGATTAAACTACTTCATAGGCTCTCTCTCAATAAATGTGATTATTAGAAAATATAAGATCCAAGAATTATTTAGAAAAGTTATGAAAATTATTATTATTATTATTAGTGGATTATTATTATTATTAGTTATATTATTGTAAATATATTTAATTATTATTTCATTATGTGAGAATCCACATGTTCGATTCTTCGAATATGGATAAAATATCCATTTCTCAACAAAAATAATTATTAACTTTTACAGTTACATCGGCTGATTACCGTGATTATCAAAAAATATGAAACATTCAAATAAATGCTCGTTCTGCTCGGTCATCGGTCCTAAACTGTTCTGAGTGCTGAAAATACTCAGACTAACTATAATATGTCTTGCGTAAATCATTGCAAGATTTAAATACGAAGAAAAATAAATGTGTTGGTCATCTGCAGAAAATGAGTTTGTTCCAATTAGCTAGGCATAATATAAAGTCAAAAGTGGCTTACATTTCTCGTTGGTCTTGAAGCGTAGTGAACCTGGTCTGTACCAGATTTATCCAGATACATGCCATATCGGACACGAACGTCTAATCCTTGTATCGGCCGCCATTATATACCCACAATCTGTCTAACACGACATAGTGGAGATATTTCTTGAAGTTTGAAGTAACTGCTGATCCATTTTAATATTGACTTCTGTTAAAGCCATAGCATTTTGCTTAAATGGGGTCAGATCTAAGTGATCTATTCTCAAATATGTCAGTTGTAACATAACTCACGGTAATCTTTTCAGTACAAGAAAACACTGACAGTCGAAACCAATCAACGGCTGTTCTGAAGATCGTTCCCTGGGCATGGCTTATCACCATCTATCATGCGCGAAGCAACATATAGTTTCCCTTCGTCGGCTAATGATCAACACCGTGATAGACTGGCCTTCAATATACTGAAATATCGGAGTGGTTATCGAGTTACAATTTATGAAACTGACTAATTGGATTAAAATATCCAAGTATTAAATTATTATTACTGGACTGTGACAAAGTACTTTCTAGACAAAGTCTAGCATATGTCCATATCGAAATAAAATATTTCACCAGTGTCCGTAGAAAAATAACAATCACCTTAGTGATTCTCTCTGCCGGAAACTTACTAAGTTCCACATATCTCGCAGCACTTTTGTAACTATCACAATTTAAAGATATCTTCTGCGTAGATCCGGCAACCATGTGCCTTGGCTCAGCGTGGCAGCACCTTATCATGCAAGAGCTTGGTTCGAAGTGAGCTGATGTTGCTTGGGCCGGCCGGCTTTTATTCAAAACGGTCAGGTCCACGCTGCATCACGCTGAAATATGGAAATCCTCATATCTCCGGTATCCCTAGTCCGATTTACTTGATACAAAGTGCATTCTCTTTCATTTGGCCGTGCCAGTAATCTGATCTAAGTCTCAAGTCTCTACTCCATGGCTAACTATTTAATCAACAAATAGTCTCGACCTCTGCTACTACTCGCTACGTCACTTGACATGCTCTTGGCTGCATAAAGTTTCCATTCCCTTCTGGAAGTAATGGAGCGCGATATTCAAATATCTCAACTTTCAAAAGCGGCTGTAGCCTTTCCCTTGATATCTAGGTGTCTGAATCTTGGAATACCCATTCCTAGAGTTGGGCACATCCACCCCACACCTAGCAAAAAATAAAAATTGAAAAATTTTTATTTTTCCTATCTACACATTAAATCATCTGGTTCTTGAATAGTAAATCTTCAAATTCGCGGCATTATAAGTTCCCACGATGTTACCAGTTCGTGTATTGGCGATCTCATAGCTTCCATTGTTGTTTACTTCCACAAAATCATCATCATTTGGATCCATGTCTCCCTGTAGAAAACGAAAAATGTTTCTAAAACGTCGGTCTCTCCTCTGGGATAAATGCAACAATCTTAACCTTCTCAAGGTATCCTCATCCTCCTGCGTCAGGTTTACTTGAAAAACCTTAGATGTAGACTCCACTGCTCTACTCAATAAATCGGCTCCAACGTTCAACTTTCCAGGAGTGTGTTCAACAACTAGGTTGAATTGTTGAATAAAAAGTGACCATCTAGTTATCCTATCACTGGCAAAGTTTGTTCTCAAGATAAACTCCAATGCATGGTGATCAGTCCTCACAATTACTGAATGTCCAATTAACATTTTCTTCCATGACTCCAACGCGAAGATTACAGCAAGTGCTTCTAACTCTGTGGTGTAATAATTCCTTTCTGATGGACGAAGTTTCCTGCTTATGAACGCCAGGTAACGTCTCTTGTGATCTTCATCTTCTTGAAGAAGAATAGCTCCAATCCCTACGGTGGATGCATCGGATTCTATGATGAAATTCTTGGTAAAGTCAGGATACTCTAATTTCACGCTGTTTACCAATAACCTCTTGGCATCTTGAAATGATTGTTCACAATCTTCATTCCATTTCCATTTGTTTCCTTTCTTAATAATTCCTGCAATGGAGCAACCGTCTTGGTGAAGCTTGGACAATGCCCTGCAAAGAATTGGCATGTCCCGAGAAAACTGCGGACATTCTTCACTCTAGTAGGTCTAGGGAAATTTGCAATCACCTGTATCTTTGTCTCATTGGGACGGTATCCTTCACCATCCAAAATGTGGCCCAAAAATTTTATTTCCTTCCGAAAGAACTGACATTTTCGAAGGTTTACTTTAAAGTTCGCTTTTCTCAAATCTGCGAATAACATCTGAAGATGTAGCAAATGTTCCTCCTTAGTCTCAGATGCAATTAGGATATCATCTATGTAACGAATTGCTATCTCTTTTACTTCAGGACTCAAGTTTTGTTCCAGTGCTCTGATCAAAACAGATCCAGATGTTTTGACTCCAAATGGTAGACGGCGGAATACATATGTCTGCTGGTCAAACATAAATCCTGTAAACGTTTTGGAATCTTCACTAAGCCTAATGTGATGGTAGGACGAAGTGAGATCAATATTAGAGAACCAGACCTTGCCTTGGAATTTCCTTAACAGTTCCCTAATGATTGGTGGTCTGTCATACTCTGGCAGCAATCTTGAATTCAAATTTCGCGCGTCTAAACATAGTCTCAGACTTCCATCTTGCTTAGACACTACTGCTAATGGATTGACATAAGAGGTAGTGTACTTTTCAATCACATTGTTACTTTCCATCTCTTTGATAAGCACTTTTATCCTTTCTCGATGCTTTTCCGCTATCGGATACAATTTAGCATGGAAAGGTGCATCATCATTTACACGAATACGATATTCAAAATCTTTGATTTCACCAGGTTTAATATCAAAAATATCGTGATACTCTTCCAAAATTTTTCCTAGCTCTGGGGACTCCTTCTCAGTGTAAACTTCTCTTCCTTCAGCTTCATGAAAAATCAGAGACCATTGAGCATCTCCCTCGATGTCTTCCTCTTCATTTCCCTCGAAGTTTATCTCTTCGGTATTCTTGAATCGGATCGTCTCTGTCTTCATGTCTATCACTGCTTGATATTTCTGAATGAAATCCGCTCCCAATATCATGTCAAAAGCCATGTCCTTCATTACTACAAACACATGTCGGAAATCATGTCCTCCAATAGTAACACATAAGTATAATTGTGTTTTACACAGAGATATTTTGTTGGGTATTATTCCTTGGATTTTAATTCCTGATACTGGAATCTCCTCTAAATTCTCTTTGAGCTTCCACAGAATATAAAGCTTCTCGCTCACAAGACAAAGCATAGCCCCAGTATCAATTAAAGTATCGACAGGCATACCGAATACTTCGCATGATATGATTGGCATTTTAATTCTTGTACCCATTTCTTTCCGTTCGTCATTATGTTGAATTAAGTCATCATCCTCTGCTTGCCATTTAATAATTCTGGAAGTGAAAGTGTTTAAAATTCTATCTTCTACTGTGAATTCGAAGTTTTTTTTCTTTTCCATTCCCCCGGGATTGTTGTGTTCCCGATGGACCTGGTTCATTGAGCTTCTGTTCCAAGAACTGCGAGTTTTCTTGGTGTCTTTCTTCCAAGTTCTTCCTCGTCTCCTTATTGAACTCTTCATTGGACTGACGAGTATTCACATTCCCTCTGTTATTGTAGTTATTGTTTCTACCATAGTACCTTCTTTCCTGGTACCTTCCTTGATTATCCCTTGGCCTTGTCCATCGAGTATTATATCGATATCCACCATCCGCTCTCGCATAAGGCTTGTAACTGTATCGGTTATTGTACTGATTCCATCCTCTTTTATCGGGCTCTTCCCTCGGCGTTTTCTCTTCTCGCCCCTCTCGAATCTCTCGAGGTGTTTGGGAATAACTGTCGGCCATAACAGCGTACACAGCGTTGTTATTCTTTCCTCCCTTCTGATGGAAGAATTGAGCAATCGTGTGATCAAGTTTCTGCAATACCTCGTCAAATTGCTCCATATTATAAATGTCAGCAGCGATCAAGGTTCTTTGGACGTCTGCTGGAAACTGACGTATTAATGCGGTAATCAATTCATTATCTGGCATCGGTGATCTAAATGTTGTAGTTTAGAAAGCTGTCCAGAAAAGTACGTAGAGTATCGAGTAGGCTGTGACGTCGAGAATCTCTTTGAATATAATTCTGCTCTGACTTGCTGTTGGGTTTCCGGGGACCAAAACTTTTTTAATAACCCACGGGAAAACTCCTCAAAATTGGTGAGAGTGGACCTAAAAGCTCTAAACCAAAGAAGTGCAGGACCTTCCAAAAATTTCCCTATCTCTCGGATCTGTCTTTCCTTAGGGATTTTGGAATCTTTTAGGTAATCACCTGCTTCTCTCAAGAATTCTACGGGTGTCACAGAATCTCGCCCTGAAAATTTAGAAGGCTTATCCTCTACATTCTTGAATACAGTTATGGGGTTGGATTGAAATATTGTCCTGACCTCATCCTGTCTTTGACTATCAGTTTCTCTAGCTGATCCTAGGTTTATCTGTATCTGTTCTTCTCCCCTTACACTTGACATTTTCAACAGATGGTCAGACTGTTTCTCGTCCTTGATTTGTGTTTTCATAGCCTCAATTTCCTTATGGTTTTCCTCTGCTATTTTTTTAATTGCTTCGGTTTCCTTACAGTTCTCCTTGACATCAGTGGATATCTGGTTCATAACAGCCTCGTGACTTTTCAACGACCCTGTCATATCTGATATGTCCTTCTGAGTTGCTTGAATATCTTTGGAAATTACTTGAAAATGGGATGACAAAGATTCCCTAATTTCCTTGACTCCCTCTTGGTTCTCCAGCTTGAGTGTGTCTTTAATTTCATCGATAACTGTGGTTTTAATTTCAGTTTGTAATTCATTAATCACACCTTCTCTTATTTCTCCCATTACGAGTTCTTTGAATTGTTCTGTCAAACGTTGAACAACTAGAATTGCCATCTCATTGCTCTCTTTCTTCACTCTGACTTCTTGGTTGATCATGTCTTCACCAACTTTCCTAAGACCATGTTCTATCCTATCAGCTAAGCTTTGGGATCTTAGATCGGCATCGCGAAATTTATCGTCCATTAAACTTGCGTTAGTGGCTAATGAAGTTTCGAGCTCATGTGTTTTTTCGCATAATTTAGTCATTTTACTCTCAAGTGACATTTTCAAAATTTCGGAATTCTCTTTAAATTTATTTTCCATAGAATTAAATTTACCATTTAAATTTTCTTTCAAAGAATCAGAACTTTCTTTAAGTTTATCATTTAAACTTTCTTTAAGTTTATTTTCTAAAGAATCAGAATTTTCTTTAAGTTTATTTTCTAAAGAATCAGAATTTTCCTTAAGTTTATCATTTAAACTTTCTTTAAGTTTATTTTCTAAAGAATCAGAATTTTCTTTAAGTTTATTTTCTAAAGAATCAGAATTTTCCTTAAGTTTTTCATTTAAACTTTCTTTAAGTTTATTTTCTAAAGAATCAGAATATTCTTTAAGTTTATTTTCTAAAGCCTCTGTATTTTCTTTCATAATGGCGGCTACACGCCGTCCAGATTCTTTGGAACTCTCTTCCAAACTCCTCATCATCCTCATCATCTCTTCCATAATTTTCAATTATTATTCAAAACTTAGGGGTATACATGTCGGCAGACACAAGCTTATAACTAGAACAAGAAATATGAATAGCTAATTGGAACACTCTAATAAAATGAGATTTGTCCTAATGTCGACGTGATGGAAAAACAAAATTCTCTACTTTTAAGAATTACATTTACCACAATATCACAAGAAAAATATGCAAGTTCTCAAATATCCTCCACCTGGATTCTAATAATGCGTATGTCCAGTCATCGAACGTTTACTACTGAATTTACTTGACGCCCTAATGGTTAAGCCATTATCAAAAATAATCAAACCCATTCAAATTATTAAACCCAGTTAAATTTTTAATTTTCCCCACTAATTGGGTTTCCTACTAATTTATTCATCCAAACCAGATATCTCTCAACTCCCAAAATATCTATATAAAAATTATCACAATTTAAATCGGCATGCGATTGACCGTGTCTAACTCGAGCCCCACGTTCGAAGCCATTTCTCTCTCTATCTTATTTTATGTGCCCGTTTAGACCGGAGTCCGCACGACCACATATGCATTTTACCAAGAATCAGTCAGCACGAGAGTCAAAATATCCCGGGGCGCCAGATGGGTTAAAGCTAATCGCAAAAACGACATCAAATGAAAAAAATGCTTTACTGATTTTTGGCTCAATGCAACAATAAGGATAGAAGGAGATTCAACTGGGCATAACACATCATGTAAAATTATCTCATTTTATTCTGAATTTAAAATTTGACTGCAAAATTAAAATGCTGAAAGCAGCATCATCCATGTGTGGCGACCCACATTACTATTTACACAATGTACAGAAATTTTCCAACACATTGGACAATTATCTTTGGAAACACAAGTCTGATTAGCCTATCAGTCCTGTAGACTGTGTTCCAAAATTATATCCGTTATTTATGATTAAATCCAGTTCAAATTTAATTGTCTTTACTGGAAATATTGTAGTTCACTGGTTGAATTTTTACATAATATTAACACTCGTAGAATAATTGTTCATAGAATTTTTAACTTTCACTTATTTTTCCAGTTTCAAAAAAATATTGTCAAAAAATATTATTATCTCTGAATCAACACAAATTATGTACACATATTAATAACATCATCTGAAAAGTATTTGACCTGTGAGCATAGCATCGAAGAACTGTGCGAAGCACAACAAAATTACTTGTTCTTCTGACATTAAACGTTTCGAGAAGTGACTCGATCATGAACTTCAAGTTCCTAACAAAATATATGATTTCTGAATCATCAACTTGATCAATAAAAATTGTTGGACCATTCAACTATTCGATTCTCCACTTGGAATCATTATTAAGAAAAATATTTATATTTAAGGCCATTTTAGTAACTTTCACAACTTGCAATTCTTCGACAGAATGCGGAAATAAGAATTGTAGCTTCATAATAAATTCATTTAGTTCATGGCACTAGGATTGAAAACATCCTTCAAATTATTCGTGGTTATAGAATTATTTTTAATTGGCAGTGGCCCATTCTATTATTTGTGTAAGAACACAATATTCCAACAACAACGGCAAAGGTCTTCCTCTGAAGAAGAAGAAAATACTATCATGACAAATCCGGGTTCTAGCAAAATCAAAGTCTTAATGGAATCCGTAAACAAGGTTGAAATAAGAACTGATGGTTTTTAAGAAATAACCTTAGGGTCATTCATACGACGCAATGTGTAGTTCCAATACTCCTTCAACACTGAGTCATCGAACCTGCTATTTGATTGATGCTCAAATAAAAACCTCCTCATTCCTGCGACTTAAACATGCGCACCTGGGAATGGCATCTCAACTACTCCACACACATAAATTTTCTTCCCAAAATTTATACAATAAATCAAGCCTCTGCTTGTTATCAACACTGGAAGATTAATAAACTTACAAGTTTATTTTATTTTACCATTCAGTCCAACCCGTGAAGTTACCATACTTATGATAATCTTTATATCACTTTCGAAAGTGTATCTACGTCATGATTTTATATAAATACAAAAATATCCTAATTGATACAAATATCATTTGCTTCCCGTTTCATGCCTCTCTGTGTTATCAGAAAAATATACTTTGCTCAATGCAAATATTAACTGTTCAACCAGAACTGTAATGTTGGTTGAATGCGGGCTTGCGCTAACCACTCTCCTTCGGAAAATCACCTGTTCCAAACTAGAAATGATTAAACTACTTCATAGGCTCTCTCTCAATAAATGTGATTATTAGAAAATATAAGATCCAAGAATTATTTAGAAAAGTTATGAAAATTATTATTATTATTATTAGTGGATTATTATTATTATTATTAGTTATATTATTGTAAATATATTTAATTATTATTTCATTATGTGAGAATCCACATGTTCGATTCTTCGAATATGGATAAAATATCCATTTCTCAACAAAAATAATTATTAACTTTTACAGTTACATCGGCTGATTACCGTGATTATCAAAAAATATGAAACATTCAAATAAATGCTCGTTCTGCTCGGTCATCGATCCTAAACTGTTCTGAGTGCTGAAAATACTCAGACTAACTCTAATATGTCTTGCGTAAATCATTGCAAGATTTAAATACGAAGAAAAATAAATGTGTTGGTCATCTGCAGAAAATGAGTTTGTTCCAATTAGCTAGGCATAATATAAAGTCAAAAGTGGCTTACATTTCTCGTTGGTCTTGAAGCGTAGTGAACCTGGTCTGTACCAGATTTATCCAGATACATGCCCTATCGGACACGAACGTCTAATCCTTGTATCGGCCGCCATTATATACCCACAATCTGTCTAACACGACATAGTGGAGATATTTCTTGAAGTTTGAAGTAACTGCTGATCCATTTTAATATTGACTTCTGTTAAAGCCATAGCATTTTGCTTAAATGGGGTCAGATCTAAGTGATCTATTCTCAAATATGTCAGTTGTAACATAACTCACGGTAATCTTTTCAGTACAAGAAAACACTGACAGTCTAAACCAATCAACGGCTGTTCTGAAGATCGTTCCCTGGGCATGGCTTATCACCATCTATCATGCGCGAAGCAACATATAGTTTCCCTTCGTCGGCTAATGAACAACACCGTGATAGACTGGCCTTCAATATACTGAAAGATCGGAGTGGTTATCGAGTTACAATTTATGAAACTGACTAATTGGATTAAAATATCCAAGTATTAAATTGTTATTACTGGACTGTGACAAAGTACTTTCTAGACAAAGTCTAGCATATGTCCATATCGAAATAAAATATTTCACCAGTGTCCGTAGAAAAATAACAATCACCTTAGTGATTCTCTCTGCCGGAAACTTACTAAGTTCCACATATCTCGCAGCACTTTTGTAACTATCACAATTTAAAGATATCTTCTGCGTAGATCCGGCAACCATGTGCCTTGGCTCAGCGTGGCAGCACCTTGTCATGCAAGAGCTTGGTTCGAAGTGAGCTGATGTTGCTTGGGCCGGCCGGCTTTTATTCAAAACGGTCAGGTCCACGCTGCATCACGCTGAAATATGGAAATCCTCATATCTCCGGTATCCCTAGTCCGATTTACTTGATACAAAGTGCATTCTCTTTCATTTGGCCGTGCCAGTAATCTGATCCAAGTCTCAAGTCTCTACTCCATGGCTAACTATTTAATCAACAAATAGTCTCGACCTCTGCTACTACTCGCTACGTCACTTGAAATGCTCTTGGCTGCATAAAGTTTCCATTCCCTTCTGGAAGTAATGGAGCGCGATATTCAAATATCTCAACTTTCAAAAGCGGCTGTAGCCTTTCCCTTGATATCTAGGTGTCTGAATCTTGGAATACCCATTCCTAGAGTTGGGCACAGTATAGCACGTTGTATAACAAAAAGCTACTACAACCAATATTCAATTATACTCCTTGAAAGGGACAAAGAGTTAAAACTATACCCATTCATTTAGGAGAAAGAAGGCTATATGTTCGTTACTGAACTTGTTCAACCAAATTTCTTAATTTATGAAATATCATTGCTTCCTCCTTCAGTGTTTGCTGTGTGGCCTCTAATGTGTTATTAACGATTTTTCGAGGTTGGTTTGATCGAATGACATGACTATCTGAGAGTTGAGAGAAGTTCTAAATACGCATTTTACCTTGAATTAGAGTGGTCATCCTCAATCATTCTTTTGGAGTTGGACCCTCAGCGTTCTAGAATTAAATTTCATGGCAGAGTCGGGAATCAAACCCGGGCCTTCGGGGTGACAGACAACAATAGTAACCACTACACCACGATACGTACAGTATAAGTGGTCAAGGTTTCAACCGTCCTATCAAGGTTGAGTGAGCCTCGAACAAACACTCAGGCCAGAATTAAATTTCTTCGCAGAGGAAGGAATCGATTCTAGGACCTTTCTTGAGATGTGTCTTAATATGTACTCCTAGACCACTTAAGGTATGCAGTGGTGGGCACGATCCAAAAGAAAGGTTTTGATTGGCACGTATGAGCCAACGGACCATTATTTTTTTTAAGTGCAGGGTTTTCACAGCCGGATGCCCTTCCTGATGCCAACCTCATTACTGGAGTTAATGAGAAGTTATATGATAAATATTACTGAATATGGCAAGGAGTTGCAAGGAAGATCTCGTGATCTATTAGAAGCCGGGAGGTACCGTACCAGAATTTGCATGACGCAGAAAATTGGAAAATATGGAATATCAAAGACGGGCATCAGTGGGGTTCAAACCACTCATCTTCCAAGCCTGGGTATAGCCTGGCCCAAGACCTTGCATGCGCAAATCTATAGATCAATACCTTTTTATGATAATTCCTTTTAACAGTAGATAACCATAAAAAGGCATTAATCCACTTACTGTATGTAGTAACTATTGGAAAAGTGGATCGGAAGTTATAAATACAAAGGTCGTAGGGTACGGTGGAAAGATTCCCGACGCCTTTGACAGAAAATTGTGCCTTTCAAAATGCCATGACCGGTAACAAAGAGACCTATGGCAGGCTTTTCTACTGCTTTGGAAGTTCGGTTGTGGGTCGTTTATCCACTGGCATCGCACACTCGAGCACCTGTGATAAGAGAGATGATTGAGCTTCTACATGCTAACACAAGTTGACCATTGGTTGATTGTTCCACACCAAGGCTGGGATATCAGCGATATCCCCATGAAGGGCTGTTATCTCGTCTGCCACTTGTTGAATGACAAAAGGCGTTGAAATGCTGACGCGCTCTGTTCCGCTGCCACCGGGTGCCCTTAATGAGTTCCAAGGAACACGAGTAGTTGTGAAGGTTTCAATCTGAACGATTACCTTCCAACACATCAATGAATCTCCTGGTTTATTTATGATGTTACTGCAATTATAACACTTCTCGCTTTCCAGAGAATTATTCCGACTACGGTAATATTTATGGTACAGATTTAAATACATTGAGAATTTATGGAATTGTCTAACTTAATAGGCCTATACGCTTTATACAAATGGGTTGAAAGAATTTATATCTGAATCACAATTGTCAAAAGTAATCTCATGCCAGATCTGTATTCTTTCCAAATCAGAGACCAACATTTATAAAATTCCAAGTGGCTTAGGTAATTTACAAGAAATATTACAATATGTAGATATAAGAAAAGCTTGAAATTCTTATCCAAATGACCCAAGCTTGATTGAGTAAGATAGGGACCTGAAATGCCTGCAGCGAAAGCGATAGTATCTCCATGATCAAGTAGATGGATGCTTGGTAAACATTTCTGCAGGCTTTCCCAGCTGTCCAGGAAATAACAGCTGTAATGACGCATCTCTCTTCCTCACACTTTAGAACTCAAATCACGTCATATGGACACTGAAACCAATGTATGAAGTGTTATCAATTAGAGGATTACGTTAATAGTTCCAGAACAGCTTGCTGGGATGATTAATTCATATCCTACTCACATTTACATCAGTGACAAATCATAACTGAAATAAATGTACTGCTGTATAAAAACCCGATATGTTCATAGGACAGCATGCCATGTTCCGTTACTTAATCAGGGAGATTTAGAATTCATGACGCATTTAATCCGTTAATTCCGGAATAAATATCTTCAGCTAAATTATTTTAGTCTGGGAAATGAATAGAGAGACTTCAGTATATTGGATCACTCATTTGTGCGTGCCAACATGCGTTTAAACACAGGTATCGTGTGGAGGCTAAGTCAATTTGGCTGGTTCAAATCAGCTCTGTGGTAGACTATTTTGATTAAGGTACTGTATAAAAATGTAATAAATAACCCCTGGCACTACAGCCCGTGAAGGGCCTAGGCCTACCAAGCGACCGCTGCCCAGCCATTTGGCATGCAGATATTGGGGTGACGCGTGATCAGCGCATCGGGTCCCCTCGGCCGTTAATCTTGGTTTTCGTGATTGGGGCGCTGCCTCACTGTCAGGCAGCTACTCAATTGTCCTCAGGAGTCTGAGTACACCCCGTTCCAGTCCTCACGTCAGTTTCTAAAAACCCTGACGGAGCCGGGAATCGAACCCGGGGCCTCCGGGTGAGAGGCAGGCGCGCTACCCCAGCACCACGGGGCCGGCCTTTAAAGTACTGTATGGGTATCTTTTTCTGAAATTTCCCCCAATTAATTGAAATTGGATTTGAACAGAAAGAAAATAACATATAATATCAGAAAATGCACATACAGTACATGTGCATGCATATTTACATACAGTACACATACTGTACACACAGGCACACACATATACACACAAACAAACACACATACAGACACACACACACACACACAGTTACACACATACACATTGAACCACAGCCGCATACGCATGCATAGACGAGCAAGAAGCCATTTACAGTGTTGCCTAAGTAATCTGTTAACAGAAATGCTTTTCAGTCAGTCAACACGATTATGCCCAATTAGATTGGGCGGAGAATATCGACACCATTACACCTGAAAATGTTACATGAATTATTGATACACTCTTATTAACACTCTTCTCGAACAAATAGGGGGGGGGGGAATTAATTTGACGGCATGTTTCGTTCGTCAATTGAACATTATCAGATACTATAGGTTCGGCGGATATTTATATAACACTTACAGTACGTACAATGATATTATTTTATTATTGAAAGGTACGTTAAGTTCTTGATGGAACTTGTAACGTCAAATGTTTTCTAAGAATTTACTTTTGTACCGTTAGTCCATCGCACTTCTGTAAATGCTGTGTTACATTTGTTGCTGTTAAAGTATAATTGCTGGTGAGTGAACTAACCTTTGAATTCATTAATGTCTAATGTGGCAAGCTTTTGATGTGATTGCTGTTTCAGATATTTTGTTAATGTCCGTTTTATTTCTGTTTAAGGTTCCTCCTTAACTGATGATCCGTTATAATATACTGTTGTTGTTGTTGTTGTTGTTTGAGTATTCAGTCTTTTGACTGGTTTGATGTAGCTCTCCACGCCTCCCTGTCCTGAGCTAATCGTTTCATCTCTACATAACTACCACACCCTACATCCGAGGCAATCTGTTTAACATATTCTAACCTTAGTCTACCCCTACAGTTCTTGTCCTCAACCCTTCCTTCCATATCTAAGCTTGCTATTCCTGGGTGTCTTAGTATGTGCCCTACCAACCTATCTCTTCTCTTCATTAGCAGCCGCCAGAAACATCTCTCCTCTCCCACTAGTCTCAATACCTCTTCGTTTGTAACTCTATCTACCCATCGGATCTTCATCATTCTCCTGTAACACCACATTTCAAACGCTTCAATTCTCCTCTTTTCTGCTGCACCAATAGTCCAAGTTTCACTTCCATAGAGTGCCACGCTCCAGACAAAGGCCTTCAAAAATTACTTCCTAATACTTAAATCTATATTCGATGTCAACAGATTCCTTTTCTGTAGAAATGCTTTCCTTGCCTGAGCTAAACTACTTTTTATATCCTCTTTGCTTCGTCCATCACTGGTTATTTTGCTTCCTAAGTAACAGAATTCTCCTACTTCCTTTAGCTTTTCACCTGCCAATTTGATGTCCATAGAGGTTTCTGATTTATTTCGGCTGCATTCCAATATTTTTGTTTTACATTTATTAATTTTCATCATGAATTGTTTCCTCAAGACGGAGTCCATACCATTTAAAAACTCATTCAAATCCTCTGGTGTGTCAGCCAAGATGACTATGTCATCAGCAAATCTCAGAGTTGAAATTATTTCTCCTTGAATCTTCACTCCCACTTTAAACTTTTCTCCAATTTCCTTCATTGCTTGTTCAATGTAAAGATTGAAAAGTATGGGTGATAAGTTGCAGCCTTGCCTTACACCTTTCTGAATACCAGCTTCTCTCTCATGTCCTTCAGCTCGAATGACTGCTGTCTGGTTTCTGTATAGATTGTAGATCACCTTCCTATCCCTGTACTTTATTCCAATCGTATTCAAAATGTCAAACAATTTAGTCCAATCAACGTTATCAGAAACCAAACTGGTCTTCACCCAACTCCGTTTCTATCTGGCTTTCTATCCTCTTGTAAATTATTCTAGACAGGATCTTTGAAGCAGGAGTAATCAAGCTGATTGTACGGTAATCTTCACATCTGTCAGCTCCTACTTTCTTCGGTATAGGGATGATAACATTCTTCTTGAAATCAGAGGGTACCTCACCTGTCTCATAAATCCTACACACCAAGTGATATAACCTGATCAGACCTTCATCTCCTATGTAGCATAGCAACTCAATCGGTATATCATCTATTCCTGGTGCTTTGTTCCTGCCTAAGTCTTCCAATGTTCTTTCAAATTCTGATCTCAATATTAAATCTCCTTTCGCATCCTCATCAATTTCCTCCTCCCTTTCCATTACATGATTCTCAATCTCCTTTCCCTTATACAAACACTTTATGTAAGCTTTCCATCTCTCAACCTTTTCTTCCCTATCTGTTAGAGGCTTTCCATTTATGTCCTTAATATTGCAGCACTTAGTCTTCCTTTCCCCAAAAGTATTCTTAATCCTTCGATAAGCTGTGTCTACTTTTCCTAATTTCAGACAATTTTCTATACCTGCACATTTCTCTTTCAGCCAACCTTCTTTCCCTTCTTTGCACTTCTTGTCAGCCTCATTTCTCAGACGTCTGTATTCTGCTTTCCCCTTTTCATCTCTTACATTCTTGTGTTTCCGTCTTCCGTCCATCAATTCTAGTATATCCTGTGTGATCCACGGTTTTCTACCTATTCTTTCTTTCCTACCAATATTTTCTTCTACGGATTTTGTTATTTCATTCTTCAAAAGTGCCCATTCGTCTGCAATTGAAGTTTGTTTAGGGGTTTTCATTAGTCCTTCCCTTATACTCTTCTTGAATCTTTCGTTTACATCCTTCTCTTTCAGTCTGTCTATTGCCCATCTTTTTGGCTTTTGACTTTTCTTCAGTTTCTTCAACTTTAATCTGCATTTCATAACAACCAAATTGAGGTCAGAGTTTATGTCAGCACCGGGATATGTTTTACAATCCAAAATCTGGTTTCGAAACCTCTGCTTGACCATAATGAAATCAATTTGGTAACGCCCTGTATCTCCTGGTCTCATCCATGTGTATATTCTTCTATTGTGGTTATTGAATAAGGTGTTAGCTATGACCAACTCATGCTCGGTACAGAATTCTATCAGTCTGCTTCCTCGATCATTCATTTCACCTAATCCAAAATCTCCTACTATCTTCCCTTCTCTTCCTTTTCCAACCACAGCATTCCAATCTCCCATTACTATAACATTTTCATATTCCACCCGCTGTCCAAGTTTCCTACTCAATATGAGACCAACCCCTGCTTGGCCATTGTTTGATTTAGTGCTAATGACCCTATAGGCTCCTGACCAAAAGTCCTGTTCTTCCTGCCAGCGCATTTCACTAATCCCAACCAAATCCAACCTCAACCTATCCATTTCCCTTTCCAAGTTTTCTAACCTTCCACTTCCTAGCAGACTTCTGACTTTCCACGCTCCGACCCGTAGAATATCTGATTTCCTCGTAGTCACTTCTGTGATGTTAACCCCCTCTCGAGTAGTCCCCACCCGGAGATCCGAACGGGGGACTAGTTTTACCTCCGGATTGGAATTTTACAAGGGAGGAGGCCATCATCACATGTAATTATGCATAGAGAGGTGCATATCCTCGGGAGGAGCATTACGGCTGTAGTTTCCCGTTGCTTTCAGCCGTGTAGCAGAACGCAGTGTAGCCATTAGTTGGCTTATATTATCAATATACTGTAGTATACTGTAGTAAGAAGGATTAATATTTTATTTTTATTTTTATTAATGCAGCCAATGGCCATGTAGGCTACTTTTATTTTCAGGATGGGTCAGGGAAGGGATATTGGAAGGAAATCGGCCATGGACCTATTGATAGGAACCGTCCAGACATTTGCCTGGTGGTGAAAATGGGAAACCACGAAAACCATTTTCATGACGGCCGAGGTGGGATTCGAACCCACGCTCTCCCGATGCCAGCGAAGCACGAGGTAGCGCGTTAGCGCTCTCGGCCACCGCGGCCGGTAAGATCGATTAATATAACGCACACTAGTCATGTAATAGAATTTAAACATATGGATGTGAAATCTTAGCTGGTTCCTGGTTAATCTTCTTTCTTGTTCTTTTTGGGTATTAGGATGTTCTAATACTTGTTATTCCCGCCGAATCTAATAAGGCACAATTTATGCTCATACAGAGGCTGCAGGCTTCCTGTCCACTACCTTTGCAACAGAGAGACAGTACCGGTATGCAAGAACAACATCATTGATTTCAGGGGAATTTTCTAATTTTTCTCGGAGACAATGGAGCCACTGGATTGACGGAATTTTGCCCTAAAGGGGATATTTAACGTGTCCGTTAATCTACTGAAACGGCTCCCTTACCTTTATGCAGTCCCAAATGCCAAGTAACTGCGTTGGGATTTGATCCCGTAACTTTGAACATAGCGGAATCAGAAGTAGCACAGTATCTACACGCGTGCGTCAAGCACTATAAGCTGAACATTATGCGCGTCTGGCAGCATTATATTGGTTGTGTGGTTTCTTCAGACGGTTACTCTGCAGTGTAGTTGGTTCAACTGTGACACCAACGAAGAGCACGAGTTCATGCCTAACTCTAACTTCTAGGATACACCAATAAAATAATGAACCATGAAATGAATTAGCGCGGTGAACTTGACCTGTAGGCTTACGTGGTGCTGTATTTTGCCATTGGAACGAGAGGCAGGCAGCCACACTAATTATAGAGACTGTCGAGGCTCGAGAAGAAAAGATGAATTGGGCCGATAGCTTCAAGTGAGAAGTTTTCAATGTGTTTTCATCATGTGTTAAAGTGTTAGCTCCTCCCCTGTTTCTGACAGCTCTTTTCTCTTCCTTACCGACATCGCTCTACCGACCCACCCACTTCTTCGTGAGTAGTATGGAATTACGGAATCACTTTTCAACATACGGAGCCAACAGATTTTTAGGTAATGAAGAAATTTAGAAATCTCCACCATACAGTATCGTACATATAGAGAATGTTGTCAAATCGGCATTTAGTCGCGTGATTTAGTATTCATAAGAGCAGTGTTTACCCCATCCCCTTCCCCTTCTTATCCGTCACGTGATATACATTAGTAGCGGTCTAGCTGCTTCTTTTCACAAAGGTGGACTGGGTTCAGTTCTTGGTTAATGCACATGAGCTTATGAGAATAAGCCGTGGTTGTTGTCGTTGTTGATTGAATTAGGGGATTTGCGACATCGTGGCCATGTAGCCCCGTGCACTTGGTGTGTGTCTGATAACCTGTGTTATTGTGGTAGTTGAATTAGTGCTTTTTCCTTGTAATTCAGATAAGAGTAGGGAAGGCGGTAGCCGTGGCTCTAAGTCAGGAACCATCCCGGCATTAGTCTGGAGCGGAAGTGGGAAACCACAAAAATCCACTTCCAAGATGACTGGGATGGGAATCGAACCCTTCTCTTCCCAGTATTGCCTCACGAGGCTGAATGTACCCGGTTCAAACCATTAGACCAACATTAAAATTTCTTGCAGAACCGGAAATCGAACCCGGACATCCAGGACGACAGCCAAGAATACTAGCCGGTGTACCACGAGATAGTCTATCAAAAAGCAAAGACATATCCAGTTGTTCGGATTCCAAATAAATACGAGGTCAGATACCTTACGATCATAAGGTTAAGAACCAAGTGAAACGACTAACTTGTATTTACTTCTTCTTCTTCTTACTTATACTCCTTATTCTTCAGAGACACTAATCGAGATTCTTTAAAATATTTACTTCGATCCACTATCGAATGCCTTGTAAGCGCAAAAACCTGCCTTCGTGCAGATCTTCCTCTTCGAGTAAATATAAACTTTAATTTGCCAGGTTACGGTCTTTCCAGCAGTCCACTAAGTGGTCCTTTAGCACGCTATGCCCACTCAAGGGGTACACACGACTGTGAGCCATTCCAGCAGACCACTAAGTGGTCCTTTAGCACGCTATGCCCACTCAAGGGGTACACACGACTGTGGGCCATTCCAGCAGTCCACTAAGTGGTCCTTTAGCACGCTATGCCCACTCAAGGGGTATACACGACTGTGGGCCATTCCAGCAGTCCACTATGTGGTCCTTTAGCACGCTATGCCCACTCAAGGGGTACACACGACTGTGAGCCATTCCAGCAGTCCACTATGTGGTCCTTTAGCACGCTATGCCCACTCAAGGGGTACACACGACTGTGGGCCATTCCAGCAGTCCACTAAGTGGTCCTTTAGCACGCTATGTCCACTCAAGGGGTACACACGACTGTGGGCCATTCCAGCAGTCCACTAAGTGGTCCTTTAGCACGCTATGCCCACTCAAGGGGTACACACGACTGTGGGCCATTCCAGCAGTCCACTATGTGGTCCTTTAGCACGCTATGCCCACTCAAGGGGTACACACGACTGTGAGCCATTCCAGCAGTCCACTATGTGGTCCTTTAGCACGCTATGCCCACTCAAGGGGTACACACGACTGTGGGCCATTCCAGCAGTCCACTAAGTGGTCCTTTAGCACGCTGTGTCCACTCAAGGGGTACACACGACTGTGGGCCATTCCAGCAGTCCACTAAGTGGTCCTTTAGCACGCTATGCCCACTCAAGGGGTACACACGACTGTGAGCCATTCCAGCAGACCACTAAGTGGTCCTTTAGCACGCTATGCCCACTCAAGGGGTACACACGACTGTGGACCATTCCAGCAGTCCACTAAGTGGTCCTTTAGCACGCTATGCCCACTCAAGGGGTACACACGACTGTGGACCATTCCAGCAGTTCACTAAGTGGTCCTTTAGCACGCTATGTCTACTCAAGGGGTACACACGACTGTGGACCATTTCAGCAGTCCACTAAGTGGTCCTTTAGCACGCTATATCTACTCAAGGGGTACACACGACTGTGGGCCATTCCAGCAGTTCACTAAGTGGTCCTTTAGCACGCTATGTCTACTCAAGGGGTACACACGACTGTGGGCCATTCCAGCAGTCCACTAAGTGGTCCTTTAGCACGTTATGCCCATTCAAGGGGTACACACGACTGTGGACCATTCCAGCAGTCCACTAAGTGGTCCTTTAGCACGCTGTGTCTACTCAAGGTGTACACACGACTGTGGACCATTCCAGCAGTCCACTAAGTGGTCCTCTAGCACACTATGTCCACTCAAGGGGTACACACGACTGTGAGCCATTCCAGCAGTCCACTAAGTGGTCCTTTAGCACGCTATGCCCACTCAAGGGGTACACACGACTGTGAGCCATTCCAGCAGTCCACTAAGTGGTCCTTTAGAACGCTATGCCCACTCAAGGGGTACACACGACTGTGGACCATTCCAGCAGACCACTAAGTGGTCCTTTAGCACGCTATGCTCACTCAAGGGGTACACACGACTGTGGGTCATTCCAGCAGTCCACTAAGTGGTCCTTTAGCACGCTATGTCCACTCAAGGGGTACACACGACTGTGAGCCATTCCAGCAGACCACTAAGTGGTCCTTTAGCACGCTATGCCCACTCAAGGGGTACACATGACTGTGGGCCATTCCAGCAGTTCACTAAGTGGTCCTTTAGCACGCTATGTCCACTCAAGGGGTACACACGACTGTGAGCCATTCCAGCAGACCACTAAGTGGTCCTTTAGCACGCTATGCCCACTCAAGGGGTACACACGACTGTGAGCCATTCCAGCAGTCCACTAAGTGGTCCTTTAGCACGCTATGCCCACTCAAGTGGTACACACGACTCTGGGCCATTCCAGCAGTCCACCAAGTGGTCCTTTAGCACGCTTTGTCCACTCAAGGGGTACACAAGACTGTGAGCCATTCCAGCAGTCCACTAAGTGGATCTTTAGCACGCAATGCCCACTCAAGGGGTACACACGACTCTGGGCCATTCCAGCAGTCCACTAAGTGGATCTTCAGCACGCTATGCTCACTCAAGGGGTACACACGACTCTGGGCCAATCCAGCAGTCCACTAAGTGGATCTTTAGCACGCTTAGCCCACTCAAGGGGTACACACGACTGTGGGCCAATCCAGCTGTCCACTAAGTGGTCCTTATCACGCTATTCCCACTCAAGGGGTACACACGACTGTGGGACATTTCAGGAGTGTTCAGAACTATTTGTAAATGCTATTATATTTTTATTTCTTAAGAACCGGGGTATCAACACTCACTAAGGTTTGAGGTCACGAGGCCAGGCTTTCTCCACAGATGGAAGACGTTTGGGTAGAACTCCAATTTTGGACATCCTTGAAGGGATTCTCCCTTATTATCCCTTTTCTTCTACAGGCAAATATTGAAACAATACCTTATCTAATAGGCCACGAACGCTTTCTATCACCTTCTTGCCCATTTACTTTCAACATCAATTATTTCATTTCTTATCAAGTTGTCTGGTGAGGTTGGCGTCAGACAAGGCATCTGGCCTTAAAAACGATCCAACACATTGAAACTTATCTCGCCTAATACCCAATCCCTTAGAGACGGTAAAACTAAAGAGGTAAAATTATATTTATATTATTTTGAGGTTACTTAGTTATATTAGTCGGTGGGAACGAATGGATACCACCCTGAATTTAGAAGAATAAGAGGTAGAGGTTGCAAATAATACGGACATAATCACAAGATTACAGTGTTCAGAGTAAAGGGGAAATTATAGAGGAAAAGGAAATATCCACGAAAGACAGAAGGAAATATTAAAACAAAGAGAAATGTATCAACTCCCTTCGAGTATTACTGAAACTCTCCTCGTTTCAACGCTACTCCCACTCGCTAAAACATTGCGCTACCTACTCCCACTCGCTAAAACATTGCGCTACCTACTCCCACTCGCTAAAACATTGCGCTACCTACTCCCACTCGCTAAAACATTGCGCTAACTACTCCCACTCGCTAAAACATTGCGCTACCTACTCCCACTCGCTAAAACATTGCGCTACCTACTCCCACTCGCTAAAACAATGCGCTACCTACTCCCACTCGCTAGAACATTGCGCTACCTACTCCCACTCGCTAAAACATTGCGCTACCTACTCCCACTCGCTAGAACATTGCGGTACCTACTCCCACTCGCTAAAACAATGCGCTACCTACTCCCACTCGCTAAAACATTGCGCTACCTACTCCCACTCGCTAAAACAATGCGCTACCTACTCCCACTCGCTAGAACATTGCGCTACCTACTCCCACTCGCTAAAACATTGCGGTACCTACTCCCACTCGCTAGAACAATGCGCTACCTACTCCCACTCGCTAGAACATTGCGCTACCTACTCCCACTCGCTAAAACATTGCGCTACCTACTCCCACTCGCTAAAACATTGCGGTACCTACTCCCACTCGCTAAAACATTGCGCTACCTACTCCCACTCGCTAGAACATTGCGCTACCTACTCCCACTCGCTAGAACATTGCGGTACCTACTCCCACTCGCTAAAACATTGCGCTACCTACTCCCACTCGCTAAAACATTGCGCTACCTACTCCCACTCGCTAGAACATTGCGCTACCTACTCCCACTCGCTAGAACATTGCGCTACCTACTCCCACTCGCTAGAACATTGCGCTACCTACTCCCACTCGCTAAAACATTGCGCTACCTACTCCCACTCGCTAAAACATTGCGCTACCTACTCCCACTCGCTAAAACATTGCGCTACCTACTCCCACTCGCTAGAACATTGCGGTACCTACTCCCACTCGCTAAAACATTGCGGTACCTACTCCCACTCGCTAGAACATTGCGCTACCTACTCCCACTCGCTAGAACATTGCGGTACCTACTCCCACTCGCTAAAACATTGCGCTACCTACTCCCACTCGCTAAAACATTGCGCTACCTACTCCCACTCGCTAAAACATTGCGGTACCTACTCCCACTCGCTAAAACATTGCGCTACCTACTCCCACTCGCTAGAACATTGCGCTACCTACTCCCACTCGCTAGAACATTGCGGTACCTACTCCCACTCGCTAAAACATTGCGCTACCTACTCCCACTCGCTAAAACATTGCGCTACCTACTCCCACTCGCTAAAACATTGCGCTACCTACTCCCACTCGCTAGAACATTGCGGTACCTACTCCCACTCGCTAAAACATTGCGGTACCTACTCCCACTCGCTAAAACATTGCGCTACCTACTCCCACTCGCTAGAACATTGCGCTACCTACTCCCACTCGCTAAAACATTGCGCTACCTACTCCCACTCGCTAGAACATTGCGCTACCTACTCCCACTCGCTAAAACATTGCGCTACCTACTCCCACTCGCTAGAACATTGCGGTACCTACTCCCACTCGCTAAAACATTGCGGTACCTACTCCCACTCGCTAGAACATTGCGGTACCTACTCCCACTCGCTAAAACATTGCGCTACCTACTCCCACTCGCTAAAACATTGCGCTACCTACTCCCACTCGCTAAAACAATGCGCTACCTACTCCCACTCGCTAAAACATTGCGCTACCTACTCCCACTCGCTAAAACATTGCGGTACCTACTCCCACTCGCTAGAACATTGCGGTACCTACTCCCACTCGCTAAAACATTGCGCTACCTACTCCCACTCGCTAAAACAATGCGCTACCTACTCCCACTCGCTAAAACATTGCGCTACCTACTCCCACTCGCTAAAACATTGCGCTACCTACTCCCACTCGCTAGAACATTGCGGTACCTACTCCCACTCGCTAGAACATTGCGGTACCTACTCCCACTCGCTAGAACATTGCGCTACCTACTCCCACTCGCTAGAACATTGCGCTACCTACTCCCACTCGCTAGAACATTGCGCTACCTACTCCCACTCGCTAGAACATTGCGGTACCTACTCCCACTCGCTAAAACATTGCGCTACCTACTCCCACTCGCTAAAACAATGCGCTACCTACTCCCACTCGCTAAAACATTGCGCTACCTACTCCCACTCGCTAAAACATTGCGCTACCTACTCCCACTCGCTAGAACATTGCGCTACCTACTCCCACTCGCTAAAACATTGCGCTACCTACTCCCACTCGCTAAAACAATGCGCTACCTACTCCCACTCGCTAGAACATTGCGCTACCTACTCCCACTCGCTAGAACATTGCGCTACCTACTCCCACTCGCTAAAACAATGCGCTACCTACTCCCACTCGCTAAAACATTGCGCTACCTACTCCCACTCGCTAAAACATTGCGCTACCTACTCCCACTCGCTAAAACATTGCGCTACCTACTCCCACTCGCTAGAACATTGCGCTACCTACTCCCACTCGCTAGAACATTGCGCTACCTACTCCCACTCGCTAAAACATTGCGCTACCTACTCCCACTCGCTAGAACATTGCGGTACCTACTCCCACTCGCTAGAACAATGCGCTACCTACTCCCACTCGCTAAAACATTGCGCTACCTACTCCCACTCGCTAGAACATTGCGCTACCTACTCCCACTCGCTAGAACAATGCGCTACCTACTCCCACTCGCTGAAACATTGCGCTACCTACTCCCACTCGCTAGAACATTGCGGTACCTACTCCCACTCGCTAGAACATTGCGCTACCTACTCCCACTCGCTAGAACATTGCGCTACCTACTCCCACTCGCTAAAACATTGCGGTACCTACTCCCACTCGCTAGAACATTGCGCTACCTACTCCCACTCGCTAGAACATTGCGCTACCTACTCCCACTCGCTAGAACATTGCGGTACCTACTCCCACTCGCTAGAACAATGCGCTACCTACTCCCACTCGCTAGAACATTGCGCTACCTACTCCCACTCGCTAAAACATTGCGCTACCTACTCCCACTCGCTAAAATATTGCGGTACCTACTCCCACTCGCTAGAACATTGCGGTACCTACTCCCACTCGCTAAAACATTGCGCTACCTACTCCCACACGATAAAACATTGCGCTACCTACTCCCACTCGCTAAAACAATGCGGTACCTACTCCCACTCGCTAAAACATTGCGCTACCTACTCCCACACGATAAAACATTGCGCTACCTACTCCCACTCGCTAAAACAATGCGGTACCTACTCCCACTCGCTAAAACATTGCGGTACCTACTCCCACTCGCTAAAATATTGCGGTACCTACTCCCACTCGCTAAAACATTGCGCTACCTACTCCCACTCGCTAAAATATTGCGGTTCCTACTCCCACTCGCTAGAACATTGCGGTACCTACTCCCACTCGCTAAAACATTGCGCTACCTACTCCCACACGATAAAACATTGCGCTACCTACTCCCACTCGCTAGAACATTGCGCTACCTACTCCCACACGATAAAACATTGCGCTACCTACTCCCACTCGCTAAAACATTGCGCTACCTACTCCCACTCGCTAAAATATTGCGCTACCTACTCCCACTCGCTAGAACATTGCGGTACCTACTCCCACTCGCTAAAACATTGCGCTACCTACTCCCACTCGCTAGAACATTGCGCTACCTACTCCCACACGATAAAACATTGCGCTACCTACTCCCACTCGCTAAAACATTGCGCTACCTACTCCCACTCGCTAAAACATTGCGCTACCTACTCCCACTCGCTAAAATATTGCGGTACCTACTCCCACTCGCTAGAACATTGCGGTACCTACTCCCACTCGCTAAAACATTGCGCTACCTACTCCCACACGATAAAACATTGCGCTACCTACTCCCACTCGCTAAAACAATGCGCTACCTACTCCCACTCGCTAGAACATTGCGGTACCTACTCCCACTCGCTAGAACAATGCGCTACCTACTCCCACTCGCTAGAACATTGCGCTACCTACTCCCACTCGCTAAAACATTGCGCTACCTACTCCCACACGATAAAACATTGCGCTACCTACTCCCACTCGCTAAAACATTGCGGTACCTACTCCCACTCGCTAAAACATTGCGGTACCTACTCCCACTCGCTAGAACATTGCGGTACCTACTCCCACTCGCTAAAACAATGCGCTACCTACTCCCACTCGCTAAAACATTGCGGTACATACACCCACTCGCTAAAACATTGCGCTACCTACTCCCACTCGCTAAAACATTGCGCTACCTACTCCCACTCGCTAAAACATTGCGGTACCTACTCCCACTCGCTAAAACATTGCGGTACCTACTCCCACTCGCTAAAACATTGCGCTACCTACTCCCACTCGCTAAAACATTGCGGTACCTACTCCCACTCGCTAAAACATTGCGCTACCTACTCCCACTCGCTAAAACAATGCGCTACCTACTCCCACTCGCTAAAACATTGCGGTACCTACTCCCACTCGCTAAAACATTGCGCTACCTACTCCCACTCGCTAAAACATTGCGCTACCTACTCCCACACGATAAAACATTGCGCTACCTACTCCCACTCGCTAAAACATTGCGGTACATACACCCACTTGCTAGAACATTGCGGTACTTACACCCACTCGCTAAAACATCGTGACACCTACTCGCACGCGCTAATATATCTTGGCTCCTACTTCCACTCGCAAAGACACCGTGGCACCCACTTCTACTCACTAAAACATCATGGTGCCTACTCCCACTCGCAAAAATATCCTGGTTCCTGCTCCCAGTCGTTAACACCATGTCAGTCTAACGGCCGAAACGCGTAATCGTATATTGCCCTTATTTATATGAATTATAATTAAAAGGCTACATATTGCATTTGTTTTCAGGACATGTGTTATAATACACACATCAAGAAAAATGTTGCATGGCCTCGGTGCCAGGATCGCCTGACCACTGATGCTGAATGTCGATATACTGTAGCATCACGAACACAGTCGCTTTGACTGTTCCTAGATGTCACTAAACGTGCCCAATGCAGTACACAACCATGCATGAACAGGGCTCATTCGACCGAGGGCGTACGACAGCAGATCAGGTCCAGTCATACCACCAGAAAGGAGGTACACTACCAAGGGCCATGATGGCAGTGGATGATCGCTACATACGAATTTCAGCTCAGAGGAACCATGAATGCAACGCCACCGTGCTGAATGATGCGTTGCGTGCCGCCACAGGACGCCGTATTTCGCCTCAAACTGTGCGCAACAGGCTGCATGATGCGCACCTCTACTCCCGACGCGACGCGACATCCATGGCGAGGTCCACCTTTACAACCCCGACAACTTGCAGCGCGGTACAGATAGGCCCAACAACATGCTGAATGGACCCGTCAGAATTGGCATCACGTTCTCTTCACAAATGAGTGTTGCATATGCCTTCAACCAGACAATCGTCGGAGACGTGTTTGGAGGCAGTCTAGTCAGGCTGAACGTCTTAGACACACTGTCCAGCGAGTGCAGCAAGGTGGTGGTTCTCTGATGTTTTGGGATGGCACTATATGGGGCCGACGTGCGCCACTCGTGGTCATAGAAGGCGCCGAAACGGCTCTACGATACATGAATGACATCCTACGACCCATAGTGCAACCATTTCGGCAGAATTTCTGGGAGGCATTTTTCTTCATGGACGACAATTCTCGCCCGCATCGTGCACATCTTGTGAATGCGTTCCTTCGTGATAAGGCCTTCGCTAGCCTACAGTGGCCAGCATGTTCTCCAGACATGAACCCCATCGAACATGCCTGGGATACATTGAAAAGAGCTGTTTTTGGACGAGATGACTTACCAACCAATCTGGGAGATCCACGCCAAATCACCGTTGAGGACTGGGACAATCTGGAGCAATAGTGCCTTGATAAACTCGTGGATAGTGTGCCATGACGGATACAGGCATGCATCAATGCAAGAGGACGTGATATTCGGTATTAGCTGTACTGGTGTATGCTGCAATCTAGACCACAACTTCCGAAAGGCTCGCTGTATGATTGTACGAGTACAACTGACAATGTGTGGTTTTCATGAGCAGTAAAGAGAGCTGAAACGTTGTTTGTGTATATCTCCAAGCCATTTGTATGTCAAGGCGCTGGACCTCTTCGCAGCAAGATGATGCAATTAGTAAAACCCCGATGTTACGCGCCCGCTTATTACGTTACCCCGTTTATTACGCTCTTTTTGTAAGGACCCTGCACGTTTCGTATATAATACGTTTACCATATTATTACGCTTCTAAATCCCGCTTATAGCTCATTATTCATGTCGATAAAGAGGAAAACTTCCGTATAATTGTAAAATAGCACTCTTTTTGAGATGTTTTGAACATAACAATAATACAGTAATGGAAATAATGATAATTAGTATTATTATAAGACAGTAACATAAAATACTGTCCATTACTGAAATATTGTTTCCAGATTGTTTTCCCACCTCACAAATCATTTCCCTGTGTATAGCGCTGTCCCACTTACCACACGTTTACAGTTACCACAGCCCCTTGAAGATCGAAATTACGGGGTTTTACTGTATATTGTACTCTCGTCCAATCACATAGAGCCAATAGCGTGTTGACCAACTGAAACGTATAAATTGATAGTTTGTACAGGTAACACTGAAAATGGCTTCAAAACTTCACATCCTTTAATAATGAAAGAAGATAATTGTTCGAAGTTCCAGTTTGTACTCATGCTCCAAGGAAAGGAGGTCGGATGGTTTGGTTGGTTTAATATTCATCGTACTTCTTCCTGTCCCCCAAATGTTTCTTGAAGTAAAGACTGCTTGAAACGGCATTTAACTGAGCGATATGTGGGTTCAAAGAAGATGTAAGTTCCACACCTCAAACCAACTACTTAGCCGCTCAACTCACACGTGCTTGTGGTCAGCTGTGAGAGCCCTTGTCTAAACCCTGACACGTGACAACCTGCAATCAAAGGCTCGCTAACGCATGGCACGTAGTTCAGCGGCGTCTCTGTGTGTGTCAAACGTTCAACACTTTCAACACTTCACCCGAGGACACGGGCGCGAGGCGCGAGCACAGTCGGGTGGAGGTCGTAGTGGGTCGGGTCGGGTCGAGTCGGGTCGGGTCGGGCGTGAGTGACAGGTGACCTTCTGCTACCTAATGAGCAGTTTTCTTTCGCTGATGTCAACTCGCGATTGATCGCTGTATTTTATTTAGTCTGCTACACTTTTTGAACACTTCTAGTTTGGTATTCAACTCTCCCTAAGACTAATTGCTTGTTTCTCGCCAAGGTGGGCGATTCCTGGAAGTATCTTCCCTTGATTTGGAATCTACGTAAAAGTGAGGTCACATGGTTTATGATCCCTGTATTTAAAGTGACGTAACAGCAAAAGCATTATGTTTTTTGAGGCCATTTATCAGTCTTGCCTTAGTAATCGAAATTTAATGTTTTTCAGTCGGTCAACACAAGTGTACCCAATTGTAATTGGTGGTACCCTGATCCTGTAAATAAATACATGAGATTAATAAATACACTTGGATTACCAGTTTCGATCGTCAAGCGATCATCATCAGATCCTATACATTTAGGCTATAAAATCTATGTTTGGAAGTATGGGTTATGATATTTACAATATGTACACTTATTTAGTTGCAATAGTGATTATACTAGCACAACTCGTCTATATATGTGATTTTAATAGAGATACTAATAGTGGAGATTGACTTTCAAATTTGTTTACGTAGTGTGATTATGAGATTGTTATTCGTAAATGGTCAGGTTATTGTGGATTGTGCACTTAGCTGCTGAGCGATGTGTGGTCCGTTTCCGTGCAGGTGTTTTCTCTGCCGTTGTCCGCACTGGAAAATAATTTTTTGCAGGTTAGTAGATGTAAGTAAATAAGTGTTATTCATAACCAATTTTAATTGGGTACATTCGTGTTGACTGACTGCAAAACAACTCTCTTACTAGATTACGAAGGAAACGCTGAAGAATGGCTTCTATAATTTCTATACGATTCTGTAAGTCATGAATAACAGTATCAAGGTGTTTGCATGTCATGTTGTTGTTAATTCATTTAGGGGCTTTGCGACATCATGGTCATGTAGCCCCGTGTACTTGGGTGTATGTGGAATTTGTTTGATAACTTGTGTTATTGTGTTGGCTGTGTTAGTGTGTACATCGGTAATTCAGATGAGGATTGGGAAGGAAATGGCCGTGGCCTTGTGTTAGGAAGCATTCGCCTGGTGTAGTAGTGGGAAACCATGGAATACCACTTTGAGGATGGCTGAAATGGGACTCCTCTCATTTTTGCCTCACGAGGCCGAGTGTACCCCGTTCCAGCCCTCAGATCAGAATTACATTTCTTGCCAGAGCCTGGAATAGAACCCGGGACTCCGCGGAGATTGCCAAGAGTGCTAGCCACTACGCAACGAGGCGGATATTGGATGTTTATAAACGCAAACACAATAATTACAGGAGTGCTATGAACCACAGTAAATCTAGTAAAACGTTTGACACATTAGGCTATTAGGATGTTCTTATAACAAAATAATTGCAAATTTTGTTACAGATAAGTGTTATATACATATCCGACAAACCCAAAACAGGCCTAAAGTGATCAGAATGTGATGATACGCACCCGGTAAAGAAACAGGTCATCCAATTACTCCTCCCCATTTCGAGAAATACATGAAAGTAAATGTAATTTTTCCAGGTTAGTAAGTGTGAGGAGATAGGTATTGTATCCGCCCAATTTAATTAGGCATATTAACGTGTTGACCGACTGAAAAGCACCCTCCCTAGCAGCAAGGTAAAGTTGGTAATTACTTCCAATTGGTATTAGTTGTCAAGAGGTGTGTTTGAAGCTCAGGTGGACTCTGTCGCTGAACTGTTAGTCAGGCCATGCAGAAAGAAGAAAGGATGTCAACGATTAACAATAACTTCTTCTCCTTGCGCGTGAAGCAAACAAAAAGAAAAGACAATACAACCTCGCAGTGAGATACTATTCTCTCCCCCTTCTTCTTCCCACGGACCTTATTATATATTGTATGGAAGAGGGTGAGGGTGATTAGAAATACTGTACAATCGTGAAGGCGTCAAGAATTATAGCCGTTTAGTTGACCGCTCTGTAATCTGGAGTCCTGTCTGCTGGTAGTGAGAGCGAGAGAGAGAGCATTTACATAACAAAACCCCAAAGACTATTGGGCGTTGATCACTTGAACAGTTCAGTGCTGGCAGATTTACACATTATCATTATTATGATTATTATTACGATGATTAATGTACAACCCCGTCTATCAATCGACTTATTCAATGACCGGTCACAATCTAACTCGTACTAATAGAAATTAATATTTATATTTATATTAGGGAATTCCAGCGAATGCAATTATATGATATTACCCAAGCAATATAAATCCCTTTCAGGGAACAATGCAGAGCACGAACAGCGCGTGACCACGTGCCTGCACGAACTTCTCAATATTCATACTTGATGGGTGGAGTTTCAAACATATTGACACTTGATTCTTCACCTTCTCTACAGAGTAAATATCTTACCCTCGAGAGTGAAGAACAAACAATATTTATCAATGTTATTTCTAGATGACATCTATGGGCCTGGGGGCTTTGCCTTACAGATCATTGATATCGGGTGTCAGAATTACTTTTGGCGACCTTGAAAACCATGAGATTCCTTCGAGAGCAGCTAGCCTACTACTTACTACCTGATCAAAGATAGGCATTAAGTAATTTATTTTGGTCTGAATAATTTTGCCAGCGTTTATATCGTCCATATATATTTTTTGAGTAATTCCAAGTCGGTGATGTATAAAATGCTAGACGAAAGTAATCAGAGTTAATTGCAATTACTTGTAAGCAACTGTAATCAACTACAAGTAATAATAACACTATTAGACAGAGTAGTTGGTACATTTACAAATAATATTACGTTGGCACCAGCCAATCAGTATTTCCTTAGCCTAGTATTCACATCTTGCACAAAGCAGTTCTGTGAAGAATTAAATAGCCTATTTTGATATATTCTAGTGGTTGTTTTACATTTCAAAATTCACCCAACAAATAAGTAGATTTTCCATTTGATGGAACATTATCTACATTGTGCTAAAGTACACTTACAGTATCGGGCGAAAAATTCAAAACTCAAAACTCAATATCCCAACACTGTAGTCATGTTAGACAACAAACATAAAAATAATATTTGAAGATATCAAAATGACCCAATTATGGTACTAATATTTGACCTGTCCTTGCACAAGGTAATTCACATCTACACACTGGAACACATGTGTCCAAAGTCACTTGATGGGACGTTATCTTCTACACATTGAATACAACAAAAAAGAAGCTTGTAGTTTTACGTGACTGTTAATCGTGCGATTATGAGCCACGGGACCTCCTTTTTACGTGGAATCCGAACCACAAGACATGGCATATCACTTCGAAAATCTCACATGCATTGACTGGGAATCGAACTCGGTCCATGTTGGTAAGAGGCCAACAGCATTAAATACAACACTAAATAATTATGTACCAGAGTATTTAGTTCGTGATACTGGTTTATCAAAGACTGGTTCAATAGAACATCAGTAGATGTTCCTTTTCAGAAATTAACATGCGTATAATCTACAATATAATTATGATCCCTACACTAGTAAATTGGGGCAGATGAGTTCGATGTGCCACCCCGTAAAATAATCCTCACCATCAGTACTACGATAAACAAGTAATTCAGTGAAGAAATAAACAGTCTATTTTCGTATATTCTACTGGCCATTTCCATTTATAAACTCTTCTGCCTATTGAATGAATTTTCTGTGTAATAGGCCAGATAGTTTTTGGTAGATAATCTGCATTGTGAAGAAGTATAGACCAACAATTTCCATTTCAAAACTCAACATTGTAGTCATTTCAGACAAGAAACAAAAAATAATAATATTTTAAGATATCAAAATGGTCTTACTATGGTACAAGTACTTACCCTGTCTTATATCATAAGTTTCATAGTTACCCAAGATAACTCACAATACACCTCCAGCACTGAAAAATGTGCGCCCTAAGTTACAGGATGAGGTGAATCTTATACAATATATGAATACAACACTAAGGAATTGTGTACTAGAACATCAGTTCATGGTACTTTTTATCACCTTCCTTAAAGACCGGTTCAACAGAACTTCAGCAAGAGATGTTCCTTTCAGAAAATTACATGCATGTAATCTGTAATTTACGGTACATACACTAACAAATTGGAACAGAGGACCTCGATGTTCCTTCCCTGAAAACAATCACCACCACCACCACCACCACCACCACCACAACTACAATAACATATCATGTACTATACTATTTAAATTTCAGTTATTTGTGACTCCTCCCGTAGAGATGGCATCTTTCTGTAACGAGTCTCAGGACTTCCTTTTAAGAAAAATAAAATCCAAGGCTTCTATAATTTACGAAAGGTTAGCTAGAGAATTCAGTGTCAGTAGGTAAAGATTATTATGGTGGTTTATTATAGCAAACTTCGCTTCCGTTGCTTGAATAGGGTCCGGGAAATGAAAATATGATTTTAAAATTTTGAAATCCTGCCATACTGAATTTGAAAAGCGATTTGACAAGATTAACAGCCAATGTATTAAGGTTTAAATAAAGATTCGCTTGGTCAAATTTTATCGCTGTCGGATGATTAAATCATCAGAAAAGCCATTTTAAATATTTGAAATTAATGTGGCTGCCATGCCTTTTTTGTAATTATAGGGGTTTGAAGGTCTCGTATGTGTACTTAATAATCCTCTATCTATGTATAAAATTTCAGTTATGTTGCTGTAATAGTTTCGGAGATATTGAGTGTTGGTGGACTATTTCGTATGGCCGCCATGTTTGGTTTCGTCATTTGGGCATTGACCCGGGAAGGGTCTGGCAGATAGACTGGCAGACGGGCATTTTCGCCCGTGAATATCTCAATAAGTTTACTTTCATTTTTTTGAAAAACTCCAAAGTATGCTAAACAAGTAGTTCCGTGAAGAACTATATAGCCTATTTTCATATATCCTACTTACGTTTATAGCCTCTATCAACATACAAATTTTCAGTTTGATTGCTGTAATAGATTCCTAGATATTGAGAACCATCTAAATATTTCGGATGGTCACCTTGTTGGATTATTATATATAGGTACTGTATGTACTATTACATGATGAATATTGTGTAGGTGTATTATTCAAACTTCAAACGCATGATTTGGACATAAGAAATAAAAACGAGGTTTTAAAATTTCGCACAGCCGTCATCTTGTGGTTATGAAAATAGTTAAAATGAATTACATGCCAGTGGATTAAAATTTACATAGGCATATGCCGTACCAAGTTTCACAGCGCTCGGATGGTTAAATCGCAAGAAACGTCCATTTGAATATTTAAATTTCACGTCACCGCAATGTTGGATTTATGCTCACCATATTATTGAATGTCCATGATGTGAACTTACGTTTATAGCCTCTATCAACATACAAAATTTCAGTTTGATTGCTGTCATAGATACTAGGCTAGATATTGAGAACCGTCTAAATATTTCGGATTGTTTCCATGTTGGATTTTAATATATGTAGGCCATAGAGTTATGCACAATTAGATGAGCATTATTGTGTAGGTTCATTATTAAAACGTTGACTTCGATCGCATGATTAGGACACAAGAAATTAAAATTTAATTTTTAAATTTCGCACAGCCGTCATCTTGAGGTTATGTAAACAATTGAATTAAATTAGATTTCAGTTCATTGAAATTTGTATAGTAATTTGCTGTACCAAGTTTCACTGCGTTTGGATGATTAAATCGTGAGGAAAGTCTATTTAAATGCTTCAACGTCGCTTGGTCGCCAAGTTCGTTTTGCAGTTAATAGGTTTTTGAAAGTCACATAGGTGAACTTTTTAGTAGTGCCCTTTATCACCATACAGAATGTCAGTAATAGTTCCGGAGATATAGAATGCCGGTGAAATATTTCACACAACTGCCATGTTGGATTGGTGAGACGTAATCAAATTTGAAGGGCACGGTCGGGGTCAGCCAGTATAGTAGTATGACGTTACCGAGTTTTATTTAAATCACTCCAGCCGTTTATATTTTATTAGGGGGGACACACACACGGATACACATACGCACACACACGGACAAAAGGTGATCTCACAAGCCTAATTTTCATAAACGAAAATAGGCTTAAAACTGTGGTGGTTAAAGACCCACTGCCTTCTTTAGAGTAGTAGTGATTGTTACGTGTCACCCACCACTCATAATATTAGTGTTCTTGACTGGCATGCTGCCTCCCGTATCTGATCAGGTAGATCTTGAACTGTCCTCACCTCACGAGGCTGAGTCAATCCCTTTACACATTCTCTTATGAAGCCCCAAAATAGTTATTGTCTCAGAAAATAGTTTTATGTATCGATACCACAGTTTGGAATACAGCGAAAGCCAGCTCTTCACAGTCAACTGGCTCGTCTGTCCATTGTCTATTCAGCAGGGATATTGTACCTATTAAACTAAATACAAACCATGTTTATACCATCATTTGAATGGGCATCAACAGATTTAAAGGCTCTTTACATTGTCATACTAATGACAGGCCTGGTAAGTGGCACTCTTCTGCTTATAAATATCTGTGAGTGTCCTTAATATGTATGTAATAAGTGCCTCGTCCTGGAGGTCCACTGATTGGAGCTCTTCAGCTGTCTTGCCTCCAACCGTGTGCCGTGTTATTGTACTCAATATTTATAGAATAAGTGTCTCGTCCTAGATACCCACCAATGCACGTCTACTATAATTTTTGGAATGTAAGCTAGAGAATTCAGTGCCAGTAGATAAATATTAATATGATGGCTTATTATACGGAAATCCACTTCGACTGCTTGAATAGGATACGAGGAATAAAATACAAATTTATAATTATTTGCACAGCTACTATCTTGAATGAAAGTCTGCAGCGACAGGGCAAAGCCCAATCACTACCTGAGGAAAGATGAAGTAGGAAAGAATGAAATAGGTGTGGGAGAAAAATCAGAACAATGTGGGTAAGAGGGATAGACCCAAAGCAATTTATTCAAATGAATCACAGATAGTAAGGAAGTGGTTAAAATAAGGTACCACTTATAGCAGGAATTAGGGTGACAAATATGAAAATGCTCAAAAATGGTATTTCCAAAATGGTGGGAGTACATCGTAGCCAGTTACTAGTTTACAGAGTACTAGTAGTTGTTGACCCAGAAAAGCGTAACTTTTGTGCAGGCAACATGCCAATTAAAAGAATTAGGGAGACTATACACAGTCTTGATTACAGTAAACAAGCAGCAATCAAGAGAGATAGGTTGATAATTGACTGGTGGGAAGCTAGCTGGGCTAGCTATACCCTCAATGAAATGAAAATCCACAGCCTGATTCCAGTCTCCGACCGGGTCAGGAATGGAATGAATGAAGCCCCCATCTAGCGGTGAGGATATGAACTGTTCCGGCTGCCGAGGCCTGACGCACTCCTCTGGAGCAATGATTAAATGAATGACAGATGAAATGAAATGACAGGGAAAACCGGAGTACCCGGAGAAAAACCTGTCTGCCTCTGTTTTGTCCAGCACAGATCTCACATGGAGTGACCAGGATTTGAACCACGGACCCAGCGGTGAGAGGCCGGCGTGCTGTCGCCTAAGCCACGGAGGCTCCACCCTCAATAAACAATCTAAAGATATATGTGAAAGGATCCACAAACTTGACTGTGAGAATTAAATGAACAAGTTATTTAGTTAGGGCACAACAATAAATAAATGCCAAATATACGTGACTCATCCAAAGTGTTATACGGCAAACTTTGACTACGATGGGGTTTGCATTGAGTGACAATACCAGGCAAGGATGAGTGACAATAATAATAGTTTTCCTGGCTAATAATAGAGGATAGAACCTCGTAGAATAAAATACTGTAGATTACAAGGTGATATAAAATATAGGGCAGGGATCTGCCGTGGCTAATAATGAAAGCTATGCCACCAAATTTCAATTTAAAGCAATATTATTGCTAATATGCCACAATATGAAAACGTAATTTATATTTTAAATAAGTGGTCTATGACCAAGTTTGACCCTAGGATAATATGCAGAAAAATTGCAATAATAGCCCTGATTAGAATAGAAGGATAAAAATGATGCAAATGAATATGCCCTGATTGACACAGTAAATAGCTAAGATACTTGCAAGACAGTTGATCCTAGCATCTTGGGAACAGCAGCACTCGGTACATAAATAACTCTGAGATACTTTGCTGAATTAGAATAAGGTTACATTTTTGTGCTTAGAAGCAATCAGTGTATGACGGGTATAATAAGTGCTAAGTGCTACAGGTCACTGAGGTAGTCAGTATACAGATGATAATGACAGGAATGAGCCTGGTACTAGGGATCAGCAGTATTTAATACTTTGGACTGAGCTACTTGACTGATTGAAATAAAAAGTGCTTAACGGCCCTAATAGCTCTAACAAATTGCATGCAAAGCCTAGAGAATTGGTTTACAAAATACCACTAAAGACAAGCAGAATTTCAAGTGAATGGAAAATTACAATATTGGTCAAGATTTTCGCAGAAAAACTTCGATTTTACAAACAAAAAAAAAGTGGCACAGATTACTTAAACTAAATTGTAAACCGGTTAGTAGGGTAGAAAATGGGAGGAAGGAAATATGGATTCTTTAACTGTAAATGATTGTTCGTTTTGATGGGCGTCTGGCACTATGAATGCTTTTACAGAGAAACTTGTTCATTTTTGGCACGTCACACTTCGAGAGTTGTTAGAATGAAAATATCACTTATTGATACGATGATTGTTTTCGCAGTTTGAGCACTAGTTATGTTTCAAAGTCAATATGATCGTGATAGACTAGCAAATTTGTTTGTAGAGCTTGTACAAGTTGGAGGGGGCGAAGTACGAGTCCCGCGGAGAGGTTGAACTCACTAACCCATTAAGACAAGTAGTCAGGACAATCCCACGTTGAGTTGAATTATCAACTTTTAATTAACATTAAGAGTAGGGTTTCCCACGTAGAGAGCAACTTAGACTAGAACAAATAAAGATTGCATTCCCAACCAGAGGGATAAAAATATGGCAATTTTTACAAGAATTCCAGTAAGTGGTTAAGTAGTAAGACAGAGATTAAAATACTCATGATCGTTTCACTTATCTTTGCATGGCAGAACGTGAACATGCTTGTAGGTAGCTGTTTACCAAGCCACCATGACATGGCTAGAGAAGACTGGTGTTTAGCCATTATAAAGTGTTTGCTGGATGCTCGGTTGCCTCGAAGGAGAGACGCGAGTTGCGTGTTAGCTGCACCGGAGAGAAGAGACAAGCTGAAAGAAATTAACGTCTGAGAGAGCCAAGTAGGGGAAATGGGGGATGGGGAAGGGAGACACAGAATATTCAACCAAATAGAACAATATAATGTCCAAAACAAGAAATATTCTACTTTCTTCATGAAATGTTACAGAGAGCGCTGATGAAGTTTCTTGAGTGCCATCAATTGAAGGAAGAGAGAAGTTTCAATAGCAGCACCTTCTAACTCGTTTAATGTCCAAACGTTGAGCGACAAATGTATTATGTTTTTAAGACGGGAGTGAGGAAGGACCACAACTAGTCCCATTATTGTGTGACAAATGTAATATAAGTCTTATAAATGAGGTTTGTGAATGATTAGAAATTGTTTAAATCGATTCAGTTGATTATATATTGCTTAGATTGGTTATATGATGATGATGATGATGACCGGCAATTTGGGGGAAGCTGCCCCCTGATTGGTTCCAGGTCGCGACACCGAGTATCCCATGGAGCGAGATAGGAAGATGTCAATAAAAACTCATACTGAGGTATCTCAGCCCCCAGTCTTACATAGAAATTTTGATTTCGAAGTCTATGGCATGGTGCTCATCCGTGAGTCCAATTGGAATTTTTGATTGGTCAAGGATGATAGACGAATTCGCATCTGATTCCTGAATGGTGATAGTTTGATCGAGCATCCGGCATTTTGATAAGCACCACTTCTACCGCAGGCATGGTCCTGTTGAGACGTTAATTTTGGTCGTCGTCTAAATCGACGAATATCTAGTTCAAAAGGTTTAATCAAGTGAATTGTGATGTTCTCATGCACGCAGTAAAGCTGCTAAATCTGTTTAAAACTATCAGTGAAAGTGGAAGCAGGCTGTGGATTTTCATTTCCTTAATTCAAAATTGTATTGCCGGATACTTGATCCAATATGTTAAAGTAATAATAACAATAATCAAATGTGAGACATTAATTATAATAATCATATATGAATTATGGGCTTAACCATGGATGATTACTCGCCGATAAATTGATGTGACATTTAGTCTATTAAATTAGATATTGCACCATTCGGGCTTCAGGACATAGGTGCCTGTACAAATGTCACATTCATCCTGGAAGATCGCGTGACATATAGAATCTCTATATTTACCGGGATTTTCCAGAGACACTTGTCATTAAAAACGGTAAAAGAAGTACTACTATTGAGAAAGTTGAGCCTGTCATTAATAAATTAAAAAATACTAATGCCCCAGGAATGGACCTAATACAATCAGAGCT
The DNA here is from genome assembly GCA_946902985.2 of Meconema thalassinum. NCBI lineage: Eukaryota > Metazoa > Arthropoda > Insecta > Orthoptera > Tettigoniidae > Meconema > Meconema thalassinum. Next base: position 1,168,640,840 of record OX336389.2, read on the forward strand.
TGTGAAAAATGCTGGAAATGAATTTACTAAACACTTTCACAAACGTGTGGCTAAGATATGGATAGTTGAAATGATTCCTGATGAATGGAATGCAGGTATCATCTGCCCGATACATAAGAAAGGTGATATTATGTTGTGCTCTAAATATAGAGGGATTTGCCTATTATCCATTGCCTGTAAAATATTCTCCAACATCCTCTTTAGCAGACTGGCGCCATATGTGGAAAATGCATGTGGTGACTATCAATGTGGATTTCGCCAAAGAAGAGCTACTACGGATCAGATTTTCACAATCCGACAGATACTTGAAAAATGTAAAGAATTTGGAATTGATACACACCATATTTTCATTTTTTTAGGTCAGCTTACGACAGTATTGACAGAAATAATCTCTTTGTAGCAATGGAAGAGCTATAGATCCCTAAGAAACTGATCACTCTGGTGAAAGCTACCAAGAACAATACTAGGAGTCAAATTAAGATACAGAACATGATATCAAATGCTGTAACGACCAAGAATGGAGTTAGGCAGGGAGATTCATTTTCATGCCTTTTGTTCAATAAAGCTTTGGAGAAGGTTATTAGAGATTCAGGAATCAACACGAGAGGAACCATCTTATTTTGGCACACGCAGATGATATCGATATAATTGCAAGAACACCGAGAGCAATGAGAGAATCTTTCACTAGCTTTGAAAAAGCAGCAAGAAAGATGAATCTAAAGATAAATGAAGAGAAAACTAAGTATATGCCCGTAACAAAGAAAGAATACCCTAGTGGCTACACATGCATAGAAATTGATTCGTATAAGTTTGATGTGTGTAGCTTTACCTATCTTGGATCAGAAGTTAATTCCAAGAGCAATGTTAGCTCTGAAATCCAGATGCGTATACTGTCGGCTAACAAGTGTTATCAAGGCCTCAGAAAGCATCTGAAGTCCAAGCTGTTGTTCAGGAAAACTAAAGTCATAATGTATAAAGTTTAAGTAAAGCCTGTATTAACATATGGTGCTGAGACCTGAATACGCTCAAAATCTAATGAAAGACAACTTGATATATTTGAAACAAAGATTTTGAGGCACATTTTTGGGCCAGTGGAGGAAAACGATGAATGGAGAAGAAGATATAACCATGAACTGTATGATTTATATAATGAACCAGATATTGTAAAATGTATAAAGATCAGAAGGTTGGAGTGGCCAGGACATGTGCTGCGTGCTAATGACAGAATGCTAAATAGGATATTGAATGCAATGCCAGAATGAACCAGGAAAGTCAGAAGACCAAAGCTAAGGTGGGAAGATGGAGTGAGAAAGGATGTAAAGACAATTTGATTCAAGAATTGGAGGAGCTCAGCACTTAACAGGAAAGAATGGGTAAAACTTCTTCAGAAGGCCAATGCCCACGGAGGGCTGTCGTGCCAGTGATGATGATGATATGATGTACCCGAATCGCGGATGCCTCCGTGATGTCGTAACATATTTGTAAGGAAGCAGCGGAGTTTGAATCAAGCGCTACTTTCCTTCTCGAACGAATGGAAGGTTATACTTAGTGCCTGTGAAGCGCATCTAGACCAATGTAACAGAATGTTTACAATTATTCTTTAAACAATAATTTCGAGATTTGAAAAGTAGTTGTTAGAAGGAATAATAATAACAATGGTTATTTAAAATATTGGTGAACAGGGATAATAAAGACAGTGATTATGTATTTAAATAAAATATTTTGAAGCAGGTTTAATATTTGTGTTGTGAACAGGGTTAATAATAACTGAGTTTGTTTAAATGATATTTCATGGCAATGTTAAAGTTAAGCCATCAGCAATGAAGAATAAGTTTAGATGACATTTTTGAAAGCAGAAAGTGAAAATAATTAAGGAAATTTAGTGATGGCAGGTTATATATATATATTGTGCCCGTTTGACGAGGATTTCGGGGAGCCATAGACCTTAAATGACCCTTCCGAACCCCCTTTCTAACAGTAGGACATATAGGACGGGGTGGAATGCATTCTTGGACTGGGAAAGTTAACACGGGGGTGTCGGGTATAATGAGAGATCAAACTACCAGTCCAGAGGAATACAAACTCAAAAATACAATAAAGAGGCCAGGCTTACATTTAAATCGCACTCAATTTATTCAAAAAAGTGGCAGACCCCTAACTACCTCAGAGAGGTAAAATGGCTAGTCCGTGCTAAACAAATGAAAATCCACAGCCTGCTTCCAGTCTCCGACCGGGTCAGGAATGGAATGAATGAAGCCCCCATCTAGCGGCGAGGATATGAACTGTGCCGGCTGCCGAGGCCTGACGCACTCCTCTGGAGCAATGATTAAATGCATGACAGATTAAATGAAATGATAGTGGAGAGTGTTGCTGGAATGAAATTTTGACAGGGAAAACCAGAGTACCCGGAGAAAAACCTGTCTGCCTCCGTTTTGTCCAGCACAGATCTCACATGGAGTGACCGGGATTTGAACCACGGACCCAGCGGTGAGAAGCCGGCGTGCTGCCGCCTAAGCCACGGAGGCTTAGTCCGTGCTAAACAATGGAGAAAATAATTTAACTCGTCTCCGTACGAAAAATCCTAATAATTAAGCCTCTCGAAGTCCTACTAAAATGAAGAAGTCAATAAGAAAAGCTAAGAGAATGACGCATAACCCATCCCTATACACTTACTTCGGAGATGCAATAATAATAATAATAATAATAATAATAATAATAATAATAATAATACAAGCATGAATCTACAGCAAAGAAAAATATTTACTTGTTTACAATGCAAGGTATTCGTTACATTTACTGCACAATAAGTTTAAAGCTACGCTATGATGGTGTCACCTCTAACATTAAACGTTACAGTTATTTAAGCTAATACATATCGTACGTTAACATTAGCAACGATGTCAACGAGTAGCGTTTCATCCAAAATTTATTCCAAAGCAAAATCTAAGCACATTCTGAACCTAACAGAGAATAAGAAAAAGCTATCCTAAATTACAACACAAATGAATAACATGTAACCCTTTAATAATGCGCAATTGACGCCACTGTCCTGCCTACGCGCAGCTTCACTGTTTGTGAAGTTGGGTCATGAATGTGTGGGAGAGAAAATTAGGTCGGCGACTGCATGAGCAATTCATGTCTAACGTCGCGTTGTCAGGTTAGCTACCGTGTTTAAACACGTAACTAACTGATTGTCGTCTCTCAATAGGGAAAAGCTATAATTGTATTCAGATGTGTCGAAGAATCAAATCGAAGCACTTGTCATCAAGGTTGCATTAAGTTTAGTGGTTTATTTATGTTTTAGAAGATTTCCTAACACTTTATTTAGGTTACAGTTTAGATTTTAAAAAATCCTGACATTTGATTATTACATTCTTATTTATCGGATTATCTTTTAGTCCTATCAGTTTCTTTGTATTAGTTTAGTGACCATGTTAACTTCGAAAAGTGTGAAAAATTGGTGTAAAACATTCCAATATCAGACTCATAATTGGAAGAAAAACCTCATTCCAAACTTTCATTCGCACCTCTATGTGCTTAAAAATAACACTGACCGGTCGGTCATCAGCTCAGTTAACGAGACAATAGTCGTACACGTTATTAGCTCAAATAGTACCAAAACTTGTACTTTGCAACTAAGGGTAATCAGATCCTACCTCTGTAGTGCATTCAAAAACATAGCAATGGTTTTCACTAGCCTTATACATTTGCAGCTTGTGGACAAGATCATTACTCTGCTGTACAAACAGCTGTGAATTCTGAATATCATTCTAAACGTGTTGAAAGTGTGCATCATTTGCTTTTATCCCAGACTTCTACAGTCAAGAAACATGTGTTAATAAACCGGGTCTCTCTTACAGTCCTAAAATGACCCCTCACTTCGAACCCAAGATAGCCTGCTTGGCTCATCTTATGAATTACAGATTACAGCTTGTATCACAGTCGTCAGATTGTCAAATATAAACAAAAGAAACACTCCCATCTGTCCATGTGGCGTGAAACAGGTTTTATGCAGTGTGGCTAGCGTTTATTTAACTCACTGCCTTCTAAATAATATCACTGTATTAACGTGCGCGCTGTGTTCGCGGCTACAAGGTCAACAAAAATGAAATAGGCTTTGCTATGGCCTTGGCCAACATGTGGTTACTGGGTTTACTGTTCCAGTGGAATGCAATTCTGACATGATTATATAACCAAAATACCTCCATATAAATGAGTGTTGGTTCGATACACAGTTGAACTATAAAAATGTTTATTTACAAGAATAAGGGCAGGAGCGTTTGTCCCAAGCTCTGGCAAATAATACGAAATAACGTGGTGGTAAACTAGCCACTAGAAAAACATAGCGATGAATCCTACCTAGGAATGTGCTGAGTAAGGTCTACTATCATTAATCCCCTCGACCATGAACGTACATAAAAAGTATTCGACTGCTAGTCGGACTCACGTGTTTCCTTCACGTCTCCAGCGTGAATTCGCATGGTCTCGGTGGCAATGTGGCATGATGGTAATTAGCCAAGGAACACCGTCCTTCCTTCGGGAAATTTCAGCCATCACTAGACCCCTCCATTATTGGGGTTTCTATTCCATTCCGAACTCCATTATAACGGGAATAGTAATCGTGTCTTCAGCATGATGAATAAATGGAGTAAATTCCATGGTAATAAAGTATTCGTAGTTTTTCACTGGCTCTAAGTGTGTTAAATTATCGATTAAAATTCTCACTGAATTTACACTTGAGTAGCGGGTTAGTGCTATAAATGGCCATGAGTTTCATCCGCTCACAGAATTTAATTAGTAGCTTGTGCCACTATGTTCACTAAAAACTGGTGCATTAAATTACACGCAAACTTTTGCTTAGCATAATTCACTGTACGTTTTATCTGGCAATGCCTTAACACTTTGAACAAAATTATATGCACTTGGTAAACACGTGCTTGACGGTGTGTTCGATTCCGGTGTGGTTGAAAATTATTCCACAAATATTAGGAATTCACTTTCACTGATAGTTTTAAACAGATTTAGCAGCTTTACTGCGTGCATGAGAACATCACAATTCACTCGATTAAACCTTTTGCACTAGATATTCGTCGATTTAGACGACGACCAAAATTAACGTCTCAACAGGACCATGCCTGCGGTAGAAGTGGTGCTTATCAAAATGCCGGATGCTCGATCCTGCTACCAGTCAAAAGTACGACTGAAAATGTTCATCGCATTCTCTGTGGGGTTTCATCTCTATTTCTTCTCATCAACAAACATCAAATGCTCTTCCAGTGCATCGAAATATGTACAAATAATTAATAACAATTCAGTCTCACAGAAAAATAAAATATAATTTACATTGGCGGCGCGGCAACTCGTACTTAATCAAATGAGAGTCACTCATACATTCTCCTTGGAAGTCCTCGGTTCATCCAGAGATGTTACATTCTTCATGAGCCATGGCTGTCACATCGCAGATGTGAAGACGGGTTCAATATCAACTAGGATGAAATTTTGTTAAATAGAGGCAGGGAAGATTTTGGCCAGGAATAAATAAATACACCTATCATTGGAAAACTTTATAAATTCCAAGTACACGAGGTCATTTGTATGACGGAATAATACAACATTAGAAAAAAAAAAAGAATCATATGTGATGATTGTTGTTAAAAAACATGTTATGCGATAAGAGTGTCGGCATTAATGTTAAGGTTACGTGGAGAGTGAGTGTCGTCCATGAGGAATATATTTCCGGAGTTGTGGAAGAAGTTAGTTGGAGCACGTGTTAGCTCATGGTTTTAAAAGACGGGTGAAGCGATATGGCTGCCCCATATTCCAGTCCAATTCAAATACTGTAGAAAAGGATGTCAGTTCCAATACACCTGGGTCAACTATCTAGATTTCCGATATTATGCCCAATAGGTATAAGAGATGATTATTAGATTTGATAAACCTGACCAGAGATTACTTATAAAATAAATAGTTGCAAGTGCATAAAATAAAAATAAATATTTGAGAATGCTTATACTAAACACTTGAGAGTGCATAAAATAATAATAATTTCAGAACCAGTCAACTGACTTAGATGAAAATCTTCATAAAACAGATCGCGAGATAGGATTGATACCTGTTATAAACAATTGGGGAAAAGTTACAAATAATAATAATAAATGTTGTTATAAATATTTTGAACTTAAATATTTTGGAGATTAAATAGGAATGAGAAAGGTAATTATTTGGAGAGAGAAAACATTACAACAATTTTCATTGTTTATAAAAATGTAATTATCTGCTATAACATCGTTTGAGATGAATATAAATAATTCTTTGGTGATGTCATACCAACTGAGAATAAATAATTAGGAGAAATTTAAGATATTATAAATTTCATTCTACAACAATGTGATAAAACGTTATTAACAAATTGTCCAGTGGAACAATGTTACAAATGCAAGAAATATTAACATTTGACCATTATGTTAGTCAAATATTAATATTCCACGACTGCATAACACTACGAAAATAAATTTGTGCAATTATTTCCATAATTCAATTTTTGGAAAGCACATTTACAAATACCATAATACAACAATTTTCAAATGAAACATGAAAATTGTTCAAAACTTGAACAGTCATAATTGATCTTCGGAAATGAAAACTACGCGTGATCATGTATTTCTATAGAAACAAAACAAGTGTACAGAGAGGGATCATCAGAACTCTTAATTTAATCATGATCACCTCAAGAGAGTAAATAGTGTAAAAATTTAGAATAATGATACCAGACGGACTATCAATTTTCTGGTTATCATGCAACGAGTGTTAGAAGGGTTTATTTATGCAGAGTGTTGATTCTTTTTGTTGAAGGTTATTTATTTCGGGGATCTTTGCCAAAGTTTTAAAATTTTAAATGTTTAAAATTGAAATATTTTAAAGAAATGTTGCTATTTTTGTTGTTCCATCTTCCTACCTTGCTTGCATATTGCCGATATCCGTGAAGCCAGCCTTTACTTAGTTTTCGCCCAGATAGACCCTGAGATAGCTTTTGTCTCGTGCTGAATTGATTTCGTGAATTTGCAAAATGGTGCCTATGGACTCTGGTCTAAACGGGCTCAATATATATATATATATATATATATATATACATCACAAAGCATCACAAAATATCTAAATATACCCTTTCATATGCACAATAGTAGTTTCCTTGACATATTATACGTCATTGTTTTTTGTTTTTACACTTGGGCGATTTGCGCGTTTATTGTTTTTCAATATACTGCGATTTTTGCCGCTCAGTTCATGTTCATACACTATATGTCTTTGGAATGAGGAACGTTTATGTTTTACACTGTGTATTTGTAGATTTTCATTTGTCTCCACTCTAATTTATCTCGTGACTTAATTGTTGCTTCACGTCATCGCTGCGTCACCGTATGACATACTTTTCACGTGGTCGCTACAGGTATTGACCTCGCAGACCGAGTAGAATACATTTATTATGTTGGTATGTATTGCTCTATTCAACCATATTACACGTCTCACACACACACTGTGTTCACACGTGAGAAGAAATGCCTCCTCACTGAGCTACACAAATGCTTTGTGACTTTTACATTTTTACCCTGATGAAAAAGAAAACATAAACATAGAAATACCAATAAGCCAAATATTTCTGTGTTATGTTGCCCCAATCAAATCCCTTTAAATCTTGTATGGATACCAGACTCTAGCGAGCTTCTCACCCGAGCTCCATTTATCTTATCTCACCATCTGTAGTCAGCTCCGCGAGAGTTATCGCTCGCTCATTCCCTTTAACCCTGGGGTCTCAGCGACCCTGCCGTAAACAAATTATCGAATAAATCTCTTATATAAAACTGCAGGCTACCGAGTCATGTTTGTAAATTGCGTAAGCACCTTGTCACACTCAGATAGTGTCATTCTATCTGTCAGCGGAAGCAAACGTCGGTGGGACGAAAGTAAATATAGCTCAGGGTCACGGAAAGCAAGGAAACTTGGTCCAAAGTGGTTGCTGCTAAGGTAAGATTGAATATGCCTAGGCCTATAAAGGGAGTACCGGTACATGTAACTGAAATTCCCGTCTCAAATTCATTTGGAGCGCTCGTTGAAGAAAATGATGACTTTATTCAAGAAGAAAACAAGAAAGTGATAAAGAGAAAATCCAGGAAGTTGCGGATATTTGCGGACAGTCACGGGCGAGATGTAGCAGAAAGCGTATTGGAGAGAAGCGGAGAAATGGAGGTCACTTCGACAGTAAAGCCAGGAGCACCAATTGCAGCGGTCATGAACGAGATGATAGGAGAGTGTGCAACCCTCACTTCAAAGGACTATGCAGTAATCATCGCTGGAACAAACGACATCTATAGCAATGAGAGTAAAAAGGTAATCAAAGATTTAAAGGGTACATTGCCATCCATGCTTAACACAAATGTCATTATTGTAAACATTCCGCAGAGATACGATTTAATACCCAAATCATGTGTAAATGTAGAAATAGAGGCTTCAAATGGTAACATTCGTAAAATTTGTAAGAGTTTTCCAAATGTCCAAATTATAGATGTAAGTAAATTAGACAGGAATTTCCACACTCGACTTGGCCTACACTTATATTGGTTAGGAAAAGAGTATCTTAGTGATGAAATCTGCAAAATTGTAAATTCAAATGGTAAGAATAGTTCAACAGTGATATCTTTAGAGTGGAAGCAGGGAAACTTGTAAAAGAAGCCAAACGTGAGGTTTGGCATTCAGATCTTTCGATGTCAAATTTAACTGAGTGGAACAATGGTATTTCGGATTTGTCTAGAAACAATAATAATAACAATAATAATAATAATAATAATACTAATAATGTAAATAAATCACCAACACAAGCTTGCAAAAGTAACTAATTTAAAATTTACCACCAGAATGTTCAGTCTCTCTATAATAATGTTACGTGCCACCCCCCTAGTGGCACTTTTGTTAACTGGATTACGGTGGGGTACAAAGCACAACACCAATTACTGCTTAAAGAAATAATTAACTTTATTGTGGCCAGAAAATTACACGAATCAGCAAATACAAGCAATTAGGAGCCTTACTCCAGTTTCGTCAAGTCTCTTCCTTGAGCGCTCTTGGCCCTTCCACTTGTCAACAAACCACAGAAGTTAATCCTGCCGCTAATGAGCCTAGTGGCCTTGACAGAACTACATGCAACTTCTTTCTAATGTGCGCCTACTACAGTACTTACGAGCACTTGCTGCGCGCTGTTCACCAGCTGGGAGAAACAATGTCACTTAATTTCGACACCACAATATCTGACACTCCGTGAAAGCACACTTACTCAGAACACGGCAGTCCCCTGTATGTTCCTCACTTCGCCGCTACACTAGGGGTTTCGCAAGTCACCACACTTCTGTCGCTCAGAATAAACGCTCACACTAGCTCGTAAAACACAACAACCTCTGCTTCACGGGTCACTCTTATATAGCAGGCCGGTGACTCAATAAATGGTTCTAGATCCATCCAGAGTCCACGGCTTCTCGAGGTTTCCACCGCTGGTCCAGTCACGAATCTTCTGGACTATCCCTTTGTCTGTAGTAGCCCTGTTGCATAAGGCGCGCGCAATACAGGAGGCAAGCCACAGCCCAGCCCCTGGGGCAGTTGTGACTCAAGCGGCGAGCGATGACACAAACTCACAGCCGTAACACCACCCCCTTCCTAAAAGGCTGATCGTCCCGATCAATCATTGGTCCGTCTGTGTCCCTCCGTAGGCTGCCAGGCGATCTCGATGCACGATCTTCATCTTCGCCCTCGGGCTCCGCTGGATCCTGTAGACGACATCGTTGATCCGTTTCACGACTCGGTACGGGCCCTCCCAGGACTTCTGCAGTTTGGGTGACAGGCCTTTCTTCCGTAATGGGTTGAAGAGCCAGACCAGGTCGTCCTCGTGGAATCCGCCGGCATCCGTCTGCTGGTCGTATCGGGTCTTCATTCTGTCGGTCTCGATCCGCAGTTTCCTCCTCGGGAACGCGTGCACGTCCTCCAGTTGGTCGACCAGTTCTTGACAATACTGGCTTACCGGGATCGGATCATTCCCAGGTCGGCCAAAGGCAAGATCGACAGGTAGACGGAGCTCCCTCCCAAACATGGCCCGGGCTGGTGTGCACCCGGTGGCTTCATGCACGGCGGCACGGTAGGCCAGGAGAAATAGTGGAAGATGTTTGTCCCAATCCCTCTGGTGCTCGCTGACGACTATTCGAAGATGGTTCTCGATGGTGCGATTGAATCGCTCTACCATCCCGTCGGACTGAGGGTGTAGTGGCGTTGTCCTTGTCTTCCGGATTCCCAGCAGCTGGCATAGGTTCTGGAACACCTGCGACTCGAAGTTCCTCCCTTGGTCGGAGTGCAGCTCCAGGGGTACTCCGTACCGGCTGACGAATTCCTTCACCAGGGTCTCTGCAATCGTCGCGGCTTCTTGGTTAGGGAGCGCATACGCCTCCGGCCATTTGGTAAAGTAGTCGCTGACGACTAATATGTAGCGGTTCCCTGCCTCGCTTAACGGGAATGGCCCAGCAACATCGATGGCCACTCTCTCCATGGGGCCGCCCACGTTGTAGGTCTTCAGTGGACCCCGTCGTCTTCGTCCTGGGCCCTTGCTGGCTGCGCAATCGTGGCACCTCGCGCAGTGGTTCTCCACGTCTGTTCGGCATCCGATCCAGTAGAACCGCTCTCTCAGCTTCTCCAGGGTCTTCTTTATCCCTAGGTGTCCACCAGATGATCCTCCATGAACTTCCTTCAGGACTTCCTCCGTCATAGCCTTTGGAACGACGACTTGTTCCCGAGATGTCTTCCCGTCGGTGCTCTCCCAGGTACGGCAGATGAGGCCATCCCTTACAATCAGCGAGTCCCACTGTGCCCAGTAGGACTTAAACTTTGGGCTGCAGTCACTCACAATGTTCCACCCGGGTCTGGGGACACAGGCCCTCTTCCATTCGGCTATCAGTCCCAGGTCATCATCCTCTGCTTGTGCCCGCGTGAAAGGTTCGCGGCTCCAGTTCCCTTGAAGTTCCACAGTAGTCCGTCGGCACAGTATCCCGGTGTTCTCCTCCCTTCGGGCACAGAAGGTGCAGTCTTCGGGGCACGGTCTTCGTGACAGGGCGTCGGCGTTAGAATGCAGTTGGCCTTTCCTGTGCTGAATCTCAAAGTTGTACTGTTGAAGTCTCTCTAACCACCGCGCGAGTTGACCCTCGGGCTGCTTGAAGTTCAGGAGCCACCGCAGGGATGCATGGTCGGTCCTGATGAGAAATTCTTGCCCGTACAGGTACTTGTGGAAGTGTTCAATGGTCTTCACGATGGCGAGCAGCTCCTTCCTGGTGACGCAGTAGTTCCTTTCTGGCTTTGACAAGGCCTTGCTGAAGTAGGCCACTACTCTCTCCTCGCCGTCCACTACTTGCGACAGGATCCCCCCTATGCCAAAGTCGCTGGCATCGGTATCGACGATGAACCTTGTTCCAGGTCTGGGGTAGGCCAGAATAGGCGCGGTGCACAGAGCCTGCTTGAGTTGTTCGAAGGCACTGTGGCATTCTGCTGTCCACGTGAAGAGTTGGTCCTTCTCAGTCAGTCGATGTAAAGGTTTGGCGATGTCGGCGAATCCTCTCACGAAGCGACGATAATAAGTGCAGAGTCCCAGGAAGCTTCGTAGTTGCGACTTGTCCTTCGGAACTGGCCACTCCCTCACAGCTGCGGTCTTCTCTGGGTCGGTGCGCACCCCTTCCTCGGAGACGATATGCCCAAGGTACTGGACCCGCTTCTGGAAGAGCTGACACTTCTTGGGGCTCAACTTCAGCTGGGCAGCCCGTAGCTTCAACAAGATCTCCTTCAGGTTGCTGTAGTGCTCCTCGAAGCTCCTCCCCAGAACGATGACGTCGTCTAGGTATACCAGGCAGGTCTTCCAGTGTAGTCCCCTCAGAATGGACTCCATTAGTCTTTCGAAGGTTGCAGGGGCGTTGCACAGACCGAATGGCATGACGGTGAACTGCCAGAGCCCGCTGCCCACAGAGAACGCCGTTTTCTCGCGGTCCTTAGGGTGGACCTCCACCTGCCAGTAGCCACTCTTCAAATCCAAGGTGGAGAACCATCTTGATCCTGATATGGTGTCCAGCGTGTCGTCGATCCGGGGTAGAGGGTAGCTGTCCTTTTTCGTGACGTCGTTCACCCGCCTGTAGTCCACGCAGAACCTGGTGGAACCGTCCTTCTTCTTCACTAGCACGACCGGAGAACTCCAAGGACTATGTGATGGCTCGATCACCCCTTGCTCCTTCATCTCTTCTACCATCCGGTCGACTTCGGCTTGCTTGGCGAGCGGGACACGTCGGAATGGGGCCCTAATCGGTGCGCTGTCCCCAACGTCGATTCTGTGCTGGACCAAGCTTGTCCTGCCGAAGTCTTTGCTCCCCACGGAGAAGACATCCTGGAATTCGCGTAGCAGGTCCTGAAGTTGGCGTGATTGCTCTTCGTCTAGATGGTCCTGGGATCCTTGGTACAGCTTCTGTAGTTCTTCTGGCAGGGCGCGTCTTCTTCGGTTGTCCGTCTGCAGGTGTCCGTCCGTAGTATCTGTGATGCGGGCAATCCAGGTAACGGGCTCGCAGACTCCTAGGTTGGTGTCCCGGTGAACCGTAATGTCGTAGTCGTTCAGGTTGGACAGGCGGACGTACGGCCGAGACGTCGTGTTGATGAGAGTCTTGGCAACTAGCAATCCTTTTCTCTGGATGTCCTCATATTTTGGCTCGATGACAGCCGCCACACCCTCAGCAGTTCCGTCGACAATTACGGCAGCGCTGACTTCCGTCCTGGCGGGAACGATGACGTCCTCTCTCAGCCTTACTCGTCGTGCGGCGACGGCCTCGTGTGCTGGTTGCAAAGCAAGTTCCTCACTTCCGAAGTGCAGAGTGTTGGTACTCAGATCCAAGATGATGTTGTTCTGGTCCAGGAAGTCCAGTCCGATGATCACTTCATTTGATACGTCAGCCACAAGTACTGGATGCTTTATCGCCCGTCGACCAATGACGAACTCCAGTGATGCTTCGCCATGTACCGGTGCGGTCTCTCCGGTCGCGGTTATTAGCTGGAGGTTCCTTTGTGTGGGTTGCACTCTCCACTTCGGGATCACGGTGGGGCTGACGATGGTCCTCGATGCTCCCGTGTCGATTAGCATGGGCCAGCTCACTCCGTTGATAACTCCGTCGACCATCAGGCTGCTATTGTCCCTCCGTAACTTCGTCACACGGACTTGGACTGCCGGGGCTTGACGACTGTCACAAGCCAACCTTTGCCCCCCAAGGCTGGCTAATACTCGTTTCCCTGGGCCGCGCGGTTTTCAGACGACTGACTTCCCGTCGGATACCCTCGGCGGCGGCGATCACCGCAGTCCTTGCTCAGGTGGCCTTTCTTACCGCAGGTCCAGCAGGTCGGTAGTCCTCTTCCGGGCCGCCTCTCCGGTTGTCTTCCGGCTGTGTCGTTGCTGGTAGTGCCGCGACTATCGAAGAAACGGCTTAGCGCCTCCATCAATTCGTCGGCCAGGGGCTTGGTCTCGTTGGGTTTTGCTGGTTCGTCAACGTCCACTTGACGCACCCGCGCGTGCATTCTAGATGCCTGTTTCGCCGTCTCAAACTCAAGTGCGTGGCTCAGCGCATCTGCCAGGGTCTTATTGCGCGCGAGTCGCAGCGCCTGTTGAGTGTCCGAGTCCCGTAGTCCGTCGGTGAAGGTTTGCGTCGCAATCTGCTCCAGAAAGTCGGCCGGCGCTGTTGGGTAGGCTAGCCTTACGAGGCGTGCGATGTCCATCTCGAACTCCTGCAGGGTTTCCGCGTTCTTTTGTACCCGGGTCCGGAGCTGCATCTGGTAGGCCTGCTGAAGATGGCTATCCCCATATCTGGACTCCATATGTGCGATCAGTGAAGCGTAGTCCTGGGATCCGGTCGGGATGGCCTGAAGGACGTTAAGGGCGTCCCCTCTCAGCGCTACAATGAGAGCTGTAGCCTTTTCCGTGCTGTTCCAGTTGTTTATGGAACAGGCTGCCTCGAACTGACGTAAATAGGTGCTCCACGGGACCTTTCCGTCGAAGGTTGGGGGCGTCACTCTGCTCTGTCCCGTTCCTGGTGTCCCCGGTGTACCTGTGGGCGGGCGTCGGCGCAGCTCGGCAACTTCCTCTTGAAGAGCGTTGACTTTCTCTTCCACCCCCGTGAGTGGGCGTTGGCGCAGTTCGGCCACTTCCTCTTGTAGGGCTTTGACTCTCTCATCCACCCCGGTCGGCGGGCGTCGGCGCAGCTCGGCGACTTCCTCTTGTAGGGCTTTGAATCTATCTTCCATCCCTGTCGGCGGGTGTCGGCGCATCTCAGCAAATTCCTTTTGTAGAGCGTTAAATCTCTCTTCCACCCCCGTCAGCGGGCGTCGGCGTAGCTCAGCAACTTCTTCTTTTAAGGCGTCGAACTTCTTTTCCACTGCCGTGACTTCCTCACGCAGACCCAGTTCTAATTTCTTCAAGTCCTGTGCTAACTTATTCTGCCCGTCTTCCATCTTCTTCTGGCCGTCCTCTATCTTCTTGGTTAAATTCTTCTGGCCATCTTCTAATTTAGCAGTTAGGTCCTCGGCTAACTTATTTTGACCGTCTTCCATCTTCTTCTGGCCGTCTTCTAATTTGCAAGTTAGCTCCTTGGTTAAATTCTTCTGGCCGTCTTCTATGCCATTTAACTTTCCTAGCAATGCTGCCAATTGCGCCTCCATTTTAGTTGTTTGCCTTGTAAAGGGCATGCACTCACAGGAAAATTTTAAAAAAATTGACCTGCTCGGGTTTTGAAACCAAGACCGTCAGGTGTTGTGCTTGAGTTCGTAATCCCGCTTCTGACACCAGTTGTTACGTGCCACCCCCCTAGTGGCACTTTTGTTAACTGGATTACGGTGGGGTACAAAGCACAACACCAATTACTGCTTAAAGAAATAATTAACTTTATTGTGGCCAGAAAATTACACGAATCAGCAAATACAAGCAATTAGGAGCCTTACTCCAGTTTCGTCAAGTCTCTTCCTTGAGCGCTCTTGGCCCTTCCATTTGTCAACAAACCACAGAAGTTAATCCTGCCGCTAATGAGCCTAGTGGCCTTGACAGAACTACATGCAACTTCTTTCTAATGTGCGCCTACTACAGTACTTACGAGCACTTGCTGCGCGCTGTTCACCAGCTGGGAGAAACAATGTCACTTAATTTCGACACCACAATATCTGACACTCCGTAAAAGCACATTTACTCAGAACACGGCAGTCCCCTGTATGTTCCTCACTTCGCCGCTACACTAGGGGTTTCGCAAGTCACCACACTTCTGTCGCTCAGAATAAACGCTCACACTAGCTCGTAAAACACAACAACCTCTGCTTCACGGGTCACTCTTATATAGCAGGCCGGTGACTCAATAAATGGTTCTAGATCCATCCAGAGTCCACGGCTTCTCGAGGTTTCCACCGCTGGTCCAGTCACGAATCTTCTGGACTATCCCTTTGTCTGTAGTAGCCCTGTTGCATAAGGCGCGCGCAATACAGGAGGCAAGCCACAGCCCAGCCCCTGGGGCAGTTGTGACTCAAGCGGCGAGCGATGACACAAACTCACAGCCGTAACAATAAAATTGATTACATAAATCTAATGCTTAAAAATGAACTTAAAGACATCTCAGCACTATATATTTCAGAACATTGGCTGAAAGAGGAACAACTCGAATTAATTGAATTCCCAGGGTTTATACAAGCTAGTAAATACTCTAGAACTAATATTAGCCATGGTGGTACTTGTATCTACCTAAGAAATAATTTAGATCATGAACAGTTAACAGCTTATGGTTATCTAATTATGGAACAGGATTTTGAATTCTCTGCCGTAAGAATACAGCAGTTTAAGTTAATAATTGTATGCGTAAACCGTTCTCCGTCAGGAAAGTTTCCTTTGTTTATAGATAAATTAGAATTATTACTCAATAACATGAGCAAAGTAAATTTCGATATAATAATTTGTGGGGATGTAAATGTGGATTTCTTAAAATTTGATAGAAATTGTGAATTATTAACTCAGTTACTAATTTCCTATGGACTGAAGCCTACAGTAAATACCCCAACAAGAATAACAAAATTTAGTAAAACCACTCCTGATCAATTTTTTTTAAATACAGATAAATATCACCATTCAATAGAAGTCTGTTGTCCGGGTTTTAGTGACCACCATGGACAAATACTGAGTTTTGAAGTACCCGAAACAATCAATAATAATGATAATGGAGTAAAATCAAAGTACAGGTCATTCACTGAAACAAATGTTACATATTTCAATGACTTATTAAATAAGGAAACATGGTCAGAAATTTATAAACTAGAAAATGTAAATGATAAATTTAATGCATTTAACGGTACCCCAAAACACTATTTTGAATCAGCATTCCCCTTTAGACAAAGAACTGTTCAAAATAACAAAACTAACAATTGGATAACAACAGGGATTATAAATTCATGTCAAAGAAATAAATTTCTACACAAATTATATAAACAATACTGTTGGCATTTGCGAATATTTAACTGGTTAAATTTTGTAGGTTTTTGTCACGGCAAAAGTCAGACGAGTATTTGACTTATAACCTCATTTTTTCGTCACCACGTGTTTGTGACAAATCATCTTTGTTTCACTTTATTGTTTAATTCAGTTATATTTAAAGTTATTATGTACTCACCTGTTATATTATATTATCTATCTCGCCTCTAAGACATTTCTCTAAGTGTTAATTAGGTCACCGCTTTTCCTCGTGGCATTTTTGGTCCGTCTACCGGGTCTCAGTTTGCTACGCGCTCATTGGCCGTCTCTATGACGTCACTTCTCTCCAGCCATTCAGCACGCTTCTTCCGGCCACATTTTTGGAGCTCGCCAATGGCCGGACATGGAAAATTCCAGACTTCAGAGCTGTCTGCTATTTAAGATGCAGACCGACACATATTCCTTGTGATTTCTCTGTTGGTATGGCACAAACCACCGGTCTTGGACACCGGACGAAAAACTTCATCATTGCAAACTTCGCATCGTAATTCTGAATCAAGAAGTGTTACTTCAACCTTCACCATGTCGTCTAGACATGTTTCAACTAATCCACCCTGGATTGAACTTTAAAGTGTTCCTGCAACACAAATTCAAGTGTACATCTTTATGTACCAAGAAAATCTACTTAGACTTAAGTGAACATCTTCACTTTGTCTTTATAATAGCTAAGGACTACCTTACTATTCTACGAGTGCTTCAGCTCCGTCACATACTTTGTGAGAGTAACCTCAACTTTTGTTCTGCGGACACGTGTGGAATTTGGTACCACATTCTCTCAAGTGAAGTACTTTGTGCTACGCAATTTCAAACTTGACATAACCTATGTCTCCCTTGTTCTACGCAAAACTGGATTATCGCCAGCACTATATCAACAAGTTAAGTACCCAAATGTATAAGGTATTTAATGCTTTTTCATGTGTATTCTACAGCAGACCTGATTCTGCCATTGCACTGTCCTTGTGCACTACCTATGTTCTTTTTGTTAATCTTAAACAAGCATGGTTTAGAAGATTCCACAATCTTAATGTCTGTGTGATCTTCTCTCAATTCCCCACTAGGCGGAATAACATACCAGCTTGCTTTAGCCATTCTCATGTTTTTTGTGAGAACAATCTCAGCATTGTAACTTTCTTTGCACTTTGTCTGTGCACCATATCTTTCATGGTTTTCGTTCAGGTAACAGGCTACCTGCCCAACGGCTTCTGCCATTTCACCGTTTCAGTAAATTTTGTATGCAGCTCACAGATTTTGTTTCTGCCATTACATTATTGCTTTTGTTGCATCTTGGCAACTGCTTACATATTACCATTCTTATAGGGTACTGCAGGACTGGACCCCTGTCAGCTACTGGCCCCCTTCATAGGTCATGTCTTTTGTTAACTTCTATAGTTTTCCCTTTTCTTTTCTTTTCTTTTCTTTCGGTTTGACAGGATTTGCTCCCTGTCAGCCAGTCAAAAGCAACTCTATTCTTGATTTCCGACATTTACATATGCCCAAGATTTGTAACTTTGATTTATTTATTTTTAAGAAACTAACCTTCTTTATCTCTGTAACTAAAATTGTGAACTTATTGGTTGAAAATATATATTTATGTTCAAGCTACTTGCTCTCTATCTTTTTCTTTGGCTTTTTGTGCTTGCTCTTAT
The DNA here is from genome assembly GCA_946902985.2 of Meconema thalassinum. Classification (NCBI taxonomy): domain Eukaryota; kingdom Metazoa; phylum Arthropoda; class Insecta; order Orthoptera; family Tettigoniidae; genus Meconema; species Meconema thalassinum. Next base: position 1,168,659,092 of record OX336389.2, read on the forward strand.
CATGTTCCACCCTACATACTTCAACGCTCAAACTTTATTAATTCTGAACACACTCAGAATTCTCTCAGATAATGGAGACCTTTAACTGGTTGATCCAATGGTGTTAACTTTACCCCAAATACCACACAACACCTGAATTCAATTTATACTACAAAAATATACTAGCATATTAAATAAGGTAATATACTAGCAAAGAAAATGCATAATGATAATTTTATTTCCCAATCATCTAATAAAAACAGGGCTATGTGGTCCGTGATAAAGAAAGAAACTGGAAAATCTGCTAAAATACAAAGTAATATTACACTGACCAGAAATAATAAAGTGACAAATAATCCAGAGGAAATAGCAAACACTTTCAATGACTATTCTCTGGAAATTCCACAAAAATTATTAAATAAATCACAGGTAAATACACTAAATTTTAATAATAAAATAAATATGTGTAGAGATTCTTTATTTATAAATCATGTCACGAGTGAAGAGGTAAGAATAGTTATAAAAGAGCTGAAAATAAATTTTGTGCTGGCATTGATGGCATCCCAGATGCAATTTTAAAGAAATGTGCAGAAAATATAATAAATCCACTTACACACTTAATAAACAGTTCAATTCTCTCAGGAACATACCCGGATATTTTGAAGTTATCAAAAGTAATTCCAGTGCACAAAAACGGTTCAAAAGATGAATTAGATAACTATCGTCCTATTACCTTACCAACTGGTATCGCAAAAATTTTGGAAAAAATCATGCAAGTTTTATATAAGTTTTATATAAAGAAAAAAAATATTATCAAACTCACAAGATGGATTCAGAACGGAAAAATCTACACAGACAGCAATTTATGAATGTATTAATAGTATACTGAAATTAATTGACAATAAGGAACATGTAACTGGCCTATTCTTGGATTTATCGAAAGCATTTGATGTTGTTGACCATAAAATCCTCCTTACAAAACTAAATCAATATGGTATTAGAGGTCTAGCTAATAAATGGATAGAGTCTTACTTAACAAGGCGTAAACAAATAGTAAGCTTGAGACACAAGGATGATGGAACCAAATTACTTAAAGAAACATTGTCCAATGAGGGAATTATTAAATTTGGAGTACCCCAGGGATCGGTTTTGGGCCCACTACTCTTCTTTCTATATATCAATGATATAACACAGAACGTTCATTCACATAAGGACATTTTGTTTGCGGACGATACAACACTCGTAATAAAAGGTGAAACTAAACAGGTCATACAGCAGTCCGCTGACTCCGTTACAGAAGAGTTAACCAAATGGTCACAAGATAATCGCCACATAATCAACTATAAAAAACAGTATGTCTAAATGTCCACACTATACAGAATAGGAATCCTGCGAAGACCAATATAACATTGAATGGTCATCAAATAGAAAATAAATCAGAAACAAAGTTTTTAGGAATATGGATACAACATGACTTGAAATGGAATAAACATATACAATATCTGAATACTAAACTGAACTCAATGTACTGTGCGTTACGTATTTTGAAAACCTGCACTAGCATGCACACATTAAGAAATACTTATTTTGCTTATTTCCATTCATACTTAAGGTATGGGGTCATATTTTGGGGTATGTCGCCAGATGTACCAAGCACGTTTAGGATACAAAAGAGGGCGATTAGAATTATGGCAAATGTAAACACTAGAGAATCATGTAGACCTCTGTTTAAAGATTTAATCATTCTCATTCTGCCCTGTATATATATCTTTGAAAGTATTATGTTTTGTAAAAAGAATTTAATGAATAAGGATGTTTTTCTTAAAACAAACAATGGTGTTCATAGGCATAACACAAGACAAAATCAAAACATTCATATTTCACACACACACACACACACTCACACTCACACACAAGCATATATCAAAAAGGAACTTATCACACAGGAGTTAAATTATACAATAAACTACCCCAGTATATAAATCTTGCCCCAAAAATAAATACCTTTGATAGAATGTTGAAAGCTTATCTGCAGTGCCATTGTTTTTACTCTGTAGTTGAATATCTTAGTGTATAGAAACGATGAAATCTATAATTATATTTTACTTTTCTATTTTAATTGTAATACCTAGCTGTAAGTTGTTGTATTTATTGAATCCTTCAGAATAGCAGTGTTTATGTGCAAGAATCTTGATCAAGGGGTCGCGCTCAGTTCATAGTGTGATGTTTACGTCCGCCAAACAACATGCTTTACTGAGGCAAGGGTCATAGGATTAAAACTATAATTAAGAAAGTAAGGAGACAAGACGTAAAATAATAACATGATTTAATGACTAATTGTGCATAAAAAGAAAATAAACAACAATGATAGACAATATCCTCCCTGAATTTTCCCATGACAGGAACATCTATCAATGTTGAGGAGTCAGACGGATCTCCCCCTTTATAAAAATGTGGATCCATTTTCCACTACCTTGCATTTGAATTTTATGTACGCGTGATGACTAACTACGAGAAATGAGTACTTGGATGACCGTTCGTTTACAACGGGTTAACAGCCACGGTGCTCACGAACAATCATCGCGTAAATCAACGTTTATGGATATGGGCATGACATTAATAAAAACCCTTAAAATCTAATGCTGACACCCATCTACTATTTACAGGAATCTCCCTGAGACCCTCATTAGTGCGATGACGCACTTAACAAGCTGAGCTGCCAACCTGGCCAATTGCTCAATAAACACACAAGGAAAGACAGCATTGCACGTGACTTCACGGGTCACTGAATGGAAAATAAACATGGACTAAACCAACAACAACAAAAGCCTGACCGGCTAAGATTACTTTATATGAACAAAACTGCATGTTAAGGTAACGCTTCGGAGATTATCGTGATTCGTAGGCAACTCCCATTTATTTAAACAATTTTTACCATTGATCAGTTCTTATTCTGTATTTCAAGTAATTACGGAGTCAATAAGCGCTCCTCACTAATGACCTTGCTTGCAATGGTTCAGACCGCCTTGTGAAACATCTCCCCCTCTTCAATACTCGTCATTTCCCAACTCCAGTGTATATAAATAACTGACCAGCTGTGCCGTTATCTCAAGGAACCAACAGCAACAAAAATCTCAACCACCTCAACATATGGTCAGACAATAATCAAAATATCCACAATTGCCCTCGCAAGGTTACAATATGGATCTGGCACCAAGCTGACAGAAATCAGTCTAAGCTGAAAATCCCGCTTGTAATGACCACAAAATACACACAATCACACCTCTGGGAATGACATGACAATTTTCACACAGGTCTGCTGAATAGATGCTCGCAAACATTTTAAAACAATATTTAAAACCTACGATAGAGCTGATTGCTCTTCGTCACAAATTACATTGCTCCAAAGGCAATAATCTCATTGAATCTGATCAATAATAAACCTTAAACAATTTTAATTACCCTCCAATCTACTATATCATTATATTAACTCAGTCCTACTTCTGAAACACAACATATCTCCAAGAGACGTTTTTAACCGCATTGCGTAACATATGCAAACACGGCCGTTCACATAGCTACGTTAGTTAAAACAACAAACAAAAACAAGAACCTTCCACTAATAATATATGCGAGCTGTTTCCATGCAAAAGGTGTGTCAGACCAAAACTAAAATACTACGTTAATCAAACAAGCAAAGTATTTACAAAAATATGTCCCATCAACCATAAGTTAATTTATCAAATAATAAAGAATATTATATTGTACTCATCTCTCGTTCAGTCACCCGTCAAAGAACATCAGCTGCCATCTCCCAATTGAATGGTTCTTATCTCATCTCAGCCATCTGGACGGAGTGTTGAGAATTCCAAACTTCTTCTATGGTAATCGATGTCATCTCTCGTGCTGATTCAGAAAGTTAGATTAATATACACTTGATATCTGACTACTAAATTCGCCGTTCCAGGGACTACTTTCCCCGTAACAGTTTGTTGGCGAATTATCGACGATACTGCCCCTACAAAATATAGTCCTGTGACTATCTATCACTGAATTTAACACATTTACAATAACTTCTATGTCCTCATGACACGCAAAAGTATAACAGCCTACGTCCTTAGACGCACAAAATAAAGTCACAAACTTGTGTCTTCGACACACAAAATGTAATACGTTCCGTCCTCAGACGAACACAAGTAAAAAGTCTACGTCCGTCGACGCACAAAGTAATAGTCAACCTGTGTCCACGACACACAAAATAATAGTCGTTGTCTTGGCTTTTCACGCCACTTAAAAATGAACTGGCCCTAGGTCTTGATGGGGGGGGGGGGGAAATTATACAAAAATTTCTCGAAATAATGGTGGTACAGGAATGAAATAAATATCACTGAACTCGTAACATTGCACAGGTCAAGAATATGCCCATTAATCCTAGAATCGATCGTAGAGATTTTGTCTAGGCGATTTCCCGCGTGAATGCTAGCCACCGCGTACCCAAGCTGGTCTTGCCGCACTCGTAGGCATTCATTTCTCTTTGGTTCCACATTTTCTGTAACTTGGCGGTTTTTAGCAGATCTTGGCGTCGTAGGAGTGTCTATTATCTTCATCAGCCACTCACGTTACTGCATCATATTTCTTCTAGGCGCGAATATTACAATGAACATACCAGAACCATGTCTCACTGCGCGTCGCTTCTATTTTGAGGTGGCCAACACCTGTCCTTCTGACACATCGCTAGGCTATTTCCTTTCACAGCTAAAGTATTTAGCCTTTTGTCAAACTGCTTCAGGTATGTCCCCGCTGTCTCCAACAAATGCTTGAAATTTCCTCATCTCCGTCTGGCTACTTTCATGATGCTGGTGGAAATATTTATTAATTGAAGCAATAAAACATAGAATCATTTATCCAACAGAGGATAAAGGGTTCACAACTCTCCCACTCACAAAATTTCGAACTTAGGAATAAAGTCGACAATTTTAAAAGACTTCCGTAGGCCAATTTGTTTTATTTCAGAATCACCCCTTTTCTATTACTTGGTCTAGCCACTCTTGTCTTGAATGGCATTTACTCGTTTTCATTTCCTGCTTGTATCTCCCCTCTCAGTCTGCTTGCATGACCCGCTGATGCCTGAGACAACACTCTGCTCGTCTCGTTAATGTTTGTCAACACCAACTCTACTTCCTCCTTCACGTGCCGTACTCAACTGCTCCCCGTTCACTTTGTTGATAGTAGGACGTCCATATATTCAAACTGCATCGTTATTTCGGCGCTCTCATGGATCGCTTCTTCGATACTTTTTTAAGTTGGCTGCATTGTAAACTGACATTGTTCCTGTGCTTAACTCTTTCACTCTGTAAGCATTATTTCCAAGGTTTCTTACGATAGAATAGGGTCCTATGAACTTTTCGCAGAATTTACTGAAGATCTTCTTCTCTGGGTCCGATGTAGCGGGTCGTTTCTCCAAAACGAGCTGGTTGATTTCAAGATCACTGTGAAACCTCTTATTTCTTACTCGCCGTAATCTGCGGTCAGCTTGTTTTCTCATGTAGGCTCTCGTTCTCTCAATTCGCAGGTCAGGTGCTATCATGGGATCTTGTGGACAGTTAATGATGCTTTTCCACGTTCTCACTGGATACTCGTTCTTGTGTAGGACCATAGGGATTTGTCTTGTTGACTCGTGCCTGGTAGAATTCATGCATGTCTCTACGTCCTTAATTTTATCCACCCATCTGTGATGTTCATTGGGAATGAAGATTCTCAAGTATGATGTTACACATTTTATTGCTCTCTCACTTGGATTAGCTTGGGCATGTCGGATACTGCTTTAAACGTGTTTTATACCCATGTCCTCCATACCTTTCTTGAATTCGGTGCTTGTGAAATAACTGCCATGATCTGACAATATAAATTCTGGTTTTCCAAGGATTGGAATAACTCTATTTCAAATACGACTGAGTACTTGCTTCGATGTAGTTTTCTGAATAGGGCATAGTACTACGAACTTAGAAAATACATCAATGCACACTAGCAAGTGACGGCAACCTCGCCTTCCTTTCGGAATTGGACCGAAACAGTCCAGGGCCAGTAGCTCGCATGGTTTCTGAGGTAGCAATGGTCTAGGATACTGCCTCATTAAATAATTATTGGGCTTTGTCCTCTGACACGGATCACAAGTTTTAATGACGTCACATATAGTTGTTCTCATACGTGGCCATGTAAATGTCTCTCCTATTGTCGCTTCGCACTTGTCTACGCCCACGTGACCGTAACTTTCGTGCGTATGCCATGTCAGTCCTCGCTGTAATGATGCAGGTACTAATATGCGTAACTTGGTGTGGTCAATATCTACCCATTTGTGCAGCAAATTGTTGACATAAACATATCTTCCTTCTTTGGCGTTTGCTTCTCGAAATGCAGGTGTTCCTGTAGGTAGCTGCTTTTTGAAATATCGAATTAATAGCATCATCCATGGTTCCGCTTCCTGTTCTCGGTGTATTTCACGTAACTCCTCCAAGAATTCCCGACCCTTCGGTGTTAACTCCAAGTGTTGTACCGTCGCTGTTTCTTCATTATCAGGCTCTGGGTTCCTGCTGAGTGCATCCGGAATCACGTTCATCTTTCCTGGGCAATGTTCAATCTCAATGCTAAACTGCTGAATATATATAGACCAACGTGTCACACGTTCGCTTGCCATCGACGTCTTACACAAGAATGTTAGTGCCTTGTGATCAGTCCTGACAACAATGGGGTAACCATAGATTATTCGTTTCCATTGTTGAAGCGCATGAAGGATGGCCAACAATTCCAGCTCGGTTACAGTATAATTGCGCTCGTGCTTACGCAATTTTCGGCTGACAAATGCCAAATATGTCTTATGTTGCAGGTTAGCTGGATCTTCTTGGTAGAGCATAGCTCCTATAGCAATTAGTGAAGCATCCGCTTGGATTATAAATTTGTGCTTGAAATCTGGATATCCTAATTTAATGCAGTTTTCCAAGAGCTGTTTTGTTGCTTGGAATGCCTTCTCACACTCCGCATTCCATAACCATTTATTATTTTTCTTTAACATTTCCTGCATGGGAGCTACAGTCTCCGTATAACCTGGACAGTTTTCTTTAAAGAATCCCGTTACGCCTAGGAAAGCCCGAATGTGCTTGACTCTCGTTGGTGTAGGGAAATTCTTTATCGCTTCGATCTTAGCTGGATTTGGCTTTACTCCCTCCTTGTCAATGACGTGACCCAAATATAAGAGCTCGCTCTTTAAGAAATGCGATTTCTTCAGATTTACTTTGAAATTCGATGCATTCAGGTTGCCCAATACTTTATCTAAATTCTCCATGTGAGTTTCAATGTTGTCGGATGCCAGCAGAATGTGGTCAATGTAGCGTACCGTCATCTCCTTAACTTCCTCGGTTAGATTCCGGTCCAGGGCACGGATTAAAGCACAGCCCGCTGTTTTGACTCCAAAGGGCATTCGGACGAAGCAAAACGTCTGGTTATCGAATAAGAAGCCAGTTAGAAGCTGTGACTTCTCATCCAATTCAAGATGGTGGAAACTGGACGTCAAATCGACTGATGAATAAATGCTCTTGTTTTTAAAGCCTTTTAGTACGTCTCTGATAATTGGCGCTCTGTCATACTCAGGAAAAATGAGTCTCATGTTGAGATTTCTGGCATCTAAACAAAGTCTAATAGATCCATTTGGTTTTGTGACTGCCAAAATCGCATTTAGATAAGGTGTAGGTGTCTTCCTTATCACTCCAGCTTGTAACATCTCATCTATAATGACCTTAACTTGACCACGATATTTTTCAGGAATTGGGTACAACCTGCTTTTGAAAGGTGACCAGTCCTCGACTTGCATAGAATATTTGAAATTTAATATTTTCCCAGGTACTGTACCAAATACTGCTTTGTGCTTCCTTAAAATCTCTTCCAATTGTTTTCTGTGTTCACCTCCAAGTTGAATGTCATTGAGCCGCTCCTGTAGTAACTCTTCAAATTGTGCATCACTGTTATCTCCTTCTGTCAATAAAGACCATATCTCCTGGGATTCAATCTCCTCATCTAGTTCCACAACAGCCCCTTCTACGATGTTATCTTCTGCCTTTCGTATCTCCTCTTCCGTCTCTTCTGATATTGCTTCCAATGCCCAAGAATTTACATCTCTTCCGGTAGTGATTTCATCAATATGCAATCCCACGTTCTTCAGCTGATCATACTCTCTAAAACTGACTGTATTCTTGTGCAAATCTATCACTGCTTGATAGTCACAAATAAAATTTGCACCAAGAATTATATTGAAATTCATCTTTGCCATGATAATGAATGTTTGCCCAAAAGTGTGTTCCAATATGTTCAGCTCTAAGTATGCCTGACGTTTACAAGTGACGGTGCGTTCAGGAATAACACCCCTCACTTTGAGCTGTGGTACGGGAATTACAGGAATATTCTGACTCCGTCCCAACTCTCGAACCAAGGCCTCCGATACCAGACTGATCTGTGACCCCGTATCCAATAAACATCTTATCTTAATTCCACCAATCCTCGCGTAAATAATGGGTAATTGCCTAATTTCATCGTTCCGTGATTTCACCGTCTCCTCCAGGCAGTCTTCTGGCAAAGCAATCCATTCTTGTATGTTCGCTACTATCCATCCATCTTCAACTTCCGACTGTTGCGTTTGTAGACTGTCTTCTTTATCCAAATTTAGCATTTTTTTTAGCTCCATTTCGACTCCCCTCATTATTCTGTCGCTTATGCCCTTGGTATTCCTCTTGTCTCAGTAGACTTCCAGCTTCCTCAGTATGTGTGTCTGGATTCTTCATGTTCCCAATGGCCTTTTCCCATCTTCCAAGCTCTCCACCTTGGTTAGCGTGTAACTCCTCTAGGTAATTTTGCGATTGAGCGTGCCTATCATCCCAGTCATTTCGATAATTACGTGGCTCTCCTTGATTTTGACCTCTCCTTCCTTTCCATCTTTGATTGGCATTGTAATCACCGTATCTTCCATAAGGCCTGTCATTCCTTCGATTTTCACGCCATTGCTGATATTCTCTCTGCTGATATCTATTGTTGCCTCGGTATGATCTATTGTTATAGTTATTTTCGTTACGCTGGTATGGTCTGTTTTCTCCTTCCTCCTGGTTTCGCCTAGAGGTGGAGGTGCTTGTATTAGTACCCTGCGTTTTGGTGTTTGCCTGTTTTGGTTTTATGACCTCTGTGGTATTGACTAATTCCAGCTGTCTTCCTCCTCTATAATGACTATGAGATGTAGTCTCATCGATCTGACGTAATATCTGCTCTGCATGTAGGGCCGTACTAACGTTCGCTGCGACTAGTACTTGTTGCACGTTGACTGGCAATTGCCTCGCTATAGTCATCACCAGATCTGCTTCATTTAAAGGGTAATCAAGGTCGCGAAATTTTAGCATTTGCATGTTAAAGAAATCTGAGTATTTCGTTTGCTGGGTAGTTTGGTATTTTCTAGAGTAAAGCTCCATCCTTAGACTCTGTTGTATTGCTGGCGACCAGTACTTGCGCAGAAACGCTAATCTAAAATCAGACATGGTTCCAAATGTATATTTGAAGCTTAAAAACCATATAAGGACATTTCCTGATTAAATCTCTCCATCATCCTCAATCTACGTGCTTCAGGTACCCCAGTGTCATTGTAATGGTCTTCAATCTCTTTGATAAAAGCTTTAGGCGTCACCCCTGAATCTTCCGTGTACTTCTGCGGTTTGTAATCGTTTGAGCGAATTACCTGAATAAGTTGTGTGGGCTGATGACCGTCTTGTGGTGTTGAAATCCTTTCTATATTCTTGCGAAACCCTTCCGTGTTTGTTGTTAATGGGCTCTCCGCCTGAGTCTGACTTCCTGCTATGCTAGTACCCTCCGGGCTATTTGAGTCGTCCGGCTTGTCTTTCAACGCTCCCGTTTTAAATATCGACGATTGCTCTAATGACCTGAGTTCGGCTTTAATGATCCTGTCCGTCTGTTCTTTAAGCTTGCTCTTCATTTCTTGCTCTAATGCTTGAATACGAGTGTGATTTTCACCTACTGTCTTAAGAATGGTGGATCTTTCCTCTTTAGAATCGATATTCATTTTTTTCCAATCTTTTCTTATCTGCTCTTTAATCGTGCTTACTTTCTCTTCAATCTGGCTTTTAGTGTCGTCTAAGGTACTCTTTAATTGCTCCTGATCCGCTTCTAGGCTTTTCCATTGTTCCGCTGATTTTATTTCGAGACGGTCCATATCTTTAATTATGCCGGATATGTTTTCATCTACTGCTGATAATTGTTGTTGAATGACCCTGCCGCTTTTCTCCATCTCCTTAAATCGTCCTTCCAATTTATCCTGAGCTATCTTGACCTCGCTTGTATTCATAGTACACGCTATTTCAATTTGCTCTAATTTAGCTAACACCGTTTCATCCAGAATGCTAAGTTTTTTATCAAAAATATTTTCCATTTTCTTAATCTGATCTAATTGCTTTTCATTATTTTTACTCACATCCAGGGCCAGTAATACCATCTGTTGATGAGTGTGATCTTTCATCTCTGCGGTTAACGAAGCTAATTGGTTCGTGTTTTTAATATTCTGCGCCTCTAACTGCGAATTGATAGTGTCATTAATTTCACTTTATAATAACCTAGCTTGTTCCGCCTGATATCCATTTTGTTCAATCCTACTGTTATTTAATTGTGTCCGCAATGATTCACTTTGTTCGGATAATTTGTTTATAGACTCACTTTGTTCTAGCCTACTATTGTTTAATTGTGTCCGCAATGATTCACTTTGTTCAGACAATTTGTTTATAGCTTCATTTTGTTCTAGCCTATTAGTGTTTAATTGTTCAGATAATTTCGTGTTTAGCGATTCACTTTGTTCAGCTAATTTAGCGTTTAATGATTCACTTTGTTCTGCCAATTTAGTGTCCAACAATTTCTGTGTTCTCCTAGCCGCACTCTCAGTGATTTCTTGAATCTGTTCCACCGTTGCCATGTTATACAATTTATATGAGACATTAGGGAAATGGCATAAAGCAATGCCCTTTGACACATACATACAATCCAATGCACATTTAATTTCTTTACCCTACTCAGTTCATTTATTTTTACATTTAATCCCACTAGTCGATTGCATCTCTGAGTAGTTCTAGTTTTACTCAATTTAATTTAAACCCAAGCACATATTTAGTCATTAAATTGTTATCCTGATCTGATATTAACACTGACTAATTAACAGAGTATTAATTGTCATTTTAGGCTACAGCCTCCTAATATTTTCATGAGTTTGACTTTGTACACAAATCTAGTTTTAACTTTAAACATTGGGCGCCCGGTATCACATATATTACCTTTTACTTTAATTCAATAGACAAAAACGTGAACCGTATTTTACTTTGCAAACTCCTGATTTTAATTTATATTTCACACATTTGGCGGTATCCACTTCGCCTCAATTACTTTTAATAAAATATCACTTTCCGGTGATTAAATACTGTCATATCTGCCTGCACTTGCGGCATGTCAGTTTTACTCAAATACGCCAATATTGATATGTGTAATTTCTCCGCCGTTACACCACAGTGAATGGCCCCACGCTTGGCCGCGCCAGTTTTATTCCTATGAACCCTTCAGAATAGCAGTGTTTATGTGCAAGAATCTTGATCAAGGGGTCGCGATCAGTTCATAGTGTGATGTTTACGTCCGCCAAACAACATGCTTTACTGAGGCAAGAGTCATAGGATTAAAACTATAATTAAGAAAGTAAGGAGACAAGACGTAAAATAATAACATGATTTAATGACTATATGTGCATAAAAAGAAAATAAACAACAATAATAGACAATATCCTCCCTGAATTTTCCCATGACAGGAACATCTATCAATGTTGAGGAGTCAGACGGATCTCCCCCTTTATAAAAATGTGGATCCATGTTCCACTACCTTGCATTTGAATTTTATGTACGCGTGATGACTAACTACGAGAAATGAGTACTTGGATGACCGTTCGTTTACAACGGGTTAACAGCCACGGTGCTCACGAACAATCATCGCGTAAATCAACGTTTATGGATATGGGCATGACATTAATAAAAACCCTTAAAATCTAATGCTGACACCCATCTACTATTTACAGGAATCTCCCTGAGACCCTCATTAGTGCGATGACGCACTTAACAAGCTGAGCTGCCAACCTGGCCAATTGCTCAATAAACACACAAGGAAAGACAGCATTGCACGTGACTTCACGGGTCACTGAATGGAAAATAAACATGGACTAAACCAACAACAACAAAAGTCTGACCGGCTAAGATTACTTTATATGAACAAAACTGCATGTTAAGGTAACGCTTCGGAGATTATCGTGATTCGTAGGCAACTCCCATTTATTTAAACAATTTTTACCATTGATCAGTTCTTATTCTGTATTTCAAGTAATTACGGAGTCAATAAGCGCTCCTCACTAATGACCTTGCTTGCAATGGTTCAGACCGCCTTGTGAAACATCTCCCCCTCTTCAATACTCGTCATTTCCCAACTCCAGTGTATATAAATAACTGACCAGCTGTGCCGTTATCTCAAGGAACCAACAGCAACAAAAATCTCAACCACCTCAACATATGGTCAGACAATAATCAAAATATCCACAATTGCCCTCGCAAGGTTACAATATGGATCTGGCACCAAGCTGACAGAAATCAGTCTAAGCTGAAAATCCCGCTTGTAATGACCACAAAATACACACAATCACACCTCTGGGAATGACATGACGATTTTCACACAGGTCTGCTGAATAGATGCTCGCAAACATTTTAAAACAATATTTAAAACCTACGATAGAGCTGATTGCTCTTCGTCACAAATTACATTGCTCCAAAGGCAATAATCTCATTGAATCTGATCAATAATAAACCTTAAACAATTTTAATTACCCTCCAATCTACTATATCATTATATTAACTCAGTCCTACTTCTGAAACACAACATATCTCCAAGAGACGTTTTTAACCGCATTGCGTAACATATGCAAACACGGCCGTTCACATAGCTACGTTAGTTAAAACAGCAAACAAAAACAAGAACCTTCCACTAATAACATATGCGAGCTGTTTCCATGCAAAAGGTGTGTCAGACCAAAACTAAAATACTACGTTAATCAAACAAGCAAAGTATTTACAATAATATGTCCCATCAACCATAAGTTAATTTATCAAATAATAAAGAATATTATATTGTACTCATCTCTCGTTCAGTCACCCGTCAAAGAACATCAGCTGCCATCTCCCAATTGAATGGTTCTTATCTCATCTCAGCCATCTGGACGGAGTGTTGAGAATTCCAAACTTCTTCTATGGTAATCGATGTCATCTCTCGTGCTGATTCAGAAAGTTAGATTAATATACACTTGATATCTGACTACTAAATTCGCCGTTCCAGGTACTACTTTCCCCGTAACAGATTGTTGGCGAATTATCGACGATACTGCCCCTACAAAATATAGTCCTGTGACTATCTATCACTGAATTTAACACATTTACAATAACTTCTATGTCCTCATGACACGCAAAAGTATAACAGCCTACGTCCTTAGACGCACAAAATAAAGTCACAAACTTGTGTCTTCGACACACAAAATGTAATACGTTCCGTCCTCAGACGAACACAAGTAAAAAGTCTACGTCCGTCGACGCACAAAGTAATAGTCAACCTGTGTCCACGACACACAAAATAATAGTCGTTGTCTTGGCATTTCACGCCACTTATAAATGAACTGGCCCTAGGTCTTGATGGGGGGGAATTATACAAACATTTCTCGAAATAATGGTGGTACAGGAATGAAATAAATATCACTGAACTCGTAACATTGCACAGGTCAAGAATATGCCCATTAATCCTAGAATCGATCGTAGAGATTTTGTCTAGGCGATTTCCCGCGTGAATGCTAGCCACCGCGTACCCAAGCTGGTCTTGCAGCACTCGTAGGCATTCATTTCTCATTGGTTCCACATTTTCTGTAACTTGGCGGTTTTTAGCAGATCTTGGCGTCGTAGGAGTGTCTATTATCTTCATCAGCCACTCACGTTACTGCATCATATTTCTTCTAGGCGCGAATATTACAATGAACATACCAGAACCATGTCTCACTGCGCGTCGCTTCTATTTTGAGGTGGCCAACACCTGTCCTTCTGACACATCGCTAGGCTATTTCCTTTCACAGCTAAAGTATTTAGCCTTTTGTCAAACTGCTTCAGGTATGTCCCCGCTGTCTCCAACAAATGCTTGAAATTTCCTCATCTCCGTCTGGCTACTTTCATGATGCTGGTGGAAATATTTATTAATTGAAGCAATAAAACATAGAATCATTTATCCAACAGAGGATAAAGGGTTCATTATAGAATTAAGTTTTCATATTATGATAATAGAATAAGGTGTAAATAGTTGTCCAATAAGATTGCATCTCTTAAGATCTGTTATTATAATAAGTTATAAATAGTTATAGTATTAGTATTACTGTATATACCTATTAGTACTTTTATTTTATAGATGTAAATTCAGACGTGTCCTATATCAAAAATGTATTGTATACATGTATTTGATCAAATGGAATTAATAAAACTATCTATCTATCTATCGAAACCCCAGTGTGCCATTTACGATTGCCTTTTCCTGTTGTGTGCCTTCCTGCTGCAGTTCTTGCCATGTGAGTAACAAGCTGACACGCGTTTCCTTAGTGCTACAGACAGTGAATGGAATGCCCAATTCCAAGGAAGGACTATCAGATTGTTACATTAGGGTGTGCGAAACCATTCTGCTAGAGCCGCCGTGCCATGGTATGTGTAGATTGCGAACGCCTCCTGTGAAGCATTTTGTACCCTCTCGCTAAGGCGAACTATCATTGATATTAATTTGTAGTTGCTGTTTTATAACTGTTTAAAATCTGTACTATACAAATATTCCAAAACTTGACTGTGTCAGCGAGAAATGCATACTTATGTATCTCTGTAATTTTCAGGCTGTAAATCCTTTTATTGTAATTATAATTAATTAATTATTATATATAAGCACTAGAGATTATAATAGACATTTACCGGTGTCCTCTAACTATACAGCAGACAACTAGAATAAGAACAAGTGGTGAAATTCAAGGGGTATGATATTAATGACTGCAATTTGATTGGGTCGAGCAGACCCCACTGTGCTGTTTACGTATGTGCCTTGTGAGTGTGCCATTCCAGGGTTTTAAGATGCAGTACCCCAGAACAGTAGATATTCGTGACAATGACCTGATTACCATGTATCCCTTTAAATACTCCTCACTCCACCGTAAACCCTTGATCACTCACCTGTCTCAGTCTGTGGACTAGTTATCCACGTAGATTATTACGTAGCTGGCAATGATCTAAGATACGTGTACACTGTCATGTATGGTAAGTGTGAATAACGATCTTAACTCTTGAAGACCAATCCCACCCCACCTCGTAAAATCTAACGAGGCATAGCGCGCACCAGGTCTAATTGGGGATTTTTGAACACTTCGAAACTGCCCACATTAGGACTAGGTTTATTATGATTTCGGCACAAAATGCATTCTTCACTCTTAGCATTTTACCCCGTTACCCCCCTTTATCTCCAGTCCATTGCCCACCTCTCTCACGAAACATATTTCCGGAAGCTCTCAATGTTATACGTCCCGTAAAGTTGCTCACCTACCTCATTCTCTAGAACATATTGTGCCCGTCAGAGGAGTTATCAGGGTTGCCAACAGCCGAAACGACATCCCTAACACCTCACCCGCCGGACCCATGTGCCATGAGGATTGGGTGAATTTCTTATAGGCCACAACGGCACGAGAAATCCATGATCCAGGGGATCCGTGGTGACATGGTTGCTAAAAGGTCATAGACAGCCCAAGAAAATACACCCCCTAAAGCTAAACTAGGAAATTAAACTTCCAGACTTATGTAAAACTTGCAGAAATATTTATTTAAAATATTCAGACACCTAGCCTAGTTCGGAGGGTTTCTATCGGCTAATCCGCAAACTAATAAATAAATAAATATAAAAGATCAGTACCCTAACTGTAAACTACTGTAAACCCTCGCGAATGATCTATCTGACAAAGTAAAGCAACAACAGCAACGCTGGGTAAATGGTACGCCAATAATCTCTAAATCAAGTTACAAAATAAGCTAATAACGGAATTTACATATAACACGGTAGCAATAGCAAATCTAAGTTAGGATGATACCATTTCCTCATTTACATTTATTTTTAAATCTAGCAAATTCCTAACAATTAATACAAAATTTTCGGCGATGACGTCCGTAACGCAAACATAATTTAATACAAAATCTACATGACAAGCCGTCAAACAAAAACACTAAATGCCCTCTTATAATCTAAGTAAAGGGTAAACATAGGGTTATCATACACTTGGAATAAGTAAAACAAGACTATAAACATTATTATTCCTGCCTTCGCCCTGGGTTACTGTTTGTAAACCAGTGTCATCTACGTGCATGTGATTTACGTTGGCGATTGCGTAGTGAAAACTACGTCTAACGTCGCATGAGGCTCACGCTCCAACAGCTACTGACTAAAGGTCGAGCAAGCACTCCGTCGATAAAAATTAGTGTCATCTGTCGTAGATTACTTCCACAAGAGAAGTGTGCACAAAGCAAGTGCCAGCCATCAGGTCCAAAATGCAAGAAAATCAAGGTTAAATGCTATGATTAGTTAATTATCATCAGGTTTATAATAATGACGTTACTGATTATTAGAATCGTTGGTTTAAATTATCGTTGGTTTATGACGAATAGGCTGACAATCCTGAATACCTTGGGATCAGCAGTAGCAGTCTCGTGCGAGATCAATATCTGCTATAAAACACCGTCAACGAGCTCTCCCGCTCGGACATAACAATAACACAGGTTATTAGTGGCTCTCGGCTCACTTAATTTACCTCTGGGTAAGGCCTGGCATAAACATCAGTTATCTCCCTACAATAACACAGTCAACAGAATCGAAGTCTGGACACACATAAATATAGCTTCTAAACAGGTGTCTCATCTAGCCTCATAATTACCATAAATAAACCTTCACATAACGTGAAAACATTCTCAGATGGAGAAGAAAGATATTCACTCTAGTAGCGATGCAAACACATGGCTCCTCGCCAGTCATCTCTAAGTAGCAAAACATATGATCGTTACAAAATGGTGGCCTGGACATTGACCTACATATGAGACACATCATCTAAATGTTAGTAATGCTATAAGCATTGACAAAGAATCCGAAAGTTATGGTCCTACTGGGTGAGTGTGCTCTAGTACACTGCATGCTGGGAACTGTAAACACCTGTCCATGACTCGAGCAAGCCTCGCTACTCGCAATCATTCACACGAACAGTTTAGAAAATACAGATCACTGAAGGCAGGCAGCTTTCATGCAGAAAGTCCTATTAGAAAACTGGCCTTGTTATAATGTCCCAGATATAATAGAAATTTACACAAGCATTAGGCTTGAAATCACGCCTTAAAACTATGCTCAAAGATATAGCATGTTTGAAAAGTCAAAGAAAAGAAAAACATAGATATTCCACTTAATCTGAACCTCTTTGAAATGTGCAGATATGTCAGTTCATAACTGCTCTGTCTAAATATAACCAAAATAACAACTGTGTCGAAACACTGACACGAAATAAACATTATAAAGGCGCAAATCTTACAATTGCTAAGTTTGCCAATGATACGGCATTCATTGTTTGGTTCGATGCTAGATTGCATACAAACTGTAACACTCTGAATGTGTTCAAACTTGAAATGGATGGCTTCATAGCACATCAAAAATGAAAAATGGCATAGTATTACAAAACTGATAGCTACAGTCGGCTATCCAACGATACGGACTGTTCTGACTAAATCAGTGGCGTGACAACATTTACTAGAAAGGGGTGTTATAAAAATAACACTGAGCCATGACGTCTGACCGTCATCCCATATAACTGTACAAGATAACCCACCTAGGGTTGAACAAAACGTAGTAACAAGACTACTGTCACGCTTAGCAGGTGTAGAAATAACATCTTAGCGATGTCCTTCAGAATGCACTGTGATCGAAGAGAAATTCTATCACTACAGCTGACTAACAATCACTGAAAGTGAACTACAAGGATTAATTCTAACAATACAAAACCTACCTACGGCTTGTCAAGAAGTTCGGCTGATTCTACAATAAACTACAATAATCTACACTAAGCTACACGACAAAAGAACCTCACAAGGAATGAATATTTCGGACTCACAAGAAAGGATGTCTACATCTCGGTCGTTCCAACGACCCGAGGGATATAATAAGGCTTTGGTCTCCGGACAAGGGTTGTCCAATCTGAGCCTCCACATCGGCTCTATCCATCTCCACGGCCTTTATTCGTCCTCGTCGTTGTCGTGATGATATAACCAGACTCCTCCTCAAAGTCGTCATCTTCCTTGGATTAGCGGATGCTAAAGCCATGGTTCTTCCGTCATCGGCTGTAATTCTCTGGTCCACTCCTTCACATTATGAAGCCTAACAGCTCATCCCCACAGGTGATGCGTAACAAGGATTGTCGTACACGAGGTCGTCAAAATATGACATATTGAAATATGACTTTACCACTTTAAGGTACAATGAATAAGCGTAGCACAATCTCACAGAAGCTAGCTTTAACGTGGCACTAAACTCACTGCTTCTACATGGCGCAGATGGTTTAAAAATTGGCCATGCACTCTTATCTGCTTCATTGATACAGATTTCACTTGCCCACAAATCACGTGGCATCGACGTTGCGTTTCACTGAAAAAAAAATCGCACTTGCGATTAAAGCAATATTTGTAGTTAGGAGTGTTGAAATAATCCACTCGGTTATTAATTATTTCACTGGGAGTGATGTATTTATCGCCACTCGACGATGTCGAAGTATAACGTTCAAGCACGTGGCTGAAAATGTGGCGTTCCACGGTTATGCTCACTTTTCCCAAAAATACACAGAATTCGTAGCACAAGCCTTTTCCGGCTGTAATATTTAACAATATCATGCACTGTTCGAATTGAAATAACGTGCGATGCACTAGGATTGCTTTCCTCGCCTACAGGCGGACTGTTACCTCGTCTTATAGACGGACTTAATACAACGCGCATCCAACTTGGATGGTAATCCAAACACATGTGGTAAGCTCTCAGCTATGCGCTGCATTAGCTTGTAACTACACTGGTCGTGCAGCGTCTGTCTGGTTCCGGTTCGCGCATCTGCGAGGTTACTACCCTACCAAAAGCAGAAATCTCATTCTAAAGAATGTTTCGATGATACAGAATTACAGTGTGGTAATATCTGAGCTTCGTAGAAAATAGAAGGTGTCATAAATTAGGTTCAGATTATTTAATAGTGGTTTTCTCCATAGTCAATAGATCAACCATTTATAACTCCAAAGAATGTTAGCATGTAGCGACAGCATGGTCGGTCAGTGGGTACGTTCAAAAGTGATGCATCAAAAATGCGTTGCGGTGAAAAATATCACATGAACCAGTGGTTAGCGGGTTCATCTGCCTCTCCGTCGTTTCAAATAAAAATGAAGGAATGCATTTTTATTTGTCTCCAATTCAAGCTCAAGCTTGGTGATATTTTTTCAGGTTAGCTGCGTGGAAGATTCTAATGCAATCTCCAGTCTGAAGATCTTCAATCATATAACTTCCATTGTTTAGGGGTTCTTGAACACGATTAGGTCCATAATACAATGATAGAAATTTCCCGTATAATCGGTCTATAGGATTTGATATTCCGGGTCTCCTTATAAGAACAAGGTACCCAGCGACCAATGGTTCTCTGAATCTCTGGCGTCTCGTTCTCCTCAAACGTTTCGCAGCTTGTCTGTCCAAAGTGTTCCTCGCAGCTTGAAGTCTGCTTGCGCGTGAGGGTTGTGAACACGGTGGTGTTACAATCACTCGGTTCCATATTCTCATCGGCGTCAGGTTCAAATGCAAGACCATGGGTATTTGACCAGTGCTTTCATGGACAGTTGAATTTATACAGTTTGCCATTAATACAAGGACTTCAGTCCAACGCCAGTGTTCCTCCTGACAATATAAACGACAAAATTTTGTAATAGTTGACATAACGCATTCTGCCGGATTGCTCTCAGGGTGGCGAATTGATGATAGTAGGTGTCCTATTTCCAAATCAATCATAGCGTTAGCAAATTCAGCAGAGGTAAACTGTGATCCGTGGTCAGTCAACAGGAATTGTGGCTTTTCTGCCTCCGGTATCACTTGTCGTCTTATCCTTTGTGTAATTTGGTGTGCAGTGGCTTTCTGTACAGGGTGGAGCATCGTGTATTTGGTAAACACGTCAATCGTTACGACGATGAAGCGGTTCCCTCAGCGAAACTTTGGGATCGGTCCATGAAGATCCTGTGCGTATAGTTCCCTCGGTTGAGTTGGGAGTATGGGTCTAGGTGGTTCTTTCAACAAGTCTGACGTATACTTGTTACGCTGGCATGCGTCGCAAGCACGTAAACACTGTCTAACAGAGGTTCCTAACCCTTTCCAAGTGAAGGACTCTTTAATCGTTGCAATGGTCTTATCAGTCCCTCCGTGTCCAATAGATGGATGTACCAAAAGAATAACAGTTTTATGGTATCTTCGTGGAATTACTGCACGTAATTGAGTGTGGTCCTCATCGACAAATTTATATAAGACACGATGGTAGATCAAATAATCATCGGCTATAGCAGCTGTCTGAGCATAATTGGCATCCTGGGCATCCATTCGGTTTTCCAAAAAACGAATGATATTCCTCAGTTCCTCCTCGCGAAGTCGGCAAAGGTGTTCTTCGCATTCTCCCTCGACGTCAATGGCATTCACGGTGGCTTCAGGATTTCGGCTGAGAATGTCGGCCAACACATTCTCTCTGCCAGGACGGTAAACAATTTCTAGATCAAACTGTTGAAGAAACAGTGCCCAACGTGTAATCCTGTCGCTTGCCAGTCTTGTTCGTAAAATGAAAGTCAGCGCGTGATGGTCGGTCCTCACTATGATCTTCTGGCCTAACAGAAGTTTCTGGCAGTACTCCAATGCATAGGCAATTGCAAGTGCCTCGATCTCCGTGATAAAATAGTGAGTTTCATGGGCTCTCAAACGTCTGCTTAGGAAAGCGATGTAGTGACGTTTCTTCTCCTCGTCTTCCTGCAATAAGATTGCTCCGATTCCCACGGCGGATGCGTCAGTTTCCAAGATGAAATTCCGTGAGTAGTCTGGATATTCCAACTGGATTGCGTTCACAAGCATCTGTTTAGCCTTCTGCAAAGCTGTCTCACACTTCTCGTTCCATGCCCATCGGCAATTCTTCTTAAGTAAACCTTGAAGTGGTGCGACGGTTTCGGAGTACCTCTCACAATGAGCAGCAAAAAATTGGAGAATCCCCAAAAACTGCTTCACATGTTTGACACGGGTTGGTGTCGGAAATGCTGCGATGGTTCTGATCTTCGCCGGATTCGGCCTATATCCATCTCCGTTGATTATTTGTCCCACGAATTTAACTTCTCTCAGGAAGAATCGACACTTGTCGAACTTCACCTTGAAATTAGCCTGTCGAAGATTATCAAATACAAGGCGTAAGGTAGTTAAATGTTCCTCTTCCGTCTCTGAAGCTATAATGATGGCATCCACATAACATATGACTTTCCTCTTCACTTCAGGAGTCAGCTTCGCATCGAGCGCTCTAATTAATGCAGCTCCTGCATTCTTCAGTCCAAAGGGTAGTTTTCGGAAAACGTACGTGGTCTGATCGAACAAAAACCCCGTATACTTCTGAGTATGCTCGGACAATCTGATATGATGGTAGGATTGTACCAAGTCTAACGATGAAAATACTCGTTATCCCTTAAATTATCGTAGAAGATCTCTGATCTTTGGTGGTCTGTCGTGCTCTGGAGCTAAGCGTTCATTCAAAGCTCTGGCATCTAAACAAAGCCTTAGACTGCCATCCACCTTAACTACAGGCATTATAGGATTCACATATGAAGTCGGTGCTTTCTTGATAATACCGGCTGCTTCCATCTCATGGATCTTCCTAGCAGCTTCCTCTCGGTGTTTCTCCGCGATAGGGTAAACCTTCTTCTGAAATGGAGAATCGTCTAGTACAATCAGGTTGTACTCATAATCAAGTATCTCACCAGGTGTGGTATCAAAAATATCTTTAAATTCAGTCAGAAGTGCCTCCAATTTCTTCTGTACGGGTGCTGATAATTGTTCTGCCTCTTCCTCGGCGTTTTGAGTCTTACCATTTCGCTTGCCATTCAACTCTTCAACTATGTTGTCTTCGGATTCAATTTCCGGATCATCCTCCACTAAATTCATCTGAATAGGCTCGTTTGGCTTAAATTCCACAGTATTACGTCCCATATTAATGATTCCATCGTATTTGCGTATGGGTGGGGCGTGGTGGCGCAGCGGTCAAGCTGTATGCCTCTCACCAAGCCTGGCCGGGTTCGATTCCCGGTCACTGCATGTGAGATTTTCGATGTGAAATGCCATGTCCTGTGGTTCGGATTCCACGTAAAACGGAGGTCCCGTGGCTTATGATCTCGAGATTAACGGTCACGTTAAACTACAAGCTTCCTTTTGTATTTGCGTATGAAGTCTGCGCCTAAAATGGCGTCATGATGCAGTCCCTTCATGACTAAAAATTGGTGCAAGTACACGTGGCACGAAATTTTCAAAGTGCACAAAATCTGAATTGTGCACGTTACAACACGGTCAGGTATAACTCCTCTGACTCTTACTGCAGAAACTGGCAGCTCTGTCACCTCAGAGTTTGTTTTCAATCGAGCATGGCAATCAGCAGAAATGGCACTTATCATAGCCCATGTATCGATGAGAATGGTTACTGGGCATTCATTTAAAGTAGCCGTTATCTTCGGTAAACGTGTCAATTCGTAGTCGTGGTTCGTCGATCGTCTTTCGTCCAAAAGATCTCCCTGGATTGGCTCCCAGAGTAAGTTAGTGGCTGTTACTCTGCGAACAATCAGGTCAGAATCTATTTCCTTTTCGGCGTTTTTTTTCCTGGGGAGTACTGGGCTGGTCATGCTCTATGTTTTCCTCTTGAATTTCGCGTGCATCCCTCGGTGCACGGTTCTGATCCACCTCTTCCTGTTGATTGTGGAGTTGTCGGATGTATTCTCGACTCTCCTGTGCACGTCCTCGCCAGTCTCGATCGGCCTTCCGCCTAGGATCTCGATCGCGTCGATAGCCTCCGCTATAACGATAGTCTCGATGAATACTTCCTCTTCCTCGCTGATTTTCTCCTGTCCCACGACGGTCGTTGTTGTGACGACGGTTGTCGCTCGTCCCTTGGTTAAAACGTCGGTTCCAATATCCTCTATTGTCACCTTGTTGTCTCCCTCTTGCGTATGGGGTATTATTCCAGTCACTTCGATTGGGATTGTGACTTCCTCTATTCTCATTCTGAGTCTGAGTTTGCTGTGGCGTCTGACTAACTTTGTCCACAGTAGTCAAGTTCACGTGGCGCGTCTCTCCTTTGGTTGGACGGTGGCTTGCAAATTGTTCAGCGTTTGCGTCCAATCGCCTCAGAATCTGGTCACATTGCTGGAAGGTTGTTGCTCCCGCAGCAATTAACACTCGTTGAACATCGGCTGGATATTGCCATATGATACTGTTCACTAAATCCTGCTCTGATAGTGGGGGTTGAAGACATCTGAGTTTCGTCAGCTGGGTTGCAAAGTAATTTGCATAACGTGTAGGCGTATTTGAGCTGTATCGGTGAGTGTACATCTCCGCTCTGATACTTTGCTGTATATTGCTTGACCAATAAGTGCGTAACAAAGCTTCCCTGAAGTCCTGGTATCCAGTAAAAGAGTATTTAAAGGCGCTGAACCAGGTGCTAGCTTGACCTTCAAGAAGACGCTCTATGACCCTGAGCTCTCTTTCCGGTGTCACCATAGTGTCACGTAGATAACTCTCTACATTTGCCAAACATTCGACTGGTGTAATGCTGCTACCAGTACCTGAGAATCGAGCTGGTTTCTCTTCTCTTGATCGTATGATCATCACATTGCCTTGGTTATGCTGAGTTTGTGCTGGTCTAAATGGATTAGAATTGTAATTCAGCGTTGATTGGGTATTCACGTTTACGTTATCACCGAAGTATGACCTCGTGAATTGTGATGTTTCATTGCGCATGGTGTCTGCGAATCTGAATGGTTGTGTTTCGGGTGGTGCGCTCGGTTGAATACCGGACGATGTCGATTGCACGAACTGTGGTCCTGGTGTATTCTGCGTTTCAGTTGACAATGTGGAAGTTCGAATCTCTCTCGGTTGAGCTTCCAACCTATCCAAACGTTTCTCAATAGTTTCGAGCCCTGGAGTATTCCTTGCCTCAATCTTACTTCCAAAATCGTTTAATTGCAGTTCTACCCTCTCGATCTTCCCTTTGAGGTTTTTGTCGACCTCTAGAATCTCTGTCCTAAGGTTGTGGCTAAGTTGAAGACGCTCTGTCAGTGCAAC
This sequence comes from Meconema thalassinum, assembly GCA_946902985.2. Lineage (NCBI taxonomy): Eukaryota > Metazoa > Arthropoda > Insecta > Orthoptera > Tettigoniidae > Meconema > Meconema thalassinum. The sequence continues at coordinate 1,168,683,641 of OX336389.2, forward strand.
TTCTTCTAAACTTTCCTTCACGGATTCTACTTCCGTCTCAACTTTAGATACGTCCTCTTTGACCTGGTAAACGTCCTCCTTAACCTCTGTGACATCCCCTCGAAGTTCCCTTACTTCGTCTCGAACACGAGCTACTTGAGCTTCTACAACGTGTTTGTGTTCGTTAAGATCTCCTCTTAATATTGAGATATCAATTTTCGTCTTTTCTCTATGAGTGTGTATGGTCTCGCGTAACTCTCCCACGGTGTCCGCTAACTGAGTAACATTCTTCGTATTTGTCGCTAATGTGTCCCTGAATTCAATCATGTCGTCAGCGATAGCTTTCACATTAGCGTTTACGGCGTATGCTGCTCCTCTCATCAAGGTTAATCCTACATTGACTGCAGCGATGTCCCTCTTGACATTGTTGATGAATCCCTCGACACCGGACTTGTTCAACATTTCCACTTATAGTTCCTAAATCAGTCCTGACTTCACCTAAATCAGTCCTAATCTGTCGGAGGTTGGTGTTAACCACAGCCAACATCTTCCCCATCACACGACGAATCGTGTCCTCATTCATGACAGAAGAATATATGAGAGAACAGAAGGAGCATTCCAGAAAACTTACAGCTATGACTAGTTACTTTTGCGGTGTAGAACAGCCTGCTTTCTCTTGAATAAATATTACAAGTACTGCTGGAGTATGCGAACTAAGTGCTTCTACATTTACGTTAACAACAACAACAAGCAAAGCAAAGTCTTACATTTACTCAGGATGAGGCATCATCAAGGAAAACCTATCCTCTAATTATCTATACTACAAAGCCTCACCCCATGGACTTAAATCACGCACGAATGCCATGCGGTTAATTGATCTGCAGTACGACTTCTTAAGATCGTCCCAGTCCAGTCAATTACCTTTAATCACAATAAAATCCTCATAAAAAGAGCATGGAACAGAAGGTTACCATATTTACATCGGCACAACCAGTTGGGCGCCAAAGAAAAGGAATAGATAGTAGTTAAGTGCCCGTCAGAGGAGCTATCAGGGTTGCCAACAGCCGAAACGACATCCCTAACACCTCACCCGTCGGACCCATGTGCCATAAGGATTAGGTGAATTTCTTATAGGCCACAGCGGCACGAGAAATCCATGATCCAGGGGATCCATGGTTACATGGTTGCTAAAAGGTCATAGATAGCCCAAGAAAATACACCCCCTAAAGCTAGACTGAGAAATTAAACTTCCAGACTTATGTAAAACTTGCAGAAATATTTATTTAAAATATTCAGACACCTAGCCTAGTTCGGAGGGTTTCTATCGGCTTATCCGCAAACTAATAAATAAATAAAAATAAAAGATCAGTACCCTAACTGTAAATTACTGTAAACCCTCGCGAAAGATCTATCTGACAAAGTAAAGTAACAACAGCAACGCTGGGTAAATGGTACGCCAATAATCTCTAAATCAAGTTACAAAATAAGCTAATAACGGAATTTACATATAACAGGGTAGCAATAGCAAATCTAAGTTAGGATGATACCATTTCCTCATTTACATTTATTTTTAAATCTAGCTAATTCCTAACAATTAATACAAAATTTACGGCGATGACGTCCGTAAAGCAAAAACAATTTAATTCAAAATCTACATGACAAGCCGTCAAACAAAAACACTAAATGCCCTCTTATAATCTAAGTAAAGGGTAAACATAGGGTTATCATACACTTGGAATAAGTAAAACAAGACTATAAACATTATTATTCCTGCCTTCGCCCTGGGTTACTGTTTGTAAACCAGTGTCATCTACGTGCATGTGATTTACGTTGGCGATTGCGTAGTGAAAACTACGTCTAACGTCGCATGAGGCTCACGCTCCACCAGCTACTGACTAAAGGTCGAGCAAGCACTCCGTCGATAAAAATTAGTGTCATCTGTCATAGATTACTTCCACAAGAGAAGTGTGCACAAAGCAAGCGCCAGCCATCAGGTCCAAAATGCAAGAAAATCAAGGTTAAATGCTATGAGTAGTTAATTATCATCAGGTTTATAATAATGACGTTACTGACTATTAGAATCGTTGGTTTAAATTATCGTTGGTTTATGACGAATAGGCTGACAATCCTGAATACCTTGGGCTCAGCAGTAGCAGTCTCGTGCGAGATCAATCTCTGCTATAAAACACCGTCAACGAGCTCTCCCGCTCGGACATAACAATAACACAGGTTATTAGTGGCTCTCGGATCACTTAATTTACCTCTGGGTAAGGCCTGGCATAAACATCAGTTACCTCCCTACAATAACACATTCAACAGAATCGAAGTCTGGACACACATAAATATAGCCTCTAAACAGGTGTCTCATCTAGCCTCTTAATTACCATAAATAAACCTTCACATAACGTGAAAACATTCTCAGATGGAGAAGAAAGATATTCACTCTAGTAGCGATGCAAACACATGGCTCCTCGACAGTCATCTCTTAGCATAACATATGATCGTTACAAAATGGTGGCCTGGACATTGACCTACATATGAGACACATCATCTAAATGTTAGTAATGCTATATGTGACAGACAGTTGGCAACAGTTATTTTTGTTTTTTGTGAGAAAAGAAGGACAAGGAACAGCGCATCCAAGATGGAGTCTTTTGAGTGTTATTTGTAATGTGTGTGCATTTTTCTTGTGAATAAATATCTTTTCATTTTCCCGAATTAGTACGAAGTGATGTTTCTGTTCGTAACATCTGGCGACCGTGACAGGACGTTGGGAATAATTACAAGATCTTCAAGCATGCCAGGCTGGTTTTCGGCTTAACTTGTAGTCCGTTTCTCCTGGTGGCTGTCTTGGAGTATCACCTGAAGAAGTACTTGGAAAACCCGCAATTCAATCCCCTATTCATCAAGAGACTTCTACAGAGCTTCTACATGGACAACGTTGTCACTAGCCTTGACAGGGAATCGGAGGTGGGCGAGTTTATCAATCAAGCTAGTAGGGTATTATCAGAAGGCAGTTTGAATTTGAGGGGATGGCAGTTCTCTCAGGATGATGACCAGTCTGCTACCCTTTCATCTGTTTTGGGACTGTTATGGGATCGACAGGAGGATACACTTACTTTAAATTTGCATTGGTTGAATAGCCTTCAGGTGGGAGAAGTGACGAAAAGGACAATTCTGTCACTCGCACATCGAATTTTTGATCCAGTTGGTGTGACATGTCCTGTCACCCTTTGTGTTAAACTGTTGATTCAAAGGACCTGGAAGACTCATATAAGATGGGATAGTGCAGTTGATGAGAAGTCCAGAGACGAGTTTCTGGCCTGGGTAAAGGATCTACCTCACCTGGTAGAAATCAAGATTCCTCGATGGTTTGGAAGAAGTGACCATGTGCAAATTCATGTCTTCTGTGATGCCAGCCAACTTGCATACGCAGCAGTAGTCTTCATAAGATGCGATTCCAACAATCAATTGAGTGTACAGTTATGTGATGCAAGATCTCGTGTGGCCCCCCTCAAGGAAGTGACAATCCCCAGATTGGAATTGCTGGCTGCTACAATTGGTGCACGGTTGCTTAAATGTGTGTTGGAATCTATTTCACTGGAAGTTCATGAGTTTTTTCTCTGGTCTGACTCGTCCACAGTTCTAGCATGGATCTGCAGGACTGAGAACTGGTCGGTGTTTGTCCGCAATCGTGTGAATGAGATCAGGAATTTGACCAATTTAAACTGCTGGCGACATGTTCCAGGTTCATTGAATCCAGCTGATTTACCGTCACGTGGCTGTTCTGCTTCGCAATTAGTAGCCTCTCGATGGTGGGAGGGACCTGCCTGGTTGTACGAATCTCCAGATTGTTGGCCTCAAACAAAAGTGGTGTATGACGAAGAGAGTATCGCAAAGTAAATGAAGAAAAACCCTGTGAATTCTATGACTGTAACCAATGAAGGTCCCCGCTGGTATGCCAGGTATTTTTCCAGCTATCACAGAATAGTTCATCTAATCGCATGGATTCTTCGTTTCTGTAAGAATTGTCTTAGACGTGAGAGGATCTCGCAAGAAAATCTGCAAGTTGAAGAGTTAGAAAGGGCTGAAATTAGACTCATTTCTATAATTCAACGAGAAAGCTTCCACGGATTAGTTGATAAACGTCTATCTTCACTACATCCATTCCTGGAAGATGGTGTTCTCAGGGTTAAAACGAGACTACTACTGCGAGAAGATTTGAAGCAATTCAGGTTCCCAATGATTCTCCCGGCGAACCATATCATCACCTCTCGCTTGATTATGGATGAGCACGTGAAAGAAAATCACATTGGAGTACAACTTCTTCTTAATCATCTGAGACAACGCTTCTGGATCATCGGTGGAAGGAGGACAGTTAGAAAAATTATAAGAAAATGTGTCAAGTGCCGGAGGCATGATGGACAACATACCGAAATCGCTCAGGCCCCTCTGCCCCTGGACCGCATACGGGAAGCCTGTGTATTTGAAGTGATAGGAATGGACTTGGGAGGTCCGGTGTTCCTGAGGGATGAATGTAAAGCTTGGATTGTAGTTTTCACATGTGCGGTGTATCGCGCTGTTCATCTCGAAATGGTTACTTCTCTCTCCACAGAGGCGTTTGTGCAAGCGTTCCGGCGGTTTGTAGCAAGAAGAGGACGCCCCTCTGTGATTTACTCAGACAATGGTACAAATTTCACGGGTACAGATAACGCGTTTCAAAGTGTTGACTGGGAGAATATTTCCAAACACCATTCGGTTGAACGTATTACTTGGAGATTTAATCCCCCTAGTGCTCCTTGGTGGGGAGGCTTCTGGGAAAGGTTAATACGTCTAATTAAACAGCTTCTGAAACGAGTTTTGGGTAAAGCCTGTCTAACTTACCAAGAAATGCTTACCCTTCTCTGCAGTATAGAAGCCACCATAAATGCAAGACCGCTAACATATCTGACCGATGGATGTGAAGTTATAAGTCCACTCACCCCTGCCTGCTTTCTACAAGAAATTAAGACAACTGGAGTTCCAGAATGTGATGCATTGGATGCTATAACCCTGAATCAAAGAAATCGTCATCTTCTGAACCTAAGAATGGCATTGAAAAAAAGATTCCAGTAGGACTATCTGGGACTTTTGGCACTCGGTAAACCGAGTTGTAAACCAACTCCTTTGTTCAAGAGAGGTGACATTGTCCTAGTTGGATCAGATGGCACTAAGAGGATAGATTGGCCCCTTGGAAAAATTGTGGACTTGTTCCCTGGAACTGATGGTAATACAAGACTTGCAAGGGTTGTTACATCTAAAGGAGAACTCTTGAGGCCGATACAGCGACTCTACCCACTAGAAGTACCTGATGAAGACAGCACACCTTTAAGGACTGGCTTGAATAAGAAAACGGCTACTGCTTTAGGAGAGCCGACTGGAACTGGTGTTCAACCCCCAAAGACTACACGTTCGGGTAGAACTGTCAATGTTCCTGCAAGATATGTGGAGTAGTTGAGGATGTCTTGTTGAGGATGTCTTTCCTCAACGGTGGGAGGATGTGACAGACAGTTGGCTACAATTATTTTTGTTTTTTTGTGAGAAAAGAAGGACAAGGAACAATGCATCCAAGATGGAGTATTTTGAGTGTTATTTGTAATGTGTGTGCATTTTGCTTGTGAATAAATATCTTTTCATTTTCCCGAATAAGTACGAAGTGACGTTTCTGTTCGTAACACTATAAGCATTGTCAAAGAATCTGAAAGTTATGGTCCTACTGGGTGAGTGTGCTCTAGTACACTGCATGCTGGGAACTGTAAACACCTGTCCATGACTCGAGCTAGCCTCGCTACTCGCAATCATTCACACGGACAGTTTAGAAAATACACATCACTGAAGGCAGGCAGCTTTCATGCAGAAAGTCCTATTAGGAAACTGGCCTTGCTATCATGTCCCAGATATAATAGAAATTTACACAAGCATTAGGCGCAAATCTTACAATTGCTAAGTTTGCCAATGATACGGCATTCATTGTTTGGTTCGATGCTAGATTGCATACAAACTGTAACACTCTGAATGTGTTCAAACTTGAAATGGATGGCTTCATAGCACATCAAAAATGAAAAATGGCATAGTATTACAAAACTGATAGCTACAGTCGGCTATCCAACGATACGGACTGTTCTGACTAAATCAGTGGCGTGACAACATTTACTAGAAAGGGGTGTTATAAAAATAACACTGAGCCATGACGTCTGACCGTCATCCCATATAACTGTACAAGATAACCCACCTAGGGTTGAACAAAACGTAGTAACAAGACTACTGTCACGCTTAGCAGGTGTAGAAATAACATCTTAGCGATGTCCTTCAGAATGCACTGTGATCGAAGAGAAATTCTATCACTACAGCTGACTAACAATCACTGAAAGTGAACTACAAGGATTAATTCTAACAATACAAAACCTACCTACGGCTTGTCAAGAAGTTCGGCTGATTCTACAATAAACTACAATAATCTACACTAAGCTACACGACAAAAGAACCTCACAAGGAATGAATATTTCGGACTCACAAGAAAGGATGTCTACATCTCGGTCGTTCCAACGACCCGAGGGATATAATAAGGCTTTGGTCTCCGGACAAGGGTTGTCCAATCTGAGCCTCCACATCGGCTCTATCCATCTCCACGGCCTTTATTCGTCCTCGTCGTTGTCGTGATGATATAACCAGACTCCTCCTCAAAGTCGTCATCTTCCTTGGATTAGCGGATGCTAAAGCCATGGTTCTTCCGTCATCGGCTGTAATTCTCTGGTCCACTCCTTCACATTATGAAGCCTAACAGCTCATCCCCACAGGTGATGCGTAACAAGGATTGTCGTACACGAGGTCGTCAAAATATGACATATTGAAATATGACTTTACCACTTTAAGGTACAATGAATAAGCGTAGCACAATCTCACAGAAGCTAGCTTTAACGTGGCACTAAACTCACTGCTTCTACATGGCGCAGATGGTTTAAAAATTGGCCATGCACTCTTATCTGCTTCATTGATACAGATTTCACTTGCCCACAAATCACGTGGCATCGACGTTGCGTTTCACTGAAAAAAAAAATCGCACTTGCGATTAAAGCAATATTTGTAGTTAGGAGTGTTGAAATAATCCACTCGGTTATTAATTATTTCACTGGGAGTGATGTATTTATCGCCACTCGACGATGTCGAAGTATAACGTTCAAGCACGTGGCTGAAAATGTGGCGTTCCACGGATATGCTCACTTTTCCCAAAAATACACAGAATTCGTAGCACAAGCCTTTTCCGGCTGTAATATTTAACAATATCATGCACTGTTCGAATTGAAATAACGTGCGATGCACTAGGATTGCTTTCCTCGCCTACAGGCGGACTGTTACCTCGTCTTATAGACGGACTTAATACAACGGGCATCCAACTTGGATGGTAATCCAAACACATGTGGTAAGCTCTCAGCTATGCGCTGCATTAGCTTGTAACTACACTGGTCGTGTAGCGTCTGTCTGGTTCCGGTTCGCGCACCTGCGAGGTAACTACCTTACTAAAAACAGAAGTCACATTCTAAAGAATGTTTCGATGATACAGAATTACAGTGTGATAATATCTAAGGTTTGTAGAAAATAGAAGGTGTCATAATTTAGCTTCAGATGATTTAATAGTGGTTTTCTCCGTAGTCAAAAGATCAACCATTTATAACTCCAATGAATGTTAGCATGTAGCGACAGCGTGGTCGGTCAGTGGGTACGTTCAAAAGTGATGCATCAAAAATGCGTTGCGGTGAAAAATATCACATAAACCAGTGGTTAACGGGTTCAATATATGGGTTTTCCTCGCTTCACTAATTTGCCAGAATGTTGCTTTCCCTTATATTAGAACTCGTTGGACCTAAGACGTCTTGAAATTAACCTTTGCTTGAAATTGCTGCAACTGCATGCCGAGTGAAGTTAACTTGCCATTAAATGCAATCTTTAAAACTGTACTAAATAGTATGCGTTTGTGGCTCTCCTTTAACTCTCTGCTTGAACTTAATTTAAATTGATCATAAAAAATGTGTGCATTAACTTTATGGTACGAAATGTGTTCGTTAACCAGGCGCTCGTCTAAACAAATTCTAACTTTTCCAACTGCTTTAGGAACGTGATTAAAGAATTGACGTGGGGACTACTGGAATATTCTATGATGCCATCCTGGAGCATCTGCTTAATTTGAGATTCTAATGCTTTTTGATGGCCGGCCCCGTGGTGTTGGGGTAGCGTGCCTGCCTCTTACCCGGAGGCCCCGGGTTTGATCCCCGGCTCCGTCAGGGATTTTAAAACTGACGTGAGGGTTGGAACGGGGTGCACTCAGCCTCGTGAGGACAATTGAGTAGCTGTCTGACAGTGAGACAGCGCCCCGATCACGAATACCAAGATTAACGGCCGAGGGGACCCGACGACGCGCTGATCACGCGTCACCCCAATATCTGCAGGCCAAATGGCTGGGCAACGGTCGCTTGGTCGGCCTTAGCCCGTCATGGGCTGGATAGTGCCAGGGGTTGTTGTTGTTTTTGTTTTGAATGCTTTCTGATACTTGAACGGTATCGGGTACCTGTGGCCATTAAAGACGAAATAATCATGGACGTTCAAAGAGTGTACATAACAATTGGCTTCGCCAATCCTATCCTCGAAAACACGCTGAGTCTCCAATAATAGCGCATAGAGAAGATTACACTCTTCCTCTATATTACCTAAATTCGCAGCCTGACGTAACGAGTCCTCTAGATCTCCGTTTGACATGATGCTCCCCACAAAAATTAATGAACCAGGCTCTATAGTTTCAGACACCTGTTCGCATAATTCTACGTCTCTTACCATCAACACCTCATTTAACGTACATACTCCACTTGAAATATTACTCATCTTACTTTTATTATTGAACTCTATTGAACTCCTCCTCACCCCACCTGAATTAAATACATCCTACGTCATAGCACAAATTTGCTGAAACTTTGGTCAACCAATTTGACCCCAAAATTACTTGGTATACTAAATTTGTGATAACAAGACACATCTGGTTTTCTACGTGATTGTTGATGCTTATAGTCACCAGAACCTGCTTCGAAATTACTTGTGACTTCATACCCACGGCTGTGATTACATATGTAGTTTTTATAGGCATTTATTCAAACTCTACCCCGGCTCCGTTCATTCGATTATAAAAAGCTTCGCTGACGCACGATTTTACATCGGGTTGCGCCCGTGACACATGTACGTTCACAACAGGGCTTATATGTACTATTTTAGGAACTACTTCCTCTTCTACAAATTCACTTAATAAGTCGTCTTTAATATTTATGTCATAGGGAAATGTAACACACGGTAATACTGACTTCCATAACTACTTTATCTGGCATTTTAAGTTCTCACCTCACTCTCCTTCGCTTCTTTCTTTCTTTCTTTCTTTCTTTCTTTCTTTCTTTCTTTATAGTCACACTCTCTTCTCTGTTCATAACAGTAGTTTCTGCCTCCTCCGTACTATATTTATCAATAGTAACACTGTACTTCGCTTCTCCTCCTATTACCTCTCCTAGCCTAGCTACTACTGTACGCCACTGTTCCTTATACTCTTCCTCTCTATCGTTCATCCTAGCTTCCATTTCCTATAACAAATTAATTCTCTTCTCCTTTTTCTTTCTAATTATAGCATTCCTACCTTCCTGCCACTCCTCCACTTCTATACTACTATAACGTAACGTCCCCCTTAACTGCTGTCTATTGCTCCTGCTCTTATCTATCTCCGTCATCCTCCCAACTTCTATACTACCTCCTTCCACCCTTTCCTCTACAATCGTGCTCTGCTTCTGTTATTTCTCCCTACTTTTCGAATTCCTAATCTCAGTTTTCTGCTTTTTTTGTTCATTACGTATGTCTCTCTGACTGTGACCTAACGCACGCTTCTCTATCTCTGCAAATTTCATATTAACTTCCTCTATACAGGCTCTGAATTCTTCCCTAATCTGCCTATTCTCTTCATCTATGATTTTCTGCACCACTATTTCCTGAGTATTTAGTACATTCTTTATTTTACCTACTTTCACTCCTATCTCTTCCTTAATCATCTTCTCCTCTTTCTCACTACGTTCCATAATATCTTCCTTCACTTCTTCCACCCCCTCCCTTGCCTCTTGACTAATCTCTTCTACTTTCTTGCCTATAACTTCAAACTTTTCCCCTACTTCTAATCTAACTTCAGCTATTGTCTCCTTTAACTCACTATTCAACTCCTCCCTTATCATCCCTTTGAATTCTGGCATACACTCTTTAATCTTCTCATACTTCTTATTCAACACCTTACTCACCTTCTCCACACTGTCTAACGTCTCATTCACCTCCTTCTACTTTTTCTTTCTAATTTTAGAATTCCTACCTCTCCTCCACCTCTATACTACTATCACTTAACTTCCCCCTTAACTGCTGTCTATTGCCCTTGCTGTTATCTATCTCTGTCCTCCTCCCAACTTCTATACTACCTGTCACTAATCTGTCACTCATCTCCCTGCTGTTTTTATCTAACAACTTATCTTCTAATTTCTCATTGTTTGAATATATATTGCTGTTTGAAGCCTCGATTTTACTGCATAACTCCTGATTGTTTGTTTAAAGTTCATTCTTTAACTCCTGACTACCTTCCTTTAATTCCTGAAACATTTTCATGATTAGACTTTGAAAACCTCCCTGACTTTCTCTCTCCTTATTCGCACCAGGGTTTACCTCAGACACCCCTGTACGATTCTCACTCTCCTCTGGCTGCCGACTACGCTCTCGTTCTACATTTTTCTCCCCCATACTACTGCCTATTTGTTGACCGCTTCTTGACTGCATTTCGCTCTTATCAGCCATGCTGACACAATAGCACACCAAAGAAAACCCCTAAAACCTGAGATATATCACTTCTTCCCTCCACAAATACCATCCGGTTTTCGGCCAAACGTTGTTGCGCCAAATGTTACTCGTTCAATTCCTAAACGTTGAGCAACAAATGTAATATGTTTTCCTGACGGGAGTGAGGAAAAACCACAACAAGTCCCATTATTGTGAGACAAATGTAATATTAGTCTTATAAATGAGGTTTGTGAATGATTAGAAATTGATAAAATTGATTCATTTGATTATATATTGCTTAGATTGGTTATATGTTGGGTGCCATGGTCAGAGTTTACCTCAATCGACCAAAATTTATCACTTACACCTCTGGTAGGGTACCTGAGACCTCTGCTTCTGAAGCCGTGGTAAGACTCCGTCTTTAACCGGGATATTAGTTGCTTTAGGAATAAGGGATGACTTAAAGCTATCTCTAACTACTAAGAATGAAGAGGCCTGCATCAGGCGATAGATAAAATTTAATTATAATAAAAACGAGAGAATTACGACAAATGATAATAATAATAATAATAAAGAATGAATTTACTGAATTTACTTGGCTCGGCGAAGATGCTAACGAGGAGGTGATTCTAAATATTTAATTACTTGAAAAGCTTGAATTTACGAGCCGATGAATTAATTGAAAATAGAGATCTTGGGTAATTCGAGATATTTTGGCTCAACGTAGTCGATATCTGGATCCTCTGCTTTGGCGTGGTGATGTGGAGTTGGTTTACTCTTTAGATGTACATCTTCCTCCGCTGTAGCGATTATGTGAAATTTAACGTAGATAAGTAAACAGAGACGAGATATGTCTGCTGTTTTATTGGCAGTGATGGAATCTAATTCCTTTAATCACATTTCATGGTGAATAGCCAGATCAAACTAGCACCATTCAGGAATCAGAGTGAATTCGTCTATCATCCTTGACCAATATAAAATTACAATTGGACTCATGGATGAGCACCGTGCCATAGACTTCGAAATCAAAATTTCTATATAAGACTGGGGGCTGAGTTACCTCAGTATGAGTTTTTATAGACGTCCTCCTATCTCCTTCCATGGGATACTCGGTGTAGCGACCTGGAACCAATCAGGGGGCAGCTTCCCCCAAATTGCCGGTTCTCATCATCTTCCTTTCTCTTGGTTAGTTTATCCTTCCCACGCGGGCTCTTGAATCTTCCCGCGCCGGGCCTGGCGTCACATGATTTGAAACGGCTTCATGATTCTGCTTACGTCACAGCCTTTGTATTCTCGCCGCGAGTGCGTGGCAGTTGACCTCATTCGGTGCAATTGAACCAGACACGATTCTATGAAATTGGAGCAAGCCATTTCTAGTGGCTCCCTGCTGTGAAACATCGTTAACTCAGACACGAAGTCGCCAAGATCCCTTTCCTTTGCTTACGACATAACACCTCGCCAAACTTACGTATATTCCTCGATCCAGATGAAATGTTAAAATATAATCGAAAATACTGTACAAAATCCAAAATCCTATAGAGAAACCGATAATAATAATAATAATAATAATATTAATAATAATAATAATAATTTCCTTAATGGTAGCATAATGGGAGTGATATGCGCAATACATTGGATTCACCAAGTGAATCCAACTAGCCTCTGTCACTCCAACTTCAACATGTAACCTACCCGAGGTGCCACTGTTAAGCCGAGCAACCTAGTGGAAGGTTGGGTAACCAATCCCAGCGGGAAACTAGGTCGGCAGGCCGATCAGTGTTGGGGGAAATGCAAAGATGGTCAACAGCTACAACGGCGGAAGAGGAAAATAATTCCCAACGGCGAAGAAGGTGAAAGAACTATCTTTGATGCAACTTGAATCCATTAGTGTCTGTATTGGTATTCAGCGGCTAATGGTCAGCATCTGTTAGCTCAGTGAGCTCGGCTGGAAACACGATGTTCCAAAGGCCTCAACAACCTGTGGTCCTATATGGTCCTGGCACTCACCAGGCCATCAAATCAAGTACAAGCAAACATGAACTGTGCAAGCAATCACAACTCTACCCCAGGTGGTACCCAATCCACCCGTCCACAATCGGCAACTGGACTTTCGGATTCTGGGGAGTCCAGGCAAGCGCAGCAGAGAACGTCGGAGATCTCTGGTCACCTTCTCTACAAACAGAAAACATTCATTGGAACACTAAACATTAATACCCTAATTCAAATTGGAAAATTATACAATCTCACGCAAGAAATCGACAGACAAAAAATTCTCATTCTTGCTCTTCAAGCAACTAGAATGAATGACAACGAAACTATGGACTATGGAAATTACCACATTTTCAAGAGCAAAACATTACAGAGAATCGCAAAAGGTGCACCAATCTTCGGAAGAGCTTTTCTTATCCACAAGTCCATCATTAATTCTGTCAAAGAAGTCACACCCGTTAATGATCGAATTATGACCATGCGCATCCAGAGCGCCAACAAGAAATACACTCTTGTCAATGCCCATGCACCTACTAACATCGACAACAAGAAAAATCCTGAAAATGTTGAAAAATTTTGGAAAAAAATGGAAAAAATTATGAGTAACATTCATCAAGATGACGTGAAAATTCTGATGGGAGATTTCAATGCCCAACTTGACAAAGAAAACATCTATCGAAAAATCATTGGCAAAAATTCTGAACACCAAAATACAAACAGCAATGGCACACGATTGGTAGACATTTGTCATCAATTCAATCTCAAAGTTATCTTCTACGCATTTCAGGAAACCTGCACACAAACAGAAAACTTGGCGATCTCCCATTCAACATTCATTGATCATGTTGCCATCTCCCATGCACACTATAGAACCATCCACGACGTTCAAGTCCGACGAGGGGCAAACATTGATTCAGACCTTTATCTCACAAGAATCAAAATGAAATTTACACCTAAGAGGATTCATAAAAAATATATATTACATCCCAAAATTTGACACATCCGAAATTCAAGAAACAAAAATCGCAGAAGAATGGGATAAAGAACCAGTGAACAAATGGACGGACTTCTGCAGCAAAATTATCAGAAAAGCCAAAGAACTGATTGCACTAAAAAGAAAGCAAAACACCCCTGGTGGGATTCCAACTGTGATCAAGTCATTATTGATCGCCGAATCGCATTCCAAAAATACAATAGCCACAAATCTCCAGAAACTTTACAACACTTTCTCGGCGTCCGCAAACAGGCAATCAAAATTATCAGGACAACTAAACGTAATTTTATAACTAAGCAACTTCAGTCAATCGAGGATGACTTCAGGAATCACAACAGTCGAGATTGTTCTATAACCTTTGGGAACAGAATTAAAGGTTTCACACCGCAAAATTTGACTTTCAAGAAACAAGACGGAAGTCTCGCACTCACTAACCAAGAGAACTGTGAAGAACTAGCACGTTATTTTTTTTACCTCCTCAATTGTCCTGAACCACATGAGCGATTTATACACACAGTCCCAGAACACATACGACCCGAAGCCAAACCACCAACGCAAGAAGAAATCCATCACCACATCAAAAAACTCAAGAACGGAAAGACATCAGAAGAAGACGGAATCATCGCAGAACTATTGAAAAATCTAGGATCACGATCACTACAGGAAATCACACAGATCATTCAGGACATTTGGCGAAGTGAAAAACTACCGTGCGAATTGAAATGCGCACTCATCCACCCAGTCCACAAGAAAGGAGATAAATCTGATGTAAATAACTACAGAGGAATTTCCCTCTTACCCATCGCTTATAAAATCCTCTCCGCCTGTCTTTTACAACGCACGCAAGAACAACTCGAGCCACTCATCGGTGAATATCAGGCTGGCTTCAGACCAATCAGATCAGCCGTCGAACAAATCTTCAATCTGAAATCCACCTTGAAACTTCGAGCCACACGAAATCTCCCAACCATCTGTACATTTGTCGACTTTCAGAAGGCTTATGACTCCATTGATCGAAAATCTCTTTTTAATGTACTCGAAGAAAACCATCTCGATCCGAAGACGAGACGACTCATCCAACAAACCTTAACCGACACAATTTCCAAGGTCAAATTCATTGGAGAGATCTCCCAACCTTTTCCCATTAAAACTGGTGTTTCTCCATTGCTGTTCAACATCGTTCTCGATAAGGTCATCAAAGAATGGGAAAAAGAATTAAAAAGTCGCAACATTTGGAAACCTGTCGTGTTAGGAAGACAGAAGGATAATATCAATGTTACATGCTTAGCTTTTGCTGATGATTTGGCAATCCTCTCCGGAGATGAACGAACGGCAATTCACGATTGAAGTCCTCAAAGAATGTGCTGGGAAAGTAGGGTTACAAATCTCCTTCACAAAAACTGAATTCATGGCTACAAAACACATTGAAACCCAAACTTTGGAAACAAAATACGGTTCAATCAACAAGGTTAATCATTTCAAATACTTAGGTGAAATTATTGAACCTACAGGCACAGAAAGAATAGCACAAAGAACACGTGAACTCAAAATGCGGAAAGCATATGGGAAAACCAAAAACATCTACAACAAAAAATGCATGAGTATTAACACTAAAATTCGACATTACGCGACGGTCATCAAACCCGAAACACTCTACGCCAGTGAGACCTTAAACCTCAATTATAAAGGGGATCTTGAAAACTTCAAGAGAGCTGAAAGGAAAATCATCCGGAAAATTCTTGGATCAAGACTTACAGATGATGGATATCGTTTACAATCGCACAAGATCACAGAAAAATATTCTAATATTGAAACCGATTTCCGTAAACGACGCTTGAAATTTTATGGACACATTATGAGGCTAGATGACAACCGATTAACAAAGAAAATATTGTTGTACTCACAAAAATTAAAGACGACAACGGTTTGGATTAAACAAGTCCAAACTGATCTCAATAACGCCAACATCACACCCACAGATATCGAAGACCGCAAAACTTTCAGACATAAGATCTACACTTGGGAAGCTGCATCAGAAGATAAGCCCAGCAGACCTAGGGGGAAATGGACTGACGAACGTCGAGCTAAACATAGCGACGTGATGACAGAATTCTGGAAGTACAAGAAAAATAACAGCAACAGATCATAACTTGCTTTATGTGATCCTGTATGGGTCGAAACATACTAAATAAATAAATAAATCAATAATTTCCTTAATTCAAAATTGCATCGCCTGATACTTGATCCAATATGTTAAAGTAATAATATTAATAATATTCAAATGTGAGACATAAATAATAATAATCAGATATTTACTTTTGTGACAACTATTAAATTAGATATTGTAGATATTGCACCATACGGGCTTCGGGACATAGGTGCCTGTACAAATTGCTACAACCTGCCGTCGTGATAGCGGAGTACAAGAGTTGCATGTATGCCTTGAAAGAGTTCAGCCTGTCGCCGAAAGATCGCAGCATAGTAGATAAATTGAAGAATACATAGAAATGATTCACGGGAACAGACTAAAAGCAAGTAAATACAATTCGCTCGGAGAAAGCAAACACACAAAAGAATCTCTGTTGGTGATTTAAAGAGAAACAAAATTAAGAAAAAAGCATGAAAAGGAAAATCCCAATGCGGGACAAACACTACGTAAATAATATATTGGAAGAATGTACCAAATGTTTTGGCGATAGATCAACCTAAAATATCTGTGCAATATCTGCAGGCCAAATGGCTGGGCAGCGGTCGCTTGGAAGGCCTAGGCCCTTCACGGGCTGTAGTGCAAGGGGTTATTACTATATTAAAATATCTGAAGTTGTGCGACCACCATGTTTCTTGTGCTTATCAGTTTTTGGAAATGACATATGCTTACATACTTACTTAATAGTGAGCTATCATCAAACAATATCTGAGTTTGATCGCCGAAATATTTCCAAAAATATTGAGTAGGCCTACTGGTGAAATATTTCTCACGTCCACGATGTTGTGTTGACTAAACTGTAAGACACAGGATGATTAAGTCGCCAGTAAAGCCTATTTAAGTATTTTAAATTCACTTGGCCACCATATAATTTATTAGTCGGCTATCATCATACAATATCTGAGTTTAATTGTTGAGATATTTCCAAAAATATTGAATAGGCCTACTGGTGAAATATTTCTCGCGTCCACGATGTTGGGTTGACTAACTGTAAGACACAGTATGATTAAGTCGCCAGTAAAGCCTATTTAAGTATTTTAAATTCACGTGGCTACCATATCATTTAACGGCGAGTTTAGTGAAATTATGTAATAGGAATTAACTTGTGTACAATTTACAGTTTATGGAAAGAATATGTAACGGTAAATAAATATTGTATGATGATTCATTACACAGAATTACAATTCGATCGCTTGAATGAGACACGAGAACATATTTTTAGATGTTTTCAAAATTTTGAATGCCGTCATCTTAAAATTTTGAAAACAAGTGCACAACATTAGATGCCATTATATTTGTCTATAAATATGGATGCACTATGCAAAGCTTCTCGGCACCCGGATGATTAAATCACGAGGAAAGCCCATTTAAATATGTCAGATTCTCGTGGTGGGCGTGGGAAACCACTGTAATCAGCCACCCGAGTATTGGCGGGAAAACCATAACTTAGTAGGTAAGAAGGAAATGCCTGCCCAATCCCTGACCATCTGGGGCACCCTGTCTCCAGGGGATACATATGGAGGATGGTAAGGTACCCAAACAAACCACTCTACGTTGGGCTAATCACCCATGAGGAGGTAAAGTGATTCAGAGAACTACAAGTAGCCTCGGATTGGAGGGATATAAACGACGACGACCGGAGTGGAAACGGAATACGAGATTCGGAACATGGAATATTAAGACAATCGTTGGTAAAGAAGTGGAATTGATACAGGAAATGAAGCACCACAAAATAGAAGTACTCGGATTAAGTGAGGTTACCCCGCATTACATGGGAGAATAGGATTGAGAGATTGGGACAGAAAAGGGGCGAAATGAAGAGAATGTGCAGAAATAGAGCGGTATGGCAGAAATGGCTCAAACGAGGCTACCTCGACGCTTGAAGGCATAAGGGAAATGAAGAAGAAGAAGGAGAAGAAGAAGAAGAAGAAGAAATTCTCATGGCCACCTTGTTGGTTTTGCTCTTATCAGGTTTTTGAAAGTCACATAAAATTACTTACCTTAGTGGCGTCTATCACCTTGCAGAATTTAAGGATTGTTTGCCGGAAACGTTTCGGAGATATTGAATACTGGTGATAAATTTCACGTGGCCGCCTGTTGGATTTGCAGATTTAGACTATAGTAGTGGCTCACTATTTGAAATTTCACAGGAATCGGTTCAAGTTAGAGGAATTTATTGCTGAAGAATTCACATGCGCACCAACTATAATTTGTAAAAGGGAAGCAATAGATTAATGTACCTGTAGGTGTACATTTTATTAACGGATTGGAATGCCAGATTTCACAGTGATCGGATCATTTAGGGACTAATTAAGTGAGATTATGTAATAGGAATTGACATGCGTATTATTTACAGTTTATGGAAATTAAGTCTAGATTTAAATATCTACACGTTTAGACTAAAGTAGTAGTCCACTATATTCAATTTCACAGATATCGGATCAATCCTTGACGAATCAGGGGGATCATATGTCAGAAACTGACATGCGCGTCTTCTATAATTTCTTAAAAATATGCAACAGACATACTGTATATACCAATGGATGAATATTATAGTAGTGGTTTATTACACAAGTTTCATTTCGATTGCTTGATTAGAATATAAGAAATAAAGACATACTTAAAAGATAATGGACAACCACTATCTTGAAGTTTTCAAAACAATTGCATTACATTAGACGCTAAAATATTAAGCTATAAATAAAGATTTACCCGTGATAATTTTCTCTGCCCTCTGAAGAAAAAGTCGCCAGTAATGCCCATCCAGGTATTTCAAATTCACGTAGCCACCATATTGGTTACGTGCTCATGATGGTTTTGAAAGTCACATATTTGAACTTCTATCAACTTCTTCAAGTTGATTGCTGTAGTGGTTTGGGAATTATTGTGAACTGGTGAAATATTTTGGACTGGTGACGTTTATTGAAATTTGAAAGGAATAGTCGGGGACGGACGGTGCTGTAGTACCAGTAAGTCGGTTCATTGAAATCGCTCCGGCCAATAAAATTTCAAAGCACACACAGGCAAAAGGTAATATAAGGAGGAAAAGGTGACACAACGTTAAGTGAGAGAACGATGGGATGCATATTATCAGCCTACACAAGTGAGTGAGGGGTACCCAATGTTAATTTAATTTCCAATCTGTCATTCAGATTTAATCTATGAAATTATATATAATTAATTTTATGAGTGTTATATACTGTAGCTTGTATTTACTGTAGCAAAACATAGAGAAGCTAGTGTGTCGGGATTTTGACCTGAAGGGGATCATTAACGTGCAAGAAAATCTACTGACACGGATTCCTCGCATTTATGCATCCACAAATGCCAACTGACTGCGCCGGACGATCCCACATCCTTGGGGACAGCAGGCGACAACGCCACTGCTGCGCCACGCAATAATTGCGCTGTTATCAATGTATGGAACAATGTTGTGTGTTATGGCCTATGTTTTGAATATTGTCATTGGTAGATAAAATAATTTGAGCTGGCTCACTGCTGCGTAGCCTCGCTAACAAGGCCCCATCGAGCATATCATGACAGTGTCCCATGAGAACAGAGATTATTTTATGGCATCGTAAACCCAAACTACGTGCAGTATGTGTAAATCTATTTGGGGTCAAGGATACCATGGTTTGGTTCTTCCATTAGAGAGAAAACAGAAGTCTGAAACGCCAAGGCCATGATCACAGAGAGGAGTGCATATAAGGGATGCAATGTTATTTCAACAAATTGACTGTAGTGTTCAGCTAGTTCCTTTCCCATAAATCACCATGCACATAACATTACCCGGATCCACACCAACACGTCCTTTATCAATAACCACATCCACTCATCATCCACAATGACATCCACTCTTCAACTACAAACAGCATCCGTGGATATGTATATATATTTTTTAGTTTGAAACATTTTAACATACGCGGATACATTAATCGTCTAATTCCAAAGCTCTACATCAGCATCTATCGATATGATTAACTTTCATCCATATTCTCCGTATTAATAAAGCAATGAATTAATTTGTGGTATTGGCTCCTTCAAGAATGCTTCTTTAGGCATGTAAGAAGCGATTTCTAAGGCCATATTGATACCACAGATTAATAAATGTAAAGGTTTGAAGGCATTCTTTCAGTGTTGCCTATACGAACTGCCATTTTTAACTCTTCAGTCGGTCAACACAAATTTGCTCAATGACTGGGCGGGGTACAGTGTATATAAAATATGAAATAATAAGTAACACACTCCTGGAAAAAATACTTGTATTAGTTCTAATTACCCATTATATAGTAGTAATCGTAACTAATACATGTAGTTTCTTCCAGGAGTGTTTTACTTACTATTTCATATACCGGTACTGTATTATCTGTATTGTTCCCCGCCCAGTCATTGGACAAATTCGTGTTGACCGACTGAAGAGCTACACAAGGCAGATTGATATAGCGCTTAGAGATAGAATAAACAAATTGAAATAGAGTCTCATTGATAGATGCAGATATTTGGAACTATACGACTTATATGATTAAAATGAACATTGAAAATTACTTCGTAGTAGTAGCCTAATATAGTTAATGTTCGGTTTAATATGCCATCAGTATTGTTGGTGTTTTATTTGAGGAGCTTGGATATCATGGTCACTTAGCCCAGTTTTAGACTAATTTAGGATATGCCTCCTAATTAATCCAACCATCTGGTATTTTCCTCTACTTAAGCATTGCATTAATGCCAATAATCTCGCTGGACTCTCTCCTTCTTTATCATTCTTAACGGTTGATTCGGGCGTTTGGGGTGAGTCTGTGTGTCCTCGGTGATATTTTTCGTCACAGTGACAGGTGCTGGGCTCTATTGTGTGTGAAATTATGGAATTCTAATGTTTCAAGACTCACTTTCCAGTAGAAAGTCCAAATCATTCTTTGGCATGAATTAAACCTTATTACTATGATTTCTCTCAAGCCTATAGAACCAGGGTTCGGTTCCTGACTGAAGTACTCTCCTCATCTCGCATAAACAGCAGTTAATTTATTATTATTAATACTGTGTTCAGTTGCGTCTATGGATCCATATGCAAATGTGTACACTTCAATGTATAAGACTAAAACATCGATAATCCACTATTTATTATAGTTACAATGATGAAACGCAGCAAGTATGTAATCTCACATAAGAGGAAGGAAGGAAAGAAGCTTTTAGTTTAACGTGACCGTCAATCTTGAGATCATGAGCCACGGGACCTCCTTTTTACGTGGAATCCGAACCACTGGACATGGCATTTCACTTCGAAAATCTCACATGCATTGACTGGGAATCGAATCCGGACCGCCTTGGTGAGAGGCATACAGCTAGACCGCTGAGCCACCACGCCCCTTCACATAAGAGGCTTTCTCTAAGGAAGGCACATGATCAACGATACCACGTACTTTTCCAATAGTAGGATCAATTCCTCTGGATGCAAAAGTGAAATTACAATGAAACTTCACAAAAGAGGAGTCTCATAAAGGGTACAACTCCTTATGTCCATTACAAGGACATTAAATTATACTGCTTGATAAGAACAAAGCGATGCCACTATACCCACATATTTAAAAGAAAGTAGGCTATATGTGTCAACTGAACATTTTTTTTAAATGATTCATTTACAAAATATGGATGTACCGTGAAAGTATTTCTAAAATTATACGTTTATGATTCGTGTGTTACTTAACCAATAACTTTTCGCTTAGGCTAATGTCGATACAGTGGATGTATCTATCTGTTCCAACAAGTGCATTTTTATTTGATCCTTAAAAAACCGCTTTTATTATCGACCATGCCGAAATATAAATATTATATGCCAGAAAACTGCATCTTAAAGAGGCTCACTATACAGTAGATCAGTTTCAGTATGATACAGGTTCTCCACCAATCAGAGCTCAAGATTTTCATTACGATACAGCTGTTAACCAATTCGGTAAGGATAGCATCGCACCTACGCTGACTTCCACGGCCTCCTATTTTAAATTTCACTGCGTGGCTAGTGTCATAGTGGGGTATTCGAGGAGGCCTTGGTGGAATACAAGGTATTCTCTGCGTCCCATGTGCTCTGTTCAGTAAAAACTGGCGGAATCTCGACAGATGTTTATGAATATTTATGTTCGATCATAAAATTCAGTTATAATTATCGTCGAACATAAACAGTCGTATTCAACTCGCCTGTAATGGTAATTAAGACACTCGTATGGAAATGATAAAACTCGCTTCGCTCGTTTTTAAATGTACTCGTTTCTTAATTATTGCCATTATAGGCTCGTTGCATAATGTACTATTATCTGATGGCACGTAGACTGGTTGGACGACGATAGGGTACAGTAGGTAGTAAGCAGGGTACCCTGCATAAGTGTTCTAAATGTTGACCACTTTCGTTTATACAGATTTTAGCACGATGTTGTAAAAGCATTCTTGCACGTTGAAACTTGAAGCTTGGCATGCCACGGTGATAAGCTGCCGAAGGTGACCAGGATCTCAGGCTCCTGCGCATTCACTACCTGCTTTCAGTGAACCCACAGAAAGAAGTCAAGAATCGGGTGATCTGGCGGCCAGTGAGCGGGTCCTCCCCTTCCTATCCATATACTGTATTTGGATATGTAGTATGAAGATGGTTCCGGACGATAACTGATCCGTGGGGTGCGGCCCCATCCTGTTGCCACCACATTCCTAATTGCTCGCACAGTGGCACGTTCTGCAGAAACTGTGGGAGTTCATTTTACCGTTCTTCCGTTAGATGGCCGTCGAAGAAATATGGTCCAATTTGATAGTCACGCATGATCCCACACCGGACATTTACTCCCCACTGCACTTGAAATGCGCCCCCTGGCATACCCAATGGGGATTCAGTGCGTTACAATAGTGCGTATTATTGTGTCGGTTCAAGGTGCCATTGTTGTGGAATTGTGATTCGACTGAAAACAAGAATCTTGACAAAAGAAAAGGCTGCAATATTGGTCACACTGCGTAATGCCCATTGACAAAATGTTGCTCTAGCATCGTAATCACGTCCGTAGAGCTGCTGGTGTAACTGCAGATGGTGTGGGTGAAATTCATTATTGTGCAGTATTTGCACAACAGATGTGGTTGGTCAGTTGTGCAAGTGTCCGTGTACTAAAACATGAGGATTATTCTGGAAAACGTCCAAAACAGCCCCTTCATTTGAACCAAACGTTATGGCAGCATTTCTAACAGAAGGTACCCTTCCAATTTTCCCAGTACACCGTAATCTTCATTCGAGGTTGCGGAACGAATTGGTAGACGGTAGTTTTCTGTCAGAAAAACGCTTGTGATACAGTCGTTGCGACTGGAATGCGGTCTGCCTTGTCTCTCCACAAAAGAGCAACATCCACTTCTGCCAACTTCCGCTTACAACTCCTAATCCTCACAAATCGTCCCCACTACTGGGCGAGAAACACTTGCATGAAGCTTAGGATCAATCGTATTCATCACTGGAATACATCGTGAGGGATAGAATACGTGCTGTTATGTGACCTGGTAGGTGTGTATAACATTGTGTGTCCGTTAAAATGAGACACGATCTGTAGATTTTAAAAATAAATAAAATCGTTTTGATCGAACCACTACACTAACGGCACTCAGAGACATCTTGTGTCGCTGGTCTTTAACCGCCTCCGCCAATAACCCAACATAAGTGGTGCTTGCTATGAGTATAGTAAGGTCGTGGCGACAAAAGCGTACCCAGGCGGCGTTCTTTCATCCCCAAAATACTACCGCTCAGTCCGCCCAACTAATAATGAGGGTTCGGTGTCTGCTTCATTTCTCTCGACAAGAGATGTCTCTCATGATTTAAAGTTATTTGAAGGTACTTTTTTTTTAGCGTATGACTTTTAGTGCCGGGAGTGTACGAGGACATGTTCGGCTCGCCAGTTTTGTAGCTGCTTTGAGACGGACACCCAATGGGTGAGCTACAAGTACCGTCGGGAAGGAAAGTTGGAATGGAAGGATGAGGAGTTGGAAGGTAGCGGCTGTGGCCTATAGGTAGGGACCAACCTTCAAGGTTGCCGGCGGGGGGATTCGAACCTCCTCGCCTCCCGGATGTGAGCGACTGCCATCAGTCATGCCGTAACGACCACGGCTAACTCACCCGGTATTTGAAGGTACTATGCCAGTATAACTTTGGATTTGAAGAGAGAAATTTCCGAGCCAACTTCTGCGTAAAATCCCTAACCCTTATAAATGGGCCACCTACTGAGCGAAAAACGCATGCCGCTCTGTTTGGTAACCGCTGGGGATGAGATGGCCGTCGTGACTATACTTAACAACGGTTCTTCCGCTTTTACGGTTAATATACGCGTCAGAGTATACCTAGGTAAAATCATGATTTACGTTGCTCACTTCAGTTACTGCTTTAGCAGATCACGCGGCATAACCTACTTATTCGATCATATTTTATCCATAAATTAGCAAAAATTCAACGTACTCTTCTTCATCTTTTTTTAAAATCGCTTAACGTCGTGCAAGCTCGTCTTCACCCACGGACTCTGCGAGGGATCCTTCCTCTATCATCGAAGATGGTGTCCGGTAGCTGAAAACACTTTGTCTGCAGATGCAACTAGGGATGGTGACAGGCCGATCACCCAGGCGACCGCTGGGCAGTCGTTCAAAAAAATGTGCCTGATGCAGGATTTGAGACATTATTCTGCCTATTCTCACACGCTACATTTCTGCCGGCTTATCTTTAGCCTACTCATCCACAAATACAAAAATATGTGAGACGCGATAGACGTTTATTACTTAACTGCGGCCGTTCCACCTCGAACGTTAATATCTGTGTCAAAGTCTTCAATCATGGTTCATAAAGTTCGTTTGA
The DNA here is from genome assembly GCA_946902985.2 of Meconema thalassinum. NCBI lineage: Eukaryota > Metazoa > Arthropoda > Insecta > Orthoptera > Tettigoniidae > Meconema > Meconema thalassinum. The sequence goes on from OX336389.2 coordinate 1,168,708,538, forward strand.
TTTTCTACGATTACAGACCACGTGGCATAAACTATTAATTCGATAGTACGTATTCGATCGTATTACGTGTACGTTTGGTATATGGGCGTGGTGGCGCAGCGGTCAAGCTGTTGGCCTCTCACTAAGGTGGACTGGGTTCGATTCCCGGTCAATGCATGAGAGATTTTCGAAGTGAGGTGCCATATCCTGTGGTTCGGATTCCACGTAAAACGGAGGTCCCGTGGCTAATAATCACAAGATTCACTGTCCTTCCTTTCCTTGCACGTGTGTTGCTTCAAGGTGCAATAAATCACATGTTTGTTGAATGGTCGTTAGTATTGGGCAGGAAAGTGTGCAAGGTCGTTTCTTCTTTGCTAGGCCCATGGGGCAGTTTACATCGCCGTCACACAGGCAGGGCGCAGAGTAATATCGACCATCGAGAGAAATGTAATGTTAGTTGGGTTTCATAAAACTAAATAATAAGGGGCTGGTGAACCACTCTGTATATGTACGTGTATGTGTGCTTCCTGCCTCTCTCCACGATCGAGGAGGTCAAGCTTTGTGTGAACTTTTGTTTTTTCTTTCATTTTTAAGGCGGGGTATGTATGCATGTAGAAACCTTTCAAGAATGTGTTTTATTTTCGAATAAACTTAGTATGGTGACAAATATGCTTCCTCCTTCGACACATGGTCATGGATTCAGGTGGCGACAATATAGTTTATTCTCTTTGTTGGAGGTGGCAAGGCTTGTGGCTAACAAAACACACCACGTCCTTCTTCTCGCCAATTTTTATTTTAAAATTAAATTGAGCACGCTTCATCTATGTATTTAACTTTTCTAATTATAACCTTTTGATATGTAATTATTCAAAGCTCTTCCTCGAACACCGCATTATCTTCACCTCTAATCGTAAAGACTTCGTGGAATTATCATTAGTGAGTACGAGTACCAGCGAGTCATTGAGCTGGGCGGAGTGGGCTGAGGCCTCGGGCCCAGATGTCAAAGAGACCATTCTTCGGAACTCCCCTCCCCTAAACAAACCATTTCCAGGATATTAATTTACAGTGCTCGTGACGCTCGCTGCGTTAAAACGTCTATGTCTTCATTTTCACTCTATCTCCATAGCGATCGCAGGGTAATCCATCATCACATTGGTGATTCTGAACATATCCTATTTTGTGAGATCAAAGGTATCTTTTCTCATTTCTAAGCCTAATGACAAAGTATAAGGAGTGAAACTCCGAATAATTACCATTGGTTTCTAATGAGTATCAAATTGAGCTGGCCAGTTCGAATATACACCAAGTCCAATTATTATTTTTACTATTATTATTATGATTATGATTATAATTATTATTTGTCAAGGGAAAACATCTGCCACCTTACTATTTTGAGGGGTAATAAGTTACACTCGCTGCTGATGTTCCAGGCATTATTCTACATCACTCCAAGCACTTGGAGAGTAGACCGTAGGAAAACGTGATTTATTTTAACAAAAAAAAAAACAGCAAGTAGTTCCGTACAGAACTAATCTGCCTTTTTTAAGATTAAAGAAGTTCGATCTCCCTCAGACTTTTTATTAATTAATTGTATGTCTACCCCTTATTATTCCCGTTTTTCCAACGGGGTCGGGGATGAGATGCGATGGAAGTCTTTAGTGGCGATGGTTTTTACGGCCGGATGCCCTTCCTGACGCCAACCTCATGAGAGGAGTTAATGAGAGATGAAATGAATGATGGTGAATGAAACTGGGCAGCAAGGATGTGGAAGGAAGCGGCCGTGGCCTGTCAGAAGGTACCGTCCTAGCATTTGCCTGGTGTTGAAAATGGGAAACCACGGAAAACCATTTCGAGGACAGCCGACGGTGGGGCTCGAACCCACGCGTCTACCGAGTCAGCAGAGAGCTTGGCCCCTTGACCTAACGCAGCGCTTTAGCCCGCGTAGCCACTACTGTCGGTACTTTTTTATTAATTAATTAATAAAATTAATTAGTTCACGGTTTCATTTTCCTTGGAGATTGGTTTGCCTCTGATCGTCCAGTATAGTCTGCAAGCCTCCGTTCGTGAAAAAGTCGCCTTCTTGATCCCCTGTTAGTAGTTAGCTTTGAGACTTCCTCAGCATGCCAGCGCACTTTATTTTGTTTGTATAAAAGTAATCCTACCTGAAAATTCATTCAGCAGGCGCTCATTCGATCAGTAGATTCCTTTCATAACAGGGGCGACTCCTGATTTTTATAATGTGTTGGACGTAATAGGATGAAGTCCAAAGATAAATTAATGAGAAAGGTTGAAAATTACAGTTTCCGGTAGGCTATGGCCTACTGTAGTTCGAATTTCTAAAGGGAAGAGCATGATGATAATAATAATAATAATAATAATAATAATAATAATATCAGTCTGTAAAATATATAGTGAACAACACAAAACGTACCTGGTTAGTGGATTATTTGAATTTCTGATCGATTCTCCTGTCCTTTTTATCCGCGAAGATATCGATGATTGTGTCATGGAATTGATGGTTTTTTTTTTCAAGTCCCGGAAGAAAGCTTTCTCGATAGAAAGTGATGCTAGACCATTGAGACGTTCTTGTGCTGTAGAATTTCTTCAGTAAGTTTTAATGCGCTTCAACACAGAGAAGCTCCTTTCTGTTGAGGCACTAGTAGCGGGAATAGTTAGAATTAAGTTGATGAATTTTGAAACTTCCGGTAATGTGTCAAGGAAATCGTTTGATACAATGTAGTCATTCAATTTTGATATGGAATTTAATCTGAATGACGGTGAACTGAAGACGTAAGACAATTCAGAATTTATTCCCAGACTGTCGAAAAAGCTGCCATATGGCGATTTCATTAGAGAATGAAGATGATTAATGGGAAGACAGTGAGGATATTCCTCAAATTTGTCGACATTTAAAAGAGCGAAAAATGTCAAAGAATGAAGGTCTCTAAATCTCTCTTCAATACGTGCTGAGAAGTGATCAACTATTTCAAAGTATAGGCGGCGAAATGAGGTTTTCATGTCATCTTTATTGTCAGTTCGTTGCTTCTTTTTAACAGGAGCGTCTTTGTTATGCAGTTTAGCCCACAGTTCATCAAACTCCTCACGACATGACTTCAGAAACTCTTTTTATATTCTTGGATTTTACTCTCACAAAATATAACGTCACATATCTTCTTTTGCAAAAATTTGAAAAGTATTTCTGCTTTAGGTAGAACCAAGTGGAAAATTTCCAACAGAAAATTGAACTCAAAATCAAGAAGGTTCTTAAGAAATCCTTTTGCACAAAATCGTGTTTCAGGATCGAACGGCATTGTGTCATTCTCAATTACTGTATTTGACTGAACAACTGAATCAGTTCTGTTTTGTGGTTATAAATAATTTCCACTAGTCTATTGTTGTATAACCATCTGGTTGGAGCAACAGAAGGAAAACGGGCATTTACTATCTCGTCAAGAGCATGAGTTCTTTTGCTTGAATTGGAGAAAAACGACGCGAAACCGGAAACGGTCGAGAAAAATATTTTACAATTTCTGATCACTTTTACACAGTCCTGCAATACTAAATTTAGTTTGTGTGCATAGCAAATAGTGAGCAATGCTCGTGGACACTTGGACTTTACTCTCGCGGCTAGTCCGTTATATTGGCCAGTATTGACAGATGCGCCGTCATAGGTTTGAACAATTAACTTACTACTGCATTGAAACTCATCTAAATGATTAAAGACATGTGTTGCTATTCTTTCGGCACTTTTGTTACTGCTCAAATCAAGTAATCTTATGAACCTTTCTTGAATTTCACCCTTAGGAACAACATATCTGAACACTATACTTAATTGCTCCTTCCTTGATATGTCCATTGTCTCATCTACAATAATTGCAACAAACTGCGCAGCAGAGATTTAGGCTTTTATGTTCTGCATTAAGTGTTGAGCACAAGCGTCGATTAAGTCATTTTGTATCATTGAACCTTGGCCTGAGAACACAGTACAATTTTGTAGGTGATTATGCAAATTCACGTCGCGTTGAATCAACTCCCTGTAATTGCCTTTATTAGCAGAATCTTCCGATTCATTATGGCCTCGAAAAGGTAGCTCCTAAAGCGCCAGGAAGCAAGTAGCATCTATTAAACACTTCATAACGTACCTATTACCTTTCATTTTTTCATTGTGTTTGTCTATTGACTCTTTATAGGCTTTGCTAAGACAGCATTCAATTCTAGTATCTGAGTTTTGAAATTGTTTCAGTGAGGTTGCCGCTCCAATGTGTTCCTTACTTTGTTGATGCCGCTTTCATAATACATTTCCTAAATTATTCAAATCAGCTACGCCACTGCTGTTCCAAACACTTTTATGAATAGAAAATAGTAAACAAGGCCAACAGTAAAGCTTATTTAATGCCTTGCGCCCACATAACCATGGTATTTCTGCATATTTGGAAACGAAAAAATTTAATTTTACTATTTTCCCACCTGTTTTTTTTTTTTTAATGACATAAGTTAGGTATGGGAGGAGTAGGTCGTCCCTTCGAGATTAGTTCTTTCTTCTCCGCATGGCTAAATGAACTGAAAGGATGCAGAAAAAGCCGCTCGATAACACAGTCCCGGTCACATGGCTCCTCTATTGCACCTCTTAGGCTACTGCTATTTGGTTCTGGTCCCGAATTACCTGGCGTATTCACGCTGGCCATCATTTAAAAATACTACACACGAGATTAATCAACGCACTTAAATAGGCTACTTATTAATTTAAAATAATTATTATAGCTGGGCTAAATTGAAGATATTATACTCAGTCTAATATTAATTATTCAATCGCACAGCACAATACAATACAATCGAACTACAATACCACTCAAATGATGTGCACACGGTGAAGACAGACTGCCGTATCCATTCTGACCGCGCGAAATCATAACCAATAAGCCTGTAGTGCTGGTTTGAATGTAACCAATAGCGAGACTTGAGGATCTCAGTAGACGTCCTCAGAGCGCCATTTAACAGACCATACCTGCCCCTTCCCCCTCAAGGGCTCCCATACATTTCTTAAGCTATAAACACTTGCTTTGAGGATGCAAAGTTCTCTTCCTCAGTTTGTACTCCGGGTGGTGAAGGTCACACTTCACCAATCTAGGGGTGAAATGTAGAACTAGTTACAAGTCCTGACAGTGACAGTGACACAGAGCTTATCGAGCGGGCGCGTAAGTTAGCCCCAAATACTATTTTCCAACATTTTTTTTTTAACAGTTACAGCAGAGAGCTGACTTTTGGGTCGATCCTCACGTTCTACATGGAGGAATCGCCACTGTTTTATAATAACATCTGTTTCTCTATTAGCATATATTTAGTGAGAAAAATCATCTCAACAATGAAATCAATACGATACGGTATTCCTCATGAGTGGATCAATTAGTAAAGTTGTCCAACGTAAGAATGAGGAATGGTTTATATCCCGCGGTTACAGAGGGCTTTGACTTGACACGTGTGGAGGCCTGTGTGAGTCTGATTTTTCCTTTAAACGAAAGTGGTCAACATTTTAAACACTTGCTATCCTGAATATACAGGGTACCCTTCTTTCGTCCTACACACCATTATGTCATTGTCCAACCTGGCTACGTACCATCGGATAAAAATTGACCTTTCAGGACAAAATAAAAATAAACACCTTGGAACAGGTAGATTTGTGGCCGTAGTACATCCACTGTAAACGGCATATAGCGAAAATATAAGTTCCAGTCAGGGGATTGAAGCTGCTATAAGGCAGCTTGGCTGACGCAACAGCATCAATGCGTGATTTAGCCACCTTAGCGACTGATTGTGAGAACCATGTGTGGTGCTGGCACGTATTGAATGTATTCGTAGGCCACATAGACACTTCCTCTCCAAACGTGAGGTAGTGTTATTTGGAGCTGTGATAGTTTTAACATGCATTATACTTAAGGTAATTACAATAACACTGCTGCTAATGATTTAGAGCACATTCGGGAGCATAAACTCAGCGGTAAAGGTGTTCTAAGGCCGTAAAGGAGCAGGTGCTAATTCTTTTAAGGATGACTATGATATACGTGTTAGATGGGTTGCCTTTCTCCAAAAAATATGAGGGGCTGGTGGACCACTGTATATTTGCCAAGTTATCAGAATGCAAATTTTATTTCAAATACTAGGACGGTTTTCTTATTATTAGTTAGATACCTGTATTTAGTCTACTCTTTTTGCAGGTTTGGGCAAGGCCTGTGCACAAGCCAGTGCTTTTCAAGATTCTTGCACACACATTGAGATCAAGAGGAGTCTTCACAAATGTATTAAATATTTTTATTTTCAAAATATTGCACTATTTGTTTAATACGTTATATCACCCATCGTGGAATTGTAATTCTCAAGTATTCTTCTCAGCAATACTATCCAGCTGTGGGGATATCTCAAGATTATATCTACTAATTATTAATTTTGTAATTTATTTTTAAATAACAGGTTCTATACTATGCTCAATGCACAGCAGTTCAATTCGTTGTCAATTTCCTAAATTGAAAATCAGTGATGATATAATCTGTTATTGATATGGTTCCTCTATCCTCCCATGTGTATCAGTGAATCCCCTTATGCTTTGAGAATAAATTTTCAACAGTGAATCCCATGCTAGCACAGAAATCTAGTAAACACTTGCCATTAGTCTTCGCTTCACTATCCTCGTATTACACCTGGCATTCTCTTACCCCTAGGTCCTATTTCCTATCCTAGCAATAACATCCCCCACCAGCAGCACACTATCTTTATTGTTAACTTTCACTACCACATCACTCATTGCGTCATAAAAGCTGTCTACTTCATCCTGCTACGACCCTTCACATGGAGCGTACACTGAAACAATCCTAATGCGAGTTCCTGAACCTTACAAATCTACCCACATTAATCGTTCAGTTATGTACCTTGCAGAATCTATGTTACGTTCTATGGTTCTCTTGACATAATGCCCTACTCTTCACTTTGCTCTACCTCGTTTTACACCTGACAGGTAAACCTTGTAATCTCTTATCTACTTCCTCCATCTCCCATTATCTGACCATCACTAATACCAGGAATATCCAGTCCCATCCTACTTGCTGATTCTGCTAGTATTACTATCTTTCTCCCTTCCATAACCCCCCTCGATATTAACAGCGCCTCATCGAATGCCCTTTAGATTGCCTGTACGTTTCCAGGGAGTCCGTGATCTGTCTGACGGGAGTCACTCCCACAGGTCCGAAGCTTTTTCAAAACATGGTTAGCAGGTTTTCGTAAAGTACAAGTGAAGCAGGTTGCTGGCCTCACCTACACAGGGCCCCATGAGCTGCACCTCTGACGGTGCCTATCCTTTTATGTAAATCACATTTAGTGTTAGCACCTCAGTTACTGAAATGTGAGAGTAAGTGCTGTTTATAGAATTTAACATGATTGTCCCCTTTAACTCTCGAACGAAGTGATGGTCGGTAATAAGGCTGCAGTGTTGTACAACGACCAGATTTTTAAAACAAAAATAATAATACCGTAATAATAAATTAATCTTGTAGCAGTAAGCAGCTATGCGTTTCCTTATACGTACATACATACATACATACATACATACATACATACATACATACATATATACTGAGCCCGTCAGAGGAGCTGTCAGGGTTGCCAACAACCGAAATGTCTTTCCAGACACCTCGCCTGTCGAACACATAGGCCGAAGAGGATTGGATGCACTTATTATAGGTCCAACGCACGAGAAACGTGATCAACGGGAGGGATCAGGGTAGACATGGTGTAAGTCATAGATGACCCAAGAATTACATCACAGAAACACTTAAACTAAAGAATAAGAACATCCAGACATAGGTAAACTTGTGATTGATTTATTTAAAAGTCAACAAACCCCTATCCTAGTTCGGAGGGTTTGTCTCAGCTAATCCGCAAGCTAGTAATAAAAAAAAGGTTCAAGATCCTAAACTGAATTAAGTTTAAAAATTCTCGAAAGATCTAACACACAAATGAAAACATCAACAACAAAGCTTGGGTAGTGGTACGGAAAAGTGAACCCTACACTATCAGAAATGGGTTACTAAAAGCAGAATCTAAATTTAACAAAGCAACAAAACAAGCAAAGATATGGTGGTACCACTCTCGTATTTACAATTACATTTAATGAATTTAGCTAAGTCCTGACAATATAACAAACATATACGGCGAATAACGTCCGTAATCTAAACATTACATCAAAAGCTACATGACAACCAGCACAAAAAAACATTGAATTCACTCCTAGGACTAGAATGTGTTCATCATCACTACAGTACAGGTACATGAGGATAACATAGCATTCATACGTAAATAAATAAAACACAGCATCCAATCATTATCTTATTAAACCCTGCCTGCACATTCTGGAGTACCCTTTGTATCCAAAAGCCATCTGACAATGTGTTCATTACGTTGGCAACTGCGTGGTAAAAACCACGACTTAGGTTACATGAGCGTCGCGCGCCACCAAGTGCGAACTGCAGTTTGGTTCGCTGCTCAGTCGTCTCAAAAATCGTGTATTCTGTCTAGTGTCATTGGACACATCTTCATGGCATCAGTCAGCTGGCACAACATTGGGAAATCAAGTTTAAGTTCCAAACAATTAATTAGTTAATAATTCATTTATAATAATTATGCTTCATGATTATTATAAGTGTAGATTAGGTTTATCGATGGTTTTATGACGACTGACTGATGAATCCATGACACCTAGGCTGAACAAAGTTTAGTCTTCAGTAAGACGAATCACTTGCAAAGATCAACTCTATAGTCGGAACAATAACACGAGTTGACAAACTCGGACACAACAAAAACAACTGTCAGAGGCACACCGCACTTCTGATTCAGTCTCGGGCTATTCCCGGGAAATAACTGGTCGCAGATCCAAATCTGTTCGACAGTGTTCTACAGGCACTCAAATATAACAACAATAGCCTCTAAACAGGATGTCAGTATGGTCAATAACAAGAGAATAACATCTAACTTCATATAATAACACTCTCAGAAACAGTGTCCAAATTATATCGCTTCACAACGGCGATCATGACTTACAATGGGCTCGTCCTACACGACGTAAGCAAAACATGTGATTTCCTCAACAGGGCCACTGGCCTTGACCTAGAGTATGATACAATCTCAAACGGTAATATTACAATGCCAAAGCATCTATCAAAAGTAGTTCAAGTTAGTCTCATAGCATAGCGTGGTGCTTCAACGGTAACAATAACCTGTTCTGACTGGCGTTTGCAACACGCTAACTCTGCTGCGTTAGGCAGCTAGTAATCACATTATTGCAGGCAGCAATTCACTAAATAAAGTCCTGATGTGAACTGTGCTGATACTACCTTAAACATAAAATAAATAACAGTAGTTGTACCATGTAAAGATACGGCGTACAATGATATGTCTTGAGTGACATTACAAATAATATTAACAAACAGATATGTCACTCTCATGGAATGCTTTGGTTTCAAAGACATGCCACTTGGCTATTTACATTTTTCATGGTCAAAACTTCTCGTGTTCCACACTCGACACAAATAAATGAAAATACTAACGACAATCTCACTTCTGCTGAGATGTACAAAATGATACGTGAGGTACCAGGGTTCGATGCTATGTTAGAACGGTTGACTAGAATTCCTGTATGTTCTCTTTACAGAACAAATGTGGCTTCATAGCTTCACATATACTGATGTAACAAAAATTATGCATAACATACATAACATGGCATCTGTCGATCATCCAACGATACGAGCATCTTAAAGAGCAGTGGCGTGACAAGAAAGTTACAAAAGAGGGGTCACGGCCTAAAGTTAAAATAAGGAATGGCTGGCCATCCTTCCAGCAACTAACCCATGCTAAGGGTTGACCAAAAATAGCTCAAAAACCATGGTCGTGTTTAGCAAGCAGTAGGAAGATTACGTTCTACTGACAATCAACAGAGTGCACCAAACGGTGTCTAACTCACACTGAAAAATAATAACAATAAGATGAGTGCTAGCTATAAAATTCCTACCTAGGCTGGTCATTAAGGAGTTCGGTTAAATAATCTAAACTAAATCTACCACAGCAATGACCCGTACACTAGAGATATACAGACTCACAGTACTATCGGCTCACCTCATTCTCACAAGAACTGAGGGGTATTAGGCATCTGGACGATTCACAGGGTAGCTCCAAAGCTAGGCTTCTTATGTCAAGCCTTTTCTGGTCCAGACTTCTACTGCGGCCTCGTGGTCGTTTCACGTCCAGTATCTCCTCCATGCGGCCAGTCTTTGGGCTGATGGGCATCACGTCTCCATGTCCCACGTGGTTGAATGGTCCCCCTGGCATGATGAAGCCTCTTTTTGAATATCTCCTTCACGTCATGAGTGTCTACTCCATATCACTCATAGTAGAATCTTGTGGAATATCGCTGCACATGTGGTCGTAGTCGTAGTTACACATTTTTAATAATATTTTCCACACGTGGGTGAGCACAGAATTTAATCTAATCGTCAAAGTGATTATGTAAATTCTTTCACAGGCTGTACACTGTAATATGGCATACTTCAATGCAAAAATGGCCTTTACCGTCTGCATTCACTGGCTCTATTGCACGCATGTGGTATTATCTCACTGATTCTATAACTGGTGAAAATCACACTGTATCCTTGCAATCTGATGTATGAAAATACTCGCGCTACACGCGGCGATGAAACATTGCACTGTGATATGTTTCTAATACACATTTAACGTAGGATAATTAATATTTCAGGTCTCACATGGACTCTGGCTATAAGTGTGTTCCTCGTGGTGACGATGGCGTTCCACGTAATTATAGAATCACCAAAAAATATTCACTGTTTCACTCAAATTACTCACTTGGTCGAAATAACTTGGCCAGTATTATTATATCTGCATTACCGCACACTACACGGTGCTTAAAACGAAGGATGTTCTCAGATTATTTCACTTCTTCGCCTCGTGGGGGAACTATTACATCGTCTCAACGGACGGACTTGTAAACACGTCCACTTTGGACAGTTCCAAACTCGGGTGTGTCGAGCCTCGCTTCGCCTTCTGGGTCCAAGCGTATACTCGAGTCGTTGAGAGTCTAATGACTTCATCTCCGCTTATCTGCGGTGTAAATTATCTTTACAAAACATGATAGCATAAACTTCACCATGTTTAATTAATACTGCATGACGATGTGGTATGTTCTGAGGCTTTTAAGATCAAAATGTGCGATAATAGTTGCTCAGAAAATCTCTAGGATGAATGTCCAAAGTCAAGACAACATCCTATCTTGTGAAAAGCCATGCGCCGGTTCCAATGTGCATTCAGTGATGAAGCATGGCTTGTACATTATAATTTCAAAGAAATCACCGATCAATGACCTCAGGCGGGCTCAATACATACATACATACATACATACATTGGAATTCATAGTTTTATGATCTTAATATTCTTTAATAGTTCAGGAGATCTTGTACAGTAGTACTGTGAACTATTTGGGAAATCGAAGCCCGCTATCAGTATGGAACCGCTCGCCGTATGGTCGTTGCCAGGCCCGGGCACCGACCAGACCTCAGCAGTGGAGGTTAAGGTAGAGATGCTAGACTGAGAAGTCCTATACCAACAGCTATCTCGGCTAGTCGTTGTCTGCTGTTGCAACAACGGGAAAGAGGGATGGACGAAGTCATCTGAGATGCTCCATCTACTACCGATATCAATGTCTCGCAAAGTAATTTTCGCGTGAGTGCGAAAATTATGGTTCTTTCTCACCCTCGAGTATGGATTATGCTGTTGTGTTCTTAATCAGTTTATCAAATAACTTATGATCCATTTAATCCCGCGGTGAATGTGATGTTCTCTGGACTGCGAAATTTGTGATGAATGACTATACATTTTTTTACAGCTCAGGTGCATGGCGTCTTCTTTAATATCGAGCAGTCTTTTACCATACCCCTAGCCTCCTTAATGAATATGGTGCAACACCCAGAACAATTATCCACCATTCACCACTGCTCGAACATCATCAATCAATCAATCAACCAATCAATTCATCAAGATTCACTGGGATTGGTTTAAATAATCGAGATTTGCAAGTGTACTTTGAAAGTTTGTCTCCCCCTATTGTGAACAATTACGGTAGTTAACTTAACTTGCATATCCCTCTGGCCATTGAGTTCCACTTTCCACTGACACAGTCGCAGCATAGAACAAATCGTTTTTGAAAATCACCACACAACACGATGTTTTCGAACTGGTAGTACACAAGAGAATTGGGTGCCCGGTACCTTAATTTGTTATTAATTGGAAATTAATACTCATGCGCAATTCATTGGATAAATATAATATAATATAATATAATATAATATAATATAATATAATATAATATAATATAATATAATATAATATAATATAATATAATATAATATAATACGAGGGTTGTTTCAGAAGTCATGGCAACCATCTTTTTAACCGGCAATAAAGCTGCCGGAAACAAAAATTCGGATAAACGTTGAAAAGTCGCTGGAATGTTCTTCGCAATGCAGGAACTACATTGGGATCCGCGTACAAGGGGCTATGGGTATGAGACATTGAATGTTGCGTAAATAGAGATCGTTGCTTTATTCGTATAGCATATGAACACAACAAAACAGTACGCGTAATACTCGTACTCATACGAGCGAACAACTTTCAAAATAATCCCCCAAGGCGTCCACACATCATTGCCAACGGTGAGAAAGGCGCTGAATACCATCCGCGGTTTGTGATGCGTCTATGCTTGCCACCTCTCGTCGATGAGCTGTTACGATATCCTCCCTGTTTGCTGACCGCTGCCCACGCAGTGGCGTCTTCAATTTGGGAATGAGATCATAGTCGCACGGACTGAGATCAGGGGAGTACGAAGGGTATTCCAAGATCTCCCACCCCCACCGCCGCCCACAGGCTGCACTGTGGCTTGTTGCATTATCATGGAGGATTATTGCATTGTTGAGAAGCCCAGGACCTTTCCTCCGTAGTATACGACGCGGAGTGTGCAGCAGGAAAGATCTGTAGTACGTGGCAGTGACAGTGTGGCCCACACGAACACGATGAAACACGAGAATACCCTGGCTGTCATAAGCCAAAATAAGCATGACCTTCGTGGGTGATGGAGTCTGTCGAACCTTGTGTGTTAGTGGTGAACAACGGCCACGCCATTCATTTGATTGTCTCTTTAGTTCTGGTCCATACGCTCGTACCCACGTTACATCAATTGCAACAATGCGATTCAACATCTCATGTCCTTCATGTTGGAATCGCTCCAGATGGATACGGCATGTCTCGTATCGAGTCAATTTTTGCACCTCAGTTAAAGCATATGGCACCCACTTTGCACAAACCTTGCGTATTTGCAAGTCAGTCCGTAAAATGCGGAACACTGTTGATGCAGACGTACCCGTTGGTGCGGCTAATTCCCCCGCAATCCGACACCTTCCATCTGCTAAACAGTTTTATATAACTGGTATATTCTTCCAATATACTAATTACGTAGTCTTCACCCGTATTGGGATTTTCTCTTTACTTGCTCTTTTCTCAATTTTTGGTTCCCTGAAAATCACCAACAGAGATTACTTCATAGGTATGCTTGCTCTCTCTTTGTGCTTTCTTCTTATTTGCTTTTCAGTCTGTTTCAGTGAATTAGCTCTATTTCTTTCTCAACTCAGCTGCTTGCCAATCATTCTCCTTGTGCTGGCATCTCAAGGCAGCTCGCCGAACTTTTTCCAGCCATACTACGTTCGTGACAACTGGTGGTGCTATGGAACTTCTCTCTTTCAATTACGGATGTCACTCAAGCAACTTCTTCGACGTTCTATAACAGCTTGACGAAGGAGGATATTTCTTACTTTTAAGGGTCTTTCAGTTTTTCTTATGTTGTATAATCTGTGCTCCTACGTAATTCCCCCATCTTTACCTCAATTTCAGCTCGCTCTTCCGACTGACTCGCTTCGTCACTCTACAGCAGTCAGCTCAACACTTCACTGTGTGTCTCTCTTACGAGACAATCAAACGACCGGAGGACATTTCGTAATGGTTCGACCCAAACCGTTTTCTATCGCCATGTCTCGCTGACTGGTAACATCTACCTACAAGCATCTTCACCTGCAGCCATGAAAATATAAGTTGAACATTCATGTATTTTACTGTCAGTCTGATGGGGCACTTTTAACCATTGCAGGAAGCCGTATTAAATTTTTCATATTTTATCCTGCTGGTTGGGAATGAAATTTCAGTGGTATGTAGTCAAAGTTGCTCCCTACGAGGGAAACCCTCTTCTCAATGCTAATTAAAAGTTGATAATTCAATTCTACGTGGGATTTTCTATTCCTCTTCATCTAACTGTCAAATGGGTAAAAACATACTCTAGACGAAGGACTCTTAACTTCAAGCAATTGTATTATGTGACAAGTCATTCATTCAATTCAACGTGGGATTGTTTTAACTACTTCATTTGAATTCTTGCTGAGTTAATGGATTCAACTCCTCCGTGGGATCTATAATTCGTCCTGTTCAACGTAGCCTAACTTGTACAAGTTCTACAAACTAGTGTACCGGAATCAAGATCATATTGACTTTAAAATAAAAACATTGCTCAACCAACAAAACCAATCATTGAATCAAAAAGTGGTATTCCATTCTAGCAACTCTAAAAGTGCAACGTGCCAAATATAAACGGTCATAGTGCTGGGCGCCCATCAAAAACTCGTACAGTGAAAATGTCCCCATTTTCCTTCCTCTCATTTCTACCCCACTAACCGGTTTCATGATTTAGTTTAAGCAACCTCTGTAATCTTTTATTTTTGTAAAATTGAAGTTATTTCTGCGGAAAGCTTTCGTAGCATATAATCTAACAGTAATTCTGTATACTCTTTGGTGGTATTGCAAACCACTTCTTTTAAGCCCAACATATAAATTTTTGGTACCCTTGAATGCATTTTTGCATTTCCATTCCTTTATGCTGGCAAGTCGATTTCATTAGTCAAGCTATTTCAGCCTTTAGTGTACCTAGTCCTGCTGTCCCCTAGGTGCCAGGATCAATTATTTTACAAGTTTCTCAGCTCTTTGCTGATTGTTGCTAAGTCAATCAGTGCCCGTTTGTTTGCATTTTCTCTACACATCTATTCTAATCAAGGGTATTATTGTAGTTTACATGTCTATTATCCGATAGTCAAATTTGGTCACAGATCAGTTACCTTAAGTATAAGCTGCACTTTACTATTGTAGCATATTGGCAATTATATTGCTTTAATTAGAATTTGGTGGCATAGCTTCATTTTTTTTAGCCACGGCAGATCCCTGCCCAATATTTTATATCACTTTGTAATTATTTTATTTTTCGAGGTTCTATATTCTATTAATAGAAAGCTAATTATTGTCATTTATTCTTGCCTAGTCTTGGCACTCAACGGAAACCCCATCGTAGTCAAAATTTGCCATATAACAATTTTGATGAGCCACGTATATTTGACAATTATTCCTTGTGCTCTGACAAAAACTTGCTCACTTAAATGTTGCAGTCAAGTTTGTGGATCATTCACAGTTCTATTTAGATAGTTTATTGAGGGTACAGCTTGCTCGGCCAGCTTCCTACCCGTCAATTATCAATCTACCTCTCTTGATTATTTCTCTACTGTAATCAAGGCTGTGATTTGTTTCCTTTATTATTAATTTTTATTAGCATTTTCTCTTAAAAGAGAATTAGCTTATATTAAGCACAACAATAGTAATTATCTCATAAAAGCTCTGAGCTTTATTATACTTGTCAATTACTGCCAATACTTGTGAGCTAGTAACTGGCCACGGGATACTCCCACCTTTTTGGATATCCCCTTTCGAGCACTTTGATATTTTTTCACTCTAATCACTACTATAAGTAGTACCTTTTTAACAATTCATTATTAACTATTATTCTTTTTCCCCCAATAAATTTTGTTTTGGGTCTATCCCGCTTATCCAACTTGTTCTGATTTCTCTTCCTCACCTAATTCATTTTTCATACTTCATCTTCCTTCAGGAAGTGATTGGGCTTCACCCTATTGCTCCAATAACAGCCACGTGCACCTCTGTGTTAGCAGACGCTGGACGTTCACTGCGCGGCAGTTCAACATTTGCTACCCGTCCACGTTTGAAGGCTTCCACCCAACGTGCAACAGTTCGATAGGGCACGCAGACATGCAACTTTCACATATGCGCGCTGTTCAACTTTAGTGACATCCATCCCGGAACACAGTCTCTAGGATACTAACGTTTGCATGTGTTATCTACATGACACCAATGCACTCAGACGTCATCTGGTGGTCGCATCCCGTACTGTGTACACCATGCTTTTAAATATGTGTAGTGCAATAACCGCATATGCTGTTATTCGGAATATATAAAATAGTTGCCATGACTTCTGAAATGTGATGTGATGTGATGAGGTGTGATGTTATGTCATGAGATGTGATGTGCTGTGATGTGATACTTCCTTTTATTTATGTTTTTTCCTGGGGATTTACATCCAGATTCCCTTCCTGACGCCACGTGATTTTTAGGTGAAAATTTCACCCCGTTGTCACTGGGATTCGAACTCCGGCCGTCCGGGTGAAAGACGAGC
The DNA here is from genome assembly GCA_946902985.2 of Meconema thalassinum. Lineage (NCBI taxonomy): Eukaryota > Metazoa > Arthropoda > Insecta > Orthoptera > Tettigoniidae > Meconema > Meconema thalassinum. The sequence continues at coordinate 1,168,725,180 of OX336389.2, forward strand.
AGCTAAGCCACTGTGCCATCACGCCGGCCATAATATAATATAATATAATATAATATAATATAATATTCCTTAACTCTTCTCCGAAACACCCAATGTGTCATGGTAAAGCAGATTAACCCCCTTTCCCCCAACCTCATTGTCAGTTTCCAATAATTAGATGGTAAAGGGTACCCGCAGTACTCAACCAGCCATCTGAAAAATTGCATCACCATCGGTGACTCAGTACGTGTAAAAATGTACAATGGCAGAGCGAAAACAATTTATCTGGTAAACTAAACTGTTGTGATGACTGTAGCTGTGTGTTACTGAAATTGTTCTGAGATAGGATTGGAGTTGGTGCCCTGGGACTTTCAGTAAGGAACCATTAAGGTATTTGCTTGGAGTAGTGTGGAAACCCCCGGCGAAACATCACACGTAGTCCTGGAATCCCTAAACACCAGTGAAACAGTCTAGTCCTGGGCCGTGTCTTAGACCACTTGGCTACGGTTCATGGTGGATCAGGGTCGAATGATGAGCAGTATGTCAGGAGGCACGAGGATGATGTTTAGGTACAGTGCTCCATAGGCTTTATTATAAAATTGATGGCTAGTTTCACGTGTGACTGCTCACTTTCATTCCACGCTTGTGTGGTGTGTCTACACAATGAACGGAAGTTTGGACGAAGGCACGTCATATTGCATTCACCGACACGCAAATCTTACACATTGCTCATCATTAAAATAATTGTATTGTTGGTTATTTTTAGCGGACAACTACATGGTTATGAGCATATAAAGCATGAAGAGTCAGTCAAACGCCATTCACTCGTTAGAAACAAAATGAATTAAAATTAACGCAAACTAATTTAAAAGGGGCAAGATTTAAAACAAATCTAAACGTTAAAGAAATAAGACAGAAGGCAGGTAATCAACTCCATTTGCCAGTCTATTTTTGGCAAACTTTATCCTTATTAAGCCAGGCTCCTAATCGTAACATATTAATTAAACTTCTACCACACATTTGTAGAACCTTCCTGACTGTTGTTGTACATTTTCAAAATTCTGGTGTAATTTGGTCACCCATAATCGATTTATTTTGAAAATATGTCAAATAAATTTCGTTTGGCGCGTGCTTGATTTAGGTACACTTTTCTCTAAAAATAAAAATTTTACATGTACTTAACTTTTTAAGAGGATATAAAACAAGAAATATGATATGCTAAACACAAAATTATTTTTAAAGTAGCAAATCATTTATCAAAAAAAAAAGAGTACATAACTTAATTTACGAAAAAATGGCTAATTTTATTTGTATAATTAAATCATTTTTGAATTCAATATCATAATTGTATGTTCACCACTGTAAGGGTGGTTCCAAGGGACAACATAGAAAAAATCACAATTTTATCTTCAATAGTGGCTGAGAAAAGTGTACCTGAATGTCTGAAAACTCAACATGTGAGAAAATGAAGAAATAAAAAAAAAGATCACTCACAAGTACAGTATCTATAGCATTCTGCCATATGTTCAGCTTGTGTTTAGCTTTCTTAATTTTCTTTCTTATTTCTCTTCATTCTCTTGCTGGACCTTGATCTATTAGTCAGGGCCTGAGCATCCTTTTCTGCCTTTATGAGTCTTTGTTTATCAATGGCTTGAAGAGCTGCTGACAAGTTTTCCCCAGCATTTATCCCTAACTTTCTCAACACACATTTCCCGGCTGCAGTTCCATCGTTAAAGCAAATAACTGCTACAAGTACACGTACACGTATTCAGTCTAACAAAAACTGTTTTGGGTACTCTTTCCCAGATACAATGATTAAAACTTTCATTGGGGTTTTGGGTATTCCCATGTAAGCACTTTCGAAGGAGGTCCCTATCACTTAGATTCCTGTGCACTGGCTCGATTATTGCCTCCATTACAGCTAATGGCAGGGAATGCTCATGATGGTATTCTATACCTGTCACTTTTGACGATAGCCACACCAAGAGTCAGCACCTTTTGGACAAAAGTGATGTTGTGGGTTACTATCAGTCGACAACTTATGAAAATAAGTAGCCCACACTGCCTGCCTCATTTGAAGTTCATCTTTACACCCAGTATGCCTCCTTATTGCCATACCATAATACTGCTGCAGTAGATCAATCTGTGCATCAGTTAGTCGACCTCGTCCAGACAAAGATTTTCCATCAGATCATTTTTTCCCTTGCATGTCTTTGCGCAGCTTTCGCAGCCTTGCACCCATTCGTTTCTGTACATGACTACAACATTCAAGTTTAGTAATTGTTACCTCTGGGCCATATATATTTGCCTCACTTACCCTCACAAAACCCTTGGAGTCACCATCTCGGAGATAATGTATATACCTGACACCACGTGTGCTCTCTGATCTTTGATATATCCTCATTGCACCCTCACTTGTCATGCCCGCACTGTACCCATCATAGTTCTTGACACAATTGTGACTAAGTTCCTGCTCTCTTGTACAATTTTACAGTATTTGGTTAAGCATTCAACATCAATCACTTCCCCTGTTTCTAAAGCTGTAGCAGTGACCACACCATTTAGTGATGTATGGCCACGATTTTGCCAAGAACCACCTAAGGCAACAGCCATGTCCTTACAGTCATCATTTAGGGCTACTGCTTCATTAACTGCTCTAATTATGGAGTCCTCTGCTACCTCGTTTAGTGCATTGTATAGAATGTCAGTAAAAAGAGAGAATCTTGGTGAAGGTGGCAAATCCATCATTGCACAAAGAGTCTGAGCTGATTTAGCACCTTTCCCTATGCATCTCATACCATAGAAAAGTCTAATGTTCAAATCATAACATCTATCCACTTTCTTTGAAGTCATAGAGGATGCCGAAGCCCTACATGAACTAGAGATAATAGTTAATTTAGTGGTCAGTCCCTTTCTACTTGTAGTGTCTTCAAATAAATTCATTCATTCAACACATTCACTAAATTTACACTTTACAAACTGTTTTATTAGTTTAGATAACAAACTAATATCAACTATAACATTTCCTGTACAAGCTTCGCCTTCAAAGAAATCTTCCTTACTCTCAGATTGTAAATAAGAAAGTTTCCTCTTGGATGACTAGGCCTATCCACTGTTTCTGATGAACTACTTACAGGAGTGAGGTTAGAGGTACTATTTACACCTCTATCAGTGCTACTGCCTGTTTTAATGTACAGATTGCCGTAAAATGTTTGTTTTCCAAACTTCTTTATCCTAACCATCACAAAAACACTAGTATGGAAAACGGACAAACGTATATGGTTTGGATAAATGAAGTAGAAGTCTACACAACACTTTTCTATGGATTCAAAACGAACAATAGCCACATGTAAACTAAACAAATGCAGCCTTCACTAGCATCTGTACACATGGCCAGTACCAACATAGCAAATGTACATTTACCGTAGACTTTTAATGTGAGAAATGAAATGTTCAGAGAGAAAATATTCCGTGAGTGCAAGGCACTAGAATGAGGAAGGGGGCGAGTCTGCTAGTGGCAGCCATTTTTAAATGCCAATTTATGCCATTTAAACGGAAAAATGTGACCTAAATAATATGTAGCCTTGTAGAGAAAAGCATGAAGAATCTTTTAAGGCATAGACCAAAAAATGCATTTTTTGATGTAAATTACCTGCCTTCTGTCCTTATAAACTAAAAGATTCATAACAAAGCGTTTACAAATGTATTTTTGGAAAGTTTAAATGTTTTAGAAAAAGTTTTCTATGAGGCGCTTTATTACGTTTGATGGAAATTGTGGAACATTGCAAAACATATCTGATCGCGAGACCTCAATGCATCGAACAACGATCTTATCAATCGTTCGCATTGGTCAGTCTAGACCTATATGGGTAAGAAATCAATACCCATTTGAACGTTATGTCAAAAGGGATTTAATTCTTGGGTTTATGCATTTCAACTTTTGCACGCCTCATCTGCAACAGACTCTCGATTACGGAGTGATAACTCAAACGAGTGGGTTGAACTTGTAATCTTCAGGTGCAAGGTTTGAATTCACCTGTTGGCTGAACATTCAATTATTTTATATTTATATCAGCCAGCTTTCGAATTTAAAAAAGTAGAATTATGGGATCTACACGGACGAAATGTATATCTGTCTGTGTATGAACGACTGCCCCCCCCCCCTCTCCCCCTTCCCAACCTACTATTTCTCAAATGAAACTGGTTAGAAGAAAATTTGGTGGAGAGGTAGCACTAGTAGAGGCCATCTCTATCTCATATTTTATGTCCTCACTATCTTAACGAAAACAAAATGGCCGCCACCCAAGTGTTCAACGTATAAATCCAGTCGCCTACCGACTAAACTAATCTCCAGAACGCTACAAAATTTCTAATAAAAACGAACTATTAATAAGCCCAAATCACAAGGTAAGCAGCTGTATAATTTCAAGATGGTGAGCAATTTAAGCATTCAAACATTATAATCCCTAACACATGCTCCGGTGTGCCATTGCTCAAAGTAGTTGGCACACGGAATTTTATAAAGAGAATCTATGCTGCCCAATGATGACTTTATCAAATTGAGTATAACGCGTAACTATAGCACATAAGAATGAATAACGTTCAACATTTTATAGCTAGAATAACGAAAATTAGTCGTATAAGTGACTTTGTATGCCGACTCTGTATATTCAAGATGGCGTTGGACCCGTTGTTATTTAAACAAGAAGTGCGTAGTTTAAAGAGGGAAGCAGCTGATAGCCACGCCTACTTGTTGAATACTCTGAGCTCCAAACAACTAAAATGCAGGGAAAGGCATTTACATGGCAAAATTAAATGCATAATATGCAACGCTATATTTATAAAGGAACAAGGTACTAAATTGTGTCATGACCTTTTAGAGTCAAAGCATACCGCGGAATTTACTGCCCAGTGATAAGACATCGCTCCGGGGATCCCCCGTGGGTCGTAGAAGGTGAAAACGACGCTGAGGCATTTAATCAAAATTGTACGATGGGACTTCAAAAACAAGTACAAAATTGGAACCTGCCTGAATTCGTCTACCTTATGTATGTGTCACGCATGGGAAAGCACCTGCGTTAGAAAGTTAATTCACACCCATGTGTGGATGGACTATTTCGCCTCAAGGACATAAAATGGGGGAGAATCGCGGATCCAAGACACAATTTTTGTCAGGTTGTAGTGACGTGAGCCTGTGACGACGCTTAGCGGTCCGAAAATGCAAAGGAAGCAGTTGGATAATCATAAAATAATAACAATAATAACTTTGATAAACCCGCGTCTGGATCTTAGAGGACAACGCATATCCAAGAGGAACTGCCACCCAGATTATAGCCTTCAGATTATGGAGAATGAGTGACCAACGCGACAACACACTCAATGTAATTTTACAGTACCGTATCATGGAGTGTTCATAGAAAACATCATTGCACCACAGCCTATGAAGGGCCCTGGCCTACCAAGCGACCACTCAAAGATCCTGACGCAGATTTATCATTATTATTGTAACGGTAATTATACGAAGCTTCTCTTCGATCGCTTGTATACGATGCAACAAAGAACAATGTAATTTTGAATATTTGAATATCGTATGCCCACCATAATGATTTTGTGTTTATCAGGATTTTAAGCGTTCAATATATATACTTAATCAATATGCCTCTATCACCATGCACCTTTCTATATCACTCTAGTAGTTTCGGAGTATTGAGAATTGATGAAATGTTTCTCATCGCTGCGCTGGCATGTTCGATTGTTTTATATGTAGACTATAGAATCATATACCAGCAGATAAAGATTATTATGATGGTCCATTATACAAACATCCAATTCGATCACTTCAATAGAATAATGAAAAAATTAAGCGTGGTCTTTAAATTTCGCATAGCTGCCATCTTGAATTTTCCTTAAATTTGAATTAAATTATACACCAGTACATTAAGGTTTGTATGAAGATATAGCGTGAAATGTTTCATAGCGCATGCAAGATAAGTCGCGAGAAAAGCCTGTTTAAATTTTTAAAATTCTTGTGACCGCCATGTTGGTTTCGTACTCATCAGATTATTAAACTGGCATAGATAATATAATTTTAATAGCCTCTATCTCCATACGAAATTTGAGTTTGATTGTTGTAATAGATTCGTAGATAGACTATGGAGAACAGGTGAATTAATATTTCACATGGCCGCTATGTTGGATTATTTTTATATGTAAGCCATATAGGCCTATTTATGTGCCAGTATAGAAAGATTATAAGAGTGGCTTATTATATGAACTTTCACTACGATCGCTTAATTAACACATAATAAATTAAAACATACTGTATTTTTAAGATTTCCCACTGGTGCCATGTTGAGTTTCTCAAAACGCTTAAATTAAGTTAGATGCCAGTATATTAAACCTTGCATGAAGATTTACGATGCCAGGTTTCATTGCGCTCAGGCCAATACATTGCGTGAAAAGTTAATTTTCATATTTGATTTTCACATGGCCGCCTTCTTCCTAATTGTACATATCAGATTTTTGAAAGTAATATAGGTGAACTTGATAAAGTATCCTGTATGAACATAAAAACTTGAGATAGTGGTAATACTTTCGAATAAATTGAATGCTGGTAAAATATTTCGCGCTCACGCCATGTTGGATTGATGAAACTTAATAAAATTTAAAAGGCACGGTCAGGGTCGGACGATGTAGCAGCAAGACCTTACCAAGTTTTATTGAAAACGCTCTAGCCGTTTAAATTCTGTTAGGGACACATACACACACACACACACAAACAGGGACATAAGGTGATCTCATAGGCCTATTTACATAAAAGGAAATAGGCTAAGTGGCCTTTCCAATGTGCACTAGCCGGCGTCTTATTGAGATGTACCATACCAACTGACGGGCTCAATGGTTCGCTGGAGTAGAATCCTGGCAAAATAGATTGAGAAACCTGAACAACTTAATTTCTTTGTAAATTAATCTGTTCATTCGGAGAATATAATCTATGTTTCTTTGAAAACATGAACCCACCTCTCCTCTGTTCTGCCTCACGAGGCTGAGTGTACCCCGTTCCAAAACTCAGACTAGAAAAAAATCTTGGCAGAGCCGGGAATCAAATCCGAAACTAAGCGATGACAGCCAAGTCACTACAACATGAAGTGCACTCCACTTTAAGAAACGCTCTCCATAATTAACTTGGCAAAGTGGGTTCCTGCCCATTATCTAGCCATCTCAAGGGCAGATTGTTCATCATGTATATGATTTGTTTAAATGAAACATGGACTGGTACTTAGAAACGAACACAATATGCATTGGACTACTTCACAACATCACAAAAATTGCAATTCGAGGGAGTCCACAGATACCCCCAGGGCCGTGGAGTGTGATCATGGGCCCCGGGAAAAAGATGCCACCCCCATCCCCTCATATTTGAGTTCCTTCCATGAATCCTTAAATTCAAGTTTCTCTCCCTTAGGGAATAAGTATAAAATTGACTATGTGAAATACGGTGTACAATATATTGATGTTCCGTCATCAGTCACCTTGCTAACAACTAATCTACCGTTTATTATTAATTTATTCTAAATTTTCAGGCATTTACGTTTTCTATTTTTTTTACCGTTGTAACCCTTGGCATTTAGCGCGCTGTGGTGGACTACTTGAGAATACATAGACTAAATGACACTTTTTAGAAATGTCTTAAATTGGATGCAAGTAAGTTCCTTCTGCTCTACAAAAGTTCAAAAATATCCATGCTTTATAAATATTATTTAAATTTTACTCACTTTGCCTTTTTAAGATTTCCTTGGAAAAATCTTCAAAAAGCATTGCTTATTTCCAAAATTCAGTCGAATTCGTATTTCAATATTATGTAAGATTTTTCATTATGTTCATATAGAGGATTAACACAGCTATCAAAAATAAAGTTTGGTTGTCTCTTCCGCTCCCTTCAGCACGCTCGGGCCCCAGGGCAGCAGGGACTGCCCCTACCCGTGGGGTCTGCTCACCTTCATTTTTCAAGCACCTGTCCCTACGCTGAACAAGTTTCCTTATACCCTTCGGGGAAATGACACTGGTTGCTGGTGAAACAGTTTCACGAACAGTTTCATCAGGGTTGTTGTTAAAGGGTAAGCGCTTTCTCACTGGTCAAGCAGTGTGTGATGCTATGGAAAAGTACTTTCACCAGCAACCAGCGTCCTTCTTGTAACGGATCTTACGGGCGCTACATAGGCTCTCCTCATAATCACGACATTTTGTTTATATTCAATTGTTATTAATATTATTATTATTATCATTACAAGCCTCCTTGGCTTATGCAGCAGCACGCCAGCCTCTCACCGCTGGGTCCGTGGTTCAAATCCCGGTCACTCCATGTTAGATCTGTGCTGGACAAAACGGAGGCAGACAGGTTTTTCTCCGGGTACTCCGGTTTTCCCTGTCAAAAATTTCATTCCAGCAACACTCCCCACTATCATTTCATTTCACCTGTCATTCATTTAATCATTGCCCCAGAGGAGTGCGTCAGGCCTCGGCAGCCGACACAGTTCATATCCTCGCCGCTAGATGGGGGCTTCATTCATTCCATTCTTGACCCGGTCGGAGACTGGAAGCAGGCTGTGGATTTTCATTTTCATTATCATTATCATTATCATCAAGTTAGTTCATTTCTTGTTAACAGTCGGTTATAACGCAATTTTACGTCTTTCAGGTTTGTTATTATTAATCTCACGGGTCATATAATTACGTCCCATTCCATTTATCATCAGGGTTAAATTTTATGTAATTTCGTAAGCAAACATTTATTGTTAGACGAGAATTGGCAATTTATTCCATGTCATTGTGTAAAATATCATTCAGAACACGGGGTAGGATTTCGACAATCAGACAGGAAAGCTCTGTTAATATTAGAGCGAAGCAAAGCTACAAGGCCCATGAACTCTGAATTGAGCGCTAAAATACGCCGTCGTATGTGTGCTCGGAGAATCTTCGCGAATAGCGTGCAATTATGAACACAGGTTCGGAAATGTTCGATGATTTTGCGTTATTTATTTCAACATCATTCGTGTCCAGACGGCGTGAAATAGATGGTGCTTACACCTGATTGGACTTAAGTTGCGCGAGTAAGGTTGCCCGTGAAACTTAACCAGGGCACGCGAATTGATTCTGACCGTATATAGGTTGTGAACTCTCATTAACACTTCAAAAACCACTTCCAGTACTTCTTCTGGTACTTATACGTAGTCAGCGTCTTCGTTTCTGCGGTCTACAGTGTGAAAAGTTGCGACAGTCTGTGTCTCTAGCAATTCAGTGAAATTACCAGTCTGTCATATTTGTAAGAAAGAGAACTTGCATTTTAGATCAAGTTATAACATCTCACTCACCATGTATCAATCGAGTAAGCTACCATGGAAACACCGCGCTAGTCTGCTACATCTGTGGGCTATTTTAAGAAATTCACCGTACTACAAGAGGGAGATATGGAACTGCGCCCATAATCAGTGGTATTTCCAGATTCTTTTAATTAGGCCGATTGAACTGCGCCCATAGTCAAGTCGGCTGCTAGCCCAAGTTCGGTTTAAGGGGAAGTGACGAACTGTCTCTCACCACTAGCTTCTGCACAGCTGAGAATAAGAGGTAGTCAGTTCCCCGTCCCGATAAGCAGCTGTACTACGGGCCTCCGGGGGTGGCAGCTAATCACACTAACCACTACACCACAGAGGCGAATAATAATAATAATAATAATAAAGATAATAATAATAATAATAATAATAATGATAATAATAATAATATTAATAATAATAATGATAATAATGGAAATCCACAGCCATTTTCCAGTCATTGGACCGGGTCAGGGTTGGAATGAATGAAGCCCCCATCTAGCGGCGAGGATAGGCATTGTGCCAGCTTCCGAAGCCTGTCGCACTCCTCTGGGACAATGATTAATGAATGACAGATGCAATGAAATGTTATTGGAGAGTGTTGCTGGAATGAAAGATGACAGGGAAAACCGGAGTACCCGGAGAAAAACCTGTCCGCCTCCGCTTTGCCCAGCACAAATCTCACATGGAGTGGCAAGGATTTAAAGCACGGAACCCAGCGCTGAGAGGCCGGCGCGCTGCTGCCTAAGCCACGGAGGCTACACTAATAATAATAATAATAATACAACTCTCTTTAATCCACCATAAATAACTACCCCTCTAGTTTTGTTATACAATAAAAAATATAATAATATTCTAAATGGTAAGATTACCTCAAACTAGATTATTAAACATTTGCAATAACAAAACATATTTTTAAATATGGTTAGGTTGTCGAAAACATCCCAATGTACCAGTTAATGCTAATATCGCTAGAACAAAAATTAAATATTAGTCTGCTTTGAAAACTGTACTTGTTTTATGTATCCCAGGCCAACACTAATCTCTTGTCCGCAATCTGGACAGGGTATATTTAGTTGTTCGCAATCTGGACGATTTTTGACTTGTTCGCAATCAAGACAACAACCGATTTGAAATGAGTCACTTCAAATTCACACCACTCGACACAACATAATTCGGTAGAGGGGTGGAGGGAGGGAACCTACCTGACCGCTCTCAATGGGCGCAGTTCTACAGCCACTTTTAGAAGGTTGATGCTAATGATCAGGGTCATTAGTGAAGCTTGGGCGCAGTTCCATACAAACCCTACAAGAGTTCCAAGATAGCTTTGGGGTGAGTAACCAAGATTGTAAACATTGACTTCCTCTCAGTAGAAGAAACGGGAAAAGTTGGGTTTTCCCACAAGGGGAGTGACACAGTGCTCTGTTCTGTTTCAGGATAATAATCATCACACTATATCAAATGTTATATCATACCTATTAGCGAATTTTCACAGATGCATTTATTTATGGTTTTGTTTTCCATTGAGTATATAATTAAGAATTTTAGGAATGAAATATCGCCTAATTCAATTTATAAACAAGCAGCTGTTCTGACAAGTGGAATATCACCTTACACCTGTAGATTAGATTAAGTGCTCTCCACCAGTAAAGCAACATGAATAGATCATTTCCTATAGATGTAAATATAGGTGGCGCCCATCAAACCCTACAATGATATCCCAACTGTGGGACTTGTGCTGTACAAGGTTTGGCCTATTACATTCTTCACGGAGAGTATACGAGAACTTGTTCTGCTTTGGGACAGCAACGTGAAAAATGGAGGTGAATATCTGTAGACCACTCGGAACTGTCATTGTGTATTGTCCAATCAGTACCCACTATTTTCATTTCGAGACATTGCTGTATGTTTCGTTTGAACAACCCTTAACTTATGTATAGATCTGGAAACAAATTAGGTCAAAATATTAACGTCAAATTGAATTAAAGTAGGTCTGAGCCCCATCATAAAATTTATTTGGTTTGGGGTTCAAATGTGCCTAGCCCTTAGCACGTCGGACATGAGTGTGTTAGGGTAAATAAAAGAGAGGATTTTTACATTATAATCCTAGAACCTTTCGGCAGCTCGTAGAGTAAACCAAAACACATCACGTTGTTGTTGTTGTTGTTTCATTTCAGGTGCTAGGACATCGTGGCCATTTAATTAAAACCGCACATTAGTGTGTAGAATTTGTCTAATAACCTGTGTTATTGTGGTGTATGTAGTAGTAGGCCTATGTGAATTTGTAATTCAGGTGAGGATTCGGAAGGTGGTGGCCGTGACCTTAAATTAGAGATCATCCCGGCATTTATCTGGAGTAGAAGTGGGAAACCACGGAAAAACACTTCCAGTATGGCTGAGGTGGGAATCGAACCCCTCTCTTCTCAGTTCTGCTTCACGAGGCTGAGTGTACTGCGTTCTAGCTCTCAGACCAGAATTATATTTTTTGGCAGAGCTGGGAATCGAATCCATACTTCAGGGGTGACAGACAAGAATGCTAGCCGCTGTACCACGAGGTGGACCCCAAATACATTATTCAGAAGGGCTGACCAGATTAGCATATGCAGAGATTGGAACTGCAGACCTTATATCCAGCACAATTCAAGTGACCCTGAAAACAACAGCACCGCTATTCTTATGTAATCTCACTCTTTCCGTCCTGGAACGTTAAGTAGATTTGTCTTAATTAACTGCTGTCCTCAAGGGACACTAACTATGGTTCCTGAATGTTGTGGGGTGGATGTCTCCTTACAATCATGCATTTCTTAAAACCTTTCCTATATAAGGGTAATTTTTGAACTGTCTGTAGGGAATAATGGTGTCGCCTCGCGAAGACTTAACATAATGACTGCTTTGCTGGGCCGGAAATGTGTGGGAAGCAGCATGAGGTATGGCCAAGGGTCATGCGGCCCGTGTGCCCAGGAACCGGTCAAACGCTCGCTCGCTGTCTGCCTGCCTGCTTGGGTGGACCTGCGGTGGTCTTAACCAGCCTACTGTCATCTATAATTCTAACTCTTCGTATCGCATTCGTTCTCCTTCTGCATCAATGATGATGATAAGAGTAACAAGTTAATATTAATAATAATAATAATAATAATAATAATAATAATAACGTGTACATGTACCTCCATTGTTTCCGTTCCTAAGGGCCCGAAGATGAGGTGAAATACGTTCCTATGGATTGGCTTTTACGTCCTGATGTCCTTCCTGACACCAACGTCAAGAGAGTAGTAATGCGAATTGAAATGAATGCAGATGAATGGGATTGGACAAGTAGTTGGAAGAAAGCAGCCGTGATCTATTAGAAGGTACCGTTCCGACATTTTCCTGGATATGAAAATGGATAACCACGGAAAAATCATTTCAAGGCCGGCGGACGGTGGGGTTCGAACTCACTCGTCCACTGAATCCGGAGATATGCTGGCCTTGCGCCTTAACGTGCTTAGATACCTCAGCCAATTATAATAATAATATAGATAGTCTAATAATAAATTATTTACGCTAAGTACGTCCTTTAATAAAATAAATAAAACAGAGAACCTCCACGGTGGCCGAGAGCACTAATGCGCTAGCTCGTGTCTCGCTGGAATCGAAAAAGCGTGGGTTCGAATCTCACCTCAGCCGTCCTGAAAATGGTTTTCGTGGTTTCCCATTTTCACCACCAGGCAAATAATGGGACGGATCCTTTCAACAGGTCCACAGCAAACTTCCTTCCAAAACCCCTTCTCTGACCCTTCCTTAGCTAGACCCAAGTTAGTGGTCGCCTGGGCGATCGGCCTGTTAATATCCCCAGTTGTATCTGCTGACAAAGTGCGTTCAGATCCCAGACACCGTCCTCACGACTGTTGAGAAATGACTCCTCGCAGAGTCCGTGGGTGAAGCCAAGCTGGGAGGATAAGCAATTGAAAATATAGATTAAAAACAAATCAATTAAGGTAGTGATGTACTGTACATTCAAACATAGGCCGTAGGCCTATACCATTCAGAAATTAGTTTTGAAATTTGTATTCAACATATTATTAAAAACGTTAGTTTTTGTGGAATATCTTGGGCAGGGTCAGTGTGTTATTTGTTGCTATTAGTACCTAGGCCTACAGTCCCCGGCCAAATTAATAGACTCAGTAAGATATTCTTCAAATTCTTGTGTTTGAAGGCTATTAAAAGTGGTTTAAAAGCTCGGTACATGCATAAAATGGTGCTGTATTGAATTATTTAGTATTTACAGTCGGTACAATTGCATAGTGTTGCTCAGTTGTTTCAACTGTTGTCGATATTCAATTGCTAACAGCTGGCTGATATTTGGCGTCAAACTAGTCCTTTGCAAGGAGCTTTTGTTTATTGTTTGCTCGACACTGTAACTCGTAGGTAAGTCGCAATACTCGTGGTATTTCGTTTCCTAAACAGTATTCGGTGATCTTTTAATGCAATTCACTTTGAATTCTGTTTTTTTTTTTTTCGTGTAGCCTCCTGAGAGGACAAGTGCAGGTCTTTCTAGTCGACGCCCGTGGGCGACCTGCGCGACGGGATGAGAGATGAGATGAATGGATGAAAGTGGGCAAGGATGTGGAAGGAAGAGGCCGTGGCCTGTCAGAAGGTACTGTCCCAGCATTTGCCTGGTGTTGAAAATGGGAAACCACGGAAAACCATTTCAAGGACAGCCGATGGTGGGGCTCGAACCCACGCGTCTTCCGAGTCAGCAGATAGCTTGGCCCCATGACCTAACGCCGCGCTTTAGCCAGCGTAGCCACTACTGTCGGTTTTGAATTCTGGTGATATTAGTAATATGAATGGTTTATTTTAATTTTTTTAAGTTAGGATGTCTGGTGACGTAACACCTCGGAAAAGGGCAAAAATAAAAGTTCTTATTCAAACCGGAATGCATTCCCAGCGTGAAATCGGTAATAAACAGGGTGTTTCGCAAAGTACTGTGAAACATATTAGGAAGAAAGTGACCTTTGGTGAGGATCTTGGAGTAAAAAGGAAAGGACACTGTGGCAGAAAACCTCTTTTTACACAGCGTGGTGAGCGATGCCCCACCAAAGTTTGTAAACAAAACCGCTATTCAACGGTGAAAACATTTTGAGTACAGGGCTGCTGCCTCAGCTACAGGAATGGTTTCCCAATGGAAAAATTATGACGTTTATGCAAGATATAGCACCCTGCCACACGGCTAAGTCGGTCAAGGATTTTCTGCGACGTCACAACATACCGTTATTGTCATGGCCAGGAAATTCCCCTGACATGAATCCGATCGAAAATGTGTGGGAGTTGGTAAAGCGAGAAATAGCAGAAGAAACTATAACTACAAAAGGGAGACTATTAGAAAAGGTTCATGAAGTGTGGTACAATAATCCTCGCATACAACAAACTGTCCAGAGTTGCATTGAGAGTATGCCCAGAAGGGTAAAGGCATTAATAGATGCAATTAATGCACAAAATACTGAAATAGAACAAACACACGGAACATTGTGACAATTTCTAAGAAACTTCCTAACTACCCAGGTAAATTTGTTGTTAAAGAGTTTAGAAACATGCATCCCTTTATTTAGTGCAACAAATGTAATGATAATCTAATATATTTAGCAAATAAAGAAAAGTTTGTAGAAAAATTGTGCTGAGTCTCTTAATTTGGCCGGGGACTGTATGTATGCTTCCCAATTCCATTCATTTCTGTTACCATAAAAACAAACAAGTAGTTCCGTGAAGAACTAAACAGCCTATTTTCATATATCCTACATATGTTAATTGCCTCTATCAACATACAACATTTCAGTTTGACTGCTATCATAGATTAGTATATGTTGAGAGCCGTCTAAATGTTTCGGATGGTCGCCATGATGGATTTTAATATATGTAGGCCATTGAGTTATATACCTATAGACTACTATTAGATGACGATTATTGCGTAGCCTCATTATTCAAACTTTGACTTCGATCGCATGATTAGGATACCAGAAAAAATACTTAATCTTAAAAGTTCGCACAGCCACCATCTTGAGGTTATGTACATAAATTGAACTAAATTTGATGTCAGTGCATTACGATGTGTATAAACATTTGCTGTACCGTGTTTCACTGTGCTCGGATGGTTGAATCGCGAGAAAAATATGTTTAAATGATTCAAATTCGCTAGGCTGCCATGTTCGTTTTGTACTTAACAGGTTTTTGAAAATCCCATAGGTGAACGTCTAGTAGTATCATTTATCACCGAACAAAATTTCATGTTGATATCAGAAATAGTTTCGGAGACATAGAATGCCGGTGAAATATTTCGCACAGCCACCATGTTGGATTGCCGAGACGTAATAAATCTTGAATGGCACGGTCGGGATCGAACAAAAGAGTACTATGACCTTACCGAGTTTCATTGAAATCGCTCCAGCCGTTTATATTTTATTCCGGGGCACACACATAGGCTACACACACACGGACAAAAGGTGATCTCATAAGCCTATTTTTCCATAAATGAAAATAGGCTAAAAATCACACCGCAAGTGAGAATTGCATTCATGTTGACCTGTAAAGAACGTCATTGAAGGGTTTGGATACGTTATTCAGTACTAGAGCGATGTCCTTGAGTATTGCAGACATGCTGGCCTGCTAATGAGCGTCGTCGAAGGGTTTGGACATGTTATTCAGTACTAGAGCGATGACCTTGAGTATTGCAGACATGCTGGCCTGCTAATGAGCGTCGTCGAAGGGTTTGGACATGTTATTCAGTACTAGAGCGATGACCTTGAGTATTGCAGACATGCTGGCCTGCTAATGAGCGTCGTCGAAGGGTTTGGACATGTTATTCAGTACTAGAGCGATGACCTTGAGTATTGCAGACATGCTGGCCTGCTAATGAGCGTCGTCGACGGGTTTGGACATGTTATTCAGTACTAGAGCGATGACCTTGAGTATTGCAGACATGCTGGCCTGCTAATGAGCGTCGTCGAAGGGTTTGGACATGTTATTCAGTACTAGAGCGATGACCTTGAGTATTGCAGACATGCTGGCCTGCTAATGAGCGTCGTCGAAGGGTTTGGACATGTTATTCAGTACTAGAGCGATGACCTTGAGTATTGCAGACATGCTGGCCTGCTAATGAGCGTCGTCGAAGGGTTTGGACATGTTATTCAGTACTAGAGCGATGACCTTGAGTATTGCAGACATGCTGGCCTGCTAATGAGCGTCGTCGAAGGGTTTGGACATGTTATTCAGTACTAGAGCGATGACCTTGAGTATTGCAGACATGCTGGCCTGCTAATGAGCGTCATCGAAGGGTTTGGACATGTTATTCAGTACTAGAGCGATGACCTTGAGTATTGCAGCCATGTTGACCTGTTAGAGAGCGTCACTATAGGGTTTGGGCATGAAGCTACTAATTCGAGGTATATCCACATTTTTTCTGACGTGTATGAAAATTGCAATCTCTTTAATTTCACTTCTCCAAAAGCACACGTACAGTCAATCACAAAAACACAGGTTATCAATCATATTATTCACTTACCCATGTACATGAGACCGATGATCACGATATCGCAAGTCTCTGAATAAAACAACAATAAAAGGGTTGACGAATTTCTGGAACTATCATTAATTTACGAGCGGCCAGATCTGAATAAGAACGTCTGTGAAGAAGCCAAACCTTCTATGTCAAATTTGTTCGATACACGGAAGTGTTCCGTGGGGATGAATGAGATGCAGATAGCTAACAAATGTGACATAGCCTACGTGGTTTTGGCTTCTTCATTGGTCCGCATCGTTGCGGAGCAGTTAACATTAATGGTTGTTACCGCGGAGGCCCGGGTTCGATTCCCGGCTCTGCCAAGAAACTTAATTCTCGTCTGGTGGCTGAGAAGGGGTACTCCCAGCCTCGTGTGGCAAAACTGAGAAGAGATGGGTTCGATCCCCATTTCAGCCATCCTGGAAGTGGCTTTCCATGGTTTCCCACTTCTACTCCAATCAAATGCCGGGATGGTTTCTAAATTAAGGCCACGGTCGTCTCCTTCACAATCCTCATCTGAATTACAACTTTACGTACTAATACAGCCATAGCAAAAACACAAGTTGTCAGACAAATTCCACACACACACACACACACACACCCGGAAGTACATGACCACGATGTCACACAGCCCCTCAATGAATCAACAAAATTCCGTTTTGAAGTCAGTTCTAATGTGGTGAGTTTTGTCATTTTCCTCATAAAACAAGTTCTCACGAAGATGTGCTTGGCCACACCACGCAGTCATTAGATCCTTGGGACACACTCAGTCCTCTTTCCGATAAATTACAGGTATTGGGCTCATTATCTCTCTCCGTTTGTGATGCAAATGAAGCGCCTCGTATTACAGCTCAATAGACACACATGCGGTATAACCAGGAAAATATTTATATACCATTATGACAGTAATCAATATACCTCCACCTAGCTTGGTGTCACATTGGAGGCCGATTATTTGTATTCACTAAATAAGAACTTGGCTATGTTGCCACGGATTATATGCTGGAGAATGATAAATGGTGTACACGGCAACAATTTATGGGACACACCACACCATCCACTTAATTCCAAAGAAGGATTATTTGATTATTTATAAAGTTAATCGATGCATTCTTATTAATACGTTGAAAAGAACTGTAATTTATCTCATGCTTGCACAATATGTAAATCCTCCTTTACTATTACTGGAGTATATAGACCCATAAATTGTGTATCGTACATGTTGTTTGAAAAATCAAGATTTTAAAATTTTACAGCGTTGCCCTAAACATTTTGCATGGTGCAAAACCCATTCGATGAACTTGTTATTAATCCATTTAAAGACATCTTGGTCAACAGTCCCGTGTAGTTGGGAGTGTATTGAACTTGTCTGATGACTTCTATTTACTGTATGTGATGACTATAGTAACTGTATTCGGGTCAGGAATGAGGTAGGCACCCTGGGACTTGAAGTAAGGTATTATTCCGGCATTTACAAGGAGGGAGTGTGGAGAAACTCGGGAAAAATCACATTCCGGATAGCCGGTGCCAACGCCGGGATTGGAATGTTCGACCTTCGGGCTTGCCGAATCTGCCCGCGCGGCCGCGGTGCACGATTTAACGAGCAGTGCTACGCCGGGGGAACTGGATATCTATTACTACACAGCTGATTGTCACGTTGAATTCAGAACAAATCGCCTTGGAAGTCTTTGGGCATCATACCCCATTATGGTCGATTTTAATTCTGTATGCGATACTAGTGGCAAGAATACCTCTAGTGGAAATGATATTCAAATCTCTCTGGCTTTATTAATCAACTTAGGTTGGCGGCAGTTTTTGTTTACAAACACATCAACATAACGAAGGAAGGAAATTTGTAGTTTCTTGTTTTAGTTTCTTTCATTATGGGGCTTAGACATGGTGGTCAATTTATCCCCGTGTACTTCGGTGTGTGTGTGTAGAATTTGTCTGTTAACTTGTGTTATTGTTTTGTATGTAGTAGAAGTGGGAAACCACGGAATTTACTTCCAGGATGGCAGAGGTAGGAATCGAAACCACCCCTTCTGAGTTTTGTCTCACAAGGCTGAGTGTACCCGTTACAGCCCTCAGACCAGCATTAAATTTCTTGGCAGAGCCGGGAATCGAACCTGGACTTCCGGGGCGATAAGCAAAATACTAGCCGCTACACCATGTGATGGTCGAGCACGATGAGTATCAGGTAACAGAAACTAATGATGATATTTTCATGTGTGATTCTTGTGGCATAGGACGTTCAGATACTGATGATGACTAACCATTAGATTGAGTATTGGGTCTACGATAGCAACAAGATTCTTGTCATCAAAAGAATAGACTATCATTATATTGACTGCTAATTTTAAGTCTCTTAATATGGTTCAAGTAATTATTTGTTAAAAGCTAAAGGAAGTAGGAGACTTCCGCTACTTAGGACGCAAAGTAACCAGTGATGGACGAAGCAAAGACGATACCGTATAGAATGTACGTTGGCTCAGGCAAGGAAAGTATTTCTACATAAAATACATTTGTTGACATCATATATAGATTTAGGTATCAGGAAGTTATTTTTGAAAGCCTTTGTATGTAGCGTGGCACTTTTGGAAGTGAAACTTGGTCTGTTGGCGCAAAGAGGGGAATAGAAGCGTTTGAAATGTGGTGTTACATGAGAATGATGAAAATCAGATGGGTAGATAGGGTAACAAATGAAGATGTATTAAGACGAGTGGGAGAGGAGAGATGTTTCTGGCGACTGTTAATGAAGAGATGAGATAGATTCGTAGGCCACATACTAAGACACCCAGGAATAGCAAACTTAGTTATGGAAGGAAGGGTCGAGGACAAGAACTGTAGGGGTAGACTAAGGTTAGAATAATATGTAAAATAGATTGTCTCGGATGGAGGGTGTGGTAGCTATGTAGAGATGAAACGATTAGCTCCAGAGAGGGAGCCGTGGCTAGCTGCATCAGACCAATGAAAAGACTGAAGACTCAAACAACAACAACAACAACAATAACAACAACAACAACAACAACAACAATAATTATTATTATTTTTGCAATGACTCTTCCTTCAGAATTCCTGCTGTGAAGTGTCTGCTTTGCTTTCTACCTTTTACAATAAATAATAAATTGCCGTGGAATCAAAGAGGTTACCGTGGAGTTAGGAGAAGTGCAGTTCTTAAAAAAAAAAGAATTGTGCCCAAAGCCGATATATAACTGTGGTTTGCTGGCATGCGAGGGCTCAATGAACAAACACTAACTAATTTGTAACATCTTTTAGAACATTAATAGCAGTTAATACTGTAAATGAACTAGAATGCTTAATATCACGGAATTAGATGAGTTTACCCTACAACTCGTACTTGATAAACCTTCTAGATAGGCACCCTCGAGGCTTGAAAACAACTCGTTACATTATAACTGTGGTAATTCTAATACATACAGAGACCTGACGAGAAATGGAAGGGGCGCTTATATTTGATAAAAACCGTAGTGTTGATTCCTGTAGAGGCTCTTTAACATCGAGGTCATGTAGCCCCATGTACTTGGATGTGTGTAGGATGTGTCTGATACCCGAGTCACTGTGTTGGCTGAAAGAGTGTGTGTATTTGTAATTGAGTTAGGATTTGGGCAGGAAGCGGCCGTGGCCTTAGGCACCATCCCGGCATTTGCTTGGAGTGGGAAACAACGGAAAACCACTTCCAGGGTGGATGATGTAGGAATCAAACCCACCTCTACACAGTTATGCCTCACGAGGCTGAGTGCACCCCGTTCCATTTCTCAGACCAGAATTAAATTTCTTGGTGGAGCCGGGAATCGAACCCGGGCTTCCACAGTGACAGCCAAGAATGCATGCCAATTGGTCGGCTGCCCAGTCCGTTTGCTTTGGTGACTGTGAATAACTTTGGGCTGATCGCACGGTCCTGTAACTGGGAACGCATCTTTCAAATGTCTGCCTTATCAACTATCGACGGCACTGTAGGTTCTGCGTCTACCATGATTGTAACGGGTGGCAGAATCAGGATTCAATTTCGGAGAGAGAGAGCAAATCACCAACTCCCGGTAGTGACGAAAAATAACGATACGGGACTCTACCGAGGCCCTGTAATTGGAATGAGTACACTTTAAAATAAATTCATTGGAGGGCAGGTCCGTTTCTGTAATGACTGGATTAGTGTGTGTAACTGCAACTGTGATAATCATTAGGGTGTAGCTTTTGGTGTAGGTGCCCTGTAACTTGAAATATGCTACCATCCCAGAAATTTGTCTGGAGAAAGTGTGGAAATATCCGACAAAAAAAAAGCCCAAACAGAGAATGGTTGCTGTCAGTAACAGGATTCAAACCTTCGATCACCGGATATCCATCCCATGAAGGGCCCTGACCTACCAAGCGATCACTGGCCAGCCATTCAGTCTACAGATTGAGGGGTGACAAGTTGTTGGCGCGTCGGTTCCCCTCGGCCGTTAATCTTGGTTTCCGTGACCAGAGCGCTGCCTCACTGTCAGACAGCTACTCAATTGTCCTCAGGACATGCAGATCATGGTGTGCTGGTCACCCACGGGTGATATACTGTATAGGCCCTACCAAGTTTTCTCGAAGGCTACACATCATTCATTATTACTATTATTATTATTATTAAGGTGTGGAGTGATTATATTAGGACCAGGACTCAAATGGATCATGTGACACCCCATTTAAGCCCTCATGTCAGTTTCTAAAATCCCTTACGGAGCCGGGAATCGAACCCGGGGCCTGCGGTAATAGACGGCACGCTACCCCAACACCTCGGGGCCGGGTTTTTAATTCCAGCCCAGTAACTAAGTTGTTAGAATGCTAGGCTTTAGACCTAAGGACTCCATGTTCGATTCTCGAATACGCTGAGAGTTTTAATCTCCAATGGTTGATTCCCCTGACTTAGGGACTGGGTGTTTTCGACGTATTCTTATTCATTCCATCCTTATCATGACGTGCAGTTCGCCCACGGGCATCAATTCTTAAGACATGCACCAAGTCTCCTCGAAGGCTACACGTAATCTATTATTGATGTGTAACATCTTTCCGCTCGGTTGCTGGATAGTTTTGTGGGAGTGATTTTGAAAATTGGGGACGGAAGTGGATCGGAACGATCGAGCTGGCAGTGGTGGATCAAACGGAAGTATGCACTGCCCGCTCGATCGTTCAAACGGAAATGTACTAGCTGGCAGTGGTGGACAACGGAAGTATGCACTGCCCGCTCGATCGATCAAACGGAAGTGTACTAGCTGGCAGTGGTGGACAACGGAAGTATGCACTGCCCGCTCGATCGATCAAACGGAAGTGTACTAGCTGGCAGTGGTGGACAACGGAAGTATGCTCTGCCCGCTCGATCGATCGAATGGAAGTGTGCCCTAGCTGGCAGTGGTGGATCGAACGGAATTATAAGACGCACTGCCAACTCGATCGATCGATCCAGCTGGCACTGGTAAGAGAAATAATCAGCGCGCGGTGTCGAAAATTGATACCATGACGCACTCTCGGCCATGTGGAATGTATATGACATACTGAACGGAAAACGCTCATGCGAACTCTGGTGTCAAGTGATTTAAACAAATGACATGTACTTGTTCGAAGTCTTCGTATCAGTATTTAAATGGTAAAATGCCTTAATACCAATCATTGTAAGTAGTCGGCATTACATTGCATTGGCATAAGGCATTTTAAACTCAATATCACTCAGGAACATTATCGAAACAAGCAAAATATAAATGAAACTTAATTCCGTAATGCAGTATTATTGGAACGTGTAAATAAGTCACCATATTGTGCACAATACTTGCGTAGTCGAAATAGCCGTGGGGTTATTGCGTATGACTGTGAATCTAGAGATCTTGGGTTCGAATCCTGGGCGGGGTAGATATTTTGCTACCAGATTATCATTTTAAACGATATTTATCATATCAATGTGTCTCATTTTAACAGAATCCATATGAAATTACGTGTTGGTCTGTGAATCAAGAGGACCTGTTTATAAGGAATTTAAGGTTATGAGCGGTGTCGCGTCTATTAATCTAGTTGATCCATATCGTATTCTTTATTTAGGCTAGTGCTGGTGGAAGCTACAAATCATCTAATAGAATGAGTTCCGTATTATAAACTACAATATCTGGAGAACACTCCCTGTTACAATTGATTAATATTTGTGGCAATAATACTATAAAATACCGGTGTATCAACAATTTCACGTGAGGTTTCTTCTGTGTCAGATGTTACACATTATTTGCGACTACTGTAAGAATCGTAATTTTTTATTGTTACTATTATTGTTATTATTATGCATATTACCTATTATATAATACGCAATGTTAATCCGACAAAATCTCAAGCTCCTGCACCAAATGGAGTTAGAAGTGGCGTTTCATGCCAAAATCTTCCAAATCGTCTGAATAGTACAGGAAAAATCTTGCATTTCTTGAAAAGTCAGCGGAAATATATTTAGTGTGTTTAAGCAAATAAACAAGACGATAGACCCTGGCAGAACTGTGTAGCGTCCAGCCTGCATAACACCAGAACCGGGCGGGTAGTTTGTACACATGGGACGCACACAACCCATTGTGCATTGAAAAGAATATTCAAACAGAATTGCTCGCAGCAGTGACGAAAAGCACTCTGATTTCATAAATATCGACAATTGGTTTAAAATGTGTGTTTATACCACAAAAAAAAACATATTTATAGAAACCGCGGGTGGGTAATGCGAGATTTCTCGCACAGGTCCCGTAGTCTATTATAATAATACGCAAAGTTCATCCGACAAAAAACTCAAGCTCCTGAACCAGAAGGAGTTATAAGTTGCGTTTCGTGTCAAAATCTTCCATGTCGTCTCAATAATAGACTAAAGGAAAAATTCTGCATTTCTTAAAAAGTCAACAGAAATATATTTATTTGTTTAAAGAGTGTGTTTAAACATATAAACAAGTTGATAGCCCCTGGCAGAACTGTGTCGCGTCCAGCCCACGTAACACTAGGGCCGGGCGGGTAGTGGTGTATTTCTTGGAATACACGTTTATTTAGAGTTAGCAGTCGCTGCTCTTTGCTTTTCCTTTTTCATTAGTTTCTTTATTTACCTCGCAGACACCAACAAGGAAGAAGGAAGGAAGATTGTAATTTTACGTGACCGTGAATCTGGTGATTATGAGCCACGGGACCTCCTTTTTACGTGGAATCCGAACCACAGGACATGGCATTTCACTTCGAAAATCTCACATGCATTGACCGGGAATCGAACCCGGACCGCCTTGGTGAGAGGCATACAGCTAGACCGCTGAGCCACCACGCCCCCGCAGACACCAACAGGGACCCTTTTTTTTGTATTCCTTTTTTTCTTTGAATACGTACTTAAATTTATGTACGGTAAGTTTGTTTCAGTTATTTACCCTCTGGATTTCAACCCCAGCTCACCACGTGGCAACCTGTCGAAGTTTTGGATTCAGTAATCTCAAATGGCTTCAAACCGCTCAAGCAGATGTCGTCATTGTCGTCATCTACCATCTCCTTGAAGACTCTACTCCATGAAGCGAATTGTATTATGTAGAGTATTTTATTTTTACAAGGTTACCCCCAGTGTTTAACTTCTCTTGCCCCCCCCCCCCCCCCTTTCCTGCTGGCGTGCTCTCTGTGTGTTCAAATTTCCCGTTCACTTCAACTCTAACCGGCTACGTGTAGAGTTTAATCCTCTCTCAGAGGCTTGCCTCCTCTCCAAATGAGGTGATTTAAAATCGACGCCATGATGTGAAGTTTTGTCTATCGGCTGCAAGGATACGCCAACCTTCATACGCCATGAAAAGTTAAGTACACATCTTAAGTGATTTTAACCAGCTTTTAATAGGGTTTTAATCTAAACAAGAAAGCTTTAATGGATTTTATAGGCAGTATTTTGATTTTCGCAATATTGCTCAATAACTGCCCTACGTGGGATCTGTCATCTCAGCCAACTCGGCTCGCTACTAAAGTCATGAAATCGGACATTTCTTGTACTGAATAGGGAATACTTTCCCTACAACGAGGGATTTATGTCAAATTCATAGCTGTCTAAAACTTAACTTGTCTGCCCGCGTGGGATTTCTACTTGCTCCTTTAAACTGTTACTACAGCTCTGGAATTTTCCATTCTCAATAGACTCTAACCCGTGAAGAACCATACTCAACACCGTCAAAATTTCTGTCAACTTTAAGTTAAATGGAACTATTAATTACAACCTAAAACTCTATAACGCATGAAACATATTCAAGTTCAACTCAGTGCATCTCCATAAACTGCAATAATTGTTCTCTTGTTCAACAAACTTTAGTGCTACAAAACAGTGTCCGTTCAACGATCAACCGCGTCCCGATTCGCTCGTATCAATAAAATTGGCCAGGACACTAATTCCATATTTCCTATACTCCTAATTCCCTTTACTAACATTTTAGGGTATATTTAAACTATTTGCTTATATTACAACGAGGCCTCGCCTATAAATAGACGCCCTCCCACCTTTGCTAAACTTAACATTTATTCATTCATTCTGTAAAAAAAAAAAAAACATGTGGTTATAACCCCACATTTTAATACGCATTTTTTCCCTGCTGCGACCATGAAGTTCTACTTTTCTAATTGTTAACCATTTATCTAATTTATGTAATCCAGGTTTCGTTAATACGACCTGTTCTATTTTAATTTAGCATTTCTTAAATTCTGTTTCAATATCTTAGAGGTTATAAATCCACTTATTAATCTTTTTTTCTTATCCTGCTGTGTCCAAGAATTCATAGTCTTTTCGCTTGCTACTAGGGTATTCTAAAAGCATTTTTTGAAATATTGGTATTCTACCTAACCAACCCAACGAAAAATTTAACCAAATTGTAAGTTCTTTATTATTAGCATTATAGGCTTTAAACTCTTTAATTGTATGCACAGTTCGAAAACCCTTGTGAGGTTTTTAGTGCTTGCAATAGGTCTGAGATCTTTAATTGTTCTAAAACAAAACAAAAAAATGTTCTTAAGCTCAAAATAGATCTGAGATCTAAATTGTTATTACTGTTCAACTTAATCACTTTGTTAAATAAATTCTTTATTATTTGTTTTCTACGTCTAACTGTTAGGCAGGACCTTCTCTTCCATAATTTTTCTCCTGAATTATTCTATATTCATAGAAAAAGGCAAATCACTTGTTGCGTTTAGAGCAAAACTTCTATTAACAACACTTATAAAGTTTCTTTTAGCTATCACAGCTAATTCTAGTAAATCATTAAGGCAAGTATAGATCGCTCAGCCAGCTTCCTACTTGTAGAGATTTTAGTTCTTACTTATGATTTTCTGTTTAGAATGTTGGTTTTGTTATAGTTAGGTTTGGGTTTTCATCCTGTCTAATTTTTTAGTCGGCATCCTGCTGGGCAAGAGTTTAACTTTCTTTAAACGCAGCAATTGGTTCTCTCCAAAGATTTCTACTAGTAATAATAAAAATATTGCTAAAAGCACTTTAGTTGCTTCATCTCTGCCCACTCTGGGGGCATTCGGACTTTCTGATGGGGTTCCGAGAGTTTCGTGTAACAACATTATTCCGGCTAATTTAAATATTTCTAGCATTTCAGAATGCTTCAGAAAATCTCACCCTTTTGAAGGGAAAGTACATAAATCAGTTTCATCTGACATACCTTTGCTTGCCAGCGCACCACCCTTCCCCATAGTACCCAAATACCTGCTTGGGAGGGAAAGAGCACTTAGCGATAGCCTGCCGTTAACCTCAGCGAACGCTGCTCTCTCCGTTATCCTCGCTCACGCTCCCGCTTGTTCACCTTACTTCTACAAGTTTAGCGCAGTATATCTAATTTTTCTCACGACCTTATCACTTTATTTTGACGTGGATTCTTTTCCCTCTCTGCCTAAGATCGTTTCCACTCCTAAACCCTTCTCCTTTTCTTTTCAAATCAACTTCCCTCAGGTAGTGTCTTAGCTCAGGCTTAACCTACCAGGTAGTCTGCACACATGGTGCGCACACCACCCATTGTGCATTGAAAAGAATATTCAAACAGAATTACCCGCAACAGTGACGAATTGCACCCTGATTTCATAAATATCGTCAATTTGTTTAAAAAGTGTGTATTAACAAATAAACATATTTATAGAAGACCGCATAACCATAAAGACGGGCGGGTGGTTACTGAACATGCGAGATTTCACGCACAGGTCCCCTAGTTATTATTGTAATTATAATAATAATAATAATAATAATAATTATTATTATTATTATTATTAACCGACAGTAGTGGCTACGCTGGCTAAAGCGCAGCATTAGGTCATGGGGCCAAGCTCTCTGCTGACTCGGTAGACGCGTGGGTTCGAGCCCCACCGTCGGCCGTCCTTGAAATGGTTTTCTGTGGTTTCCCATTTTCAACACCAGGCAAATGCTGGGACGGTACCTTCTGACAGGCCACGGCCGCTTCCTTCCACATCCTTGCCCAGTTTCATTCACCATCATTCATTTCATCTCTCATTAACTCCTCTCATGAGGTTGGCGTCAGGAAGGGCATCCGGCCGTAAAAACCATCGCCACACCGACTTCCATCGCATCTCATCCTCGACCCCGTTGGAAAACGGGAATAATAAGGGGTAGACATACATTATTATCTATATATTTAAAACACTAAGGTGATTTTTGTAACATCGAGATTGTGAAAACGACTTAACCGATTTGCTGCGTAAGACATTCTAACGAAAGGTCTTGGCATGCAGATTTGCAGAGTTTCTTTAAAAGGAAAATATATGTTACGGTATATTTTTAAATTTATAAACAAAATTGCAAAATTATTGGCCCTAGCGCATGCTCAGAATCAGCTTGGTCATGACAGACATGGCGGATGTTCGCCGCGTTTTAATGTGCGAGTTATTTCTTTGCTATTAGTATACTTTTAGCATTCCCGTAAACTATGGAATTCTCCGCGATTTACGTTGCCATAGAATTATAAAAGACGGAAAATGTTAAAGAACGTATACTAACTGTCGAGTGTGTAGGCTATATTGCTTACCTAACGTAATATTGCTTTATTTCACCAGTGATTTGGTTGCTCAGGCGGTAGCATTGCGAATTGTAAACTTAAGCGTTCTGAAATGTGGTGGGTTCGGTTCCCACCTCCGACGTGTTTTTTTATTTCTGTATTCTTCTTGCTTGCCATTCATATTACGTAGACTAATCATACTTTTTTTTTTTAAATTCCCGTAAAGTAACGAATTCTTCGCGATTTACGTTGACATCTATATATTTAAAACAGGCGTTTTCTTTTGCAAATCGCCAACATCTCCCCACTGGACCGATGTTTATGAAATGTGATTTTGATCACTGTTGTTATTTTAATTCAACTATTATTAGTATTTCATTTCATGAAGTCAACTTGCTCATAATGCTATTCGCCCATATACAAAAATTATGCTGTCTACAATCCGCCAGCAACTTCTACAAGGCGGATTTTCATGCTGTTTGCTTTAAATTAAAGATATATATTTGTACATTCCGCATCATT
This sequence comes from Meconema thalassinum, assembly GCA_946902985.2. Classification (NCBI taxonomy): domain Eukaryota; kingdom Metazoa; phylum Arthropoda; class Insecta; order Orthoptera; family Tettigoniidae; genus Meconema; species Meconema thalassinum. Next base: position 1,168,753,589 of record OX336389.2, read on the forward strand.
ACGTTTTTTCCATTTATAGATACCAGTTTAAAGGAGTTTGTCATTATTCAGGCAATGGTTTCTTCTGGCCTCACACATCACTTTCAAGAACTACAATCAGTTCCAGTAACTGTCAACAGATGGAAGCACCTTTGCATCGATATATTTAAAATACTATGACATGGCACATTTGGTTATTTATGAGAAAATCAGGGGAATATATTCTATGATATTTCCACCATATGTATACTGGAATAATATTATAAAATAAGGGAAGTGCTGAATGTGTAAGTTGTTTATGTACCTTAAAATTGCGTTTACTACCCAATGCTTCTGTGGTCTTTGTAGTAGCGTTCTAGACTGCGAGTTGCCTATATTATTATGCATCGTCGAGGAGTTCGAATCCCATATTTGATGCATATTTTATTTTTATTGCCGTATTCTTCTTTCTTTGCTATTGGTATACTTTTAGCATTCCCGCAAACTAAGGAATTCTCCGCGATTTACGTAGCCATATACTTTTAAATTATTAAAGAAAAAAGTAGTTTTCCAGGCACTCGCGCGTGTCCACAATAGCTTTCGCCATGAGAGACAATTGGCAAACATAATTCGTTTGATGGGCTTCGACATCGTGGTCACTCAGCTCCGTGTACTATGGTGTGTATAATTTTCTCTGATAACCTGTGTTATTGTGACGGCTGCATTAATGTGTGTATTTGTTATTAAGGTGGGGAATGGCAGAGAGACGGCCGAGGCCGTAAGTTAGGAACCATCCCGGTGTTTGCCTGGAGTGGAAGTGGGAAGCCACGGAAAACCTTATTCAAGATTTTTGAGGTGGGAATCGAATCTTCCTATTCTTAGTTATGCCTCAAGAGACTGAGTGTGCCCCGTTTTTCGCCCTCAGACCAGAATGAAATTTCTTGGCAGAGCAGAGAATGGAACCCAGATCTCCGGGGCGATAGCCAAGAATGGGTGGATTCCCATGTGTTAGTACGAATTTGTCATTCACGGGACATAGAATTCTAAAACTGCCTCCATTAGGGTGACTGCTGAAGTGAATCTAGGCCTATGCTCATTCCAGTAGTTGGCGAAGTGATTCTATGCTTCCTTGAAAAATGTACTGGCATGGAAACGCAAATGATTGTACCTATAACAGGTAGAGATGAAAAGATTAGCTCAGGACAGGGAGGCATAGAACACTGCATCTAACCAATCAAAAGACGGAAGACTCTAGCAACATAACAGGTGATGGAAATTGCTTATTTAGAGCAGTTTCGTACTGTTTATATCAAAATGAAGAACGTCATCCTGAGCTACGTTTTCAAGTTATTTCGAAAATTTTCGCTGGCAGGAATATTTATAAGGATTTTATTATAGGCGATCAGTCTCATCGCACTCTCCTCAGCAACCAACTTGAGTATGAAAGTCAGTGGACAACGAATACACTGGTCATGTTAAACTTCATTGTATAAGCCAATTGTTTATTGATTAATTCTTTGTTTAGAGTACTGAGTCTAACTACGCCGTTGATTTCGGCAATCGAAGTATTATTTGGCATTTAATATTTTGCGGCTCCGTTGATGCAGGACACTATAGTGTTATCGAATATGACGTTAATTTGGGGAGAAATGCTACTATAAATAAACCCATTCGACGAAAAAGAACATTGGCCTCAAAATAAGTGGGAAATTGGAGAAAATACGAAGCCACTTTTAAAATCCAATATAAATAGGCAATTTCAGAAACAATTCCAGATATTATGCAGTAGAGTGTAAGGTCCTTGACGATCAAATGTAAACATTGTTCTACATTGTATTTCTCTTGCGTGAAATCTACGCTTGGTTACTATGGCCTTTTCTATTGTGATGGTAAAATTGATCTGCTGGAATATAACATATTTGACAGCTGGAACAATTTTTCACTGGAGATATCTCAAGAAATTTCAGAGTGAATATTTGGCAGTACAAGAATGCTTTGCCCTTCGTTTCCTTTGGTGCCAATGTTACCGTGCCACATGAATACGGCACTTATTGTGTTAAAATTTTGAAATTGCACATCATCGCATTTCTTCCTTAGTCTATATTCCAAAAATATAAGCGACGATTCTTACGGTCAGTTTTATATATTAGACTCCTCGGAAGGTAATCAAGTCCGATCTGTGAATAAAGCGAATTCTTGCTCAGGGAGCGTAACCCCTACATTCACCTCTAAATTAATTTGCAATCCAGCACGATATTCGAATGGCAAGGCTCATAATATGGAATGAAGCCCAAATGGCAAATATTCATTCATATTGTACGTAACGACATTATTTCTTTTTGTGGGACAGTTATTGTTCTTGGAGGAGACTTCAGGTACGTATTGCCCGTTGTGCCGCATGCTTCTCGCCAAACAGTTACTGTATCAAATACTCTTCTCTTTGGACCTTCTCCAAAATACGCCGCTTATATAAAAATACGCGATCGAAACCAGATGAAATGGAATTTTCTAATTTTTTCCTACATGTTAAAAACAACTACTCCTTTGTGGATGGTGAGCAATCAAATGTTACTGAATTACCAGTTAGAATTTCAACGCATGAGGGTATCGTGACAGATTTACGGCGAAACATTCACTTCTGCGAAGGCTATAATAAATTTATCGAAAGTTCGCTTTCTTACACCAAAAAATAAACAATATAATGATATTAATTTAAAAGTCATTGAACGTATATACAGTAGTTCAAATACATACATCAGCGTTAACAGATTAGATACTGAAGATGAAAGCCAGCTACTTCATTTCCCTACAATAGAATTCTTCAATTCCTTGGAATTCAGTGATTCGCCTCCACATACCCCAAACGTTTGAGCAATAGTTATGCTCCTTAGACATCTGAACGTTTCCCAAGGACTCCAATATGGAACCATATCAATTGTAAGAAATATGTACTGTAAGAAATTGCTTGGATTCGGATATAATAAGTGCAGTAGTCTAATATTAGTCAGAGAGCTCAAATCCTACGACTTGATTTAACACCTTCCGATAAAACACTTACAGGTAGAGTACATTATATTTTTACAGGCAACAATTTCCAATTCGGTAGGCATGCTTTACCACCATCAATAAAGCTCAAGGAGAAACTCTGGAAAGTATAGGTCTCTATTTACCTCATCAAGTTTTCAGTCATGACCAGCATTATGTTGCAATGTCGAGGGTGCAATCTTTTGACGACCCTAAAGTTGCAATAGTGCCAAAAAGTTACCGTACAAAGAATGTAACGTGTATAAGAAACTTCTTAAGTAGATATTTTTTCTATTGTCCGTCATGTTTTGACGGGTTTCAACTAGTTATTATTATTATTATTATTATTATTAACGTGTCGGAGTGCTGATATTAGGACCAGGACTCAAGGGGATCGTGTCTGTTAATGAGTTAAGTGGTGCGTGCCCTATGCGTGTGTGGGCCTGGGATCAGCGCTAATGATCTCTTCCCTTAGCAGTAGTAATATATACATGCATATTAAACTCGCTGCAGGGCGCACTCCACCAACATAGCTCAGTCGGAAAGGTTGTGATCAGATCCTCAGTCTAGTGAGTGCATCCAGATCTTGTCGAGGATCCTCATGAAGTTTGCAAAGATAAACTGGTAGTTCCGCAAGGAACTAAACCGCCTATTTTCATATGTTAAACTGGTCCTTTATTTCAAAATGAATTGTCAGTTGAACATCTCATGGCGTAGTGGCTATCATTTTTGGCTGTCACCCATGAGATCTGGGTTTGATCCCGGTTCTGCCACGATATTTAGGCTAATTGTGGTCTGAGGGCTGGATCTCAGCCTCATGTGGCGGAACTGAGACGAGATGGGATCGAATCACAGCTCAGTCTACTTAAAAGTGGTTGTCCGTGATTTCCCACTTCTAGTTCAGCCAAATGCCAGGATGGTTCCTAACTTAGGGCCACGGCCGCCTCCTTCTCAATTATCGTCTGAATTACAAATGCCCGCAGAGTAATCATGTGGTGGCCTATTATAAACATTGGACAACGAATTCAGATGAACATATCGAACTGATACTCATTATCTCAAACTCTTAAACCTTTGTATATGTCTACCTAATTAAAAAGCAGGCTACACATAGGCCTTCGGTAGACATAAAAGTTAAAATTTGAAGGAGCAATACTATCTTAATGTGGTGTTGGAATTTACCTCGAAAGGAGCAATCAATGTTGGGTTTGATGTACCTCCCACCAGTTCACCTCCATCCTTCAACGAATATCTGTTATTATTATTATTATTATTACTATTATAATAATTATCATTATCTTATCATCATTATTGAGAACTAAACTATGTTTACACCTCGTCATATTGTTACTTACTGAAGTTTTCACAACTAGTTTCATTACCACGTGCTAGCTTCGTCAGGTGGACGGTAATGACTGCGCTCCGCTTCAGCTCATAGCGGACATGACGTCACGGCTTATCTCCTCAGTGTTGTCTGGAGTTCATGGTTCGATCCCAGAGACTTCTTCTGTCACTATGTTAGGGCTGCGTGTTGTACCAGTGAGTGGATTGTGTTCCCTTGGCTTCAGTATAAGTCACCAAATGCCACTCAAGGTGTATCTATTATCCCCGTTCATATTGGTTGAGGGCACTATAATACTACAGCTTCAGTCACGAGGCGTGGCATATAACTAGCTTCACATTTTCTGAAATTTGGCAGAGTTTTACGGTCCTTCCAGTATGTCCTATGTAGACCTGATCAAATTCGATGCACGAAACACTGTACACTCCAGGTTGCTCGGTGACTGGGACCGTATCTTTCACACTGTACTTCAACTGTCCAATCTTTTTTAGAAGTCGGAACCTGATGGTAATGTTGGTTTTCATTAGGGTTCGGGCAATGCGATTTGTAACACTGCACCGTGGGCATTTGGCAGTAGCTGTAGCGGTTCTGGTGAAGTAGGGTTTAGTATAACGTGACATGTCAGTGTGATGTAGGCCTAGAATTAGAGCCTGTGACAGAATCTCAGGTTGGAATAACAATCATAGAACTTAAAGAAGCCATGTTTCTGTGTTGCCTACGTAGCCTAGTAGAATAATTGCTTTCCAGTCGGCGAACACGTTAATGTGCCCGATTAAATTGGGGGGAGAATATGACTTACCTACTCAACTCTGGTAGCCTGGAAAATAAATACATGGATTGTTTATAAACCTTTTCACACTACTCGAAAGAGATTGTTTATTTTAGGATTATATGCATAGGGCTGAGAATGGAGAGATAGAGAGAAAGAGAGAGAGAGAGAGAGAGAGGGGGTAGTTGGTTGACATGTTTCGTTCGTCGGGTGAACATCATCAAATCTTGTTCACTTAACGTGGTTTAAGGTTTGGCGGATTATATATATATATACCGGTAGCATTTATATACAACTTAGGCACAAATATTGAGTCTTAAAAATATTATGGCGTATCAATCACTTTGTCGCCTCCGTAGCGTAGCGGTCAGCATGCTTAGCTGCCGCCCCGGAGGTCCTGGGTTCGATTCCCGGCTCTGCCACGAAATTTGAAAAAGTGGTATGAGGACTGGAACGGGGTCTACTCAGCCTCGGGTGTTCCAAATGAGTAGAGGGGGTTCGATTCCCACCTCAGCCATCCTCGAAGTGGTTTTCCGTGGTTTCCCACTTCGTCTACGGGCAAATGCCGGGATGGTACCTTCTTCAAGGCCACGGCCGCCTCCTTCCCTCTTCCTTGCCTATCCACCCTGACCTTCCATTTCCTTCCCTCATGAGGCCCCTGTTCGCTTTGCAGGTGAGGTCGCCTGGGCGAGGTGCCAATCACACCTCACCAGTTGTATCCCCTCCGATTAGATGTTCCCAGCTCTCGGACACTGCCCGTAGAGGCGGTAGTGGTGAGTTCCCTCGCTGAGTCCGTGGGTTCCACCAACCTGGAGGGTAAACGACTAAGAAAAGAAGAAAGATCAATCACTTTACTTGTGTTTCGTTTGTCTTAGCTGCCGCCCCGGAGGTCCTGGGTTCGATTCCCGGCTCTGCCACGAAATTTGAAAAAGTGGTATGAGGACTGGAACGGGGTCTACTCAGCCTCGGGTGTTCCAAATGAGTAGAGAGGGTTTATGTAAATATTGCTTTTGCCTTTTTTTTTGCCGTGGCTTAGAATGCCTCCGTGGCTTAGGATGCCTCCGTGGCTTAGGCGGCAGCACGCCGGCCTCTCACCACTGGGTCCGTGGTTCAAATCCCGGTCACTCCACGTGAGATCTGTGCCGGACAAAACGGAGGCAGACAGGTTTTTCTTCGGGTACTCCGGTTTTCCCTGTCAAAATGTCATTCCAGCAACACTCTCCATATCATTTCATTTCATCTGTCATTCATTTAATCATTGCCCCAGAGGAGTGCGTCAGGCCTCGGCAGCCGGCACAGTCCATATCCTCGCCGCTAGATGAGGGCTTAATTCATTCCATTCCTGACCTGGTCGGAGACTGGAAGCAGGCTGTGGATTTTCAACACTATTTATATTGTTAAGACATACAAACACCTTGATGCAATTACCTAAATGCTGACGTGGAACATTGATTTGGAGAAACCTTTCAGTGCCATCCGCTATTTAACACTGTCCATTGCGGACTGACTCGTTATCCGCTGTGCATCACAGTCGGAAAAGATATTCATTCATTTGTTTATTTATTTATTTATTTATTTATTTATTTATTTATTTATCTAGTAATGTAGTATTCAGTTGCAAGAAAATGTTTATTCCAAAATATTGGCTAAATATCAACAATCGAAAATGCCCAAACATCTGAAAGAGTAATGCTATATCCCTGAGAAAATCTTGAACTGATTGTTAGTTCTAAAGAAATAAAAATGTTCAGTATTTCAACATAAATAGAAATTATTATTTTACTTATTTTTAACTGGGGTGGGTTCTAGTACTGAATTCAATAGCACATCATTTTACAGCCAATTAATAGGTTACCCTAGGTTGTGTAAAATTTGTTTAAGGGGTATATAAGATGTTGTGTCGAAGAATTAAAACACTGTAGTCTACATATTTTCTACTGGGGGCTGGTCCTCAAAATATTTGAGAACAAAATTGGCGGGCTACTGTCTTGAGAACCACTGCAGTCTTGTACAGAAAGCGATGACTCCCGTTGCCCTTTCGCTATATTCGTTTGGAATAATTTACGTTAGTTATTTACACAATACATTCCATTTCTGATTCCTGCTTTCTACCCCGGCTGGAGTGTAGTTTATCTGGACTTTCTCAACGTATAACGCCAAATGACTTACACTGTATGCCTTGTAATGACTTTGTAAAATACGTACGTTTCTTAGTCCCCAAGAAGAAGGCTTCGAATGAGTGAAATAATAGCAACAAGTAATGCTGGGTATGTAAGAGGCGATGGCAAAAAGGAAAGTATGAAATAAGTAGCATAGCGGAACTCAAGAAAGTTGACTGTGGTGAGCAGAACAATAACCTGTTGGTGGAATGAATGTAGAACAACGCACGGGGGTCATTGCTGTCTTCTCGAGGTTAGGTGTTGAGACATTACATGCACTACCTCACAAAAACATTGCCTAAGAATACAGCAACAAACAAGGGATGTTTCAAGTTTTTAATTTTTTAAATATATAAATTAACTGTAAGCCAGAGAATTGCAGTGATTGAAATGTTAACGTTACAAGAGGCGATATTTCAATAGGCGTACAGAAAATAAAACGTATCTTGTTATAATTTGCCAATTTTTTTATTGAAAATCATGTTTTCTCATATTTTTAGTATTCCATATGCTTAGTGTTTTAAAATGCTATTTTTTTATGAAAAACTTGCATTATCCCTCAAAAATAGGGAGGGTGTACATACAGATTACAGATAGTCTACGTACTATTTGCTGTAAATCAAAGCGTTTAGTGATGAATTTGAATTTAAATGTAATTATTTATGATTATTTCCTGATTGAAATAATTATACAAGTCTAAATAAAACAATTTGAAATTAACAAGAAACACAGCAGGATAATTACTCTTGAAATTACATCAATTTAGTTTGTTTTTTCTCTCTTCAAATGCAATTAGTTTAGACTACCTCCAAGTGTACTGGCTGGTATTCTTGGTTGTCACCCCGGAGTTCCGGGTTAGATTCCCGGCCCTGCCAAGAAATGTAACAAATGGCACTGAAGAGAGAATAGCTTAAATGTTGTGACAACCCTCTCCTGCTAATACACCTAGACTGCTCACCTAAAGATCTCAGGCTAAAATCCCGGAATCCTTCATGGACACAAGGAAGGAAGTTGGTCCAAGAGCAGTTTGAAGTGAATGAAGTTTGGCGCAACGAGTGGCTGAATTCAAATCCAGACAGATTAGGTCTTATCTCGGATCCAATTAAGCAACCCCCTGGTATCGACCTTCTCAGGAAAATCATGACGTCGCTGAACCGTATAAGAACTCAACACGGTAGATGTCAGTTCTGGAAGCACAAATGGAAAATTGCCGAGAATCCTTTCTGCAACTGTGCAGATGTTTCGCAGACCATCAGTCACATCGCTATGGATTGCCCACTCCGAACGTTCAATGGTACAATGAAGGAGATTCATCAAGCTAATGATGAAGCTGTAGAATGGTTAGAGAAATTAGACATCCAGCTCTAGCAACACTGAAGCTACTTGCAGATCAAGATCTCAAACTGTATACATTTACTTGTAAATACTGTATATGTAAATAATTGTATATTGCATCTTCATGCCATATGAACTATAATATATACAGGGTGTATCTTAATTATACCGACAAAAAAACCAGGGACGCTCTGGGTGTTATGTAAAAGACGATGCCGTAATCGGATTGGCGGAGAAAAATTTTCCCTCCGAGAAAATGAGGTTACTTTGTTACTTCCGGGCGCGCGATTCAAATCTACGAACTTGCCGTATTTGCTGAGCTAGAGAGCAAGCCGCTGGCCACCGCTGTGCTTCAAGCAAGGGAAGGGAGTGTGATAGAAGGTGACAGAGATATGCTGGCGGGCATGCGCAAGTTTCCTCGATCGCCTCGGCTTGCCGCATGCCCGCCAGCATATCTCTGTCTCCTTCTATCACACTCCCTTCCCTTGCCTGAAGCACAGCAGTGGCCAGCGGCTTGCTGCCTGGATCAGCAAATACGGCGAGTTCGTAGATTTGAATCGCACGCCCGGAAGTAACAAAGTAACCTCATTTTCTCTGAAGGAAAAATTTTCTCCGCCAATCCGATTGCGGCATCGTCTTTTACATAACACGCAGAGCATCCCTGATTTTTTTTGTCGGTATAATTAAGATACACCCTGTATATATAAAAAGGTGTATTTTGTTTCTCCCATATTTGTGACAGTAATGTGACGTGAATGCGTGTGCGCTTACAAACATGGCAATTGTCGTTCAATCAGCAATAAAACAACACATATTTAAGTAATTTAGCTCATATTTCCAGTACAAGTGTAGACTCCCGGTTCACTACTCCTTTACAATTACCCTTTAGGCACACCTCCCCCCTAACCTCTTATGTGAGCGAAATTTACCATCTAACGTAACAATGAATACATGTGTAATATTATGTTTTTATATGAGACTTGTGTATTAAAAGAAGGACGGGACTGTTGATACTCACTGCCTTGATAAAATTTATCAACAATATTTGTCCTAAGAATGTCTTTTATCCATTTGTTTCCACTTCAATTCAATGGTTTAGTCGACCATGCGATATACACACAACTAGCAACTGAATACAAATCACTTAACGTCAAAATTTACTGTGTTGTGACATGAGTCTCAAATGCCCATGCTATCGTACATTACTTAATTCCTGCCGCTCCTTCCGGAGTATAGGGCCTTAGCGAAATTTCTCCACGCAGTACGTTTCCTGGCCATTCTCTTCACGTGACTCCAGTTCTTGTCCACCTCTGCAATTTCATTTTCGATCGTCCTCTTCCAGGTCTTCTTAGGTCGACCTCGCTTCCTGGCGCCTTGAGGATTCCAGTCTAGCGCCGCCCTCTCAATAGCTCCGTCCGGCTTCCTTAGTGTGTGACCAATCCAGCGCAATTTCCACTCCTTGATCTGGATGCTAATCGGTTGTTGATTGGTGATGGTCCAAAGATCTTCATTTGAGATTATGTCCGGCCACCTCACATTCATGATGCGACGCAGACATCTGTTAATGAACACCTGTAGCTGGTTGTTGATCGGTTTTGTGACTTTCCACGTTTCACAGCCGTAGAGAAGAATCGACTTTACGTTGCTATTGAAAAGGCGGAGCTTGGTCTTCCTGGAAATGTTTCTATTTCTTCAGATGGGGTAGAGCTGGACAAAGGCACCATTTGCCTTCCTGATACGGCTTCGAACATCTTCCTCTGCTCCCCCATCATTTGTGACTATACTTCCAAGGTAGAGGAAGGACTCAACTCGCTCATTGTCCTTTCCGTTGACTGTCAAACTAGTCGTGATGTCAGAATTTATCCTCATCTCTTTGGTCTTGTTGGTGTTGATCATCAGTCCTGCACGTTCTGCTTCTCCCTGCAACCTCCCCAGCTTATCTTCTATGTCTCGGTACCGTTGTGCCATAAGACAAATGTCGTCTGCGAAATCCAGATCTTCAAGCCTGTCATTTATACCCCATTGAATACCCCTCTTACGTCCTCCCATTACCTTCTTCATCACACTATCCAGGACCAACAGGATCAGAGCGGGGGAAAGGACACACCCCTGTCTCACTCCGGAACTGACCTTTATCTTTTCTGTTAATTTGCCTTCGTGAAGAACCTGGCACTCATACCCTTCGTACATCTCTTCCATGATTCTGATGATCTTTGTTGGAATTTTATATTCCTCGAGGGTCTTCCACATGATTCTTTGATTTACGGAGTCGAAGGCTTTCTCGAAGTCAACAAATGTGAGGTAAAGGGTATTCCGCCACTCCACACTCTGCTCCAGGATGATTCGGAGGGTGTTGATGAGATCCACACAGCTGCGATGTTGTCGAAATCCAGCCTGTTCCTTCCGAAGCCTTTTTTCTACGCAGTCTTTTATACGATTCAGGATAACTCTCGCCAGCACTTTGCTTGGAATGGACAGCAAGGTGATACCCCTCCAGTTGTTACAGTTTGTGGTGTCCCCTTTCTTCGGCAACTTGACTATCAACCCCTTCTTCCAGTCGGTTGGTATTTTCTCCTCCTTCCAGATCTTCTCCAACAGCGGGTGCAGCAGATCGATCGTAATATCCAGGTCTGCTTTCAGTACTTCCGCTGGGATATTATTCAGACCTGGTGCCTTCCCGCATTTCATCTGCTTCAACGCTGTCCGTATTTCGCCCCGAGTTGGGGAGTCGAGGCTGATGCTTGGGTCACTTTCTGCTTCCTCTTCATCTTCTCCTCGCTGCTTACTTTCTGGTCCTCTATCTCTATTAAGAACCTCCGCAAAGTGTTCTCTCCATCTTGTCAGCTGCTGTTCACACGTCGTGAGGATCTCGCCCGTCTTGTTCTTCACAGGCCTAGTTTTATTAAAACCTTTCTTCGAAAGCATCTTTGTGATGCCATAGAGCTCCTTAACGTCCCCCCTTCTTGCCGCTTCTTCTGCTTTCTCCGCCTGCTCATCAATCCACCTCCTATGATCCTTCCGTACACTCCTCTTTACCTCCCTGTTTGCTGTTGAATACTTTCCTTGTGTGAGAGCCTTCTGCTGCCTAGTCTTGTCTTGCAGGTGTTGAGCTTGGCCTTAATCTCCTTCCTATAATTTATCTTGTCCCAGGTCTGATCGGATATCCATTCTTTCCGCACATGATACATGATACATGATATATAAATAATCACTGACTCGTTCATTCATCAGTAGAAACGTATAACGCTTTTTGTCTTTACTGTTATTCCCACCGCCCCTGCCGTCTCGATATTTTTACACTGCCTGCTCTATGCTACTAGTTTAACACAGGAAGGCGCGAATATCAAAATATGTTTGTTCTAGTCGCCATATGAGTGCAGTCGTAGATGCAGTTTGAATTATTGATGCCTGCACGCGTGTGAAATTTTAGCTAATTCAAATTTAATATAATTTGCATACAATGTGCATCAGTAAAGTACAGAGTTTAAGTCTCACTTTCACAGAATTGCGTCAGACATTTCTCTGCGTTTGCAAGTCCTTACATGGTGTCTGTCTCATGGGCTTCCACAAAGTTTGCACACGCATAGTTCATCTGGTTGTTGGTAGATGTCTTTCGCGTAGATCTGGTCGTAAAAACCATGCACCGCAAAGCGCGTCCTTGCATCCAGTACTGTGAAGTCATAGCGTCCGTCGTGTGAAATTCGTTCCAAATGTAATTTCTCTTCGCGGTCATTAGATGTTGTTAGACACCATTAAAATCATGTTTCAACAACCCGTTCTTTCAATTAAATATATATTTTCCACTGCAATACGCATAATATAACGCTTAATTTTATAACGTCTGAGTAATTAAACAACAATAAATATAAAGAAAATCAAGCAAACAATATAGGCTATATATGTGTATAGATTTCGATCCCCGGCCGACTTCGTAACAGACGAATACTCTACCACTGAGCTAAAGATGCCCATATTACTACACCGTTATTAATCGACTTACATACAACGTCTTAGCAAATAATGACTTTAACTAAACGATTTCTTCAGTGCAGTATATATTTTTCATTATCAACCATTTCATACAAAGTTTATAGTATGTCTATCAGTAAGTTATATTGCATGCGACATACTGAAACTACTGAAATATAGCTCAGGCACGGGAGATGAACTGCCATCTTGTCTTGTAGCCGAGCCGGCTCAGTTTTTGAAGTCACTGATACAGTTTAATGTTACTCACGTTACGCATTATAATGGTTGCATAATTCACACGGCCACCACCCTGAAATGGTATGGTCGATGGCCTAGTAGTTTGGGCATAAGATACGTTCCATATGAAGGTTTGGTTTCACCAAATTTGGTAGAGATACGATGATTAGTTTAGTCGTAATTTGATTTTAAGTTTTTAACATTTGAATGGCCGCCATTTTGTTCAAGATGGCGGTGATATAAAACATGACAATGAGGTGTCCTTTGCTAGTGCTACCTCTGTACACAATTAGTTCAATTCGTTTTCGTCATGTTTGAATTGATAGGTGGGGACAGACATACAGAGTACACACACTCATACACACACACAGACAGACACACGAAGTTTTGGCCCTGTATAGATCTCATGTCTACTTTCATTTTTTACAGAAATAGAAAGTAGGCTAAAAATAACATTAAAACACATGAGAAAATTGGCGATTTATGTAGAAATTATAAAGAAAAGCTGGACAGACCCATTTTAACAAGAGTTGAGAGAGTCAACAGTACTATCCAACTGTAGTTAATAATGATGGTGATTCTTACTGTTGCTTTAAATCTGTAACATCTTGGTCATAGGACCCAGGTGATAAGAATGTTTATAGTAATGACTAATACTACTACTAATACTAATACTCCTAAGGCCGAACTCAGAAGAGGTGAGTTCGATTCCTACCTCAGTCATCCTGAGAGTGGTTTTCTGTAGTTTCTCATTTCCACTCTAGGCAAATGTCAAGATGGTACTTAAATTAGGGCTATGGCCGCATCCTAACTATACCCTAGCCCAATTACGAAAACAAACACTAGCACAGCCGTCACAATAACACAGATTATCAGATAGATTCCACACACATCAAGCTGCACAGGGCTACATGACCACGATGTCGCAAAGCCTCTAAGACGATTCAACAACAAAACAACACTTCTTACCAGCCCTCATGTCAGATATTAAATGTCTGACTGACGGGAGAACAAGCGTGCTACCCTTACACTACAGGGCCGACAATAATATTATTAAAATTTATAATAATAATAATAATAATAATTACTTGGGGCTGGTAAAGCCTATTAGATGGCAATGGCAGGTAGTACTTTGACCATACCGAGTTTCATTGAAATCGCTCTAGTCGTTTAGATTTTATTAGGGACACACACACACACACACACACACACATGCAAAAGATTGAAGGAAGTCTCGCTGCTTGATGTTGTCATTCCGAATACGCAAAACCTGCAGGATAAATATGCTGAAAATGAGGTGACGGAGCCTATCAGGAGGCTATGGCAGGTCAAGAGAATTCGAATTGTACAAATAGTCATTCCAAGCACTGGTGTGGTTCCCAAACATCTTCTGCAAGGGCTAAAAGAGCTTGATCTGAACTCTAACTTAAATAAATTAACACAGAAGACAGTGATATTGGCTACAACTAGGATATTTCGTAAATTCATTGGAATTGATGCATTAATTCAAATCGATCTGCATAATTGCCGTGCATTTTACCAGACAATGAATTGAGAATAACTGTGCTAAAAATAATAAAATAATAATGCCATGGGTTTAACGTCCATTTTAACTGATGTGGCTTTTTAGAACAATAAAGGCATAGCATTTGTTTCAGTGTTTTGTGCCTGAACCCAATGCATTTTGTGCAGCCCTGCACTGCAGAGCGTTTATAGGAAATTGAAGTGAATGTCTGTCATTCTGCTAGTACAATATGAATATGTTCGGTTTTTGGTGTTTACAATGGTATTGGTGGGGGACGGAAGGTAGGGAGAAATCAGCGGAAGAACCAGAACTTGACCTGGGGCAAGTGTCGTGAAAGGACTGTGCGATGGAATGACAAGATAAGAAAGATGAACACGGAAGATTAGCTGGCGCAATTCGCCAACATTGAACTCCCTAACCAACCAAAACAAAGTTAATAAACTTGTCAGAGATCCTGTGGTGATGTTAGGCGATGCATATTATTGATGTGTAACATCTTTCCGCTCGGTTGCTGGATAGTTTTGTGGGAGTGATTTTGAAAAATGGGGATGGAAGTGGATCGGAACGATCGAGCTGGCAGTGGTGGATCAAACGGAAGTATGCACTGCCCGCTCGATCGATCAAACGGAAGTGTACTAGCTAGCAGTGGTGGACAACGGAATTATGCACAGCCCGCTCGATCGATCAAACGGAAGTGTACTAGATGGCAGTGGTGGACAACGGAAGTATGCACTGCCCGCTCGATCGATCGAATGAAAGTTTGCCCGAGCTGGCAGTGGTGGATCGAACGGAAGTATAAGACGCACTGCCAACTCGATCGATCGATCCAGCTGGCACTGGTAAGAGAAACGATCAGCGCGCGGTGTCGAAAATTGATACCATGACACACTCTCGGCCATGTGGAATGTAAGTGACATACTGAACGTAAAACGCTCATGCGAACTCTGGTGTCAAGTGATTTAAACAAATGACATGGTACATGTTCGAAGTCTTCGTATCAGTATTTAAATGGTAAAATGCCTTAATATCAAACATTATAAGTAGTCGGCATTGCATTGGCATAAGGCATTTTAAACTCAATGTCACTCAGGAACATTATCGAAAGAAGCAAAATATAAATGAAACTTAATTCCGTAATGCAGTATTATTGGAACGTGTAAATAAGTCACCATCTTGTGCACAATATTTGCGTAGTCGAAATAGCCGTGGGGTTATTGCGTATGACTGTGAATCTAGAGATCTTGGGTTCGAATCCTGGGCGGGGTAGATATTTCTGCTAGTGCTGGTGGAAGCTACAAATCATCTAATAAAATGAGTTCCGTATTATAAACTACAATATCTGTAAAACACTCCCTTTTACAATAGATTAATATTTGTGCCAATAATAGACTCCTATAAAATACCGGTGTATCAACAATTTCACGTGAGGTTTCTTCTATGTCAGATGTTACACATCATATGCGACTACTGTAAGGCTCGTAATTTTTATTATTTTATTATTAGGCTAGTATTATAATAATTATTGCTAGGGCTCAGAGTTTTAGGTAAATACATATTTCTTAAGTGCTGTAAATACATATTTTCTGCTTTTAGGTAACAAAACTACTTTTATGTTAATACATTTTTAGCCTATTTTCATTTATGAAATAAAATAGGCTTATGAGCAGGGGCGAGGCGCCCATTAGGGCGCTGAGGCTCAGCCTATCCGTAAACATACTTAAATTAGTTTTCTTCCTGTGTTATTGGTGCTTTTCGATTGATATTTCAAATATTATATATTTGAACTCGCGCTGTCTAGCGCTGTGTTTGCTCACAATCAAATCAACCAATAGCTATTCACCTCAACTCAGCCTGGCGCACGCAGACGCAGTAGCAATTACTTAAGTGGCGGGGCGAAGAGGGGGTGTATCTTTTAAACGTGTGCGTTAAGGCTTGCCCAAGGACCTGGAGGGAGAAACCCCACATCGCTGGTTGTAAGTAACTGCTGCAATCTAGGGGTGTTTGGCAGAACTAAGACAGCACAGTATAATGAATGATACTGGTTCCTGTGTTGTAAACGACTTTAAATGCAAGAAATGCAAGATGGCATAATTTTCTGACATGAAAAATTATTGAACATGGACATAAATCTGAACAGGACCCAGACAAACGCAAAAAAGTGAATTTAAGATAAATCTCATTATGTGTTACTTTAAAATACATAACTTAACTTGCAGAATTATATTTGTTTTTGAATGTGCTCTTTCGACATGTTGGCAGTCCCGGTTACACGGTAAATGATACGAATCTGTGTAGCCTATTACCAGTGTGAAATGTAAGTGCAGTGAAGTGTGTTTCTATTAATCTATTTGTATCTTACTGTGTGGTGTGTTTGTGTTACAGTGTAGTTGAAAACAAATAGTAGGCATCAATACGCTAATCTACACGGCACATGCGTTTCAATGGATGCATTCAATACAACTCAAGATCCTTTGAATTTTCTTATTGAAAATCCAACATTTTTTTCTCAACTCTCTTTGGAGGAAAAAATCCTGGTGAAAGAACGGAAGTCCACGCCAAGCTTGTCACTTCAGAAAACCGATGGAAAGTTTGTAAGACGGTTTCAGAGACAATGGTACGAGTCGAAACCATGGTTGAGTGGTAGTGCTACCCGAAATAGATTATTTTCTTTTTATTGTGTGCTTTTTGCTAAAGACAATTTAGAATTGGGCACAAGAGGGGTTGGTGAGGAAAGTCTTAAAAATTTTCTTTCTAAGGCAAAAAAAAACATGAGTGTTCAATTTCACACATCACAGCAGCTGTTAAATATAATCATTTAGGTACCGCTAGAATTGACCAAGCACTTTCTGAGGCGATGTGTCTTGCAGCTCTGAAACACAATGAAAAAGTCGAGCGAAATAGGAATATAATGAAAAGACTGATTTCAACTCTCTGTTTCCTGGCGCGGCAAGAGTTAGGTCTCAGAGGTCACGATGAATCTGAGACGTCTTTAAGCAAAGGCAATTATTTAGAATTATTGGATTTCTTGGCAGAGGAAGAACCATATATGAACGATCATTTATTATCCGATGGGGTATATAAAGGCACTTCCTCTGACACACAAAATGAACTACTCGAATGCATTACGGAAGTAGTTTAAGAACAGATTTTTAGTGAACTTGAAAATAGTCCGTTTATTTCTATAAAGGCTGATGAAACCACGGATGTCTCAACTACAAGTCAATTGAGCGTTATTTTCCGTTATGCCAATAACGAATCGGGAGAAATTGAAGAGAGATTCGTCGGTTTTTATGACATTTCAAAAGACCGAAGTGCTCAAGTTATAGCCGCTGTTTTGCTTGACGTCCTCAAAACCTGGAAGATCTCGAAAGGGAAATTAATATCCCAAACGTACGATTGATGCAGTGCAATGGCAGGTAAAAATGCTGGTGTTCACTGTATTGTAAAGCAAGAATATCCTCATGCCCTCTTCATCCGTTGCTACGCGCATCAATTAAATTTGGTTCTGCTTTATGCTTGTAAAACAATTACGCAAGTTAAGATTTTTGTAGCAAACCCCGCAGGATTCCATACTTTCTTTAGCCGTTCTAGTAAAAGAAGCGATCTTCTTAGAGCAAGGGGTTTCAAATTGCCAAGCTCATGTGAAACAAGATGGAACTTTCATTCGCGCGCTATTGCAACAATTATCCTTCACTATGCGGAACTAAAAGCCGCATTTCATGATATTATAGACAATGATGGATGGGATGATAATTCCTTACATCAGGCAATTGGACTCTGCAATATATTGAATGATCTGACGTTTCCTTTTTGCTGCAGCTTTATAATTTGATTTTTCAGCATACGGGTGTATTGTTTGACATCCTCCAAAGCAAAACCTTAGATATAAGACGTTGCAAGTACGAAATTGAAAATTGCACCAAGGCGGTTGACAAACTAAGATGTGAAGAAGTAGTTCTTGCCTGTATAGAGAAAGCTAACTCTCTACTAAATTCAGCAGGTGAACTTAAAACTACTCTAAATGAAGCAGGATCACAGAAATTGAAGAGACTTGCGTTTGAAATAGTTGTCACTATAGTAGTGAATATGGAAACCAGATTCCAGGACTTTCAGAAGCTAGATTTTACGGAATTGGTAGATCAGGAAAAATTTTTGTATTACAGTAGGCCAAATAATTTCCCGACATTTATTCTCGAAAAATTGTTTAAAGTGTAATAATTAAATACAAGTTTTTCGGGCTTGTAGGCCGTGGTCCAGACAGGATATCTCCCGAAAAACTTGTATTTAATTATGAACGCCGGCCGTGAAAGCCTAAGCTGTTTAAAGTGTATCCATTCTTCGATCATGAAAAACTGAGAGGAGAACTTATGTTCGTTTATAGTAGTGAGGATAAACACCTATCGCCTAGGGATTTACATTATACGCAATGGATTAAAAAATGTGCTCCCCGAGTTCGTGAAGCTACTTTCCTTGGTACTTGCAGTTCCGGCGACCACTGCTTCATGCGAAAGAAGCATGAGTACATTGAAACGTGTTTAAACGTACCTCCGCAACACAATGACGAACGATAGACTATCAAATTTGGCAATTTTGGCTATAGAGAAGAGAACTGTTAAATCTTCTTCCAAACGTCAAGAATTCATTTCTCGAGTTATCGACGTCTACGCCCAGAAAAAGGACAGAAGGATCGAACTTATCTACAAAAGAATTTAATGGTGAGTGATAATGTATTAATTTGCTGATGCTCATTGTCGAATTAGATTTAATTATTTGAAATAACACATCTGCTCTATTATGACTGTGTAAGTGAAGAATACAATTTAGTTGAGATAATTGTTCTATTTTATTTTTTTCCATACATGGTATGAGTACCTGTGTGTGCCCCATTAAATTAAAAAAAGGCCCGACCTCTGATGAGTTAAGGGACACTGGGGGTGGGGACACAGCCTTTCCAGTAGACTTAAGCTGTGCATTTTGAGGAGTTAGCACGTTTGTTACTTTCGGAATTCATTCAACTTCAGCCTACCCTACAAAAAATATCACGCTTCGCCACTGCTTATGAGATCACCATTTTTTCGTGTGTGTGTGTGTGTATGTGTGTGTGTGTGTGTGTGGGTGCGTATGTGTGTGTCACCCGAATAAAATCTAAACGGCCAGAGTGATTTCAATGAAACTCGGTAAGGTCATAGTACTATTTTGTTCGACCCCGACCGTGCCCTTCAAGATTTATTACATTTCACAAATCCAACATGGCGGCTGTGCGAAATATTTCATCGGCATTCTGTGTCTCCGAAACTATTACTGATATCACCCTGAAATTTTGTACGGTGATGAAGGGAACTAGGCTACTAGACGTTCACCTATGTGACTTTCAAAAACCAGTTAAGCACAAAACGAACATAGTGGCCAAGTGAAGTTGAATCATTTAGTTTATTGCAATTTTTGTGTTGTGTTTCTTAAAAGGAGGAAATTTCTATGGCTATGCCTCAAAAGCTATCTAATCCTAAAATAAAAACTTCGTCTGCCCTGTAAGGCGGAGTGTATATTACGGTATTCTGTTTCTGTACATCAGTTTGCAGCACTGCTTTTACCTTATCGCACTCATCATAAAAGTCGGAAGATTCCCTTGTTCATACTGCGATTTTTATCATATATCTGCACTTCCTCTCCCTGTACTCGAGACCAGATACCTAAGAAGCTATCTAATCTCAATATAAACATTGGTTGGCCTGTAACACAGAGTGTACATTAAGGTATTCTATTTCTGCACATCAGCTTGCAGCTGTGTGTTTATCGTATCGCAGTCATCATAGAAACCGGGCATTCCCTTGTCAATACGGCGATATTGCACCAGATATCTTCAGTTCCTCCTTCTGTATACGGGACCAGATCACTCACGTGCGTTAATTTCTGATGCTATGAAGTCGTGTTTTCTGCTGTTAATGTAAGACTGTATTGCAAGGCGATATCACTATGCCAAAAGTAAAAGGAACTCCAATTTATCGTTTGTAGCAGTACGTTGCAGAATTTAAGGATGTATTTAGTTCAGAAGGATACATTCTGCACTGCCAACTGTGTGGCTGAGCAGCGATCACAGGTTACACAACATCTAGAGGGCAAGAAACATATCGCTGCAGTTTCACGAATTGTGAAGAAATGACCTCTAATTAGTGATACAGTACCCGGTTGTTCTGAAAGACGTTCTACATTTTCAGTTTATTGTGAAGATTTATGTATGGCATTCGTGTCAGCCGACATACCCCTGTCTAAAATAAATGATCTCGTGGTAAGCAAGTTTCTATCCAAATATTCATATTGGTGATTTATGAAGATATTAGAAAGAAAAATCCACAGCTGGAGAGTCAACTTTGAGAAAAAATATGCCCTCCGAAGCGCTAACAAAAATGTGGAGATCTGGCTTACGCTAGATGAGACTTCAGGCTCTACTGGCAGAAAAGTAGGGAATGTTGTTGGAATACTAAAATACGGTGAAGCGACTTCGGAAAAACTGTTTTCTGCTAACATGCCAATACATGACCGCAACGAACCATGTGACGGTTGCAAGATTATTTAATGATACATTGCAAATATTGTGGCCAGGTGCTGTGCAGTACGTCAATGTTTTACTATTATTGACAGATGCTGCAGCATAAATGAAGAAGGCAGCAACAGGGCCTGTTGTTAGTTGTCCTAAAATGATTTGTGGCCTATGTGCATTGTGCATGGTTTTCACAACTTATGTGAAGAAATTAGAGCTGTGTATTCTAATGTGAATGAACTGATTTCAAACTGGAAAATAATGATCATAAAGTGGCCGAGAAGAATTTCAAGAATTCAAGAATAAAAATCCTAACGTACTGTACCCGATAATCCGGAAAGGATCCTGTTGGAATATCCATTGCCCCCGCCGGATTGCCTATTTCTAACAGCACCGGCATATACTACATTAGAAATCGCTTCCAACATGGCCTTTAGGGATTTACAGACAGCAGTTACCAGAATATTGTGGATCAACAACCAACTACACGGGGCACTCACCTTTACTTACCTCTCGGGGACTGGGACTTCAACTTCGCCTACACTACATCCACAATATTCTTCACCTTATATTTAAAATGAATCACACTCCAACAACAATGGAAAATAATCTGAACAAAATTTATTAACAATAGGGTAAACTAATCTAGTATAAACAAAATAACAATAAACGAATTTAACAATAGGCATTACAATTAAAAACACGCAAACATTCACACCTCCTTTCAACTCTACATCTTACTACAATGCTGTATTAAAAATTATGAGCATAAAATCTTGACTACATTCACACTGCGTAAAAATAAAAACGTTTAATGAAGTCTCTAAATGGCATTCCAGACACATGGTTTCATTCACAAGCCTGCATTTGCAGAACGCACGTGCAGTAACTTTGTTTCATCAATGAAATACCGGCACCACGCCGTACTCGAAACTGGTTTATACAATTAATACAAGGCGGTGAGATTACACCTGCTTATATTATGTCATCGCTCTCCAACATAACGGTGAATCATTCTCGCTAGTCCACAGAGACTGCTTGTGTGTGCGTTTATTAAAAACAGGTAAAATTAACATTCAGATCTTACAAAAGTTCACATAACTACTCTGTTTCCTAAACAATCATTCTAAAAATTGTTATACACTCTCTCTCATTCGCACCCCGCAATTGTTCTAGACCAATTCGGTTCCACATTTTTTCTTAACAATGAACAATCATACACACCAAAACATCCGCTCATAAAACACACGCCATTCCAAAACAATTGATTAATAAATCCTACTAAATTATCTAACTAATTAAATCATTTCCACAAAAATTATTTACATGTAATATGTTTACAATAATATCCATTATCTAGTGTTGCTAAGCCGACACTTTCGAGATTCTATCTTCTCGGTTACAATATAATTCTTAACTAAATATATACACTGGTTTTTCACATAACCATCCTTCTCTAACGTTCTGTAGTTTTGATGCACTGCTTACACATCGTCTTATATAGGTTTCATTACATTGTCGGTATAATACAGTCGACTAATTAAGGTAAACTGTACGTAATTACATAACTTCGGGTTTAATAAAATTTAATAATTGTATTATAGACATGAGTAGACCATCTTTCTCAAGTTGTATTTCCGCTGAAACCCTCCTGTTAACACAGCTAAATCGTTAATTCCCAAGAACTGGACTACTTGTATACAAAGGCTCTTTTTATCAAAGAACAACAATACTTTGACTTCCTTAAAATGCGGAATTCCCTCGCATGAGCACTCTATAGCTCTACAAATCCTCATATAACAGTATATATGGCATAAACAATTATCATCTACTATGTTAAACAATAACCAAAAGGGATTAATTGTTATTAACATATCTTATGTAGGAACTTCTCTCAAATACTGGCATGACCCTCAGTATCATTGCACATGACTACTGGACTACAATTATACATGCGTAAGTTCTTCAAACGAAACTTCCAATTGTAATGAACGATATTAGACAGTCGTGATTAACCTCCTAAAGTTTACTCCACAACAAGATAATTAACTGTTAACTCGTCTGTCGCAAATACATGTAATAAAAATAATACTCCTATCTCATCTCACTTGTCAAGCTTTAAATTGTTTATCGTTGTAATATCATGTCGACAAAATGACGTGAGGTTACACAAATAGGATAAAATAACACACATGTTATTTGTAGTGTCAGATAGAATTCAATCTTGACCGGGATAAACTAGCTTTGAATTCCTAGTCAAAGATTTGAATAATCTTCTATCAAAAGGTATTTCCTCTAACATATTAAATGAACAAAGCTCTTAGCTTTACAAATAATAAGAAAGGTTTGTCAATGTCTTAATGTTTTTCCACTCTACACAAAGAATGTTCATAGGAATTAAGACTTCGGTCTTATCAAACGACTAGTATTTCTTAGATCGTCGATAGTTTATGTACAATAATGATATAAGAATATCATTCGATGTTTTTTTTCCCTTGAAGTTATATGTTGTTACATTAAAGTGCTCAAATTAAATTTAATAAGAATTTAATTTGAAGCTATGACACAATGTCAGAATACTTGGTTTAAATGAAATTATTAAAAATCGAGAGTCGAAACGACTAGTCTCCTATGAGGCAATATGATTCCTCAAACAAAATTTTTAATGTCAGTTCCACAACTGATCCGTAGAATTAAATTGAAAAATAGATGAAATGCAATCATCTTCTAAATAATCTTGAAGTATAAAAATCTCAACACACATCTGAAGTGTAAAATACATTAAAGCACTGAAATACATGAAATGTGAAAATATAGAAATATGGAATAAGATCGCTGAAAATATGGAATAAGATCGCTGACTCAGAATGTTACTAATCAAGCTCTATATAACAATTGAGATACACTAATACCTTATTTGGACGAAAACTTGAAGATCTATGTAAGTATTCCCATTATACTTTAGATGTTTCCTCAGTACAAGACACTGAGATGGATCTGCATTCGAACCTCGGATCTGCGACCTCAGAGATAAGAAACGTCCCTCTCTGGAATTCACCAACAATCGCCTGGGCTCGAACGACATCCTTCTGGCAAATTCTTCTGTGTTGCTGGGCTACCTTTCCCTAGCATCTTGACAAATCTCTTCGGTAAAGTCTTCATTCTCCGTCGTAAATATGTATCAGCTTCATCATTGGAATATAATTATGGAAATATTCATATAAATGGTGAATGAAATATTTCCATTGCTAATTGATGTTATATTAGTGTTCGTAGACTGACGAAAATGCACAAGATGGACCGTACACTACGTCAGTATTCAAGAATACGTTGTCTAACGAAGCTCCATCGTTGTATCTTAACTCCTGTTATCGAATATGTCTCTGGCGCATGACTATTTAGTTCATCATATCAACAATGTTAATTATGCTGAATGATAACGTTTGACGAATAATTATAGTTATTCTATTAATGTTTATGTGTTGGGCCAATATTAAAAGTTCTCCGCCACTGTTCACTTGAACTGCGCTCGCCAACTTCACGTTGCAATTTATAATGATATTCAGCTTCATTTCCAACACATTTGGAAATCTAACTTAACAGGCTTATATTGTCGAAACGGTGAATTTTTAAAGCGCTCGACTTTTCACAATATATAGTATGCGACCTGTTCTTTATATATATATGCTTATTTAACTTCAGATCTCAATTATATAAGAGATATAATCATATCAATGTTCCTCGCAACTTCACGTAGAATGGAAGTGCGGTGATCCCCTACGTTCCACCTAGCTATCCTCGCGTCTCCACAAGTCGACAGTCGTCGCACTCGGACTAAGCTTTGGGACCTCCGTTAACCCAGTAAAAACACTTCCTCACTCTTCAAAGTCTTCTGGAATAAAAACCTCGATCCTGGGATCTCCCCCTCCAAGTCGAATTTTTGGCGGCCATATCAATCTCCCACCATAATTTTAGCGCGTAGATTACTAATGCTTATTACTGCGTAGATTAACCGATCTGCGGTTTTTAAAGTATCATAATTTCTCTTAATATTCTCTTCATTACCAAATAAGAAAATCTTCTTCTAAGGGCCTAAATGCATAATTTCATCATATTGTGTAATTAAAGTTGATCCCTTCTTCAATAAGACCTGTTCTCATTGGCTCTGGGCTGGGATCCAATAGCATAATTTATAACAATATTTATAATATTAATTTCCAAACTCGCTGTTGCTATGCTAAATATAGCCTTCTAGAAGCGTCCATTGTGCAACATATCATGTGATCGGGCTCTCCCACAGTCTCGAGCTTGTAACACTACACTCCTGTGTCACACTTCCAGAAATTATATTTGCTAGTTAAATTTTATTATGGGGACGGAAAATACTCTCATTTTGTCCCTAAATAATTCAATTTATGGGGGCAGTACCACTCCCTCCCACCCCAGTAATAACACAGTGGTGAACTTGGCTTTCTGTAGTCGAGATGGTTTTGAGTCAGTAGTTAATGAACTAGATAGAGATGATAGAACTGTGTATTGGAATCCTTAAGCAAATGTTACATGACATCGAATATACATTTAGGTATTAGGAAGTCATTTTTGGAAGTCTTTGTCTGGAGCGTGGCACTCTGGAAGTGAAACTTGGATACTATTGGTGATGCAGAAAAGAGGAGAATTGAAGCGTTTGAAATGTGGTGTTATAGGAGAATGATGAAGATCAGATCGGTAGATTGGGTTACAAATGAGTGGGAGAGGAGAGATGTTTCTGGCGACTGTTAATGAAGCGAAGAGATAGGTTGGTAGGATTCATAGGAAGACACCCAGAAATAGCAAGCTTAGTTACGAAAGGAAGGGTCGGGGACAAGAACTGTAGGGGTAGACGAAGGTTAGAATATGCTAAACAGATTGCCTTGGATGTAGGATGTGGTAGCTATGTAAAGATGAAACGATTAGCTCAGGACAGGGAGGCATGGAAGCTGCATCAAACCAGCCAAAGACTGAAGACTCAAACAACAACAACAAGTGACATAGTGTTGAAAAATGACTTTGTATATACAGTATATCTGCTAACTTGTGCTTCATCTGCAGCACAATTGATAAAATTGAAAAGGGAGGGATGCTTCTGTTAAAAACACTTCAGCAGGTCCGTAGTGTTGAAAGAAAGCTTGACAGTCTGGATCTACAGCACAAGTATTGCAAAATGAATTCAGGCCCGTGTTAGAAAATAACAGTGGGTTTCAAACAATGTGTAAAATTTCAAGTGTTTTCGATTGGCATCAAGAAGAAGATATTGATGTGAGTGTGAGTGGCATACTCTGCTTTAAATTTGACAGACTGACATCTTGTGACATGGAGCGCTCATTTTTCCAGTACAAGTCAATGTTTCGCGATACTCGCTGGTCATTTGTGATGGACAACTTGAGGACGAGTCTCATTCTTCAGCACCCAGCGAGGCATAGCATAAATTGCATTGGTGAGTACTGCATATTGTTTATATTCACATAAAGAAACCGAAACATAATCGTCTTCTTTCCTAGCATTTATCCCATTCATTCATTCATTCATTCATTCATACGTTTATTTGCAATTGGAGGTGTGTCCCCCGGTGGCAAATTAGATATACATAACAAATAAATTATTGTACATAACAATTCACTAACATTTAAACTGGAGTATTTACACAAATAGTCAGTCTTTTCTTAAACACACCTATATGTTTGGGAAAAGGCTCTAAGGCTGTGGCAGGTAGAGAGTTCCAATTATCAATGGCATGGTTTACGAAAGAATATTTACCATAATTTGTTCGCTGTGGTCGGCCCTTAACTTTGAAAGGATGATCGCTCCTACCCATGTAAGTAGGCTTTTCCATACGTTTGCTAAGCTCACCCCATGCTGGCTGATATGTATACGTGTTGTACATAGCGCAGAGTCTAGATTTCATCCTCCTAGCCTCAAGTGATTCCCACTCAAGTTTCTTTAACATACGGCTCACACTGCTCCTGGGATTAAAGTCACTGAGCACAAATCTAGCGGCCTTTCTTTGTACCATTTCCAACTCATTTATGAGCCCTACTTGATATGGATCCCAAACCGCCGAAGCGTATTCCAGAATAGGTCTTACAAGTGACAAATATCCTAATTCTTTTAATACCCTCATTACAAAGTGCAGGGATTTGTAAGCTTTAAAAACTACACATCCTATATGACTACTCCATTTCATATCATTTCTTACGCGAACGCCCAAATATTTGCAAGAATCTTCTTCTACAAGTATTTCCGAGCCAATGTTATATTGAAAATCTTGCCTCCGCACTTTCCCTATTTTTATGAAACTAAATTTTCTTGTGTTTATTTTCATTTTATTTTCAATCGCCCAGTTACAGACCAGGTTCAGTTCATTTTGAAGTACTGCGTTGTCTTGTGAGTCATGTATCTTTCGATATATTACACTATCATCCGCAAACAATCGACAGTCACTGCGAATCCCATTTGGTAAGTCATTTATAAACGCCAAAAATAACAAAGTTCCGATTACGCTGCCCTGAGGGATACCCGACGTTACGGTAATTTCATCCCAGAATCGGCCTTCAACTTTCACTTTCTGGGAACGACCCGACAAAAATTCTTGGATCCATAAAATTACTCTTCTATCAATCTTCGTCGAAGCTAATTTATGGAGTAGCATGTCATGCGGCACGACATCAAATGCCTTCGCAAAATCTATAACTACAGCGTCGACTGAAACTCCATCGTCTAACGATTCGCTAATATCTTGAAAAAGTGATAGCATCTGACTCTCGCATGAGTAACCTTTCCGAAATCCATGTTGTCAATCTTAAACCATGATAATGTTTCCCACTGTTCCCTGAAGTAGTCGCAAATGAGATGCTCCATCTGTTTACACACGATGGACCTAAGACTAACCGGCCTGTAGTTGCCCAATTCAAGTCTGCTCCCTCCCTTAAATATTGGGACTACCGTGGCTCTTTTCCAGTCATCCGGGATTTGCGCATTTCTTATGGACACATTAAACATCACCTCTAAGTGTCGTGCCACTGACCTACCTCCTAGTTTAAGTACTTCACTAACAATATTATCAGGACCCTTCGATATATTGTAACGTAATTTTTGTATTAGCTTTACAATTGCTGGCTGGTTTATTAGGAGAAGTGGAGCCCCTGATTCACCGTTAAGGTCCAACACACAGCTATTGGATTTATTGAACACACTACCATAAAGGACATTTAATTCATTAGCAATGGCCTGCTTCTTAGTAATTAATTTACCGTCACCGGACATTATCATCGACAAATTATTTGAATTTCCCTTTCTTCTCCTAACATAACTGTAATTTTTTTTCCACCCATCGCCTCCCGAACCAAGTAAACTTTGCATATAATTGTCATGAGCAGCCCTCTTTTTTAAGACGAGCTCTCTTGATAAGGACTTAAATTTCAACATATACTTGTCACTATCATGTCTTTTATTGTATAATTTCCTAATTTTCCGTTTAAGACTCCTGATTTCTCGTGTGTAATACTCAGGATTTGGGTTTTGTTTCAGTAATTTAAATGGAACAAATTTATCAATAGCGCTATTTAAAATTTTCAAAAAGTTAGTCCACAGGATATTAATGTGATTTCCTTCCGATGTCCATCCTACAAATAGCTCATTCAAATACCCCTGAAATTTGCCCTGATCCGCCCTGCGATATTGGAATATGATCTTATTTTCTACATCAGAGTCTAATTTTGTAATGTCACCGTATCTAATATTAAATTTAACCACAGAATGGTCACTAATTCCTGGTACTTTCAGACAGTTAATATACAGCTCTACAGGCCTTACGAGTTAAACATCTAAGGTATTATTGCCTCTAGTTGGGAAGTCAACTACTTGGGAAAATCCCCCCTCCCTTAAGAATTTGTTTGCAGCGCTCTGAGCTTGACCACATCTAGTTGACTCACCAGACCAGTCTACTTTGGGGAGGTTTAAATCTCCGGCAATTATTATGCTCTTTTTCATAGCATTACCCGTACATGTTTTATCATACAGTGTGTCGAGAAGCGAAAAGTTATCTTTCGGTGCTCTATACGCCCCTATCACCTGAAGAGGGAATTTATTCCCTTTATCCGAAATTTGTACACATAACATTTCATGATCCGTATCTGCCCACCTTAAGAAACTAGCTATATTTTTGCGCACACAAATAAATAGCCCACCCCCTCGCTTCCCCCGATCCCGTCTGTACATTTCGTAGGTCCCTTGAATTATTTCATTACTATTTATATCCTCATATAACCAAGATTCAGTAGCAATGACAATGTCCGGAGAATACGTCTCTACAAGATTCCAAAATTCAATTAATTTATTTCCTAAACTCTGGCAATTAACCTGCAGTAATCTTAGAGTCTTACCTCCGCAGCAAATATCCCGAAGTAGCTCCTTCTGTTCCCGTCGGCTGGCAACCTCTGGACCTGCTCCTCCTCACAATGGCCGGCATGAACCGATGACCCTGTCATGTAGGCTCCCTAGGTTGAAAGCGCCCCGTCGATTTAAATGCAGCCCGTCTCGGGCGAAGTCATGGCCACCAATCCAGCAGTCAGCATCTACGTACACTAATCCCAGTTGTGCACAAACCCAGTCCATGCGGTCATTTACAGTCTAAACTCGCCTTAACGGAACATCTCCCCGCCGAACAATGCCACTCATTATAATTTTTGCATTTCTAAACTTGCTTTTAGCTTTTCTGCCTAGTTCGTAGAGCTGCCCCATGATGTAATCAGCTGTAGCCCTCTTCTTTAAATCATTCGTCCCAATATGGAGCAACAACACTTTAACTTTGTCACAATCCTCTACATTTGCTTCTTCCACTTGTTGGGCAAGCTGGTCAATTTTAATCCCCGGATAACACTGCACTTTCGCACCTGATTTCCTCGAGATATTCGCACTCCATCGTATCATAGAATCACCCATTATGATAACGTCATCCTCAGTTTGCTCCTGCACGCCCTCTTCCACACTGATCCCAGTAGAAAGCCGTTCAGCCACATCCTTCACCGTTTCCTCTGATTCACGAAGCTTTGTTCTAAGTTCCTGTATTATTTGATCCCTTGCTTTGATTTGCACCCTCAAACAGTCCGGCGTATCACATACTTTACAAAACCAATTCCCGACATCACAATCCTCCTTCTTGACCTTAATACAGCCGAAGTGAATCCATTTCTCACATAGTCCACACTGAACACCGTTCTTCAATGTTTTACTGCACGTCGAACACTTTAATGCTGCCACTGGATCATTTACCTGATTCACATTTGGATTAACAGGGCCTGGATTCACTTCCACTCCACCAATAACTAGCAACGCAGCTATCACTAGGGCTACAAACCACAAGTTACTAGGCCCCGTACGCACACACAAACACCGGAAATCCCGACTACCCTTCGCATACCACAGTCCGATCCTCGCGCGATAACACTCCAGAGAGCAACCCATTTCAGCACACCTGAGAGCTCGGGAAAAACACGACCTTTCACTTTGACTGCCAACTGCCAACTGCCATTCGCGTTGGGTCTGATCTTCTGCTACGTCTCTTCCACAAGGCTCTGTTGTGAACGTCTTCAGGACTGAGATTTACATCCCTCATGTCGTCTCTGATGTTGTCCATCCACCTTTTTAGTCGTCTGCCACGGGGTCAACCTAAAGTATATCAGGATTGAGATGGACTGCAGTTTTGGCCACCGAATCGTCGTCTTTCCGCATGACGTGACCATACTACTGGAGTCGGGCCTCTCTTGCTTTCTCCACAATTGGGGCAACACCAAGCCTTTGACGCACGATGTCATTTGGTACATGGTCGTAACGAGTTATCCAAGGGACCATCGCAGCACCCTCATCTCCATCGTGTGGAGAACCTGTCCCTGTTTTCTTGTCAAAGTTCGGCCATTTATCCCGTAGAGGGCTACTGGGCGCACTACTGCTTTATAAATTTTTGCCTTCAGGTGAACAGGCATCTCTTTATCACAAAAGACACCAGTGGCTTGCCTTCACTTTAGCCATGCTGCATTGGCTCTCATCCGGGTGTCCAGGGAGGAATCATTCGAAGATGTAATTACAGATCGAAGGTATTTGAACTCTGTGGTTTTCTCCAAATTCTGGTAATCAATGCTGATGGTACCACTGGTTTGAGGACCACTTTCCAGATATATCGTCTTTTGAAAGTTAAGACGCATGTCCTTATCTGTTAGCCTGTCTTTCCAAGTTTGCGTCTGATTTTGGAGTTCTGGGCGGGTACCTTGAGTGAGTATGACGTCGTCTGCATACAGAAGCGTCCAGGGATGAGGGGACTGCATGTTGACCGTTCTGTGTCCATGCACATTATGAACAATAATGGAGAGAGGACTGATCCCTGATGAACGCCAACAGTGATTTTGAAGGGTGGAGAGATTCCAGCGGGACACCGGACTACACTAGATACATTACGATAGAGAAGCTCGATCCAACTCACGTACATTCCTGGTACTCTGTGAAGCCGTAGAGCTCGCCAGATCATATCATGTGGGACCTTATCGCAGGCCTTCTCTAGGTCTACGTGGTATATTGTTTGAATATACGTTCAAACGTTTTTCAGTATTTTGCACCCACTTTGGATTATCTTTGATTTCTTGCCTTCTAGTAATTTTTCTCCCGTGCAAACCACCAACATACTTTTCTGTGTTTTCTCTCTCTCTCTCTCTGTGCAGTGTATTCACAGTTGTCTCTAGTGTGTTCTAGCGTTCGAGTCGCCTTTCACCCCTGGTCATCAGCAATGTCAAGTTTCTTCTTAGTGCACTGTCTTACGAACAGCAAGTGCACTCTAAGCTAACGGCTGGTGAAGAATGCTTATATTACAGATGGTTTCCTCAACAACTCTTCGGCGTCAAGACCAGCTCCTGAAAAGAGAAGAAATTTCCTTGTACAAGGGCATTTGTGTTTCTATGTTGGTATCTGATCCGTAATACTTTCTCCCCTCCCTTCCCCCTATCTATGCCCGCATAGTTGGGAGCTTGTTCCTCGCTCACTTCTTGTGTGAACTTTGCAAGACTTGCTAGGCCTCGCTGCCAGAGGCACCTACCACGCCCGACGTCTTGTGATAAGTCATGTACTGACAAGCACTGTTCACCGCCTTTGGATCATCATGGAAAGATAAGTTTTCACTCATATTTTAATCTCACTATGAAGCTATTTTAATGATTACTCCACTCAGCTATTGAAATGTTTAGCTAGCCAGCTAGTCTGCAATTTTGTGATGACACAGTATGGTTGTCATTTTACTCACACATTTCCTCCGAGGGAGCTTATTGCAATGTAAACCCGTGAATATTTGTCGGGCCACCGGGAGAATAATTATAAACTATGTTGAAAATCCACAGCCTGCTTCCAGTCTCCGACCGGGTCAGGAATGGAATGAATGAAGCCCCCATCTAGCGGCGAGGATATGGACTGTGCCGCCTGCCGAGGCCTGACGCACTCCTCTGGGGCAATGTTTAAATGGATGACAGATGAAATGAAATGATAGTGGAGAGTGTTGCTGGAATGAAAGTTTGACAGGGAAAACCGGAGTACCCGGAGAAAAACCTGTTTTGCCTCCGTTTTGTCCAGCACAGATCTCACATGGAGTGACCGGGATTTGAACCACGGACCCAGCGGTGAGAGGCCGGCGTGCTGCCGCCTAAGCCACGGAGGCTTCTTATCATAAACTATGTTAAATGCTAAAAATGAAGCCTCCGTGGGATTTACGCTGAGCTGCATAATAAACTAGAAAATGAATCTAGAAAGTTCCAGAAGCATTCTTTTCTATTCAAAGTCTGTGACGTCACGGTGATGTACACTTGTTTCAGCTTACGGTTCAATGGAATAACTCCGCTATAAATACAAGACTTTCTAGAAACTGTATAAATGATTTGTACTGAAATAATTCACAATAGTAAACAGTGACTTTTCTCAACTTCGAAATTATGCTAAAGACGTTCAGTGCATTGAGCCATAAATAATCTGATTTCAGTGTCACGATCTAAAATCATGCATGGACAATTGTGAAAACATCCTGCTTTCCTTCCCTCCCGCATTTCGCACTTTCCTAAGAAACTTAGTTTAAGTAATTGCTGTTTTCTTTTTGGTGTAAAATTGGGGTTACATCAGAGTGATTTCCTTCCCAATTTTGAATTTGAAATCAACCGTCATTCCGCTTAAATAATCCAAGTGGTATATAAGCCACTTCTTTCATCTTAACACAATTGTTGGATTCTTCCTGGTTCCGTATAGGGCCAGTTTCATTTTCCTGGTGCGGTCTAGGGCCAGTTTCATCTTCCTGCTGCTGTCTAAGGCCAGTTTCTTCATTCTCTTTTCGCCAAGGCCCCCTTGTAGAAAATGTTCTCAGCAGTATTTGCTGTGTCAAAAGAGTTGATTAATTTGAGTCAACGGCTCAGTTCAGAGTCCAATTTTACTGTCTTCGCCTGAAAGGTCTATTATGGTGCTTATTAGCATTATATTGCTCTAATGGATAGGCATCCTCTATGTCCAAGATCTCAGGATCAATAAATTCTTTGCTATCTTAGCCCCTGTTTCAAGCTTTACTGTGTCTATTGAGACACCTTTAATAGTAAGATAGTCACTCATAATCTATTTTTTGAAAAATTAAAAGTTTTTTATATACAAGCTATTTTAGTGTATTCCTGGTCTGAGACCAATAATCGAGCAATGTCTATGCTCTTTGCATACTACAACCATACAGAAATTTAATTGCTTATTTTTATATGCGGGGCATAGCTTTTAAACACGAAGTCGCGGCCGCCCCTAGTGGTATTTTACTGGTCCTTTTCATTATTCTTACTCGAAGAGTATTCTAGATTATCTGCAATGCGTATTACTATTTTCTATATTCTCTTTTTTCACTTACGGAAGCAATTGTAGATGCTCTACGTTAACTTGAGCATGTATTTCTTTTCTTTGTTGTGCTTAATCTGGCTTTCCATCCTCTTGTAAATTATTCTAGACAGGATCTTTGAAGCATGAGCAATCAAACAGATTGTACAGTATTCTTCACATCTGTCTGCTCCCACTTTCTTCAGTATAGGGATGATAACATTCTTCTTGAAATCAGAGGGTACCTCACCTGTCTCATAAATCCTACACACCAAGTAAAATAACCTGATCAGACCTTCATCTCCTATGCAGCGTAGAAACTCAATCGGTATATCATCTATGCCTGGTGCTTTATTCCTGCTTAAGTCTTCCAATGCTCTGTCAAATTCTGATCTCAATATTAAATCTCCTTTTGCATCTTCATCAATTTCCTCCTCCCTTTCCATGACATGATTCTCAATCTCCTTTCCCTTATACAAACACTCTATGTAAGCTCTCCATCTCTCAACCTTTTCTTCCCTATCTGTTAGAGGCTTTCCATTTCTCTTTCAACCATTCTTCTTTCGCTTCCTTGCACTTCTGTTAACCTCATTTCTCAGACGTCTGTATTCTGCTTTCCCCTTTTCATCTCTTACATACTTGTGTTTCCGTCTTTGATCCATCAATTCGAGCATATCCTGAGTGATCCACGGTTTTCTACCTGTTCTTTCTTTCCTACCAATGTTTTCTTCTGCGGATTTTGTTATTTCATTCTTCAAAAGTGCCCATTCGTCTGCAATTGAAGTTTGTTTAGGGTTTCTCATTAGTCCTTCCCTTATACTCTTCTTGAATCATTCGTTTACATCCTTCTCTTTCAGTCTGTCTATTGCCCACATCTTTGGCTTTTGACATTTCTTCAGTTTCTTCAACTTTAATCTGCATTTCACAACAACCAGATTGTGGTCAGAGTTCATGTCAGTACCGGGATATGTTTTACAATCCAAAATCTGGTTTCGAAATCTCTGCTTGACCATAATGACGTCGATTTGATAACTCTCTGTATCTCCTGGTCTCATCCATGTGTATATTCTTCTGTTGTGGTTACTGAATAAGGTGTTAGCTATGACCAACTCATGCTCGGTGCAGAATTCCATCAGCCTGCTTACTCGATGATTCCTTTCACCTAATCCGAAATCTCCTACTATCATCCCTTCTCTTCCTTTTCCTACCACAGCATTCCAATCTCCCATTACTATAACATTTTCATCACCCTTGATATACCTCATAATTTCATCTATTTCTTCGTAGACCTCTTCAACATGTTCATCATCAGCTTGACTGGTAGGCATATAGACTTGTACCACTGTGGTACAAGACAAAACGTTAATAAACATTGCCTAGCAAGACCATTCGTGTACAAATAATGCATCTTCAGTTGGTATAGGCTACCACTTTTCTTAAAGTAGGTTTATAATATTCACCAACGGGGTTGGATACTAATGTGAGTGAAGCCATTATATCAGTAGATCCCCTCCCCTAACGCACCATGTTATAACTCATTCTAGTGATTCGTAGGAAAATGAGTTCTCCTGTCTGAATCTGCAACTTTAGCCAGTAGAGTATATACTGTAGTCTCAGAACACATCTAAAGGAGAGAAATTGCCGACACATCAAGGGTATGGGCTGCACACATTATCTTAATAAGCTCTAGTTACTATAGGCAGCCAAACTTACTGAGTTGTAAATTAGGTCTATATGATACATCCGGTATATGGGTAGACTTGGGACGAAACCCTTGGGGCCACGCTTTCTTTTTTCCCCTTACCAGGGACACCAGTGGCAGGAAGTATGTATAATTCCTTTT
Source organism: Meconema thalassinum (assembly GCA_946902985.2). Classification (NCBI taxonomy): domain Eukaryota; kingdom Metazoa; phylum Arthropoda; class Insecta; order Orthoptera; family Tettigoniidae; genus Meconema; species Meconema thalassinum. The sequence goes on from OX336389.2 coordinate 1,168,789,194, forward strand.
ACGGTACTCCACTTATCATAACCCTCACCTCCACAATGCTGTATATGTATTCATGCCTGGCAATGCACATGTGCTGGACGTTGTTATTTTTGTTGTTGTTGTTGTTGTTCGTAATGCATTTTAGAGAATTGGGATATCTTGGTAATCAGCCCCATGTATTTCGGTGTATGTTGAATATCTCTAAAATCCTGTGTTTCTACTGATTTTTATAATGTGTGTGTTTAACTTTAATTATTAGGGTGTAAGTTAGGGAAGGTTCTCAGGATTTGAAGTAAAGTAAAGTACCATCACGGTGTTTTCCTGGCGAACTGTGGATAATCCTGGAGAAAAGCCACACCTTGGATGGCCACTACCAGTGCCAAGAATCAGGCCTTCGACCAACGGACCTCCAGCTACCTCTTGAAGTTGTGCCACTGGACTTAACCCTTTATAGGATTGTGGTCTCTATATTAACCGCCTATCATAAGGGCAGTTTATGCTTTCGAAGAAGCCGATAGTTGAATCTTTAAGCCAAAAAATCAAATATTATATAACATGCGTATCTACTTGACATAATGTGTTGGATAAAATAAAATAAAAAATGAAACTAAAATCATTAACAATTGAAGTGTAAAAATAAAATATAAATATAGAAATAAAAATAATAAAAATAAAATTACAATAATAATAGAAATATAAAAATTAAAATAATAAACATATGGACGATTATAGACTTACAAAAAGTTTATTCAATGTAATAAATTCTCAGAAATCAATGATAGCCTGGCTGGATGAATCAAGAGAGGACCTGCAAGAGTTGAACATCGGAGAAAATATTCTGAGAAACCGCAAAGTCTTCAGGACCGCAGTAACAAAGCACAAGTTTAGGGTGAAAACTAGTGGCAGGACTGGAACCAAGTGGACAGAAGAACGGAAGAAGCAGCACAGTGACTTCATGAAGAGATTTTGGGAAGATAGGAAGGCGAATATCATCAAGCCGAAAAACAAGTTCAAGCGCGCTCTATAATGGGCAAAACGCAAAAAAAAAACAAAAAACAAAAAAAACAAAAAAAAACATATCTATAAAAACATTATGAAAATCATTGTAAAATCAATTGGAAATTGGTTAATTAATTTATGAATTAATTCAAGAGAAAAATATCAAAATTAAATCTATAAGAACATAAATTGAAAATTAAAAATAAATATATAAACAATAAAATTAGAGAAACAAAAAATAACATTAAAATAAATTAAAATGTAAAAACACATGAAAATCAAAAATGGTTTTGCCCTATGAAGGGTTAAAACGCAGCGTTATGCTGCGGAGTACAATTTGCGTGCGAGACACTGCATGATGGAATGTGACCTTGCTCTTTCTTACTTCACTCAAAGATGGCATTGCAAAATTACAAATCCCCCACCTGTTACTTGGACAGTACCTTCTACTTTCATTGCCTAGCATTCTTTGACTGGTGAATGCAAAGTTCATGGATCAGATTAACACGGTTAGAATTCAAACCTTCAGTGTAATAACAACACCACAGTTGCTAAATACGTAAGAGGGAGAGCTCGTTTGAAAGTATGCTTGATATATTGCACGATTTCAATAAAGCAAAGCCAGTGATGACCCAGTATTCACATCTCCTGCAGGTAAGAAAGTGGCATTGGCATGACTCCCAAAACTAACAATGGAGCCTGTGCTCCAACTACCCTTGTAACGCGGATATGAAAGGGCGGGCGGGCAAGGGAAGGCATTGTGTTTCTGCGTGCCCTAGCTTGTTCTTCCAAGTGATTGTATGCTAATGCGCGACACACATCAGTCCAGGCCTGGTCCTCGACAGGCTTCTTTCCAATATCCAAGCGTTCGTTTACAAGTAGGCCTACAAAGTATAGTCACAGCACATCAGTGATGTCTCACCAAAGGGGCGCGTAGTTTAACAGTTAATTAGTTATTTATTTATTTATTTATTTATTTATTTATTTATTGTCGTTGTTGTTGTTGTTGTTGTTGTTTTAAGAGGCGGAACAGCGAGGTCATCTTACCCCTCGCAGTCTGCGAGATAATACACAGAGGAGAGTGTTCAGTACAGTCACAACACAACAGTGGTGTCTCACCTAGAAGCATGTAGTGAGGGAGATAACTCACATAGGAGAGTGTTCAGTACAGTCACAACACAACAGTGGGGTCTCACCTAGAAGCATGTAGTGAGGGAGATAACACACATAGGAGAGTGTTCAGTACAGTCACAACACAACAGTGGTGTCTCACCTAGAAGCATGTAGTGAGGGAGATAACACACATAGGAGAGTGTTCAGTACAGTCACAACACAACAGTGGTGTCTCACCTAGGAGCACGTGGTGTGGCAGATAATACACAGAGGAGAGTGTTCAGTACAGTCACAACACAACAGTGGTGTCTCACCTAGAAGCATGTAGTGAGGGAGATAACACACATAGGAGAGTGTTCAGTACAGTCACAACACAACAGTGGTGTCTCACCTAGAAGCATGTAGTGAGGGAGATAACACACATAGGAGAGTGTTCAGTACAGTCACAACACAACAGTGGTGTCTCACCTAGAAGCATGTAGTGAGGGAGATAACACACATAGGAGAGTGTTCAGTACAGTCACAACACAACAGTGGGGTCTCACCTAGGAGCACGTGGTGTGGCAGATAATACACAGAGGAGAGTGTTCAGTACAGTCACAACACAACAGTGGTGTTTCACCTAGAAGCATGTAGTGAGGGAGATAACACACATAGGAGAGTGTTCAGTACAGTCACAACACAACAGTGGTGTCTCACCTAGAAGCATGTAGTGAGGGAGATAACACACATAGGAGAGTGTTCAGTACAGTCACAACACAACAGTGGTGTCTCACCTAGAAGCATGTAGTGAGGGAGATAACACACATAGGAGAGTGTTCAGTACAGTCACAACACAACAGTGGTGTCTCACCTAGAATCTTGTAGTGAGGGAGATAACACACATAGGAGTGTGTTCAGTACAGTCACAACACAACAGTGGGGTCTCACCTAGGAGCATGTAGTGAGGGAGATAACACACATAGGAGAGTGTTCAGTACAGTCACAACACAACAGTGGTGTCTCACCTAGGAGCACGTGGTGTGGGAGATAACACACATAAGAGAGTGTTCAGTACAGTCACAACACAACAGTGGTGTCTCACCTAGGAGCACGTGGTGTGCGAGATAACACACATAGGAGAGTGTTCAGTACAGTCACAACACAACAGTGGGGTCTCACCTAGGAGCATGTAGTGAGGGAGATAACACACATAGGAGAGTGTTCAGTACAGTCACAACACAACAGTGGGGTCTCACCTAGAAGCATGTAGTGAGGGAGATAACACACATAGGAGAGTGTTCAGTACAGTCACAACACAACAGTGGTGTCTCACCTAGAAGCATGTAGTGAGGGAGATAACACACATAGGAGAGTGTTCAGTACAGTCACAACACAACAGTGGTGTCTCACCTAGAAGCATGTAGTGAGGGAGATAACACACATAGGAGAGTGTTCAGTACAGTCACAACACAACAGTGGTGTCTCACCTAGAAGCATGTAGTGAGGGAGATAACACACATAGGAGAGTGTTCAGTACAGTCACAACACAACAGTGGTGTCTCACCTAGAAGCATGAAGTGAGGGAGATAATACACATAGGAGAGTGTTCAGTACAGTCACAACACAACAGTGGGGTCTCACCTAGAAGCATGTAGTGAGGGAGATAACACACATAGGAGAGTGTTCAGTACAGTCACAACACAACAGTGGTGTCTCACCTAGAAGCATGTAGTGAGGGAGATAACACACATAGGAGAGTGTTCAGTACAGTCACAACACAACAGTGGTGTCTCACCTAGAAGCATGTAGTGAGGGAGATAACACACATAGGAGAGTGTTCAGTACAGTCACAACACAACAGTGGGGTCTCACCTAGAAGCATGTAGTGAGGGAGATAACACACATAGGAGAGTGTTCAGTACAGTCACAACACAACAGTGGTGTCTCACCTAGAAGCATGTAGTGAGGGAGATAACACACATAGGAGAGTGTTCAGTACAGTCACAACACAACAGTGGTGTCTCACCTAGAAGCGTGTAGTGAGGGAGATAACACACATAGGAGAGTGTTCAGTACAGTCACAACACAACAGTGGTGTCTCACCTAGAAGCATGTAGTGAGGGAGATAACACACATAGGAGAGTGTTCAGTACAGTCACAACACAACAGTGGGGTCTCACCTACGAGCACGTGGTGTGGCAGATAATACACAGAGGAGAGTGTTCAGTACAGTCACAACACAACAGTGGTGTCACACCTAGGAGCATGTGGTGTGGCAGGTAATACCCCATTCCAACCGTAAATTTCTGAGCCACCGAGAGTATCCAAGCCCGTCGCCCTAACGCCCAACAATCCCCATATAAATGGAGATAAACGTAAAAGGACTCGCCAACTTTGACTTCCTCCAACCACCACTCTATTTGTTCCCCAAGAGAACCGGGAAGTGTGCAATGCTGAAAAACGCTTATCATGGCATTACATCCATTTAAAAATAAAGTTTTCAATGATTTTTTTCAATTTTTTCTCAGTCTTTATCAGGGCATATTCTTTAAATCACAACAGTTTTATTGCTCTAAATGAAAAAAAAAACCACTCAAGTAAATAGGTCATAAATTTACCAAAAAGTCATAATTTTTTTTGACATTTTAGGTACAATTTCTGAGAACATTTTTCAAAATTTGGTCATGTGATTTTTACATGATATTTAACCACTGATACTCGACCTTGATGACTATATTCATCTTCCTAACTGAAATAGGTTCGAAGATATACATTTTTTATTTTTTGGAATTTGGCAGAATTTTTTGAGTATGGTAATATTGTTTTTACTGAAATCTATTTCAGTTAGGAAGATGAATTTAGTCATGAATATCTATGCGGAGGATGGTTTTACGGACGGATGTTCTTCCTGACGCCAGAGACGAAATGATTGAAGATGAATGAAACAGGGCAAGGATGTGCAAGGAAGAGGCCCTGGCCCGTCAGAATGAACCGTCCGTACAAGTTCCTGGAGTTGAAAATGGGATACCACTGAAAACCATTTCAAGGACGGTCGACGGTGGGAATCGAATCCATGTCTACCGAGTTCGCAGAGAGTTTGGCCCCATGGTCTAGCGCTACGCGTGAGTGAGCGGTTTCCTACAACGACAACTGACTGGGTCTATTGAAAATGTCCTATTTCACGGGCCCATGGGCCTCTGGCAATCGAGTCCCGCTTTAGAGGAGCACGGAGACCTTGGCCCCAGGCAGCCGCTTACAGGGAGCCGGGACACAGACAATTAACAATTAGATGAGTTTCATTTTAGGTAGTGTTTCTGCAATGTTAAACACCGGCGGCTTGCCTCTGGTCATCCCGTAATGAAGGCTGAAATGACGCCGCTCATTACGACCATCTTAAGTGGACTTTATATGGATGAAGAACTTACGTTAGAAACTCGCTCAGAATTACGTACCTTCAAATAACGATTAATTCTACAAGATTTATTTAAAACGTGTACTGGCGAGAATATTAAAGCGTAAGTTACGTTACCATTCCAATTTGAACAGGGTCGGGGATGAGATTCTATTTATTTCATCGTGGTGGATGGTTCTTACTGATAGATTCCCTTCCCATCGCCGACGTCATGAGATGAGTTATGTTATGTAATAATATTAATAATAATAATGTTATTGGTTTTACGTCCCTTTTAACTACACTGGTTTTTAGAGACGCCGGGGTGCCGGAATTTTGCCCCCGAAGGGGATCTTTAACGTGCCAGTAAATCTACTGACACGGCTCCCTCGCATTTGCGCACCCTCAAATGCCAGCTGACTGCGCCAGGTTTCGAACCTGCAACCTTGGGCTCAGTAAGCGAGAACGTTACCCCTGAGCCACGCAGCCAGACGTAATAATATTGTTATTAGTCGTACGTCTGGCTTTTAGAGGCGTCGGGGTGCCGGAATTTCACCCCGAAGGGGGGTCTTAAATGTGCCAGTCAGTCCACTGAGATGAGTTAATAAGAGATGAAATGAATTAACTAGGCAAGGAATTTAAAGAAACAGCCGCAGCCTATTAGAAGGCATTTGTCTGAAGTTGAACATGTGAAATCCTGGAAAAACATTTCACGAACAACCGACGCATAGTATGGCAGACAGCTATATAGGCTTAACCCATTACCGATACAGTCTTAGGAACGGATGTTATACTGTCGTAATCACTCCACTACCATTACCCGATCGTTACCCAGAAGGATTCAGCTTTGGAATATGTTCTAATTAGTTCCCCAAACCAATTTTCAGGCATGAATGGTTATCCAAATTGTGTTACATTTTCCTTCACAAATGAAAAAAGTAGATAGCCACAAGGGTGTGTAACCCATCCATTTTATTTGTACCCGACTGTACCTTGCGTTCGGTTTGTTGCCGATATTTCCAGAACCAATCATTGGAGGAGATTGACTGGGGTGTCAAATTACTCGGGATGAAGCCCCCTTTGCCATGGACCACTTATTCACCCAAATTTACTCAAAGGGCTTAACTACATGGAAGGGACCCATTTTATTTGTACGCAACTGTACTTGGCTCTGGGCACGTGACTAGTGCTGAGACTCTGGCGGGCTTTGTAAATTGTTATTAATCGATTATTTACTCTTGATTTAACCAAAGGACCTAAAACTAGTAGGTCATCGACCCAATATATTTTGTGAACCCGTAAACCTACAAACATGTATGTCAGCTCATTTTACTCGGAATGAAGCCCTCTTTACCGTGGATTTTTTTAAATTTGCCCAATGGGCCTAACTACACGGGAGGCATTACTTTACGGTGATACAACTATACCTTACTGTCTTCTGTTGTTGTTGATTTATGCGAACCCATTATTGGAGGAAGTCGTGTCAGGGGTTTTATTAAATGGCATGACAGCCCCTTTACCATTTACACAAAAGGTTCCAAAACTAGTAGGTCATTATTATTATTATTAGTTTATTAAGCTGTAAAGGTAGGTAGCTATTATAACCTTTCCAGTGTCGCGGAATATAGTTTGGATTTTGCTTGAGTGAACATTTATTTTAAGGAAAATTCTCAAAAAATGTCACTTTTTTACCTTTTAATTTTGTTTGAAAATACATTTGAAAAGAGAAAATAGGTACAAAATACGAAACAGTTCTTGAAAACCATGGTTTTTACACTTGCTAAATTCAGTCTGCAAAACAGTCCTTTTTTCTTTTGGTTGTTCAAAATTACACTGCCTGTATCAATTATAAATTCACCAAAAAGCAACAAAACACACACAATATTACACTATGAAGAGTGAAGCTAACTGTTTTCAATATCAGAGGTGTTTCTTCCTATGATAATCTTCAAAACTGGATGAAGATATGGCTTGTCCGTGCAGGTTTCGCAGAAGTATATTGTCTCCTTTCTTTGCTTTCTACTGGCACAAACAACACACCTAGCAGAGCCCTTTTCCTTCTTCCCCATTTAGTGAGGCTTTCCATTCAGTCTTTCATCCTTTGCCCCTTTCTGAGGTCTTCCTCGCTTCTTTACAGGCATATCCCCCATTTTGCTCAGGTGATTTGCAACTAGTGACACCACCAAGGATTCACAGCAAATCTAATTCCACTTGGGTGTATCTCAAAGCAGCATCAAACGACAGTCCTGGACTCGAAAAATAGTGAGCCGGATCTAGTCCGTAGATGTGCTGGCAAAACTCACGAAACTTTTCAAACACATCCGTGAGCAGCAATACATCGAGTCTTAAGTAATGCATAGCATAACCCCATAGAACGCTTATATTAAGCACCTGTTAAACATTGTATGCGTGTGCATAATCCTCATCGGAAACGGTTTCTAAGTATTGATATATAATAATATTTCTCTTGGGTCGACAAGGCCTTCTCTTTAAACACATCGCATCCATTCACAAGATCGTATGGGAATATATACCTTTCCGAATGTAAAATTTAAAGTGCTCAGGATTCTCAAAATGCACCCTGGTGTATTTGAACTTTTTCGTCCAAGCCATTCGCTAGGCAGTCAAGGGATGAAGCCATAAACCTAAAAGAGTCAAGGAATCGAATGCAAACTTTGCCCAACCACCATGTCATTGCCGTAAAACGTTCATGGTTTCCAGAGGAAATTGAAAATAACCCCTTGTCGACATGTCCCTATTCTCGAATAAGGAAATTTATGTCGTATCACGAGAAATTTTGAAAAAAACACCGAAATGAATCGAGGAGCTGGGTAATTCACATTAGATGCTCTGTGGGCTGCCCCTCGAAATTCCCCAGTAAAGTGCAAGTGGTCTCGGACCGTGTCCTCAGCTCTTACAAGTTTCTTTTCATATATGTGACATGTCGTAGCATGCTCATACAGAGTACTCTGCTCTCGAGTTATACTGAGGTGTATTTGGTTTTCCAATAACCCTTGTATATGGTTATCCAACTCAATAAGTTTATTTAGGAACCATTTAGCACAATCATGGCCTTCGTGAGATTTGTAATACGATTTTGTAAAATGATAAGAGCATTCATCATTAAAACCAAGGGAAATGGGTTTGTGATTCTGAACCCGAGTGGTTGAGCTCAGCCCGCGATTTGGTTCGCTTCCCAATATGGCCACGGTGTGAGCCTCAAAGTCAGCGTACACCACAAAGGGAATGGTATCACGCTTGTGAATGGCCTTAAACTTTAGCAAGTCATCGTCCCCTTGTGGCAGAAGAAATCTCACTGCCTCTTGTGAGTTACAATCTACCCTATGTCGTTCCAAAAGAGTGGGGGTCCAAAGGTATTGCAGACATCGGACACAAACCTGTTAACAATATTTACCTTTCGACAGTTGACTGCTAACTAATCTACTTAGGCTTTAATGAGGCAATAGTGATTCACATCTCCTACAGAAAAATATAAAATATGAATGTGGTGTCCTTGTTGCTCTTTCGTTGCATAAAGAGGGCCAATAATTTCCTCTCCTTCTACGCCGTAGACAATGCATGAGTAATCAGGCTATTCTTGTTCAAACCTATGGATATTGGTCAGATCCATAGGGAACGAAACACGAGTTAAATTTAAATTTTGTTTCAAGGAATCAAATGTGGCCTGATGCTTTCCAGGCTGACATCCGTGACGTTGCACTGGCTGTAAAATATCAGCGATACACCAAATACAGCAGTCATCATCGTGATTTTCAATGTTCAACACGATCTATTTCAAAGCTATCGCCCATGGTATAGGAATATGACTTGACCCAGCATTTAAAGGGTTACATTTACAAATATTAATTTGTAAATAGTGTATCATTTCTAGTGCAAGCCCGCTCAGTCCTTTTTGAAATTTATCAAATATAGATACCATAGGTTTGGTACCACAGTTCCAAATTATCGGATATGAGTATCTCATGCATCATTGTACACAAATAAAATTTATCCCTGATTTCAATACACAAAGTCGCATACCAGTTCCATATTAACTTTCAAAGCTTTGTATAATCCTAAGGCAGTATAAATTTGCTCGCTAAAAATACGGTAGCAAGACTCAAAAAGTCCCTTGGGGATAACACTTTCCGTAATATTAGCCACTCACCCTGAGCAAAAACAGGATTTAAATCAACAGCCAATAGGTTCCCACTTAAGGTAACTTACAGTCATACAGTTTGCCATAGTTACAAGGCAGCCTTACCTGAGTTTTCAACAGTTGGTAGCACGTGTTCAGCGTTCCACTCTCTCCAAATAGTACACGGACAGCCTTTCAGTTATCTTAAACAAATAAAAAACAAAGCATAATAAATAAATAAATTCAGGTTAACACATGCATTTTATAAACAAATTTAAACAGTTTATAAGAAAATATCAATCTTAGCTTGTAGAGCCTGGTTTTCCCTTCTCGTGGGCTAGAGAACAGTAATTTCCACGACTATTATACCTAGGTACAGTAAAATCTGTAAACAATAAGTAAAATTAATCAAGAGATTTAAAAAACATTAACATAAATTGGCATTAAAACAGAGATTTTAATAAAATGAATAAATTACTTACCTCGCAAATAATGTATCAAATGCCGCTACTGACACTGCCAGGTATAACAATCTTACAAACTGTGGAACACCACAGGTCAAAAACAGGTATACCAATTATCTGAAAACAATAAATAAAATCAATCAATAAATATAATGACATTAAAAAATTAACGTTAATCAGCATTATAAAAGTCAAATACATTTCTAGTATTTTCCGCCAACACTTAAAAAACTGTTCAGCAAAGTTACAACACAGCCGTCGCCTCGTAGCAAGTAATTACACAAATAGGGGGCAATGATATACAACACCGCCCTTTTATAGTCCACAAATCACTCGCATCAACAGTTTCCACGCATCACAATTCCATTCACAAGCATCTGCAAGTCCAAAGGTCAATAGGGACATCTGTGTGGTTGCCAATTACTGCTAAATTTGCAATAGGCCTATACACTAGTCCAGTACATCTTGCGACTTTCCTATGACATTCAAACATGTTTATGTCTGCATTTCTAAAACGTGTGAGAAAAGAAATAGTTAACTTGGAACATGGACTATGAGTATAAAATCGCTGAGTCAATCATAGCAACAGCGAGGCGTGCTCTCTACATCTTGTGAAACATGCCAGCAGAAATGACCGTCAGCTACCGCAAATGAATCAATCTCCCTGTATTTCTCTTCTCTTCCAGTCACAAATGGCTTCAACTATTCCCTTATGTTGATGCATATTTAAAAAAAAATCATTCTCTAATAAATTTGCTTCTACCAACTAAATATTGCTAGCGCAAGCCACTAAAATTATTTGATACTTAGCGGTGTCCATCCTCAATTAACCAACCCATTAAAAAATCCTCTTCTCTCTCCTCCTTCCTCCCGCTCATCCAGCTCAGTAAGGCGAAATATGTGTATTAGGGAATATCAATGACTACAGATCAATCAATAATTACCTAATAATAATAATAATAATAATAACAATAATAATAATAATGACCCACTAATTTTGGGTCCTTTGGTTAAATCAATGGTCCATTGGAAAGGGGCTGTCGCGCCATTTAATAAGAGACCTGACACAACTTCCTCCAATAATTGGTTTCAAAATATCATAAAAACACCAAACAGTTAGTTATATTCGGGCACAAATAAAATGTTCCTCTCCTATGTAGTTAGGCCCTTTAGCCAAATTTGTAAAAAAAATCCACGGTAAGGAGGGCTTCATTCGGAGTAAAATGAGCCCACATACATATTTGTACGATTACGGGTTCACAAAATATAATGGGCCGATGACCTACTAGCTTTAGGTCCTTTGGTTAAATCAAGAGTAAATAATCGATAAGTAATCATTTGAAAAGCCCGCCAGAGTCTCACCGCTAGTCACATGCGCATAGCCATGTATAGTCACATACAAATAAATGGGCCCCTCCCATGTAGTAAAGCCCTTGGGGTAAATTAGTGGAAAAATTCCCCCAAAGATCGGTTACTGAATTGATATTAGATAGGTTACGTTGTAAACTCCATCCGACACTGTGTGACATAGACTGCGTACTTTCTCCTCAAGACGCTGCTCCACCCCGTTTCGATATTTAAGGTGGAGAAACTGCTATAATTGTATGTAATGACATTGCAATCAGTAGGCGGAGAAGTGTACCGATGTGAGTTAGGAATGAACAATACGAATTACGAGTGACTGACTGAGCCATTGTTGGAGATGTACAGGTCTCTGTGCCGTGCTATAATTTGTATTGCAACTGGAGTTTCAGTTACATGATATGAACCGGCATTTTGATTGAAATACACATAATCCAGAGTTATAAGTTCAAATCATCTAGGTGTACTTGTTATTGTTAATTCTGTTACTTTACGTGTAGATTGAGCATCTTGGTCCTGAATGCCGTGTACTTGGGTGTATATAAAATTGACACGATAACCTGTGCTACTGTGGTGATTGAAAGTGTTTATAACTGTAATTATTTGGGTCTAGGATTGGGGAAGGTTTCCCAGGACTTGAAAAGTTACCTTTCTATCATTTTTTGTGGAGAGATTTTGGAAAACTCCTCTTGCTGTTTTACAACATTTTAGACTTTTTTCGAGTGTAATATTTTCCAGCATATTATAATCTTTCATGCCCCAGCTCCCTATGTTCATTTTATTTCTCTTTAATTATATTTTGTTATGTAAATTGCTTCGTTCTGTGCATGGCTCACCTCACTCTCGTCAACAAAACCCACGGCTGGGCCCAATCTACATAACATATTTTAAATTAAACACAGTGAAGGGACCTGTGGGATTCCTCTGTGCCCAGTAATATTGCAACCTGATTAACTTAAACATTTACAATATTTAATATTGTAATTTCTATGTGGTTTGTTATAACGTAGGTAAGTCATATGCTGTTTGTAACACACAGAAGTTACATGAAATAAAAAATGAAAGCGTCTAGAGCCCTAGAGCCCTCATTAACATGTCTGTATACAGTGGTTTCTTATGCATGTAGTATCTGCTGTATATACACCCGACATAGAAATTGATCAATGTTTGACATAAGCGGAAAACGTGTTATGTTTTGAGTTCATCTTCTTGTCAGTAACGTCTTGCAAAGAAAAGAATTTTATGATGTTTTATCTAGAATGTGTAATCAGTGAGTTGGGGAGAAACATTAGACCATGTCTAACTTCAGCAGAGTATTCAAGTTAGATTTGCACTGTATGTCAACTGCTCTAATTAACGTCAATTTACACCATTTATTTTGATTCTCAGGAGAAGTATCTGAGTTTAAGTACTAAAATAAATTAACTTATCGCTGACAGATTGTTATCTGACGTGAATGTTTGGCCCAGCTTGGAGCTTAGTGGAATAATAAAAGACCAACTGTTCCTCTCCCTTTTCAGACAATAAATCAAAATAGTCAGGGTCCAATGTGTGAGAGAGGTTATAACTACCGTAACTCACTCCCAGAAGACAGGATAACCCCTAGTACCGCAAGTTGAGCAAATGACAGACACTGAGCAATTCATACGCGAGTTCTGGGTCACGTGATGTGGCTGCTATTCTCAAATGGAATTTCTTGGTGTAGTTGTATTACAAATTCACTGTTTCAAAAACATGTTAGTAGCCTGTAGGTTCTTCGATATAAGTCCATTTATTGAGGTATCCAGTGCTATCTAATTCGAGAAGCGAGTTTTTGCCCTCCTGGAAAAGGAGATTCTTAGACTCAGAATGTTGGTCTGATAGGTTGGATATTTGGAGATGTAAAAGTATGATAATCATATTTTGCGCAAAATACCTCAGCGTAAGTCAACATTTGTGCTACACTTTGTTGTCATATTAACACAATTATCTCACTACAGGCGTATTGCACGTCATCTCATTATAGACGCTTGGGAAAATTGAACCATGACAACCAAATTTGATGCCATGGATATACGGTGCAAACGTGTTTCAATTGAAGTTTACCTTTTACCCATGTTCTGATTGCGACAGTAACATTCAATATTATTCCCCTATTACTATGAGGTAAAACATATGAGTCTGTTGATAATTCGACGCTATGTTGAGGTACAAGAGCTCTTGATTGCTCCTGTGGAGGCCACTGAGTGACCTATGCAAGGTTAATATCAGCCTTGACTCTGCACATGTGGGTGCGTAAACGACAGAGCATCGTTTGTGTGTTACTTACGCCATACCAACATAGTGCCATGGCTAAACGGAAGCATTTAATTAGTCGGGTTATCCATGGAACCTTCTTGACGTACAGACGGTTTAACTCGTGAAAGCCGTACGATTCAAATCCAATATATTTACATTTAAACATACTGTATTAGCCCCTTTAACACAAAACTAGCAAGTCTCATTGCACGTAACTTGTACAGTTTTTAAAAGTTTACATGCATTTCACGAATGTAGCCAATCAAAAAATATTCAAACAATTTCAGTAATGCCCATTGTGCATAGCCTGAAAATATCTGCCTTCAATGGGGGATAACCGCAAGGTTACAGAACACGCAATGTAAATATTTAAAAATGATATAAAACAGTAATAGAATATAAATACGTTATAGGCCTACACAACAAATCGAAGTTGAAGAGCCTAAGTTCAGACAATAAGGAATTCTGGATATTTAAAAATCACTGGAATAAACGTATTACTGAGAGCTCTGTGCATGAGAATAATCATTAATACCAGGAGAAAATACCCACCAGAGAAATAAGGGTAGAAGTGTACAATTTTGAGAGAATGCTCAGGAATCGGGATAAGGGTTAAACTAAAATGATTTTAATAATTCAGTCGCAAATTTGGACATAGCTTCCCTGGTTCCAAAACGAATCTCTTTAATTGATCACCAATTAAACCGTATCTTATATGTTAGGACTGGGGAAAGGTATGCAGTACTCATATAGCCTGCGTATAGTTATTTTTGTCCATCCTCACGATATTATTTTCCAAACGCAGTGACACTTGGCACAGTGAATTTTTACTTAAAGCGCAATATAACAACGTGTAATGTTAATTAACTCTTGTTAAACAAGTAGTTCCGTAAGCCTATTTTCTCTTATCCTACTGGTCTGTTCCATTAAAACTCTCTTGGGTATTAAAAGGATTTTCCATGTGATGTATTCTAAATAGCTATTGGGACACGACCTATGTCGACTTTTTTTTAGCTTTTCAGTCTGTCAACACGATTGTGCCCAATTAATGGGTGGGATACAAGATATAAATGCATATAAATACACTCCTGGAAAGAAATACATGTATTAGTTAATATTCACAATTAAATTGGGCAATTTAGGATTACGCGTTTCCACCAACACACGTTTATTGAACAATTATATGCTAGAATATATAACTTTCAGTATCGGTGACTAAGACTCCTTCCGCCAGATGGTATATTTCTGTAACGAGTGAGGTGTGTTTAATTTAAGAAAAGTCAAATGCACAGCTTCTATGATTTACAAAAAGTAAGCTACAGAAACAAGCAGATACATATTAACTTATAATGGTGGTTCATTATACCAATCTACTTTTCCATCGCTTGTTTAGGACACGAGAAAAGGAAACATGTCTTTGTTATTTTACAAAGCCGGCATTTTAAGTTCTCATAAAATTGAATTAAATTAGACGCCAATGGACTTGTATGAAGGTATACCGTGCCAAGTTCATAGCGCTCAGATGATTAAGTCGCGAGAGAAAATGAATTAATTATTTAAGTTTCGCACCACAGCCATATTAGTTTTGTGCTCATCAGGTAATTGAAAGTTCCATAGGGTAACTTATTTTATGGCATTAATGATCATGCAAGATTTCAGTTTGATTGCTGAAATATATTCATATAAATTGAGAACCGGTGAATAATTTTGGATGATCGTCATGTTGGATCGTTCTGTATTTGTGCCATAAAATTATGTTCCAGTAGATGAAAATTATTTCTTTGGTTCATTATTCTAACATTTACTTCAATCGCATAAATAGGACACACAATATAATAACTTAATTTCAAAATTTCGCACATCCGCCATCTTGAGTTTATAGAAACCACTGAACTAAATTAGATGCCAGTAGATTAAATCTTGTATGATAATTTACAGCACCAAGTTTCACTACGAAAATTTAATTTGAATATTTTAACTTCGATTGACCACCATGTTAGTTTTGTACTTAACCGGTTTCTAAAAGTCACATATGTGAATTTATCTTAGAATTCTTTACCGCCATACAACATTCAGGGTGAGTCAGTAACAGTTTTGGAGATATAGAATGCCGGTGAAATATTTCACGCGGTCGCCATGTTGGATCGGTGAAACGTATTAAAATTTGAAAGGCACAGTTGAGGTCGGACAACGTAGTAATTTGTTTTTACTGAGTTTCATTGAAATCGCTTGGGGCATTTGATCTTATTAGGGGACAGACACACACACACACACAGTCACATACAGACATAAGCTCACACACAAGGACAAAAGGTTATCTCATAAGCCATTTTGTGGCCCACTTTATCAATTCAAACATGACAAAACGAAATTGAACCAAATATGGTACAGAGGTAGCACTAGCAAAGGACACTTCAGTGTCATCTTTTATATCACCGCCATCTTATTCAAACAAAATGGTAGTCATCCAAATGTTCAAAGCTTATATGAAATGACCACTATACTAACCATATGATCTCGACCAAATTTCGTAAAAGTATAATTTTATGTGCGAAGGGTCTGTCGCCCAAACTACATAGGCTAGTTCTCAGCCAAATAATTTCAAAATGGCAGCCGCGTCAACCCTTCCCTACCCTATCAATTCAAACACAACGAAAGAGAATTGAGCCAACTTTGGTACAGAGGTAGGTAGGCTAACAATAGCAAAGGGCAACTCAGTGTCATGATTAGTATCGCTGCCACCTTAACGAAAATGAAATGGCGACCACCCAAATGTTAGAAGCTTAAATCAAATTATGACTAACCTAATCATCCGATCTCTACAAAATTTTGCAACAATATACCTTCATGTGCGAAACGTGTTTTGCCCAAATAACAAGGTATCAGCCAAATAGTTTCAAGATGATGGCCGTGTCTATCATGCCAGCAATAAAGCCTAATCCGTAACTTATGATCCAACAAGGCCCGGCTTCACCAGTTCCGCTTATCGTACGGAGGGTGGTTTAAACTGTGGCCAAGGAGGGGACCCATTGGGTATTGTAATTTTATGTTAGAATATTATACTGTAGCAGTGACTAATGCTCAAACTGGCTGTGCCGTGTCATGCCGTGCCGTGTCGAACCGTGCACTTCAAAATGGCGACTATTGTTTGCTGGTTGAACATATTTCAGTAGATGGTATTGACGTCCAAAACGGGAGAGGAGCTTACGGTATGCTGATTCCAATATGGCGGCGAGATAGTGACGAGAAGTAAGCAAGACAGTGATTGCGTGTGCGTTTGTTATGGCTTCTAATTTATGATGGCAAGATACTACATATTTTCTTTCATTGATAGAAATGTTTTTATAATCAATTTAAATGCAGTGATTAATTACTACCAGTTAAAAATATTACCCACATGTAGATAGTTAATTTACTGTCTGCTGTTTCATATATGAAGCCTGTACTTGGGAGCCTAGCGGCATCGATGTTTTTATTAATTTCACAATATCACATAACACAAAGGACGACTCCCTGATAATAAATTGAATCCAGCAACCCTGAATTTGCATGAATGTTCAAAGAAGCGTTACTTGGGATGCTCAAATCATACTTCAATATTGCTAATATTGACCTACATACTTGCTGTTCAAAGGCAAGAATATAAATTTATTAAAATGGAGGCATCCTCTTTATCAATATATTTAATTAAATATTTAAAATACAGATATTTAACAAAGCTGGAGTCCCCATTTGAACTTGTCATAAGCAAACGGAACAGATCAAAAACTACACTTTAAGCCAAATCAAATTCACTCCTCAGCTCGACATAAACCATAATACCAAATAAAACCTATAGAAAACATACTCTCCTTACTGTTGTACAACTTTCAAAACAACTATAAGCACTCAAAACTGAAAAACCCTGAAATGGGAACTAATTAAAGTTAGAATAGCCTAGGCCGATCAGGTCTCCTGCTACATTACCGCATATGTATACTTAACATCACTATAACATCCAAATTACGGCTAAGTGACCTATCTGCCTGAGTAGTATACAGTAGGTGTTACCGGCCTGCCTGGGATGATGGGTCACCAAACCGGTACTTAAAAACTAAGATTGTACACATTAATCAACTAAATTCAACAGTAAGGAGATCATAGCCAAAAACACAATTTAAGCCAAATCATACTTCAATATTGCAAATATTGACCTACATACTTGCTGTTCAAGGGCAAGAATATAAATTCTCTGGCAAATTAAGGCTAGGAAGAGCATTTTTCTTAAGTTTTCTAACCATTCGGCTATTGTCAATCGGAAGAATCCCTAAAATAAGTTTACGAAGAGCGGATTACATTCTATGTAGGCCTACGGCACAGAAGTATTAGGCTACAAGTTTATCAGTATTTTTGATGTAGCTAAATCCTTGTGAATACAAATTGGAGACAATAACTATCAATAATCAACAGTACCGGTGCTTATGCTGAGGAAAGAAGTCGTCTTCACAAAAATGCAGACTGCACACTGTCATGTAACGTGCAACACGTTTTCCAATTGACAGCGCCGAAGCCCATCTTTCTCTCTGAACTTTTTGTACAGGAAAGTACCGGTAGTGAAGAGATTTCGTACCCGCTTTATACGATTTGCAACCGTATACAGAGCAGTACCTCCTCGAATTTGACAAATTCCTTTCTGTTTCCATCACGCCGTCAATGCTTCACCATGCTCACCAGTCACTACGTTACAGCTTCAAAATTCTTCCGCGTGGCTGCGCCATCCAACTTTTCTGACGTCAATAGCTTGAAATTATTTTAAGGAATGCACTGAACGAAATAATGCAAATTTAGTATGAAATGGTTAATAATAATGGCATAATACGCTGAATAAATCGTTCATTCCAAGACATTATACTGAAATTTAATGCATATTATGCTAGACAGTTATACTAAGGCTGTTGATAACATTCGTTTAGCAACGGTCAGATTTAGCCATAGACTACTGGAGTGTTTTTGGAAAGCCAAGAAACTTGAGTGGTTTCAGGTAATTTCTGGTTGACAGTTCTATTGCGTTCATTCCAGTGTCGAAATTTTATTGATATACCTTATATGATATGTTGGCTGCTGTGTGATGCTCCACCCATGTACGTAGCTACGGAGGGGATAGGGGAGAGTGGAGCGTGACTCCATTCACGTTCCTTGTTTGGCAAAAAGGTTGTTATTACACTATCAAAGACATTTAATTAAATATTTTATAAAGCTGAACTTTCACGAAAGTAATCATCACACCATTTTACTACATGCAATATTCTATCATAGTTCAGCAAAATGGTTCATGGACAGTTTCTTGGTCACTCAACTGTTATCCGGTAGTTGAAATTCTGCAGTGGCAATACCGGTATGTAAAGTAAAACGGAAATATAAAGTAAACGTCTATGGGTTAAATCATAGGTCGCTCACATGACAAGAAATATATTTATACGAGTAAACTCTTGGTGAACGAGCCGCCGTTCGAGGACTCGATAAATTACATTATTATTTAATCATTAATAATTATGATTAAATGAATGATGACGACGTTCCAAACAACCACTGCCCGAGTGAGGAAAATTGAAATCTACGAAGTAAAAAGTACCCGTACTAGAGTCGAGCGCTCTACTCATACCGCCAACTAGACACTTCCTTGCCACGTTCGGTTACATGTATTACGTAATGGTAAAGGTAAAGTGCTTATTTACAATCGCTGATAATACAGTGACGAATTATAACATAAAATGCACTACCAATCACGTCTTTTTCAGTCTATTTAACTATGAGTATTTAATTCTTCTCTATATCTTGAAATGTGAGTCCTTTATGTACTGTACTTATAGCCACTGCTATTTTTTCCTACACTTTATATCTTTTTATTTTACATTTTACATTTTTATACCATCTTTTATGTAACATTTCATGCATTTCATGCATTTTACACACTGAGATGAGCATCTTTGTTGTGGTAATATTCCAGGTGTTATGATCAGGCCCGACGAGATGGGCTGTAGCCCTCGGCCCGGATTTGGGGAGGGGTCCGAGGTGGTAAAAGAACTTAGAGTTGACAACATTATTTAATTTAATGTCTGAACCAGGGCTGGCATGCGAAATTAAATGCATGGCTGTGGGGGCGAAAATAATTTAATTTCGCCGTGAGCGCGATATTCGGGAGCGAAATGATAATGATTGTCGGCGCGTAATTAAATCAAAGCGAAACTTAATTCGAAGCGAAATAAATTTCGTTACATACTTAAAATTTCGCTCCCGGCGCGAAATTAATTTCGTTACAGACTTTTAATTTCGCTCCCGACGCGAAATTGATTTCGTTACAGACATTTAATTTCGCTCCCGGCACGAAATAAAATTCGTTACAGACTTTTAATTTCGCTCCCGAGGCGAAAAAAAAATCCCAAACGGTATTTAGTTTCATCCCCCGACGTGAATTTAAAATGCATGAAACATTACACTTCGTTTTTGAAATTAAAATATATTCGTATCGAGAGTTAAATTATGTTCGGTACGATGTTCAAAGTCCCGACGTTCACCTGCACAATATGCTGGGCCCCAACAGCAACGGGAGTCATTCAATGGTCATCACTCCAGTGTAGGAGAAAGTCAGTTCTGTGGCATCAACATCACCACACCGGGTGAGTTAGCCGTGGTCGTTACGGCATGACTGCTGGCAGTCGCTCACATCCGGGAGGCGAGGAGGTTCGAATGCCCCCGCCGGCAACCTTGTAGATGGTCTTCTGTGGTTTTCCATCTACCTTCCAGGCAAATGCCGGGGTTGGTCCCTAACTATAGGCCACAGCCGCTACCTTCCAACTCCTCGTCCTTTCATTACAACTATCCTCCCCAACGGTACTTGTAGCTCACCCATTGGGTGTCCGTCTCGAAGCAGCTACAAAACTGGCGAGCCGAACATGTCCTCGGACACTCCCGGCACTAAAAGCCATACGCTAAAAAAAAAAACATTACTATCATCGTCGACTGCACCTCAGACTCGGGGCCGGCCCTCCCTGACGTTCATAACGCAGTACTTAGTGTAGTCTACAATGGGGCAACAAGTACCTCTACTTGTTCCATATCGAACAAGGAGACGAATGAGCCGTGCGGACAGACATTTAAGATAAGTGAAGAACTCCCATTACAATACAAACTGTCAGTTGTAACTGTTGTGTCAGTCAACACTAATTAGCCCAATAACTGGGTGGGGTATAATACGTAAATAACACTCATGGAAAACATTACATGATTGTATTAGTTTATGATCACTGCTGTATTATAATAGGGAAATGAGCATAAACTAATAGGCTACATGTAGTTTTTTCCAGGAGAGTTTCTTACATATTATATACATCGTATCCCGCCCAGTTATTGAGCGAATCAGAGTAGATCGCCTGAAGAGTAACAAATAACAGTAAATCGTCTGTGTTATTATCAGTGGCGTGTATAGAGTTCTGTTTCGGAAGGGGGGTTGCTCGAGCAACGGGAGGTGGGGGTTCATTCCTCTCATTTCTACATTCTTTTTTCTTTTACTTCCGGATTATTTTTTTTTTTGGGGGGGGGGGGGGTGTTGACCCCAAAACCCCTCCCCTATGTACGCCACTGGATTGAACTATTGCCGGTGAAATGTTTCCTGCTCCATCGGAGTATCGGAGAAGCTTGGCATTCCTTACTACTTCCTTCTCACACTTAGCGTATTTATACTGACCGTGGCACGAAATCAAACCCCTGTGCCATGTATTTCGTTTCGCACTGCATTTAATTTCGCGTCGCTTTTCACTACGTTATTGTGCTTTGAATTTATTTTTGCTTCGATTGTA
Source organism: Meconema thalassinum (assembly GCA_946902985.2). Lineage (NCBI taxonomy): Eukaryota > Metazoa > Arthropoda > Insecta > Orthoptera > Tettigoniidae > Meconema > Meconema thalassinum. Next base: position 1,168,810,734 of record OX336389.2, read on the forward strand.
ATTTTAACTAGGGGACCCATGCGAGAACTCTCACATGTATAAACCACCCGGCCAGCTTAAGGTTATGTGGGCTCGACGCGACACAGTTCTGGCGGGGTCTATCGTCTTGTTTATTTGTTTAAACGTACTTTATAATCATAATATATATCCGGCTCCGCGGCTAAATGGTTAGCAAGCTAGACTTTGGCCCGAAGTGCCCCGGGTTCGATTCCCGGCCGAGCCATCGGGATTTTAATCTCCTGGGGTTAATTCCCGGGGCTCGGGGACTGGGTGTATGTGACGTCTTCATCGTCACTCCATCCTCAATACGACGCGCAGGTCGCCCACGGGCGTCTACTAGAAAGACCTGCATTCGGCTTCTCCGGTGGCCACACGATCATCATCATCATCATCATCATATATATCCGTTGGTTTTTCAGTTACGGTAATCAAAGAATTTTCCTGCACTATTGAGACAATTTGGAAGAGTTTGGTACAAATCACTCCTTCTAACTCCCTCTGGTTTAAGAGCTTGCGGTTTATGAAACATACACCTTAGCATTTTATATATTATACAGGGTGTCTTTTATGTACCTTTGGAGAATGATAGGTCGTGTAGGGGACGGGTATAGAAGTAATGTGAGCTAGGTAACTTGGGGTAAGAGCGGCCTCCTTAACCACTAAAATAAGGGTTAATTCAGGCCCTCCACCCTGTAAGTTAGGCAACCGACCCAAGCCTTTAATACCTTTCTCAATCCTTTAACTCTTGGCAAGATTCATTTCACCATGTGGCGCTCGCGTAATGGATAGCGTTGCGGTGCGAAAGGCCGGTAGTCCCGGGTTCGATTCCGGGCTAGGGCAACATATTTTTAATTGTTATTTTAGGTGTAAGGATTTTAAGCTTGATACCTTCGGTAAATTAAACTGATCATTGTAAACTTCGTAGCATTAAATTGTTTAAGTCCTTTATTAAGTTTAAATCACGTTGAGAAAGAGAGAGTAAGGTTTAGCTAGGCTATGCATGCTTAGCTTAATTTTTGCCGTAGGGTTGTTCTCTAAAAGTGTACGACTGCACTCTCTTCTCTGCCGTAGCACCAGACTGTATCATGTGACTTCAATACGACAAATAACGTTTTTTTTTTGCCCAAGTCCGGAATCGAACCCGGGACTACCGGCCTTTCAAACCACAACGCTATCCATTACGCCAGCGCCACACAGAGAAATGAATCTTGCCAAGAGTTAAAGGATTGAGAAAGTAATAGAGGCTTGGGTCGGTTGCCTAACCTACAGGGTGGAGGGCCTGAATCAACCCTTATTTTAGGGGTTAAGGAGGTCGCTCCGACCCCAAGTACCCTATCTCAAATTACTTCTATACCCGTCCCCTGCACGACCTATCATTCTCCAAAGGTACATAAAAAGGAAGGAAGATTGTAGTTTTACGAGACCGTGAATCTTGTGATTATGAGCCTCGGGACCTCCTTTTTACGTGGAATCCGAACCACAGGACATGGCATTTCACTTCGAAAATCTCACATTCATTAACCGGGAATCGAACCCGGACCGCCTTGGTGAGAGGCATACAGAAAGGTACATAAAATACACCCTGTACATATACAGGGTGATTCTTATTAACGTTTAAAACTCTCTGTAGCGACGTAGATGGCATTGAGACAAGTAATTTGTAATAGGACTCTTAGGGTCGCAAGTGTCCGGAAATATCTTAAAAGTGAACCACAACTGTTAAACATCAGGTGACGGCTCAGTTCGAGCGGTCAGGCCCGTGCTCCCTTACGCACACCAAAGCAAACTTTGAATATCATATAACTTTGGTTCCGTGTCCTGCTTCCACTTGAAAGGAGAAGAGAGAGAAAGCTGATGGATAGACCCCGGATTTGAACCTCGAACCGCACGCGTCCAAGTCGCACACGCAGACTCGGAGCCAGAGTGATATGCCATTCAACGTTTGCTTTGGACGCTTTGGTGTGCGTAAAAGAGCACGGGCCAGACCGCTTGAGCGTAGCCGTCACTTGAAGACGTCATATGTTTAACAGTTGTAGTTCACTTTTAAGGTATTTCCGGACACTTGCGACCCTAAGTGTCCTATATCAAATTATTCGTCTAAATGCTATGTACGGCGTTACAGAGAGTTTAAAACGTTAATAAGAATCACCCTGTATATAGACTATAATATACAGGATGTAAAAAATAAGGTACGACACAAAATGCAGGACGCATTCCTCACACGTAGACAAGACACTTTGTTATATGAACATGGGTCCGGAAACGCTTCGTTTCCATGTTATACCTCATTGTCTCCAACGCATACATCATGAAAAACACACAAGAACAGAACATACCTGCATACCACATGCAGCTCTTTGTCACAGGAGATGTTCAATGTGCCCTCCGTGGGCATTGATGCATGCATCAACCCGCCGTCCTAGTGAATCTCAGATGCGCTGATGTATCCCTGGAGTTTTGCGTATGGTTTCGCAGCCTTCCATAAAACGGGCACGCAGACTCCGAACATCTGGTACAAGGGTTCGATACACAAGAGCTTCCAAATGTCCCCACAAATAAAAGTCCAGTGGGTTTAGGTCCGGAGAGCGTAGAGGCCAGGCAATTGGTCCACCTCTACCTATCCATCTGTCACCGAATCAGTTATTCAGAAGCCGACGGACCTTAGCACTAAAATGGGGTGGTGCTCCATCGTGCATGAAGTACATCACAAGAACAGTTGATGTTACCGTAAGTCGCATGGCAACACGGCCATGTTAAACAAAACACTGGCGGTGCACCTACGGTAATGACAACGTAACCAGATGTAACAAACAGTGCATGATCCCCATGATTCGAAAGTTCTGTTCTTGTGTGTTTTTCATGATTTATGCGTTGGAGACAGTGGGGTATAACATGGAAACGAAGCGTTTCCGGACCCATGTTCATATATCATAGTTTCTTCGTCTACGAGTGAGGAATGCGTCCTGCATTTTGTGCCGTACCTTATTGTTACACCCTGTATAGGCCTATATCTCTACTTAGTATAAAACAAAGTCCCCGATTCTTGGATGTTACGGGTAAACTAGAGAACCACTGGATGGATTTTGATGCAGTTTTCACCATTCTGTAAAGGATATCTCGAGGATAATTTCGGTAGAAATTTAATTTATTTATGATCAAAGGAAGCCGAGCAGTAACGATTTCAGTGGAAAAGTCGAAAAAAAAAAACTGGCGTCCGAGCGTTTTGTAAGCTTACGCTGGGCAAACCGTTAAAAATATCTAAATACTATGAGTGTAAGAATTGTTCAGCATGAAAAGTTCTACAAAAAAGTTCGTGAGAGCATAGGTATATCTTCAATACATCGCCCACTCTAAGTGTTTTTATGTTTTAATTTCTTCCAACCTTGTCCATTCAACTACTGTGAAGACAGTTTACGAGCTAGCTAAGGGTGAGTCTATCATCCCTGTTACAGCCTAGTTAGCGAGCGAACCTATTGCCCCAGACACAGCCAGCAACAAACCGTTGAGTCGTGTTGAGTTAAGACTTCTGAGAAGGGTGGTTGTGTTTGGAGTTTCCCTGTAAGTGCAAGTAGGGTTTTGTTCATTTCGCCTGTGAAACACAGTCAAGATAAGATTGGACGGAAGGGAGATTTGATTTTCATTCACCTCGCCATTCCCTGGAAGTGCAACTCTCATTTCGCCTGTGAACTTTTCGTTCCGCAAAATTCACAGTCAGTTTAAGATTGGATGGAAGGGGGATTCTATTATATTATACTGATTGGCGTATAATCTCTACTTAGTATAAAACCAAGTCCCCGATTCTTGGATGTCACGGGTAATCTCGAGAACCACTGAATGGATGTTGATGCGGTTTTCACCATTCTGTAAAGGATATATGGAGGAAGGTTTCTGGAGAAAATAATTTATTTATGACCAAAGGAAAACAGCACTAACGATTTCAGTGAAAAGGTCGAAAAAATACTGTCGTCCGTGCGCTTTTTAAGCTTGCGCTGGGCAAACCGTTAAAATATCTATATACTATGAGTGTAAGAATTGTTCAGCATGAAAAGTTCTACAAAATGCCCGAGAGAGCATATCTCTATCTTCAATACATCGCTTACTATAAGTGTTTTTACGTTTTCATTTCTTCCAACAATCTCCATTCAGTTACTGAGGCGACAGTTTACGAGCTAGCTAGGGACGAGTCTATCACCCCAGTTACAGCTTAGCTAGCGGACGAGCCTATTGCCCCAGATACAACAAGCAGCAAACTGTCGAGTCGTGTTGAGTTAAAAACTTTAGAGAAGAGTGGTTGTGTTTGGAGTTTCCCTGGAAGTTCAACTCGGCTTTTCTTCATTTCGCCTGTGAACTTTTCGTTCCGCAAAATTCACAGTCAAGTTAAGTTTGGACGGAAAGGAGATTTGTGTTTCATGCATCTCGCCATTCTTAAATTACGTCTGACAAGAATTTGTTGCACATGCATCTCCATGATGATATAATATTAATAGTCCAGTCAGTGATTTTTGCCCATCATGCCGAGACGTAAAGCGGATATTGGTCATTGTTCATTGACATTGGAAAAAAGAAGCGCTTTTCACGTAATGCATTCATAACTGTTCCCGGGCGAATACGGGTTTGGTTGCTAGTATATATATAAAACTGGAGCTGTTTGGTTTCTACCAAGATGCTTTAAGACCACAGCACAGCCCTCAACCCTTGTTAGGACATTTCATTAGCATACATTTTGTGGAACACATTTGAAATTAAGCTGTATTTTCATATGAGAAATGTCAGTGTTGGCATTCTTGTAGATATGGTGCTGCAATATGTCCACAGAGTCAGCAATGTTTTTTTCACCAAGAGTGATCAGATGATTCTTCTCTAAGCCTAACTTCTGGAACAGTTCCACTCAATCTCAGAAAAAATCGGCTCTTTACTTCACACATTTCTGAAAGGATTGCCATTTGTAGCTCTTCAGTCGGTCAACACGATTATTCAGTTGGGCAAGCAAAATTACACGAAGCTTCCTGTGAGGGGATTAAACATTTGCCACCTGAATACCGTAATTCCAAAATTACACAGGTTAAATAAGTAGTTCCGTTTTTAATTAGTCTATCTTCATAATCCTACAGGTCTTTTCTATTAAAAACTCCCCAGGCTATTAAAGGAATTTTCCATGTCATGTAGCCTATACTAAATAACTTTGTATACACGACCTATGTCACCACCAACACCATTGCATTGAGAAATAACAGTACAGTATGTGCTAGAACATATAATTTTCAGTATCGGTGAATAAGACTCCTCCCGCGATATGGCATCTCTCTGTAACGCGTCACGGGAGTGTAATATACTGTAAATAAAGTGAAATGCACGGCTTCTCTGATTTACGACAAGTAAGCTACAGTATTTAGTGCCATTAGATTATTATTATTATTATAAACCATCATACGAATCTTCTTTTCAATCGGGCACGCACAATTAAAGAAAGGAAGGTTTTAAAATTTCGAACTGATGTCATCTTGAATTTTAGAAAATAATTGAACATGAGATGTCTATATACTAAGCTATGAATAATGATTCGCTGTTCTTAGCATTACTGGTCTCAGGTGATTAGATCGCTAGAAAAATAATTTGAAATATTTGAACATCACTTGTGCCCCATATTGTATTTGTGTTTCTCAGGATGTTTAAGTCACAAATATGTACCATACTTAGATGATATTCCTGTATCACTATAAAGAGATTCAGTTTGATTGCTTATACCTATAGTTTCGGAAATATTGTGAACCGGTCAAGTATATTGCATGAACACCATGTCGGATCGTTTCATATAAAGGCTAGAGAATTATATGCCAGCAAATGCATATTCTAATGATAGCTCATTATATAAAGTCACATTTCTCTTACTTGATTTGGACATGAGAAATAAGAAAAGATTTTACAGAATTCGCACAGCTACTGCTTTTTTTACTCATAAAATTCAATTAATTTATATATTATGGCTCGCATGAAGGTATACCGTGCCAAACTTCACAGCGCTTTTTGAAAAGTCGCGAGAAAATTCCATTTAAATATTTAAATTTCACGTAGCCGCCATGTTGGATTTGTGCTCATCGTCTTATTCAAAGCCCTACAGGTGAACTTATGAAAATAGCCTCTATCAACATAGAATTTTTCAGTTTGATTGCTTTTTTATTTTTTATTTTTATTTTTTAACGTTATGGCCTTTAGTGCCGGGAGTGGCCGAGGACATGGTCGGCTCGCCAGATTTAGTAGTTGCTTCTATGCGGACACCTGGGGAAAGTTCTGCCCTAAAACTTCCCCATACGGGAGAACGTGAAGTAGGTTTAAGCTTAACCAAAATAACTACTGTTAAACAGCGAAAAGACTGAAGCGGTGCGGTGCAATGGGCATAAAAGTACATTACCAGAAAACAAAGGTTTAGTTAACAAGATATAAATAATATTTATTGAGACAACAATTTTCTTTAAATAACATTAAAATGCACAATAAATTCACACAACTGGGATATGCAGAGAAAAATTAGTGCTAAATCTTAACAAATGGAGAGGGTCTGGTGACAGTACCCTGATTAATGATGGAAAAACCAATGTTAAAGATTGCCTAGATTTGAGAGAAATTGGAATTGAAATATAATATGCATATTAATAAAAGAACCATAAAAAGATGAAATGTATGATGAGAGTAAAAATTCAATTCTTTATCAAGTTTGAACTTATCTTCCAAATTGGTTGAGCCAGCTCCATAAAAGTTCCAGTTAGCCTAAAACTGTTTTAAAAGTCCTCCACGTTTCTTCGGAGGGAGGCGCTCATGGCCTCAAGATGCATATTCCGAAAAGATGAACATTCAACTCTTCTTTTTCCTTCTGGTGAAGGTTTGACACTGGTAGTGTCCAGGCGGTGACTGAATATAAGTTGACATTGAGTGCGGCCATGAAGACTGCTGCTTCCTCGAAGTTTAAAGTGCGATACACCATCTAAGGTGAAACTTGCGGTGTGCTGCGGCTGGCAAACATTCCTGTCCTCTTGAGCGATGTATCAGAGTAGAGGCCTCGTGACGTAGCAGCGAGGTGAAGCAGCGACTGGCAATAGTGCCATGCGGTGTGGCAGCGCTGATCTGAATGACGATGTGATCAGAATGATGATTGATCAGAAGTGGGTGGAGAACGCCAGCAGGTGGCGTCTTAAATAGTGATCATGGAACAATCTCGAAGGCTGGAGATTGCCCGACCAGACAAAGACCTGCCATTGGTCGAACGAAAGTCAGGGTGACGTCAGTCAACCCTGCTCAGCAGACAGCAGATGAGCCAGTATATGCCGTGTATGCCGGGAGTGAGGAAGCTTGAGGTAGCGAGCGACTGGAACACTTCAAGGTGAGAACTATAATATCTATGGATAGGTGATTGATAACAAAATTATACATTTTGTTTAAGCAATTAATACATTTACAAAGAAGCAATTACCATTCGGGGATCTCGGTAACAAGAAACAAAATTTGACCGACAAATGGGCCAAGCTAAACATTGAAAGTATCACGAAAGTGATCATGCTCCGAGAACTCCGAATGAAAACAAACAAAAGAATCAGTCAAAGCAAAACATGGATAACAGACGAGGAGAAACTAAGACTCGAAAGGCAAAACAGAGATAGCAGAGATGGGTCTAGTATAAAGACTTTTACCAGTTAAAACATCAACAACTCTGACGCGTTTATCACGGCCAAAGTGGCAGTGAATAACTCTGCCTAGGTTCCATACGAGAGGCGGAGATGGGTCTCGAAGAAGAACCATGTCTCCCACTCGTACATCTGGTTGAGGAAGCCGCCATTTCTCACGCCTATTTAGCAAGCTGAGATATTCTAACTTCCAGCGGCGCCAAAAAGAACAGCGCAAAGATTCTACTTTTCTCCAAAAGATAGGTAGGTTAGGATCACAGCGTCGATCCAGCAAAGGCGGAGTAGAAGCAAGCGAACAGCCAATCAGGAAGTGACTGGGTGTTAAAGGTAAAAGATCCTTAGGATCGTTTGAAAGAGGAGTCAGAGGTCTGGAATTTACAATACCTTCGACTTGAATAATTAAAGAGTTGAATTCCTCATAAGAAAGTATGGTAGGACCAAGAGTTTTCTTAAGCTGTCTTTTAGTAAGTTTGATGCAGGACTCCCATCGGCCCCCATGATGGGGAGCATAAGGCGGGGTGAAATGCCATTTGAAACCTTTAGAATAGGAAAAGTTGGAAATTTTTTCTTTAGCAGAAGGGGAACTTAACACTTTTTTCCAGAGATCAGAAGCGCTTACAAAAATTTTTGCATTATCTGAAAAGACTTCAGATGGGACACCCCTTCTAGCAGCAAATCTAGAAAAGGTGGCCAGAAAGTAGGATACCGAAGCGTTCGTAACCAACTCAAGGTGGATAGCTCCCGTCAGCATACATACAAATAACGAGATGTAAAGTTTACCTAAATTTTTGCGCTTAGATGAAGAGGGATTGGTCTGATAAACGTAAGGACCAGCGTAATCGATCCCAGTAAGAGCGAAGGGCTTACTAGGTTCTGAACGAAATGGAGGTAAATTGCCCATAATCTGCGTGGCGGGCCGTGGTTTAAACTTAAAGCAAGGTATACACTTTTTGACAACAGAAGAAACCTCATGAACGCCATTGATGATCCAGTAAAGTCCACGAATTAGACAGAGCAAGGTGCGAGTGCCAGCATGAAGGTGTTTATAATGAAACTTTTTTATTATAAGGGTGGTTATAGGATGCTTTGAAGGAAGGATGATGGGATGCTTTTTCCCATCCTCACAACTAGACATAGCTAATCTTCCACCCACACGTATTATGCCGTCCTGGTCAAGAAAAGGAGTAAGTGGTAAAAGCCTGCTAGACTTGGGCAAATCTTTACCACTTATAAGAGCTTGCCTTTCAGGAGCAAATACTTCCTGCTGAACAAGTAACAAAATCTTGCAAGTAGCGAATTCTAACTCTACTCTGGTGAGAAAGGGTTGAGGCTTCAATGGTTGATCAATTACTAAATATCTCCATCGGAAGATATAAGACACTCCACGAATCAATTTATCAAATGAAGAGTATCTATGAAAAAGACTAGTAAAAGTAGAAGTAAGATGCGACGTGACAGGGTCATTACGGGCATCAGGTATTTCTTCTGCAAATTGATTAGCTAAGCGAGGCCAGCAAGATGATTCCTGACTTAGCCAAGGAGGACCATTCCAGTACAGGTCTGAGGAAATCAATTTTTTAGGCGTGCAACCACGTGATATTATATCCGCGGGGTTTTCACGGCTAGGAACATGTCTCCATTGTTCAGAATGAGAGACTTCATGAATCTTAGAAACGCGATTTGCCACAAAGGTATTCCAAAGAGAAGAAGGCTTGGAAAGCCAAGCTAATACAATAGAAGAATCGCTCCAAAAAAATGTGCGGGAAAATTTTAACTTTAAACTGACATTTAGTTTAGTAGCTAATTCTGTTGCCATTAAAGCAGAGCATAATTCTAATCTCGGCAATGATACCGTTTTAAGTGGAGCAACTTTTGATTTAGCGCACACTAAATTAGAAAATCCAGGGAAAGCGGCTGAGGAACGTCCTACTATTTATGCACAACAGCCATAAGCCCGTTCTGAACTATCAGAAAATACATGCAGGTCATACTGCTGGTATAAGGGATTAGAAATTAAAAGGCGGGGTATAGAAACCTCGGAGAGATCCAGCAAACTGCTGCGATACTCTAACCATTCTTCTACAAGAGGAAGGGGGAGATTTTCATCCCAGTCTGATTTTAATGACCAAAGCTTTTGCAAGAACATTTTTGCAACAATAACTATAGGAGCAATATATTGCAAAGGATCAAAGATCTTTGCGATTTCTGACAGAACTTGTCTCTTAGTTACAGGGGGAGATTCTGACAAATGTACCTGATAAGAAAAGGTATCAGAAGAAGGACACCAAAAAACACCCAATGCTTTCACGGCTGCTTCATCAGTAGGAATAGCAACAAATTCATCAACTGGGACCTCTGATGAAAATTTTGATATAAATTCAGTAGAATTTGAAGTCCATTTATGGAGCGGAAAACCACCTCCTAGCAGCAGGGATTTCAAATCTTCGCACACAAGGAGTGCTTCAGAAATATAAGGGAAAGAGCCCAAGAAATCGTCAACATAAAATGCCGTTTTTAATGACTCAGAGGCCAAAGGATGATACAGATGACCATCTTGCTCGGCTAACATATGGAGAGACCGAATCGCAAGAAAGGCTGAAGGCTTCAGGCCATATGTCACAGTCTTCAATCTAAATATCTCTATGGGTTTGGAACTCTCATCGCGCCACAATATTCTTTGCAGATCTTGCTGCTAGGAATTTACGAGAATCTGCCGGTACATCTGCTTAATATCTGAGATTACAGCAATTGGAAACCGTCGAAAATTAAGCAAAACAGAGGTGAGATCTGTTTGAATCGCGGGACCACATTGCAAGGTATCATTTAAAGAGACTCCATTGGAATCTGGTGACGAGCCATTGAAAACTACTCTTATATTGTCTTGGGTTAAGGAATTTTTCCATACCGGGTGATGATTTAGATAAACTATTTCATTTGAAGGATGGTCAATTTCTTCTGATTTAGGAGTTACCTCCATGTGATTGGATGATTCGTATTCCTCCATAAAGGAAGCATACTGAGTTTTAACAGAAGCATATTGTTTGAACCGATTTTCAATAGCAAATAGTGCCCTAAGTGCTCTGGAATGCGAGCCCGTAATGGCGGGAGGATTAGGAATACGTGGAAGAGTTACTATAAATCTGCCTTCAGCAGTACGGACAGTGGTTTCCTTGTATAACTTTTCACAAATTTCGTTAGAAGAAGAAGCAGTAGCCTGAACATTCTCGAGATCCCAGAACTTGGTTAGCTCTTGACTCAAATCGGTACCAACAAATTAACAATTCGATACAGTTTGAATAGGATTACGGTATATCTGGCCAGTAGCGATCCAACCGAAATCAGTTTCGCGGAAGAAAACATTAGGAGCAATTTTTACTTTATTGGAATGAAGACATTGCCAAAATACGCTTGAGCTGAAAAGAAGCTCTACGGGCGAAGCTCTGTTGAAATGAGGGTCAGCTAGCTGGACAAAATTCGGGATATTCCAACTTTGAATAGGATAAGAAGTGCCAGGAATATTGTTGCCTATAGACTTGATAATCAAACAATCTAATTGCAACTGCGTACCAAGATTATTAGAGTCCTTCAGATCCACTTTAGCAAAGCTTAAGGATTGCGATTTAGAGCAGTTTATTCCTGTAACCTCTATTGAGGTAGGATGTTTTGGGAGGCCTAACTTTTGTACCAAAGATTCATTAATAAAATTGTTGACAGCGGCATTGTCTAATAATCCCCTGACAGATACCCATTTCCCGTGAGAATTTTTCAATAGAACCTGCACGGTAGATAATAAAACCTGGACTTTGCGAAGCGAGGTAGAACTTTGAGCATACGACTGCGCACAATTTTGAGGAGTCTCAGAATTAGACTTGGTATTGGAACTGCTTGGTCCTGATAACCGTGATCTTTCATGTCTGTGCAAAAGGGAATGGTGTCTAGCCTTACAATGAAAGCATAAACGTTGTGAACGGCAATTGTTTAACATATGCGTTCCTGACAAACAGTTGAAACAATGTTTTTTGTTCGTAATGAACTTTCGTCTTTCATCTACTGATAAAGATTTAAATTCATCACAATTGTATAAATTATGCGATTGCTGACACAGACCGCATGTTTGCATTTGGTTAGGTGACCGAGCATCAACAGGAAGAGCTTGTGATCTTAAAATTCTTTGATTAGAACTGCTAACCTTATCTTTTGAGAAGGCTTTTGAATCTGAACTACTAGTTTTTTGATTAGCTATGGCGGAAAAGACTTGGCTTCTAGCCTTCAAAAAGTTAATAATCGCCTCATAAGTGCATTGCAAATTCTGGGAAAGTTCTGTTTCCCTGGCTTTTAATGTATTTGCATCCAATCTTGAGGAAATGAGGTGAACTAGAAATAAATCCCAGTGATTTACAGGTTGGTTTAAATTGGACAATGCTCTGACGTGTAGCTCTGCAGTATCAATCAGCTTACGAAGTGATAAACTGTTATCTGCTTGCACGTTAGGTAACTCGAATAAGCTTTGTATATGGCGTTGAATAGATAAACGAATATTCCCATATCTATCCTTAAGAAGATTCAGAGCAACTTCATAATTATCACTGGTCAAAGAAAGTGCTTGAATCAGGTTAAGTGCGTTGCCTTGAACTGCCAGACGTAGGTAGTGAAATTTTTGAATTACTGGTATAGAAGTATTCTCATGTATTAAAGAATTGAATAATTCAAAAAATGGCTCCCATTCTATGTCCTTACCAGTGAATTTGGGTAATATAATGCGTGAGGAAGATGTAGAAGATGCTGCAGAAGTTTGATCTTCTTGTTTTTCTTTTAAAGTTAAAGCCCTAATAAGCTGTTTAGCTTCAGCAAATCCCTGATAGTATAATTTTTCAACTTCCAACCTATCACTTTGCTGGTCCGGATGCTGAGTTTCTATACTACATTGTATCTCATCATATTTCTCAAAGGCTTGTTCATAATTCTTAAGCCTCTGCGAAATTATGTCAAGATTACGCTCTTGGGGTTCAAGCTCCGTTAAGAAAGTACGGAACCGTGTGAGCTTGCCCTTACAAGAGGCTCTGGCGTTGCTGAGTTTTTCATCAAGGTTAGGCATGTTAAAAGTTGTTTGTTACTCACGTCAATATTGTGACTTCGAGTACTGGAAGCCAGAGGATGACAGCTTGCTAGGTAGTAAGGTTTAGTCTGATGCGGAAGAAACCGGCTTAGCTTACGTTTCTCTCCTCCTCTGCTGGACATGCGCCTCAGGCTGAAACTTACAATGTGAATTAGTGTTGAAACACAATGAACAAAAATTGTTAATGTGAAATTCAAGATATAAAACTTGTAATATTCCCAGGGTGCAACAGATATGTTTCTCGGGGTTGAGGCACCAAAAATATGGGGAAAGTTCTGCCCTAAAACTTCCCCATACGGGAGAACGTGAAGTAGGTTTAAGCTTAACCAAAATAACTACTGTTAAACAGCGAAAAGACTGAAGCGGTGCGGTGCAATGGGCATAAAAGTACATTACCAGAAAACAAAGGTTTAGTTAACAAGATATAAATAATATTTATTGAGACAACAATTTTCTTTAAATAACATTAAAATGCACAATAAATGCACACAACTGGGATATGCAGAGAAAAATTAGTGTTAAATCTTAACAAATGGAGAGGGTCTGGTGACAGTACCCTGATTAATGATGGAAAAAACAATGTTAAGGATTGCCTAGATTTGAGAGAAATTGGAATTGAAATATAATATGCATATTAATAAAAGAACCATAAAAAAGATGAAATGTATGATGAGAGTAAAAATTCAATTCTTTATCAAGTTTGAACTTATCTTCCAAATTGGTTGAGCCAGCTCCATAAAAGTTCCAGTTAGCCTAAAACTGTTTTAAAAGTCCTCCACGTTTCTTCGGAGGGAGGCGCTCATGGCCTCAAGATGCATATTACGAAAAGATGAACATTCAACTCTTCTTTTTCCTTCTGGTGAAGGTTTGACACTGGTAGTGTCCAGGCGGTGACTGAATATAAGTTGACATTGAGTGCGGCCATGAAGACTGCTGCTTCCTCGAAGTTTAAAGTGCGATACACCATCTAAGGTGAAACTTGCGGTGTGCTGCGGCTGGCAAACATTCCTGTCCTCTTGAGCGATGTATCAGAGTAGAGGCCTCGTGACGTAGCAGCGAGGTGAAGCAGCGACTGGCAATAGTGCCATGCGGTGTGGCAGCGCTGATCTGAATGACGATGTGATCAGAATGATGATTGATCAGAAGTGGGTGGAGAACGCCAGCAGGTGGCGTCTTAAATAGTGATCATGGAACAATCTCGAAGGCTGGAGATTGCCCGACCAGACAAAGACCTGCCATTGGTCGAACGAAAGTCAGGGTGACGTCAGTCAACCCTGCTCAGCAGACAGCAGATGAGCCAGTATATGCCGTGTATGCCGGGAGTGAGGAAGCTTGAGGTAGCGAGCGACTGGAACACTTCAAGGTGAGAACTATAATATCTATGGATAGGTGATTGATAACAAAATTATACATTTGGTTTAAGCAATTAATACATTTACAAAGAAATAATTACCATTCGGGGATCTCGGTAACAAGAAACAAAATTTGACCGACAAATGGGCCAAGCTAAACATTGAAAGTATCACGAAAGTGATCAACACCCATGGGGTGAGCTACAAGTACCGTCGCGTGTAGAGTGTTGTCTTGGGAGGAAAGTGTGAATGTAAGGACTAGGAATTGGAAGGTAGTGGCTGTGGCCTATAGTTAGGGACCAATCCCGGCATTTGCCTGGAAGGAAAATGGGAAACCACAGAAAACTATCTTCAAGGTTGCCAGCTGGGCGATTCGAACCTCCTCGCCTCCCGGATGTGAGCGACTTCCTGCAGCCACGCCGTAACAACCACGGCAAACTCACCAAGTTAGTTTGATTGCTAAAATAGATTCGTAGATATTGAGTACCGTCTAAACATTTTTAATGGTCGCCATGCTGGATTGTTGTATATTGAGCCCGTCAGACGCGTTGTTTGGGTTGCCACTAGCCGAAATGTCTTCCCAGACAACTCACCGTCTTTACGCATAAGCCGAGAAGGCTTGAGTGTACTTCCTATAGGTCATTGCGCACGAAGACGCAGCATCCAGGGGCGATCGGGCAGACACGGCCAAAAAGTTGAATGGACCCAAGAAGCACACTCTAGAAACACTTAGCTTTAAATTATAACATCCAGTCTTATGTAAAACTCGAATAAAATTTATTTAAAAATGTGCAAACACCTATCCTTGCTCGGAGGGTTAATCTCGGGCTAATCCTGCAAGCTAAATTAAAAAAATGTTAAAGTTGATGATCCTAAACTGATTGTAAATTGAAATAACCCTCGCGAAAGATCTAGTTACAAAAAATGCTAAAGCAGCAAGCTAGGGCAGTGGCACGTAAAGTACACCCTACACAAAGAAACAGGTTACTTATGAATTTAAATTAACAACAACAACAAAGATCAAAAGAATTTATGATGGTACCACTCCCTTATTTATCTTTAAATAAGTTAAATCTAGCTAAATCTTGACAATTACAACAAAGTATACGGTGACTGACTACCGTATCAAACAAACATTGAATAACAAAGCTATGTGACAAACCAGTATAAAAAATAACTAAGTTCCTTTACAAACTATCAGGTACAAGGGGTAAACATACATTTATATACAAATAAATAAATAAATAAGACACAGCTTTCAGAAACCTTCATATTATTGCCCTGCGTACACGAAAGAATACTCTTTGCATCCTTGGGTCATCTAGTGTTTGTTATGTTGGTAAATGCTTGATCCCAAAACACGTGTTATATTACTGAGGTGTCGTGCGCCACTAGCTGAGAACTAATGGTCCGCGACAACTCTGTCGTCAAAAAGTAGAGTTATCAAAAATTACAAGTCATTCCCCGCTCGGAAATGTGACTGATCCTATGAGTTGGCCAGATCGCATCCAATCGCAAGTCAAAGTTTTACTGTCATTTTAGTTATTCTAGTTACAACAATTAGTTATTATTATTATTATTAGAAGCGTGATTATTATCTGTCGTCGGTTTAGAGTACTGTCTCATTCCTCAAAAGACACCTAGGCTTAAACTCGTGAAGTCTCTCTAAGAGCAACACTAAAGATCATCGGCTCACACCTGGCCGGAATTCACAATAACACTGTCGGGGCTCGAAGCTCACCGTAACAGTCTTCAGGTACTGACCTGGACATCATCGGCACACACCTGGCCGGAATAAATGATCCCAGATATAACAATCTGTACGACGACGCAACACGAGGCGTCACAACAATAACACAAGCCTACAAAAACCGTGTCAAAACATCTCATAAAACAGATAAAAGCTTCTACTCATCATAATACACACTCCCGGTGTTCAAACATCTCGCTTCCTAAAGCGGTAACTCTAGTAAATAGCGTCCAATGACGTAATAAACATGTGACAGCAAAAGAACTTTCATATAACCTTGACCCAAAGTAATCAATACATTCCGTCACGTTGAATTGGGGTGTGCGCATGCGCGTCGAGACTAAACAAAAAAAACTACAAGTCGTCTCACCTGAGCGCTGCGGATCTCCATACAGTTCACAAACATTCAGTAGCTTGTCAAAGCACTCACACTCATCTCATCGCGTCTGCGATGTAACACACTACATGGGCGTATAATATCTCTCAAATAGAAGTCTTTCTGGTATAACGCTGGCTTAAAATTTAACACAATTATAAAATAGTTTTCCGTGGTTTCACCACCACGCTAAAATTTCATTAACACTGATAGGTAACGTCAAAATATTACAAAGACAAAATAGTGGAGATATTCCACTCTAAAAATGACTTCGGAAATGGATGAAGATATTCCACTCCTTAATATGTACACTATACCTTTATCAAAACTTTCACGTGTCTCACAACTTGACACTGTACCAAAAATAATAAACAGTTGTCAATCCTACTAACTGATAGGTCGTCTTAAATGATACAATGGCATCGGGTTCGATGCTGGGTTGGCATCTACAATAATGCTCCCAAATATAGTTCTCCTCAGAACTGTAGTGGCATCAAAGCTCACATTAAAGCTCAAATAAATCCATTCAAAAAGGTCATGACTTCTGTCGATCATGAAAATGATACGAGGCTTAAATAGCTCAAAAAAACTAACAGTGGTGTAAAAGAGAGGTTTGCAAACAGGGGGTCAGGAAAAATAACCGAATAATGATTGTCCATTATTCCAAATTCCTAATCTAGTCCATGTGAAGGACTGACCAAATCAAATCAAAGCGATTTGAGGTCTCCCTAACCAAAATTAGGACAAAAATCCTGCGAACAATTTTACTTGCACCAAACACTCTGGTGACTAACTCATCCACTGAAATAAAGCATAATTAAACTAACTATAAGAAATCCCTGCCTGACTGGTGTCACAAGTTCGGTTAATCTACATTCTACCATCTATAACCTACTACCACAGATCAACCCGTACAAAAGAAAAGATTTGACTCACTCAGAAGCCACCATAATCGAAGGTTCCAACAGTATGGTGTGACAGAGATTCAGGATGGTTGGCAATCTCCCATGAACCTGCTTGGACATCGAGCTTATACCACTCCATTCCTCTCCATCGGCTTCTTGTCTCTCGAGTAAAGATCTCCTCCTCATGGTCAACGGTAGGGTTGAGTGTACCTTGGATCTCCACATCCAGGATGGTGTTCGTTGATCCTCCTGCCAAGGTTGTAGATTCGTCCTCCTCCTTGTCAAAATATTCCTCACATCATGGTGTCTACTCCATGATACTGGTCATCATGGGCGTTGTAATAGTAGCGTACACGTGGTTGACGGTCCAGTACATCGTGAAATTATCACACGTGTTTTCCACTGATTTGATGTTAAGCACAGTATAACAGTATACCAAATCAATGGCTTTATGGTGCAGACTTTCAACAAATGGCCTTTCACTGTCTGCTTCACTGCATTTAATAGACATGCGTTGTCAGCAATCACTGATTTAAATATGTATTTTACACATCCACAAATATCGCACTGATCTGGCGAAAAATTCATACGTAAAGTTCGGCGCTATATGTAGTAAAATGAAGCACTTTTACTTTGATGGATGGTTTAGTGATCATGTCTGATTGAATGTATTTTATCACCCTCGTGTAACATGCAGCATGGCGTTCACAATGGAAATGTGGTGTAACACAAAAATATCCGACACAATTGTTACAAAAATATCGCACTTGACATGTGCATTTTCACAGAATATCACTGGTACCAATTATCACTATTAAATTAATTTCACAATTAATCTCTCACAGATGATTGTGAATTTTATCTCCACCTTGTGGACGTAGCATGTGGTGGTCGTCGCTTGGACGTGAATTGCACTTTTCCACTCACAATTAAATAAATACTTTTCGCAACGTAGCACAGCACACATTCGTGCAAAAGTAATACTTATACATCGACGTAGTCGGATACACAAATTGTTCATCTCCTACACGGTGGACTTTGAATATTTCCTCGTCTCACAGGACGGTCTATCCCAGCACGTCTGTTCATGACGGCTGTCAAACAGTAAGAGCCATGAGTGTCGGTCTCTCTGCCTCGTGCAGAGTCAAAAGTTGAGTCGTTGACCTCCACTTCCTCCCGCCAATATACGGTGCAAATACCTTTTACCTTATAACAAAAATGCGGTAAACATCGAAATATTTCCTTGAAACAGTATTACATAATGGTATGATCTGAGACATTTAAATGCAAAATAGGTAATACTTGTGCTCAGAATAAAATATTCAGGTGAGTGTCCAGAGTCAAGACAACTCCCATATCTTCCAGTATGTCCCGCGCTGTAACGGGGCGCATTCTGTTTCACAAACATGACTTGTTCCTCATAAGTTCCAACTAATATCACCGAGCCATGAGCTTCCACGGGCTCAATATGTAGGCCATAGACTTATGTACCATTTGTTGAAAATTATTGCGCAGGTTGATTATTCAATCGTTGTCTTCGATCACATGTTAAAGGTACAAGAAATAAAAAATTAATTTTAAAATTGCGTACAGCCGCCATCATGATGCAATGAAAACAATTGAAATAAATTAGATGTCAGTGAATTAAAATTTGTATAAGCATTTACCGTACCAAGTTTCACTGCGCTCAGATGGTTAAATCGCGAGAAATGTCCATTTAAAAGTTTCAACTTCGCTTGACCGCCCTGTTGGATTTGAACTTAACAGGTTTTTGAAAGTCACATAGGTGAATTTATAGTAGAGGTCATTATCACCGTACAAACGTTCAGGGTGATATCGGTAACTGTTGTGGCGATTTAGAATGCCAGGGAAATATGTTGCGCGGCCGCCATGTTGGATTGGTGATACGTATTAAAATTTGAGAGGCACGGTCAACGTTGGATGAGATAGTAGTATGTACTATACTCACCGAGTTTCATTGAAATCGCTTCGGCCGTTTATTTTTTGGGGGGACATACACACACACAAACACACGCACACACACACACGGACAAAGGTGATCTCATGATCTCATAAGCCAATTTTTTCAAAAATGAAAATAGGCTAATAAAATGGAAAGGTTCCAAAGACCTTGTCCTAGGGCCCGCGATTGCTCTCTACGGCCCTGTTTATGATGCACCATATTGGTTTGAATCTTTTATCAAAGATAGCATGATGCTCATACCTTTTGATGAGTAACATCTTTCCGGTCGGTTGCTGGATAGTTTTGTGGGAGTGATTTTGAAAATTGGGGACGGAAGTGGATCGGAACGATCGAGCTGGCAGTGGTGGATCAAACGGAAGTATGTACTGCCCGCTCGATCGATCAAACGGAAGTGTACTAGCTGGCAGTGGTGGACAACGGAAGTATGCACTGCCCGCTCGATCGATCAAACGGAAGTGTACTAGCTGGCAGTGGTGGACAACGCAAGTATGCACTGCCCGCTCGATCGATTGATTGGAAGTGTGCCCTAGCTGGCAGTGGTGGATCGAACTGAAATATAAGCCGCACTGCCAACTCGATCATTCGATCCAGCTGGCACTGGTAAGAGAAACAATCAGCGCGCGGTGTCGAAAATTGATACCATGACAAACTCTCGGCCATGTGGAATGTATATGACAAACTGAACGGAAAACGTTAATGCGAACTCTGGTGTCAAATGATTTAAACAAATGGCATGTTACATGTTCGAAGTCTTCGTATCAGTATTTAAATTGTAAAATGCCTTAATGGTTAGCTGCCGCCCCGGAGGTCCTGGGTTCGATTCCCGGCTCTGCCACGAAATTTGAAAAGTGGTATGAGGACTGGAACGGGGTCTACTCAGCCTCGGGTGTTCCAAATGAGTAGAGGGGGTTCGATTCCCACCTCAGCCATCCTCGAAGTGGTTTTCCGTAGTTTCCCACTTCGTCTTCGGGCAAATGCTGGGATGGTACTGCACCCGTATCCACGTGGCCTTACCTGTTGAAATCCGATCGAACTGCTGGATCGTAGAATCTGGAAGCGCCCGGCTGAAATGCCCCTTAAATTCTACCAATTAGGATCAACCGGGGATAAGGATACCTCTCTTATAAAGAATGCGATAGGAAGATGCCAGTGGTCGATGAAATGAAAACGAAAAAATAACTCAAAGTGAGCTAACGAGACTTAAAAATGACTAAATTAAACTCGAGCGTGGCGCTTGGCATCCTAAAAACTGACCCACTGGTCCTCGTAGCGCATCCTATTTCTAGTATAAATGACCAAGACATCCGAAGTATTTAAAATTGACCAACAGTTTATTAATCTAAAGACTGTTGCATGGTGGACTATCTCTCCACTAAACAAAATAATTCGCCTCTACTGAAGCGTAGAAATCCCATAATGACATTAGCATCGAAACATAATCAAAAATGCTATCAAAATACAGCATCCTAATCGCATGTAAAGACAGTTTCAAAAATATTTAAACATTATTATATACACTCGTTATATATTTAAATGATCCTCAAAGTTTATGACATTATTTACATTTATACATTATTGTACACGTTCAAATTCTTCATCAGTAATAAATTCGATTCCATCAATAAGCATTCTATAGTATTAGTTGAAGTCAAATCATGGCATGTTCGACGAATGGTTAAGTTTATCGAACGCATTATCATAGCATAAAAATGTTAACAACATTTTAAATCACATAGTTATTCATGTTATTATTATTATCTCTAAAGCTTTTAGTGGTTATTATTACAGGATTATATCAATATTATTACTCGTCTTTCCAATTAACCTTTCTCCAAAAACAAATGTTATTAATTTGAACAATCCATTCTAGAACAATTATCACAATGCTGCTTTACTTAAATGTTGGATGTATTAACCTCATACTAGCCTTCTAGTATTAATATTCGTCACTATACTGCACGTTCAAAATATACACATAATTGTATTCAGACATAGCTCAATAGCTAATTTATACTGGACAGAAAAATGACATAGATCATCCATTGATGTCTAATATCTCATTATAACAATCAAATTCGCAAACACACGTTGCTTCATTCATAGATAAGCTCTCCATACCTTGTAAACATTTTTTCCAAACATCATTAAGTTCAACTAAGCTTTTACATAAAAGTCATGAAATATCGTGCATCAAATTAACATAAGTTAAAGTATCATGGACAATTTTTATCAGAACTAAGGCAAATATAACATAATCAGCTGTTCAAATAACAGTGCTTGAGAATTTTCAACATTATCATTTCGCTTTATAACGAAAATATTTTATACAATCATTTTACAATAGTAATTTATTTCTCATTATAATCTCATGTTCATAACTGTATCTTTCAAGAAATTGTGGATAGATCACTGTAAAAAGAACGATTCAGCTCTACTAGACAAAAACTCGACTGGAGATCCTCACCCAAAGAAACACGAAGGATCCTACACCATAGTAATGAGCCTGTCTTAAGAAGGTACACGAAAACTATTAGAATCCAACGCTTAACCAGGATGGAGTTCAACAAACGAATCATGAACAAAATAGAAACTGAACGATCTAATAGTGTCTAAGACAACTCCAAAAAAGAAAAATCTCAAAAGCTGTAGATTGCCAAAATTAATCCATAAATCGCAAATATCTGCTCTATAAATCATCATGTTTCCAGATTTATACTGCACTTGATGAAAAATAGACCCGCACGTCTATTAAAGAAACTCGCATGAAATGCATGAGTGTTCAAATTCAACATTCGAAATTCGTAGAAATGTCTATTCAAATAATCTTCAAGTATACGTAGGGTATTGGTCATCTGCTTGCTAACTACTATTCTTATATAAAGTTATCGTAGTCTTCTCCCTACTCTTCATATTAATCTTCTCAACAAGTTATATAATTCCATTAAATGCTCAAATTTAGAAAGAAAAAGAAGCGAATTAATGCATAAAAAATAGCATTATAAAATATTAATGTTAACTACAAAAATAAAATACACTACAAGACAGAAGCGATAGAGAATCGGGTCTAGCCTTGGAATGCATTTTCTAACTACTAAGAAAAATTGGTGAAAAGGAACGCTCTAGAGTATGTCTAATTCATACTGTCTACTATGAAAATGGGTGGTCAGCTACCTTGTATGTTGCCATCTGGTTGAAATAGGAGTATGCGAGAAACACACTGTCCTCGTTCTGGAACTGAACCCTCGTTCATCAGGTCGCGTAATCCTCGATACGACTGGATCTTGTAGAGAACCGAACCCGAGTCCGAACGTTTGAAAAGGAAAAACAGCTGTTCGCGAAACAAGTTCATCGCTCTCACACGTTCCCAAGATATAGCTGGAGCTTATTCGTAGTATGCCATTATATTTCATGCAGTTACAGTATGAATGTTCAATAAACATCTCCAAGACGTCTTCCACCTCTTCTTAAAGAGTTTTCTGCTGTTATAATAATCCATGTTCGGTGCTGGTGATCATCCTAAGTAGTCAATTCCACTTTTGCATCGCATTCCTGCTTTCCATTTTAGCCCATAAGTGACATAGTCATGTCTTGGTGAAGTATCCGTTCAATCAACTTCTGTTCTGAAGTCATAATGATAATATGCTTGTATACTGTAAACTGAGTACACACCTGTCCAACATAGATCCAACTCATTAAAAAATATGGTCTCAGTACCTTCTTCAAGGCCACGGCCGCCTCCTTCCCTCTTCCTTGCCTATCCATCCTGACCATCCATTACCTTCCCTTATGAGGCCCCTGTTCGCTTTGCAGGTGAGGCCGCCTGGGCGAGGTGCCAATCACACCTCACCAGTTGTATCCACTACGATTAGATATTCCCAGCTCTAGAACACTACCCGTAGAGGCGGTAGTGGTGAGTTCCCTCGCTGAGTCCGTGGGTTCCACCAACCTGGAGGGTAAACGTCTAAGAAAAAATGCCTTAATATCAAACATTGTAAGTAGTCGGCATGCATTGGCATAAGGCATTTTAAACTCAATGTCACTCAGGAACATTATCGAAACAAGCAAAATATACACACATCAAAAAAAGTTTTGCATCACCTCGGTTCCCAGATCTCCGGCATATAGACGTTGACTGTGTATAATGTATCCAAGATACAGTCCCTTTGACTGTTCATAGATGTCATTAAAACTGCTCAAAGATGTAAACAACCATGCATGAGCAGGGCCTATTAGACGGAGGGGGTACGACAGCCGATCAGTTCCAGTCATTCCACCAGGACGAAGGTACGCTGCTCATGTTGTCTGTAGTTCTACCATGCCTAGAAGGTCAATACCGCAGTTCGATCGCGTCCGCATTGTTACTTTGTGTCAAGAAGGGCTCTCAACAAGGGAAGTTTCCAGGCGTCTCAGAGTGAACCAAAGCGATGTTGTTCGGACATGGAGGAGGTACAGAGATACAGGAACTGTCGATGACAGGCCTCGCTCAGGCCGCCCAAGGGCTACTACTGTAGTGGATGACCGCTACTTACGGATTGCCGCTCGGAGGAACCCTGACAGCAATGCCACCATGTTGAATAATGCGTTTCGTTCAGCCACAGGACGTCGTGTTTCAACTCAAACTGTGCGCAATAGGCTGCATGATGCGCAACTTCACTCCCGACGTCCATGGCGAGGTCCAGCTTTGCAACCCCGACACCATGCAGCGCGGTACAGATGGGCCCAACAACATGCTGAATGGACCCCACGGAATTGGCATCACGTTCTCTTCACCGATGAGTGTCGCATATGCCTTAAACCAGACAATCGTCGGAGACGTGTTTGGAGGCACCCTGGTCAGGCTGAACGTCTTAGACACACTGTCCAGCGAGTGCAGCAAGGTGGTGGTTCCCTGATGTTTTGGGGTGGCATTATGTGGGGCCGACGTACGCCACTGGTGGTCATGGAAGGCTCCGAAACGGCTTTACGATACCTGAATGACATCCTCCGACCCATAGTGCAACCATATCGGCAGAATATTGGAGAGGCATTTGTCTTCATGGACGACAATTCTCGACCTCATCGTGCACATCTTGTGAATGCGTTCCTTCAAGATAACGACATCGCTCGACTACAGTGGCCAGCATGTTCGCCAGACATGAACCCTATCGAACATGCCTGGGATATGTTGAAAAGGGCTGTTTATGGACGTCTTGACCCACCAACCACTCTGAGAGATTTACGCCGAATTGTCGTTGAGGAGTGGGACAATTTGGACCAACAGTGTCTTGATGAACTTGTGGATAGTATGCCACGGCGAATACAGGCATGCATCAATGCAAGAGGACGTGCTACTGGGTATTAGAGGTAGTGGTGTGTACTGCAATCTGGACCACAAATGCTGAAAGTCTAGCTGTATGATGGTACAACATGCAATGTGTGGGTCTCATGAGCAATAAAACGAGCTGAAATGTTGTTTGTGTTGATCTCTATTCCCTTTGTATTTAACGGTTCCGGAACTCTTGGAACCGAGGTGATGCAAAACTTTTTTTGATGTGTGTAAATGAAACTTAATTCCGAAATGCAGTATTATTGGAACGTGGAAATAAGTCACCATCTTGTGCACAATGTTTGCGTAGTCTAAATAGCCGTGGGGTTATTGCGTATGACTGTGAATCAAGAGATCTTGGGTTTGAATCCTGGGCGGGGTAGATAATTTTGCTACCAGATTATCATTTTAAACGATATTTATCATATCAATATGACTCATTTTAACAGAATCCATATGAAATTACGTGTTGGTCTGTGAATCAAGATGACCTGTTTATAAGGAATTTAAGGTTATGAGCGGTGTCGTGTCTATTAATCTAGTTGATCCATATCGTATACTTTATTCAGGCTAGTGCTGGTGGAAGCTACAAATCATCTAATAAAATGAGTTCCGTATTATAAACTACAATATCTGTAAAACACTCCCTTTTACAATAGATTAATATTTGTGCCAATAATAGACTCCAATAAAATACCGGTGTATCAACAATTTCACGTCAGGTTTCTTCTATGTCAGATGTTTACACATCATATGCGACTACTGTAAGGCTCGTATTTTTATTATTATAAATAACCATTGTGTTTTTCGTGTGTGTTTCATAAATTTTACAAAAAATATTTTATCAAAAATCTTTGACAAATTTCTTTGATAGTGTAATACAGCTGGCCGCCAGATATTGTTTAAAATATAGTATCTCCCTATTTCTATTGAAATTTTGTGGATATTTTTAAATTTGAATGGTCTCTCTATAATGTCTGACCAACCGCACTTGTAGGTAAATCGTTAGAAGGTATCAAGAATCGTTATACACGGCATGGCGACCTGAAAAGCCGTTCTGAAGAATATTTCTCCACTTCGTTATTTATCCTGATCGATTAAATCATAATGTTGATGACGCTGAAAGGTTTTTTAAAACATGTATTAATGCCTTTAGGGCGGAAATCACCATGCAACCAGCTACGTACAGCAGTACACTGAGCGTGATGAGTGATTTCGAACTGATAAATAAAACACATAAACTGAGGAATGTTGAAATAAATGGTCTCTGTCACAAAATAAACATGGAAGGAAGAAGCGAAATAATGTTCGTGAAATGGTGCTTGATAGGCATGGTCCTCAAGGAAGAACTGGGAAATGGAAACACTCGCACAACAAAAGAACAGGAAAATTGCAATAGATCAAAGGAAAGAGAATAAGAAACGTAAACCTTTACACGGAATGAGGCAGTAGAGTCGAAGAATCTACAAAGCAAACGTCACATGTGTAATTGAGCGTGACGTAAGAACATACTGATGGGTTTGTACAGAATTGGTGGACAAGGACCTGCTCTTGAAACATTAGCAGAAGCTTCAGAAGAATTGCTTGGTGGGCTTGAAGACAAGTGAAGAAGAGGTGATTCAAGTCGCCAGTCCATCGCAAGAGCAATATGGAGAATCCAGAACAACAATCCTGTGCAGATAGGTCGACCCAGCGGCGTAGCCGTGCTCGTTAAATCGTGCACCACGGCCACGAGGGCAGTGTCAGCAAATCCGGGAATCACGAATTCAAATCCCGGCATTGACAGGGGTTATCCTGAGTGTGGTTTTTACCCGGGATTTTCCAAACTCCCTCCAGGAAAATGCCAGGATTGCACCCGGGGCACCTACCCCATCCCTGTCCCGAATACAGTTACACACACAACTACAGTCTTCAGAGGAATACAAGTTATTAGATAAGTTCGATACATACCCAACTACATGGGGCTGATGATTGAGATGTCCCAAGCCCCTCAATTTGAGTTAACAATAAGATGGCTCCTCGAGAAACTTCCGCAGGTGAACCACATTCTAACTACAGATGTGATGTATGCGCTGAAAGGTAGAATGAGTGAGGCTACAGAGCTGTTAGCAACCACCATCCTTGGTTTGAAAGCGTTACGAATTCCAGATTGGTTATCTATACTATTCTAATATAATAAAGCTGAAGAGTTTGTGTGTTTGTTTGTGTGTTTTTGTGTTTAAACGCGCTAATCTCTGGAACTATCAATCGGATTCGAAAAATTCTTTTTTTTATATGATAGCCAGATTCAAGAGAAATAGTTTAGGCTATGTTAAATTTTGGACAGACCACTCCATTCCCTGCATTTAGGCCCTTTGAGACAAATCTACACCGTTTCACCGATCTGAACCAAAATTTGTATACTTACGCTTTGGAACCCTGTGAGTAACACAGTCTGCATAACATTTCAGACAGACCACTCCATTCCTTGCATTTAGGCCCTTTGACACATATCTACACCGTTTCACCGATCTGAACAAAAATGTGTATACTTACCCTTTGGAACCCCACGAGGAATACTGTCTGCATGAAATTTCGGACAGACCACTCCATTCCCTGCATTTAGGCCCTTTGACACAAATCTACACTGTTTCACCGATCTGAACAAAAATGTGTATACTTACCCTTTGGAACCCTGCGTGTAACACTGTCTGCATGAAATTTTGGACAGACCACTCCGTTCCCTGCATTTAGGCCCTTTGGCACAAATCTACACCGTTTCACCGATCTGGACCAAAATGTGTATACTTACCGTTTGGAACCCTGCGAGTAACACTGTCTGCATGAAATTTCGGACAGACCACTCCATTCCCTGCATTTAGGCTCTTTGGCATAAATCTACACCGTTTCACCGATCTGAACCAAATTTCAGATACTTACAGTTTGGAACCCGAAGAGTAACACTGCCTGCTTGAAATTTCGGACAGACCACTCCATTCCCTGCATTTAGGTCCATTGGCACAAATCTACACCGTTTCACCGATCTGAACCACATGTTCTACACTTACCCTTGTGAACCCTGCGGGTGACACTGTCTGCATGAAATTTCGGACAGACCACTCCATTCCCTGCATTTAGCCCCTTTATCACAAATATACACCGTTCCTCCTAATTGCACCAAATTATTCATGCACTTTGAGACCCTGCTGGTAACTCTGTCCACTTGATATTTTGGACAACGCTCTCCATTCCCTACATTTAGAATAACAAACAAACTGAACTTGAAAACTATGTATTAAGGCACTAGAATCATTCATATCCGTAGTAGTGTAACTGTAAGAGTATTTTAATAAGTCTATTTTTGACTGGCAATTCGGGCTGCATCACGTCGGCCCTACCAGTGTTCTGGTGCAGAATTGCGAAAACAGTAAAATCTTGCGCTGCTTATAAATTGCAGTCATGGGGAGTAATTAGTTCAAAAAGAGTTCTTAGGCCCCTTAAAACAATTATCATCATGCACATATTATGCATCTGTATAAGTGCAATGGTGTTAGTGCAATACATTGAGGTTATCAGCTGCAATAAGCGTTGGTGCTTTCAAATTTACCTTAATTTATTCCGAAACTTATCGTTGAGCGCTATGTTGCCATAAATGATACTATTGCTACCTCAGGAGCTCGGGACAGCCGAAGTTTTCCAAAGTGTTCTGATTATTTTCCTACGGCGTTATGCGACAAAAGACGACACTGTTGGTCTCTACATTTCTAACAGACAATGAGATAAAGGCCCTAGGCAGTGTCTTTTATTTCACTTACTCCTCTTTCTAATCATTTTTAGAAATTTGTTTGTAAATTACATGTCAGTTCTGTAGTTAGTAAATAGCCGTTTCCCTATTCATTATTATCATTATTATCATTAGGGGAAAATGACCTAAATGTTACTACCATTATACTGTACTGCTTATCACCCTCACTACAACCACCACCACCACCACCACAAAAAGTTATATATATATATATATTGCTGGTAGTTTAAGTATCATGTGCCAGTTCTGTAGTAGTATTCATTATCATCCATAAAACAAATAAATCCACCGGGCGAAGCCGGGCACTACTGCTAGTATACTATATTTGACAGTTGCAGACCATGCTCCAGTTAGTGCACGTTCGCCCCTGAGGGCTGTACTGAATGTCTCGTTACTAATAGACTGGCTGCATCACGACACCGCACAACTCAGCTATGTTAGCGTGCGCTGTAGCACAATCCACCAGGGCCTTCCACCACTACCACTTTCAAATTCCTCGAGAAGAGGTACCAGGAGTTACATTCTTCTCTGCTATAGGAACACAGAAACAAGCTCACATGTGGAATTGTTCGTATAATCTGGTCAGGAATAAGTCGTTCAGCCATGAACCAAAATTTCAAAATTCATCGTGGAATTGTACACACATCAAAAAAAGTTTTGCATCACCTCGGTTACCAGATCTCCGGCATATAGACGTTGACTGTGTATATTGTATCAAAGATACAGTCCCTTTGACTGTTCATAGATGTCACTAAAACTGCTCAAAGATGTAAACAACCATGCATGAGCAGGGCCTATTAGACGGAGGGGGTACGACAGCCGATCAGTTCCAGTCATTCCACCAGGACGAAGGTACGCTGCTCATGTTGTCTGTAGTTCTACCATGCCTAGAAGGTCAATACCGCAGTTCGATCGCGTCCGCATTGTTACTTTGTGTCAAGAAGGGCTCTCAACAAGGGAAGTTTCCAGGCGTCTCAGAGTGAACCAAAGCGATGTTGTTCGGACATGGAGGAGGTACAGAGATACAGGAACTGTCGATGACAGGCCTCGCTCAGGCCGCCCAAGGGCTACTACTGTAGTGGATGACCGCTACTTACGGATTGCCGCTCGGAGGAACCCTGACAGCAATGCCACCATGTTGAATAATGCGTTTCGTTCAGCCACAGGACGTCGTGTTTCAACTCAAACTGTGCGCAATAGGCTGCATGATGCGCAACTTCACTCCCGACGTCCATGGCGAGGTCCAGCTTTGCAACCCCGACACCATGCAGCGCGGTACAGATGGGCCCAACAACATGCTGAATGGACCCCACAGAATTGGCATCACGTTCTCTTCACCGATGAGTGTCGCATATGCCTTCAACCAGACAATCGTCGGAGACGTGTTTGGAGGCACCCTGGTCAGGCTGAACGTCTTAGACACACTGTCCAGCGAGTGCAGCAAGGTGGTGGTTCCCTGATGTTTTGGGGTGGCATTATGTGGGGCCGACGTACGCCACTGGTGGTCATGGAAGGCTCCGAAACGGCTTTACGATACCTGAATGACATCCTCCGACCCATAGTGCACCCATATCGGCAGAATATTGGAGAGGCATTTGTCTTCATGGACGACAATTCTCGACCTCATCGTGCACATCTTGTGAATGCGTTCCTTCAAGATAACGACATCGCTCGACTACAGTGGCCAGCATGTTCGCCAGACATGAACCCTATCGAACATGCCTGGGATATGTTGAAAAGGGCTGTTTATGGACGTCTTGACCCACCAACCACTCTGAGAGATTTACGCCGAATTGTCGTTGAGGAGTGGGACAATTTGGACCAACAGTGTCTTGATGAACTTGTGGATAGTATGCCACGACGAATACAGGCATGCATCAATGCAAGAGGACGTGCTACTGGGTATTAGAGGTAGTGGTGTGTACTGCAATCTGGACCACAAATGCTGAAAGTCTAGCTGTATGATGGTACAACATGCAATGTGTGGGTCTCATGAGCAATAAAACGAGCTGAAATGTTGTTTGTGTTGATCTCTATTCCCTTTGTATTTAAAGGTTCCGGAACTCTTGGAACCGAGGTGATGCAAAACTTTTTTGATGTGTGTATATAATTGTGATTGTGGTAGAGCCAGCCTACTCTATTTCCTTATGTAACTTTGAGAACATTTGGGATTGAAGTTCCTGGATGTTTGACACTTACAGCATGTCCTTCAAAATCTTGGGTTTGCAGTACTGTCCATTAAAAAGAAACTAACATATTTTTAAAAACATGTAATTCTGTGAAAAACTTACAGTAGGCTATATAGCCTATTTCTTATATTCTACTGATCTTTTATATCTCAAAACTCTCTCGTCAATTAAATGGATTTTCCAAGTGGTAAATAAAGTACATTGTGATTAAGTATAGGGTAACAATTTCAAACTCAAAATACAATATCTAAACATGGCAGTAATTTGAGACAATAAACATAAAAATAATTTCATGATAGAAATATTGTCTCACGAAGGTTCTAGTGCTTGTCCGAGCTTGAACCA
The DNA here is from genome assembly GCA_946902985.2 of Meconema thalassinum. Lineage (NCBI taxonomy): Eukaryota > Metazoa > Arthropoda > Insecta > Orthoptera > Tettigoniidae > Meconema > Meconema thalassinum. Next base: position 1,168,841,516 of record OX336389.2, read on the forward strand.
AAGATTGCATTGTTGTGAAGCATATCTTTCTTCAGCGTTCGGTCCAAGTGGTTGCGCTCTCAACACGGAGATCACGAAGATGGCGAACAGCAAATGTTGTGTGGAAATAAGTGATATAGGTTTGTGCAAAAAAATGCTGCGGAGTTTTTATCCAATTTAAGATAATACGGAGTTGGTGACAATTACCAAGTTTGTATACAGTATGTCTTAATATCTGGTGATTTTTTAAATTTACTGACTTAGGAAATCGCAGTTTCTGCCCAGTGAAATTGGGAATATCTTTGATAACTTGCGCTATTGTAGTGTATGTACTAATTTGTGTGCATTTAACTGTGGTTGATGTTAGGGGGGAATCCACAAAAATACATTTGTCGGATGTCTGACAGTGCAGATTGAACCTATGTCTCTTCTCAGACATCCAGATCAGGCTGAATATAGGCCTATCCCCTTTCGACACTTCGTGGTATCGAACTCAAGCAGGGACCAATTATTCTTGCTTCTTACACCATATAAAGTGCTTACAGTCCAACTAAGTAGCCGCCTTCCGTGGTCTCGGGCCGGTCCCAAAAGTTATGGGTTCGATTCTCGGTCTGCCAAGAAGTAAAATCCTCGTCTGAGGGTTAAATCCGGGTAGAGAAGAAAATTGAGAAGAGATGGGTTCGATTTCCACCTCATCCATAGCATAAGTGGTTCTCCGTGGACTTCCATTTCTATTCCTAGCAAAATACCGGGATCGTTCCTTCACGATCTTTGCTTCAATTATAAATACTCGTACTATTACAAGTCACTTCAAAATCACATGTTATCAGACAAATCCTACACACGCCCTAAGTATATGGGGCTGAAATTACCACGACGTCTAAGCCCCTAAATAAAACAACAATTGCAACTATAGTAAAACCATCATTACTTTCGACTTGACGTTTCAGTGCTAGGCTAGAGTTTCTTCGCTAAATCGCGACATCGCGAACGAAACTAAATTTGTCGTGATATATCGATTTCAATGGCTGCCTGTGATTGGCTAGTTAAAGTGATTTTCCTTCTGACCGCTAGATAACTCTAGGGCAACACTGAAACGTCAAGTCGGAAGTAATGATGGCTTTACTATAAGTAATTGTTGTTGGTTCATTTATATGCTTTGCAACATTGTGGTCATGTAGTCCCGTGTACTTAATGTGTGTGGAGTCAGTCTGAAAACCTGTGCCATTGTCATGTCTGTTGTAATGTGTGTATTTGTAATTGAGGCTGGGATATGGATGGAGTGGATGTGGTTTTAAGTTAGGAACCATGTCGGCATTTAACTGGAGTAGAAGTGCAAAGCTACGGAAAACCCTTCCTAGTGTGACTGAGGTGGGAATCGAATCCATTTCTTCTCACTTTTATCTCACGAAGCTGAATGAACCCCGATCCAAACCTCAGACCAAAATTACATTTCTTGGCAGCACATGGACCAAACCAAACCCTATGGGTCTACAGCCTATTAAAGACCTAGGCCTACCAAGCGACCACTGCCCAGCCATTTGGCCAGCAGGTTATGGGGTGACATGTGGTCAGCTCGTCGGGTCCCCTAAGCCGTTAATCTAGGTCTCTGTGACCGGGGTGCTGCTTCACTGCCAGACATCTACTCAATTGTCCTCACGAGGCTAAGAGCACCCCGTTCCTGCCCTCACAACAGTTTATAAAATCCCTGATGGAGCCAGGAATCGAACCTGGGCCCTCCTTGTGCGAGCCAGGCGCGCTACCTCAACACCACGCAGCAGGCAGTACAACTAAGTAGAATTCCAGTATTGTAATTACAGTGAAGTTTGAGTGTTATGGGAGCTCTTAGTTCTGTTATGTTAAATAACCCTATGGACCAATACTCCGATGTCACGGTCTTTCCTCCTTTCAATCATCCTCTGAGAAGGCGGACTAGAGGTTAGAGGGGCAATGAGTGGTTTCTCCACGGGGCGAGGGTGATGGAATGGGCCAGTCACACTACTGATGAGATAAGATGCTACCAACGTAATGGCATATTATGTGGAAAGAAGAAACATTTCGGTATCACTAAATGGAAATCTGAACACTGCAGGTGCGTACAACAAAATTCTAATGAGTCTGCTTGGTAATGGCAAGAGGGCGCAATACTTGACGATATCAGTCTGTTATTTGTACAGCACTGGCACTAAATTTCGTCAAACCCATTTCAAGAGTGGATATTCTGGAAGGGCATTTGTTGCAACAACTGATAAAACATGAGAATAACAACAAACGGAACGCTGATAGCCAAATATCAAACGAGCAATTATTTGCCTACATGATTAAATTTGCTGTATTAGCTTTGTTACACCATGGTTTTATTGGTGTCACCGACTGACTCACCATTTACAGTCCATCGACGTAGCCGGGCTTGTTGGATCGTGCACCACGGTCGCGAGGGCAGTTGCAGCAAGTCTGGAGATCGTAAGTTCGAAACCCGACGCCAACAGCGGCTATACTGAGTGTGGATTTCCCTGAGTTTTTCCACACTCCGTCCAGGAAAATGCTGTGATTGTACCTTACTTCAAGTCCCGGGGCACCAACCTCATCCCTGTTCCTAAAACACTTACACACACTACTACCGTCATCACATAAATACACGTTATCAAACAATTTCAACACGCACCCAGCTAGAATTAACAACTAGCCTATCAATTTACATTTGGACCAAGCACTCTTAGCCGCCAGCCCTGAGGTCCGGATTGTTTCCCCGGCTCTGATTTGACGGCTGGAACGGGGTACACTCAGCCTCGTGCGACAAAACTTTGATGGTGTGGCTTCGATTCCCACCTCAGCCATCCTGGAAGTGGTTTTTCGTGGTTTCCCACTTCTACTCTAGGCGAGTGCCTGGATGGTTTCTGACTTACGGCCACGGCCGTCACCTTCCTAAACCTCACCTCACTACTTCTTCTACAGTACATACAGCACAATAACACAGGTTATCAAACAGATTCCAATCACACCCAAGAACACGGGGCTACATTACGACATTGTTGGAAGAAAAACTAAAGTGAATCAACAACATCATTTCGACCTGACTGGCTTCGTGGCGCAGTGGTAACGTTCTCACCTGCTGTGCCCAGGATCACAGGATCGAATCTTGGAGCAGTCAGTTGGTATTTGTGGGTGTGCAAATGCGAGGGAGGCGTGTTAGTGGATTTTCTGTCACGTTAGAGATCCCCTCTGGGGCAAAAGATTCCTGCACTGTGGCGTCTCTAGAAGCCTCCGTAAGTTAATTGGGACGCAAAACTATTATTATTGTTATTATTTTGACCTTTGTAACATGTGAGCCTTGTCACGCATCCTCTAAAAAGAGAATCACTTGATTGATTAGGCCTAAGTGATTGATTGACTGTTAGATTGACCTCACTGGTTCTGAGATAACAGGGTTTGTGAATGAGCAGAACAATGAAATAGCCTATTTTATTGACTGAAGCTATTAATCACAAGAATGTGACTAGTATAAAACGTTCTTCACTTTATGAAGGAATGGCACTTCTTTTGCAATCAGTTTCATCAACACAGACTGTGGTGCCTTTCAGCGTTCAGTCCTATCTCTGTGAATGAACGATGTGCCTCCTCTTCTTACTCTGTAACCTTCACCACAGCTGAGGTCTCTAGTAGAGCCACGCAAATTTGCTCTACTGTAGTTCCATCCAATCGGTATCGTATTCGTAAGTTGCCGCATGGCCAGTATCGTCCCCCACCAAGCGCACTCAAGGCCAGGTCTCTCCAGTAAACGAGAATCTTAAGTCTCGATAATACCGGTACTGAGTGGGAACCTTCAGTCTCGATAATACCGGTACTGAGTGGGAACCTTCAGTCTCGATAATACAGGGACTCCTATTTTCGCGGCGTTATTGACAGAATCCATTTAAAGCAGTAAGTAGACTCACTCAAGCCGCTGCACGTGTGAAGTCAAAGCCCTCTGTAACTCCTGAATGTAAACCATTCCTCATTCTTACATTTGACAAATTTAAAGCAGTATGAAGTGATCCACTTACGAGAAAGACCGTATTCTAAAGAGTTCGTTATATTTTTTATAATGATTGCTCTCACTAAAGATATGGTAAGAGAGAAATTAACAGATGGAAGTCTAAACTTAGGCTATTAGAAAAATCAGTTACTCATCGAATGAGCGCCTGCTGGATGAAATTTCACTTAGGGTTATTATTCTACAGTACAGTATAAACAAAATAAAGTGGAATTAATTTTCAATTTTTACCATCTACTCGAGACCAATATAAACAGATTAAGTTCTTGGCCATATTCACACGGTGAAGTAGGATGGTCGATTATATGAAGGAAGAGTTTTCACAAATTAAGGATGTATTATTATTATTATTATTATTATTATTATTATTATTATTATTATTATTATATATTTCCTCACGAGTGCACCATCAGTTAAATGCTTTGTTTATATCATACAAATAGCTTGTGTTGTCACTGTGGTTGTTGTACCCAACCCCTTCAATTATCAATAGGCTAAACGATGAAATGAAAATTAAAATTAATATAGGAATTCAGAAACTTTAGGCAAAATACTCGACATCATTTTTCATCAGATCGTTTAGAACCAATTTCACCCTTCAAATAGTTTTCTTTCACTCTTCTTATTCTTATTCTTATTATCATTCTTATCCTGAGGCGGGTTCGATTCCCGGTCCATGCATGTGAGATTTTCGAAGTGAAATGCCATGTCCTGTGGTTCGGATTCCACGTAAAAAGGAGGTCCCGTGGCTCATGATCTCAAGATTAACGATCACGTTAAACTACAAGCTTCCTTTTTTATTCTTATCCTGATCATTATTAGTAGCCTATTATTATTATTCAACTAATAAATAAGGAGCGTGATTGAACCTATATCACAGATGAATTTGAATTAGCTTTCTTCTCTTCCCATAATCTCTTCATTCTCTCACTATGATGTTTCTTCCTTTCTGCTGTCCATGCAGTGGTGGCTCTCATCCGGGGGTTTGCAGCAAAATGGTGTTTGTTTACCAACGATCTGAATCTAAGCCTGTCCCATAAAATTATTATTGGTATCATTATTATTATGATTAATAATATTATAATTAATTATATTGGCTACGATGGTGAAAATACTCTTTCAAAATATTTCGCTTAATAAGTTTCAACTAATTTCATGTACTAAAAACTCCAATTTTATTCTTCAAAGCAATACCAGTTTTCTGAAAGTATGTTCCAGGTTGGCAATGTATTCTCTTTGCATAGCATCTCTCTGCAGCGATGCCTACAACAGGCTGCTGAAGTTATTGGATTCTCCTCGCCTCAAGAGTTAATTCAACACCTCTACACAAGAGAGCAACCTTCTTGCTTTATCTTCTATGATAGGGTTCTTGTTGTTGTTTTCATATAGGAAATCAAATTCTGTTTGTATCCACAGTGTGAAGCCCATATAGATATATTTTGAAATGATCAACGACCTATATAAGGATACTTGCCACGAGCAGTTGAGAGTAGTTCATGTTTTCATTTAGTACTTTTTGTATTCTTTTCGTAAACATTTTTATAACGAGCAGCCCCTATAGTTTAAAAAAAAACTCAAATATCGGCGTCGCAGAGACGAACCAAAAGAAAGTCTCACATGCATGGCTCATGAACTACTGTATTAGCCCTACTGACTCGGACTTTGCTTTAACGAATACTTTCAACCGTCGTATCCCACCTTGTAACTCGTTGTTCTTCGAGGCAACTGTTGTCCAAAAATTGGCTACGATGGTGAAAATACTCTTTCAAAATATTTCGCTTAATAAGTTTCAGCTAATTTCATCTACTAAAAACTCCGATTTTATTCTTCAAAGCAATACCAGTTTGTGGCATGCGGTATATCAATCATTGGTATATTCTTTCTGAATATACGTTCACTGGTTCTCTTTGATTTTCTTTCTTTCCATGTAAACCACTAACACACTTGTTTATGGTTTTCTTTTTGTGCATTCTCTCATGTTTTCTGAAAGTATGTTCCAGGTTTCCAATGTATTCTCTTTGCATAGCATCTCTCTACAACGATCCCTACAGCAGGCTGCTGAAGTTATTGGATTCTCCTCGCCTCAAGAGTTAATTCAACACCTCTTCACTAGAGAGCAACCTTCTTGCTTTATCTTCTATGAACATCATTTATTGGGCTTAACTTCAATAAAGAATTTTTGGAGTTGTAACTAGATTCCTTTTCATAAGTTGCTCCATCTGTGCCTTACGTCACCCCTTCATTCCCTCTTTTCCCCTACATCTGCTCGCTATCGGCTGTCTCCTGGAACTCGCTCACTCGCCTGTCAGTTTCTGCCGAGCATGCAGCTCTCTGTTAAACCTCGTTTTAAGCCTAGTGTCAATGACCGACATTTTGTGAAGGCAGTGCGTCTAGCACTCAGCAGGCTTCAATTCACCATGATAAGCTAAGTACTTTATGCATCTCTTTTCTTACGGTTTGATGCTGTTTTAATCCTCTCATCGTATTTTATTTATCAGGCAAGTTACCAATTTTAGAAGAAGCACATTTTACTGATAATGCCGTACTTGTCTTGATTCACTTTCCACCGAGGGACCTTCACTGCTAAATGCTATAATTATGTTCGGGCCAACGTGGGTATTTCTTATAACCTTGTAAACTGCAAACCAGGAAATTTCATGGAATCTTCACACGAACCCTGTGAACCCATTCAAATTGGGCATCGATGGATCTAACATGTGTCAACTGTAATTGAATAGCCTAGCCAATGTGATATATCAACTAAACTACAATAGACTAAAAAACTCCATACATAAGGATCTAGCAACATCTCCTTCGGTTTGAATTTTGTGACGTCATATGTAACCGTCAATCTGGGCACCTCTGCTTACAGTAAACATTACTAAAAACTGCAAATTCTTGCAACTACCATAGTAATACTCTATCCAATGAACTATTAACTTTCTAAACAGTGACAATCAACAGATGATATTCCCACTAAAACGTTTAGTGCTACAACCAGTGTTCGCCTAACTGTCTAATCGGGTCGCGTCGCGATGTGAAAAATGAGATTGGCCAGACTATAAACCTCCTAATCCCTCTATCCCCATTTTCCCTGTTACTAACACACTTAAGATTTTTTTTCTCTTTTTGAGGCTTAACTTAGTCTATTAAGACTCTCTCCCAAGTTTTGAATGTAACAAATAATTTATCTCTGTTTAAATAACCAGGTGGTTATAACCCCACCTTTTAACCTTTGTTTTCTCTTATTTCTTATTCTCCTGCTGTGCCCAGGATGTCAGGATTTATAATTTTATATTTGCCTAAATCCCTTGTCATGTTTTATTATGAAGGCACTCTAGTTAGGAATTCGCTAACTCACTTAATTCATTAAAAGGAGATAAATTTAAATATTTTATAGGGGTTTCCTGCCAGATTTTTAATAGGTCCTAGACCTTCAATCTTTAGCAACATTGTTCTTAAACATTATTATTGTTGAAGTAATTAAGATTACTCTCATTTTTGAGCTGGACTCAACTTTTAGGCTTTAGGCCACGGCCGCCTCCTGCAAATATTTCATGTCGCTGGCGTATCATTGCTCGAAGAATATTCTATTTCATGTTGATTTCTTCACTTACCGAAACGATTGCAAATACTCCATGCTCATTGCACAAAAAAATCCTATCATTTGTTGTGTGCAAGGCGAAACTTCTTTTGATGTTTTTCAATAAGTTTGCTCTAGTAATTCATTTAAATTCTTAAATGCGGGTACAGTTCGCTCATGAAACTTCCTATCCGAAGCAATTATTACCTGGTTATGTCAATTTATGCTTATGGATTGGTTTTGCCTAATTAAGGTGTGTTTCGTTCATTCCTTCGCTAAACTTCTAATCAGCACTCTGCCGAGTAAAAGTTTAGTATACGTTGAGCACAACAATTGTTCTTTTTTGTATTTGCTCTTAATTGTAACTTTCTTCTAAAGACAATGGGCAGATGACCTCATAGTTCTGCCCCTTAAAACAACAATAACCTACTAACAAACATTCTAAAGGCCACGAGCACCTCCTGCCTTTTTCTCCATGTTTTTGATTCTTGTTCGAATTGTTTCAACTAATTACAGTAACTATTGGAATTATAGGTTTTCGTTCTTTATGCAATTTCCTCTTGGCTGCAATTAGTTTATGCGCCACGTGGAGTTTGGTGTTTATCTCCTTTCGTTTCTTATACTTTTTCACATTTCTCTTTTTTACTAACCATAGCATGCTGTTCGAGTGATACGGTGCTATCTACCAATTGATCGTTTGTGATCAATAATAATAATGAAAATGAAAATCCACAGCCTGCTTCCAGTCTCCGACCGGGTCAGGAATTGAATGAATGAAGCCCCCAACTAGCGGCGAGGATATGAACTGTGCCGGCTGCCGAAGCCTGTCGCACTCCTCTGGGGCAATGATTAAATGAATGACAGATGAAATGAAATGATAGTGGAGAGTGTTGCTGGAATGAAATTTTGACAGGGAAAACCTGAGTACCCGGAGAAAAACCTGTCTGCCTCCGTTTTGTCCAGCACAGATCTCAGATGGAGTGACCGGGATTTGAACCACGGACCCAGCGGTGAGAGGCCGGCGTGCTGCCGCCTAAGCCACGGATGCTCAATAATAATAATAATAATAATAATAAAAGTTATTCTTACTTTTGTAAATGAGCCGCGGGCTCCCCCGTCCTTTGAAACTTTTGTGCCAGACTTGCTTAGACATTATTACTTGTATACCTTTAGATATTTCATTTCCGCCATGATTTGTTGTTATTAATAAATATTTGTTTTACGGGGTCAGTCCCTTGCTCCTGATCTTTTTCTTTCACTCGTATCGTTCTTCCTAAATCCTCATTTTCCCTTAAGGTAATTTTGGAATTGATTTCCAATTGATCCAATCATGCCAGTACAAACAAATCACTGATTAGTCTATTTTAGAAGAGTCTCGTGGCTGAATTGTTTACGCATTGGACTCGTGTATCAAAAGACTGGGGTTCGATACTACGTAGGGGATGTATTTTAGCATTTTTTTCGTTATGTCTTATTGTTTACTAGCAGTAGTGCCCGGCTTCGCCCGGTGGATTTATTTGTTTTATGGATGGTAATGAATACTACTACAGAACTGGCACATGATACTTAACTAACAGAAACCAATATTTTAAAAATATATATTTTTGTGGTGGTGGTGGTGGTAGTTGTAGTGGGAGTGATAAGTAGTACAGTATAATGGACGTAACATTCAGGTCAATTTCCCGTAATGATAATTATGAATAGGGAAACAGCTATTTACTAACTACAGCACTGACACCTGTAAATTACAAACAAATTTACAAAAAAAAAAAAATAGAAAGAACAGTAAGTGAAACAATAGACACTGCCTAGGGCCTATACCTCATTGGCTGTTAGAAATGTAGAGACCAATAGTGTCGTTTTTTGTCGCATAGCGCAGTAGGAAAATAATCAGAACTCTTTGGCAAACTTTGGCTGTCCCGAGCTACTGAGGTAGCAATAGTATCTTTTATTGCCACAAAGCACTTAACGATAATTTTCAGAATAAATTAAGGTAAACTTGAAAGCACCAATGCTTATTGCAGCTGATAACCTCAATGTCCTGCACCAACACCATTGCATTTACACAGAGGCGTAATATTTTCAAGATAATAACTGTTTAAAGGGACCTAAGAAATCTTTTGCACTAATTACCCCTTTGACTGCAATTTATAAACAGCGCAAGATGCAACCATTTTCGCAATTCTGCACCAGAACACTGGTAGGGGTGACGTGATGCAGCCTGAACTGCCCGTCAACAACAGACTTATTAAAATACTCTTACAGTTACACTACTACGGACATGAATGGTTCTAGGGCCTTAATACGTGGTTTTCAAGTTCGTTTTGTCTGTTATTCTAAACGTAGGGAATGGGGAGCGTTGTCCAAAATATCAAGTGAACAGTGTTACCAGCAGGGTTTCAAAGTGTATGTAAAATTTGTTGCAATTAAGAGAAACGGTGTAGATTTGTGATGAAGGGCCTAAAAGCAGGGAATGGAGGGGTCTGTCCAAAATTTCATGCAGTCAGTGTTACTCGCAGGGTTCCAAAGGGTAACTATACAAATTGCCGTTCAGATCGGTGAAATGGTATAGATGTGTGCTAAAGGGCCTTAATGCAGGGAGTGGAGGGGTCTGTCCAAAATTTCATGCAGTCAGTGTTACTCGCAGGGATCCAAAGGGTAAGTATACAAATTGCCGTTCAGATCGGTGAAACGGTATAGATGTGTGTCAAAGGGCCTAAATGCAGGGACTGGAGTGGTCTGTCCGAAATTTCATGTAAACAGTGTTACTCGTAGGGTTCCAAAGGGTAAGTATACAACTTTTGGTTCAGATTGGTGAAAGGGTGTAGATTTGTGCCAAAGGGCCTAAATGCAAGGAATGGACTGGTCTGTCATAAATTTCATGTAGGCAGTGTTACTTTCAGGGTTCCAAAGGGTATGTATACAAATTTTGGTTCAGATAGGTGAAACGGTGTACGTATCACTAACCATAACGCCAGCGCAAGCGGATAGAGCTGTTCGGGAGCGCTTGTTCTAGCGACTTACTGAACAAAAATCAATCTTGAAGGTCACCTGAGAGGTGTAGCCTAATGCTCCATAGCCTAAACTATTCCTCTTGAATCAGGCTATCAGATAAAAAAAATCGAATCGGACTGGTAGTTCCAGAGATTAGCGCGTTTAAACACACAAACACACAAACTCTTCAGCTTTATTATATTAGTATAGATAGCGAGTGCATGAATTTTTCGGTTCGATTCCGAGAAAGTTACATAGTACTTGAATGTGGCGTTACACGGAAAAATCTTAATATGTACAGTCCACGTCAAATTGAATTTTCATTTTCTGAATTTTAATGACCAATTAATACCGAAGGATATCATAAAAAGCACTGACGATCAGGATCTCCTTCAATATGTTAGCCTGTCAGGATGATATGCTCTATATGTTCTTTCAATATGATACCTTTGAAGTTGAGTTGATTCTTCCCATTCACAGACTCCAGTCAAGGGAATGATCAATTTCCATTAAATCTTTACACACCAAGCCGCAGTGCCATCAGGCAGTGCCATATTGCCCAATCGAGAATGTCGAGAATTGTCGTTATCGAGTCCACATTACCGGTAATACCAGTTCCGGAGCCAGCATTTCCGTTCTTCATTCTCGTCCAACGAGACCGATCGGAACTCAAGAGCTTATTGCCCGGCTCTAGTCTCTAGTCTCCTAAGTATTTTGTACTCATCAATAGCTCACATGGCTCCACTATCAAAGCCAGCTCATCAGACGAACAGTTCAGTTTCACACCCACACGGAACAACTTGCCCCAGAAACTACCACGGTCCAAAGACTCCTTTCACCGTTAATGTTTGAGTCCTTTCTTCACTGTAAGATGTCAGTACAAATACTTGCATCATACACCATGAAACCACACCACAAACTACTGGAGACTGCATTAGATAATAGGTATTGAACAGTGTTTTAATGAACATAAGCAAAGTTGTATGGGTGGCTGAATAAGTAAGGCAAAAAATCTTTGAACTGTTTTATTTTCACTAGCTCACTCTATATTCCCTCCATATTCGGGATCTGAACCACGGCTTACCATCACAGAGCCCCATATCAGTCAAACTGTCCTCACAAGAACATATTCAAATGCTGCACCAGTTGTACTATCCTAATGTCATATCAAAGAAGCGGGCTTATGTGTAATGCTCAGCTGAACAGACGTTGAAGATGGTGGTGGTGGCCATTGTTGTTTTAAGGGCGTAACATCCAAGTCATCTATCTATTGTCAATGAAGATGTTCAGCGATCTAGACTCACCGATGTCGAATGATCTCCATTTCCTTACACTAGGTTAGAAGCAAGCCTGAATAGGGAGGGACCACGATAGGGTAGAAGGGCTAAGAGTAGACAAATCCTCTCAATTTCATTTTCTTACAAATTTGAAATACTCTGGCAGACTTATATTCCATTTGAACTGGATGCAATGAATAGACTGCAAAACATTATCATGAAAGAATATAATATGAATTTTGTTAAATAACCATGAATTTTGTTAAATAACCATCATGTTCATATCTTCACTGCCATAGAAATAGCAAAGTTTCCACTGTTGTCAAGTCTTTATAGGGCGAAAAATTACTAGATAACTTTTGTAAAATCCTATTGTGAAAAGCGTTTGACTTGGTCTTCTGATGAGAGTAAACTTTTCAATCAGATATAGGCCTAAAACCTACAAAAATAAAATCCAAATTCCACAGAGTTATTTTTTTTTGCGGTGGGGGACATAGAAATATAAATGGATACTTGATACTTCAAGGATGTCTTGGGCAAAACAAAGATGGAGGGGCCCGAAAATCCTAGTTCTGGGGCCCGTGCTGCCTCTCAACGGCTCTGGATGAGGCCGATTTGCTTCTGACGCTGCAGTTCGGCAAGCCTTCTTATAGGATTTTGGCACTGGTTCCTTCAACACCGGGATAACAAGTGTGGCAACTACATGTACCGAGCTCATACTATGGAGTGTAGTGTATGTGTAGTCTATTTACGCCATGTGAGGTAACTTATACTGTAGATCTGCCTGGATATTTACACGGGTTAGAGTAAGTTCAAAATGGTATCCGAATGTAGTGTGTAATCCGAGATCATTCGTTAGCAAACGTTTAATATGCATGTACAACGTTCAGATTCGCAGATAGAATTTCCTGGAGCACTTCATAAAACAAGGGAGCTTCAAAAAATATGGTACCAAGAGCACTTGAGGGTGATTTTACCCCCTCATGCTCCAATATTCCTCCAGAGCTGAAGCAAGAGACCACAGTTTTATTATGCAGCCGCTAGATTGGGTATATATTGCGTCAGACACTCGTAATATCGATTAAAAGATGCGTGTACGGAATTATGATCAATCGTGGAAGTGTGTGAGGTTGTAGAGTGATCAGATTTTCGCGTGTTGCGTCTAAAAGGCACCTCTTAGGCGAATACTCATGGGCAACGTTTTGAGATGTAGACCTACAATGTGAATGCCATGTCATGGAAATAGGTTAGGGATTGGTGCATTGAGTTCGATAACGGCAGGACGGATGTGTAAGTTTAGTGACGATCTGGTTGGCCAAGCACGTCCATCACTGATGACAATGTGTGCCGCACACCTCAACAAGTTTCAAATACAATACTGTATCACAGTGCAGTGAATGTGAAAGCTATGGTCTACCACTTTGCGATTCTGGCGAAATATTCGCACACAGCGAAATTACGTATCTTTGAGAGATCTTGTTAACTTATCTTTTGAAACTACCTTGTAGTTAGGCATTCAACTCTAAAACTGAAAACGTTGGAACCCTTTCGTTACGAAGCATTTATCATAACAATCACCTACTATTTGGTTGTAAATAGAGTTCATGTACTAACTTTAGTAGTCAACACTGTTTGTAGTTCTTCCTTTGACATTTTACAACATTCACATTTTCTTCACATCGGACTTAGATGTTAGGCCCCTTAAAAGAACAATTATCATCATCATCTTCACATCAGATCCTGGAAAATTAGGTTTAAGATAATATTTGCTTATCATGAACAACATTTTTAGAGGGATTCATTCCGATTGACATTACTCATAAGAAGGGAACACTGAAGGTTGGTTTAATGTGTGAATGTATAATAAGAATCTCATTCAAGGAAGCCACAATTAACTTCTGAAGGGACATGTTGCGCTTACCACCCGTCACCCCGAAATATGCAAGTCATATGGTTGAGCATTGGTCGCTTAGTAGACCAAGGCCCTTAATGGTCTGTAGAGTCAGGGATTTGGTTGGGTTTGGCATGATAAGAGACCGCATATTGGCAGGATCCCAATATGGTACAGATAACCAAGGAATTTTCTACTCACTCAGTGTTGTAATACAAGTTCTACTGCATTGCTTGTCCAGTTGTTTCAAATCATTTGTAATGTGTGATGATACTACAGGTGTCTGCACCTGTCATCTTCATGTAAGATTAACAGATTTATAGCATGGTGTACCTGCCGTCAATTTACGAGTATGATATATCCTCGCATCACAACAAAACTTGAAAGGATAAAAGGAAGATCGAAAGTTACTTCTAGGCGGATTTCAAGGCACTAAAGACTTGCCGTAGTGAAAATTGTACTAACTTTTTTGAAGAAGCTACCGCAGCCTGCGCTTATTGCTATGGATCAAACTACTGAGCTAGCACCCAACTGGCCCCAGGTTCACATCAATCAAGCCTGATTCTAGAAATATAAAATACTCGCCCGTTTCTTGATATACTTTTCAACACTAGTTACCGCCCTGTCGGCTTCTGTGTTTGTGTTTGCATCGTTAGCATACTTAAACTTGTGTACTCAGTCCCTTCAACCGTGATGATTACTTGTCAGTTTCACAAGCATTTCGATTATGTGTTACCGCAGTCACAAGTGGATTGCAGTTCTCGTTGTGATTGTTGCTGTCATCATCGCAATCATCGATCCAGTGTACTTCATTGAACGCAAGCTCTCAGTTTATCTTGACTAATGTGACTGATTATACTGTGAGCTTTTATTGGAAATATAAGGAAAGGGAAGGAAGCTTTTAATTTTACGTGACCGTCAATCACTCTATAATGAGCCACGGGACCTCCTTTTTTACGTGGAATCCGAACCACAGGACATGGCATTTCACTTCGAAAATTTCACATGCATTGACCGTTGATCGCTGCGCCACCACACCTTCTTATTATTGGAAATGTGCTTCGGGACTTTAAATAATGTATCTTCATCTCGCTTCATATTTGTTCATGTATATATTTTATTTATTTAAGGCTGGTTGCGTGGCTCAGTGACAACGTTCTCACTTGCTGTGCCCAAGGTTGCAGGTTCGTATCCTGGCAGAGTCGGCTGGCATTTGCGAGTGCGCAAATGCGGGGGAGCCGTGTCAGTAGATTTACTGCCACGTTAAAGATCCCCTTCGGGGAAATATTCCGGCACCCTGGCGTCTCTAAAAGCCAGAGTAGTTAAAAGGGAAGTAAAACCAATAACATTATTATAGGTAAGCCTAAATTATCTTTCGTCCGGCTGCGTGGCTCAGGGGTAACGTTCTCGCTTGCTGAGCCCAAGGTTGCAGGTTCGAAACCTGGCGCAGTCAGCTGGCATTTGAGGGTGCGCAAATGCGAGGGAGCCGTGTCAGTACATTTACTGGCACGTTAAAGATCCCCTTCGGGGCAAAATTCCGGCACCCCGGCGTCTCTAAAAGCCAGTGTAGTTAAAAGGGACGTAAAACAAATAACATTATTATTATTTAAATTATCTTTCCTTTCATTTCGTAGGAGTAATTGTATCACGAGCTAATTATTTCATTAATATTTACACTAACGTTTGTGAGAATTGCGAAACCCACAATGAGTGGTCGGAATTAACCCAAATTAAGTGGATGTGTAGAACAGTGTACCAGTGATATGTGATCAAGATTTCAGAGAGATGTGTACACGTAGGCCTAGAAGCTGTTCGTTTGTGAAGCAGCACAAGGCAGCAATGTGCATACAGGTTTCATGTATTAGATACATACTGTACTTGTTCATGACTGGTATTAGGTTACACTGATATTTGGTGGTGTTTGAAGTCATTTACAATGTTTGCTTCGTAATCGAAATGTGATGTATTTCAGCATGTCAACAGGATTGTACCAAAATGTGATGGGTAATTTCCTAATCCTGAAAATAATTACATGAGATTAATACATAATCTTGCTGTGCCCAAGGTTGCAGGTTCGTATCCTGACAGAGTCAGCTGGCATTTGCGAGTGCGCAAATGCGGGGGAGCCGTGACAGATTAATAAATAATCTCATGAAAAACATCAAATTTCGATTCTGTTACTTGGTGTAGCGGCTAGCATTCTTAACTGTCACCCTGGAGATCCGAGTTTGATCTCAAGTCAGTGACCTAGTAAATTGGTCCTTTAGCGAAATCTATACTAATATAATAATGCTGAAGAGTTTGTGTGTTTGTGTGTTTGTGTGTTTAAACGCGCTAATCTCTGGAACTACCAGTCCGATTCGAAAAATTCTTGTTTTTATATGATAGCCTGATTCAAGAGGAATAGTTAAGGCTATGTTGCATTAGGCTACACCTCTCAGGTGACCTTTAAGATGAATTTTTGTTCAGTAAGTCGGTAGTGGCTTCAAACACCACAAAGTCGGTAGAACAGGTGCTCCCGTACAACTCTATCCGCATGCGCTGGCGTTATGGTTAGTGATACGTACACCGTTCCACCTATCTGAACCAAAATTTGTATACTTACCCTTTGGAACCCTGATGGTAACACTGTCTACGTGAAATTTATGACAGACCAGTCCATTCCCTGCATTTAGGCCCTTTGTTTCAAATCTACACCTTTTCCCCGATCTGAACCAAAATTTGTATACTTTCCCTTTGGAACCCTGCGAGTAACTCTGTTTACATGAAATTTCGGACAGACCACTCCATTCCTTGCATTTAGGCCCTTTGGCACAAATCTACACCGTTTCACCGATCAGACCCAAAATTTGTGTACTTACCCTTTGGAACCCTGCGAGTAACACAGTCTGCATGAAATTTCGAACAGAACACTCCATTCCCTGCATTTAGGCCCTTGGACACAAATCTACGCCGTTTCACCGATCTGAACCAAATTTGTATACTTACACTTTGGAACCCTGCGAGTAACACTCCCTACATGAAATTTATGACAGACCAGTCCATTCGCTGCATTTAGGCCCTTTGGCACAAATCTACACCCTTTCACCAATCTGAACCAAAAGTTGTTTATTTACCCTTTAGATCCCTGCGAGTAACACTGACTGCATGAAAATTTGGACAGACCCCTCCATTCCCCGCATTTAGGCCCTTTGGTACACATCTCTACCGTTTCACCGATCTGAACGGCAATTTGTATAGTTACCCTTTGGAACCCTACGAGTAACACTGTTTACATGAAATTTCGGACAGACCACTTCATTCCCTGCATTTAGGCCCTTTGGCACACATCTATACCGTTTCACTGATCTGAACGGCAATTTGTATACTTACCCTTTGGATCCCTGCGAGTAACACTGACTGCATGAAATTTTGGACAGACCCCTCCATTCCCTGCATTTAGGCCCTTTGGTACACATCTCTACCGTTTCACCGATCTGAACGGTAATTTGTATAGTTACCCTTTGGAACCCTGCGAGTAACACTGACTGCATGACATTTTGGACAGACCACTCCATTCCCTGCATTTAGGCCCTTCATCACAAATCTACACCGTTTCTCTTAATTGCAACAAATTTTACATACACTTTGTAACCCTGCTGGTAACACTGTTCACTTGATATTTTGGACAACGCTCCCCATTCCCTACGTTTAGAATAACAGACAAAACGAACTTGAAAACCACGTATTAAGGCCCTAGAACCATTCATGTCCGTAGTAGTGTAACTGTAAGAGTATTTTAATAAGTCTGTTTTTGACGGGTAGTTCAGGCTGCATCACGTCACCCCTACCAGTGTTCTGGTGCAGAATTGCGAAAATGGTTGCATCTTGCGCTGTTTATAAATTGCAGTCAAAGAGGTAATTAGTGCAAAAGATTTCTTAGGTCCCTTTAAACAGTTATTATCAGGAAAATATTACGCCTCTGTGTAAGTGCAATGGTGTTGGTGCAGGACATTGAAGTTATCAGCTGCAATAAGCATTGGTGCTTTCAAATATACCTTCATTTATTCTGAAAATTATCGTTAAGTGCTTTGTGGCAATAAAAGATACTATTGCTACCTCAGTAGCTCGGGACAGCCGAAGTTTGCCAAAGAGTTCTGATTATTTTCCTACGGTGCTATGCGACAAAAGACGACACTATTGGTCTCTACATTTCTAACAGCCAATGAGATATAGGCCCTAGGCAGTGTCTTTTGTTTCACTTACTGTTCTTTCTATTTTTATTTTTTTTGTAATTTTGTTTGTAAATTACATGTGTCAGTGCTGTAGTTAGTTTCCCTATTCATAATTATCATTACGGGAAATTGACCAGAATGTTACGTCCATTATACTGTACTAGTTATCACCCACACAACCACCACCACCACCACCACCAAAATATATATTTTTAAAATATTGGTTTCTGTTAGTTAAGTATCATGTTCCAGTTCTGTAGTAGTATTCATTATCATCCATAAAACAAATAAATCCACCGGGCGAAGCCGGGCACTACTGCTAGACTAAATATATAAGGTCTTAAAAATAAAAATTAATATTACATTCAATCATAAAACCTAGATCATGTTTCTTCCATTATTGGTTGGAGAAATCATGGGTCGATGACCTTGTAGTTTGGTCCTTGAGCAAAACCTGGACTAATAAATAGTCCACGGAAAAGAGTGTGTACTTCAAAGTAATATGACCCTGTACAAAAGTCTCTAGGATTATCGGTTCTCAAAATCCTGGGCTCATGACCTAGTAGTTTGCTGAAATTTGAGAAAATAAATACTTCGCAATAAAGTGGGCTTCTTTCCGAGTAAAATGAGCCCTCACACAAGTTTCTATGATAATTGGTTCGGAAAATATCGATAAAAGTCGAGCTGCAAAATGCAGTCGTGGTGCGTTCTTTAACGTTTATGGCTACGGGTGGAATAGTCCCTACGGTTATGGGTTTGCGAGATATCGGGTCAATGATCTTAGAGTGTCCTAAAATTTGGAAAAGTGAATAATCCACGGTAAAGAGGACAATATGTGGTTTAATTCGACATCTCACACGACCCTTGACAATTATTAGTTCAAGAGATTTCACGTTGGGCACCGCCAAGAGCTCACCACTAGCCGCGTGCGCAAGGCGGCCATGACACTAAGCAGGTCTAACACAGTCTCTCTGCTAACTTGGCTGTGTGTTGAATTAACTGAAATCCTATATTTTTCTGGTGACTGTTGGCGCCAGGATTCAAAGCATTGATCCTCGAACTTCCAGCTCCCCCTTGCAGAAAAGTAAAGGCCAGTACTTTCAAATAAAATCAGCATTTCGAAGACGAAAGTGATGTTGACACCGATGAGTGATGTAACTTGAAGATGATGTAGTGCCAGGATAAGTCAGTTCGTCAAACAGTGACGATGAGCAGGGGTTTCGGTTGTGCGCATGCGCAGAACATCTATTCCTAATCAAAATATATCAGCAGTGAGTTGCTGCTACTGCTCGGGTCCAAGCTCCGTGAACTCGCGGGGTGAGGGAAAAGAGTTGGGAAGGGTCAGACGAGAAAAGAAGGGCCTGTCAAGCCCGCCGTGATATCTGGTATTCCTTTCTATTCCAATACTGCTAACATAGGGCCGTTGCTCAAACCTCTGTGGTGGTACGAATGGGTGAGTCATTCACCGACCAATCTATAAGGTGCGTTCAAAAAGTGACGAGCCGGAGGCATAATTACAGAAACCAGTACCTGTATGTTAGAAGTATTGGCCCTGACTGTTGAGGCACTTGGCTCACTGTGACACGAGGCGGTGAATGGCTGTCTCATAAAATTCCCTGGGCTGCGATGTGAGCCAGTTCTGCACGTACAGCTGGACGTCGGCTCCGAGGTGAATCGTTGGCCCCGCAGAGCCCTTTTCAGGGGGCCAAACATGGCGTAATCACAAGGAGAAAGGTATGGACTGTATGGAGGGTGGCCGAGAACCTCCCATTTGAATTTCTGCAAGAGTGCCGCGACTGTGTTGGCCGTATGAGGTCGTGCATTGTCGTGGAGCCACCACGGCGGCTATGGCGTTCACTGTCACTCGGCGGTTCTGGGTAATGAGTGCATCAACCAGCTGGACGTTGTCATCGGTAATGCAGGGGCGTGCCCCAGACCGGGCATCATCGGCTAACGACACCCGTCCTTCCCTGAAGCGCTTGTGCCACGCCTTGACACTTGCAAGGGACATGCAGTGTTCGCCGTACACTTGTGACATTCGGCGATGAATGTCCGTTCCCCCTACTCCTTCCGCTGTCAGAAACCAAACAACACCTCTTTGCTCTTCGGTTGACGCCTCCATGTCACTGTTTGCAATGCCACTGGCAGCGTTGGACGATTGATGCATGCTGCTGCTCGCTTTGTATCGTCACGTGAAGTGCACGCGTGCCCTCTAGCGACGGGCTGTTACCTTCCACGCTCTGGTCGGAACCACACCTCGTTACACACGCCACGATTAGGCATGTCGTCACCGGTTTGCGCATTCCAGCCTCCGGCTCGTTACTTTTTGAACGCATCTTATATATGGTTCTGTACTATGCACGGACCAAGAAACCTCATCACTCGTCAACACCACTTCTCATAGTCCGCGATGCATATTCCCCTCAGGTTCACGCAGCTTAGACCCGAGCATTACCTCCAGCATGGTGCTTGTTGTTCACCTGGCTTAAAGTGTGTATTGTTTCCTTCCTACTGTCAACATTCTCACATGGCTTTGTGCATATAACTAAAGACACCATGAGGTGTTTGCTGATGAAAATGGCGTTACAATAAGTTTGCATTTAAATTCCATTAAGTCCCCCCATTACGAGATATCTTTATAACATAGGCGTAATATTTTCATGATAATAAAAGTTTAAAGGGACCTAAGAAATCTTTTGCACTAATTACCCCTTTGACTGCAATTTATAAACAGCGCAAGATGCAACCATTTTCGCAATTCTGCACCAGAACACTGGTAGGGGTGACGTGATGCAGCTTGAACTGCCCGTCAAAAACAGACTTATTAAAATACTCTTACAGTTACACTACTACGGACATGAATGGTTCTAGGACCTTAATACGTGGTTTTCAAGTTCGTTTTGTCTGTTATTCTAAACGTAGGGAATGGGGAGCGTTGTCCAAAATATCAAGTGAACAGTGTTACCAGCAGGGTTTCAAAGTGTATGTAAAATTTGTTGCAATTAAGAGAAACGGTGTAGATTTGTGATGAAGGGCCTAAATGCAGGGAATGGAGTGGTCTGTCCAAAATTTCATGCAGTCAGTGTTACTCGCAGGGTTCCAAAGGGTAACTATACAAATTGCCGTTCAGATCGGTAAAACGGTATAGATGTGTGCTAAAGGGCCTTAATGCAGGGAGTGGAGGGGTATGTCCAAAATTTCATGCAGTCAGTGTTACTCGCAGGGTTCCAAAGGGTAAGTATACAAATTGCCGTTCAGATCGGTGAAACGGTATAGATGTGTGTCAAAGGGCCTAAATGCAGGGACTGGAGTGGTCTGTCCGAAATTTCATGTAAACAGTGTTACTCGTAGGGTTCCAAAGGGTAAGTATACAACTTTTGGTTCAGATTTGTGAAAGGGTGTAGATTTGTGCCAAAGGGCCTAAATGCAAGGAATGGACTGGTCTGTCATAAATTTCATGTAGGCAGTGTTACTTGCAGGGTTCCAAAGGGTAAGTATACAAATTTTGGTTCAGATAGGTGAAACGGTGTACGTATCACTAACCATAACGCCAGCGCATGCGGATAGAGCTGTTCGGGAGCACTTGTTCTACCGACTTACTGAACAAAAATCAATCTTGAAGGTCACCTGAGAGGTGTAGCCTAATGCTCTATAGCCTAAACTATTCCTCTTGAATCAGGCTATCATATAA
The DNA here is from genome assembly GCA_946902985.2 of Meconema thalassinum. Lineage (NCBI taxonomy): Eukaryota > Metazoa > Arthropoda > Insecta > Orthoptera > Tettigoniidae > Meconema > Meconema thalassinum. Next base: position 1,168,863,178 of record OX336389.2, read on the forward strand.
AAAAAATCGAATCGGACTGGTAGTTCCAGAGATTAGCGCGTTTAAACACACAAACACACGAACTCTTCAGCTTTATTATATTAGTATAGATAGCGAGTGCATGAATTTTTCGGTTCGATTCCGAGAAAGTTACATAGTACTTGAATGTGGCGTTACACGGAAAAATCTTAATATGTATAGTACACGTCAAATAGAATTTTCATTTTCTGAATTTTAATGACCAATTAGTACCGAAGGATATCATAAAAAGCACTGACGATCAAGATCTCCTTCAATATGTTAGCCTATCAGGATGATATGTTCAATATGTTCTTTCAAGTTGAGTTGATTCTTCCCATTCACAGACTCCAGTCAACGGAATGATCAATTTCCATTAAATCTTTACACACCAAGCCGCAGTGTCATCAGGCAGTGCCAACACCCCCTGGTCTCAAGTTGCTGGAAGAAGAAGAAATACAGTGCAAACATCACGTCCGCCGGTAGTTATTGGAACAAAACTGGGCGTTGACCTGCAGGCCGCTGACCAAAGGGCTTGGCTGTACGTAGGTAAATTGAAGAACACCGCCACAATAGATTTAATCAAGACTTACCTCAACCAAGGCGGAGTTGAAGGTCAAATAACTTGCGAAGAACTTAATACTCAAGGCGATAACAAGGCCTTTAAAATTGGAATACCTTTTCAATACTTAGAGGCAACTTTAGACTCAGGTTTTTGGCCAAAAAGGGTTTTAGTACGGCGATTTCGTTTCTCCCGTAGGAAATTTGATCCCCCCTCCCTTGAATAAAAATAGATCTACCAAGTTCATCCTATGGAACGCAGAAGGATTAAGGAATGCTCTTCAGTTTATTCCACCAGAAATGACACAGATACCGGACGCCCTGATAACGACTGAGACCTTCCTATTAGAACCTATAGATATCCCTGGATATTATAGTATACACATGCTCGCAAAACCAACAAAAGGGAGACCGGAAGGTGGTGTCTCTTGTTTTTTGAAACCTACAATTGGCACCATAAAAGCAACATATAAGGAAGAAAACTTACTCGTTATAAGGACTACCGACATCACTATTATTGCATTGTATATCAACCCCTACGTCTCCATAAACGACGTCATTGAAACGCTCGCTAAAGCAATTTCAAGAACAACTGGAGAAGACAAAAATATTATCCTAGCCGGTGACCTCAACTGCCGAATTGATAAACCAAGCCGGAAAACAGAGTTAGTACTAGAAATGCTGACTGAGGAATGATTTTCACTAGTGAACAAAAAGGAAGAAATGACCTACTTCTGCAACAACGGAGCGAGCGCAATTGATCTTGTATTTTACAAAGGCAATGGAATATACATCGAGAAACAGGAAGGACTCTGGAGATCTGGAGCAGCTCCCATAAGAAAACATATTCCAATAGTAACTGACATCATTATAATAGATCAGACATCGAAACAATGCAACAGAAGGCAAATATCCAGATTAATTGACCAAAATCAGATCATCCCTGAAGATATTATCAGAGCAGAACGCCTCGCAAATGAAGGTCACATAAATGAAGCATTGAAAATAGTCACAGATTTAATACAATCAGCTAGTCTTCCTATGAAGAAAAGAAGGGCTCAAATGTGGTTTGATAAGAAATGTTATGCCAAGCGAAAAGAAACTCTACAAGCACTCTACAAGGCAAGGACTCAAGTCACGGACGAAAATCTCCAAATATATGCACAACATAGGAAATTCTATAAACAACTCCTACAAACAAAAAAATCAGAACATATTGAAAGAGAAGCAAAAAATCTAGCAAGGAAGGCCAAATCCGATCCCTTTCTTGCTCTACGAAGACCTGTAACACTCCGACCAAATGAAATTACCATGAAAGAATGGGAAGAACATTTTAAGTCCCTTCTAAATCAAGAATCCAAGAGATGTAATTTTTCATCAGATAGATCTTCTTCAGATAAGGATACGTTAATTATATCCTTGGAAGAAATCAAAGCAATAATAGATTGCGGAAAAAACAAGAAAGCTCCTGGACCAGACCTCATTTGCATAGAACTACTAAAGCAGTCACAGGACATACTCTTACCATTTTGGACCACTCTCTTTAATGCATGCATACGATTCGGGACCATTCCAGACAGCTGGAGAATTTCCACCATCAAAATTCTCTACAAGGGAAAAGGGGACACCAGTGATCCCAATTCATACAGAGGTATTGCACTTGAGAACCACATCTTCAAGGTATTTATGAAGCTTCTCACAACGAAACTAACACCAATAGCAGAAATTCCAGATTGCCAATTTGGTTTTATGCAAGGAAGAAGCACAACACAGGCAGTAACTTATCTTTTAAGTGAAGTGCAAGAATCTTTAAGAAAACCTAAAGGAAAATATTATACAGTATTTGTGGATTATGAAAAAGCATTCGACTCATTACATCGGGAACTACTTATCCAGAAGATCAAAGGATTGACCAATGAATTAAGACCAATAACGACCTTACTGGAACATATACTGGCATACAACCTCTTAGAAATAGACGACGGTGTCACCACATCTCATTATATCAGACAGACGAACGGAGTTTTGCAGGGTGATCCTTTAAGCCCGCTTCTATTTAATATTACTACGGCAGACATTACCAGCATAATAAAGGACTCTCCCAATACCACACTCTTACTCTATGCGGATGACATGGTATTAGGGTCATCAAACAAATTAGAATTACAGAGTGTATTGTTTGAACTAGAAAAATGGGTCAATGAAAATCACCTTGATATTAACCTTCAAAAAACGGTTCAAATGACATTTCGAAAAGGAGGTAAACCTGCGCTTAAAGACACGCTCACATTGTACAACGAACCATTAAACGTAGTGAACAAGTTCAAATACCTGGGCATAACCCTGCAGACTACAGCCACATCCTTCAGTCATCATATACAAGAGAGGTCAGCAACAGCTATCAGAGCCATTTACAAGATTAAGAATCTACCAGCGTTATCACTAGTTACAGCTCTGTCCCTTTTCCATACGACCATCTCACCAGTTGTTACGTATGGTCTTGATATAATATGGGATTTTCTCACATTTAGCGATCTAGAAAGAATAGAGAATGTTAAGTCGAGATTTTTAAAGTATATACTAAGAGTTGGAAAGATGGCTCCCACAAGATTAGTCTATGAGTTAGCAAAGGAAACCTTCTTCATCGAAGACATCAGATTGAAAGTTCCTTTGCCGGCTACAAGATCCTCTACTGACTTTTTGGAGGCTAAAAGAGCAAAGAGACAAGAGATAGATCCAGACTTTTATATTACTGATGCAATGATGAACAGAACGTGGTCTAACGAGAATCAAGATCAAAGACACGTAATAACGAGACTCCCCATTCACGGATTCCATCATAAGATATGCTCCAACAGATCCTTCCATAGTCCGAATGATAATTGTGTTTGCATTTTATGCAACGAAAGGTGTACCAGATACCATATTACGACGTGCCGCAAAAGATTAAAATCATTAAGTGATTATGGTAAAAATTAATGCCCATTCGGGCGATCCTTTTTCCTTTATTGTGTTTTCAGTTAGGATGTAACTTACAGTTCTTTGTTTCAATAAAGGAAATCTTTAATTTAATATTGCCCAATCGAGAATGTCGAGAATTGTCGTTATCGAGTCCACATTACCGGTAATACCAGTTCCGGAGCCAGCATTTCCGTTCTTCATTCTCGTCCAACGAGACCGATCGGAACTCAAGAGCTTATTGCCCGGCTCTAGTCTCTAGTCTCCTAAGTATTTTGTACTCATCAATAGCTCACATGGCTCCACTATCAAAGCCAGCTCATCAGACGAACAGTTCAGTTTCACACCCACACGGAACAAATTGCCCCAGAAACTACCACGGTCCAAAGACTCCTTTCACCGTTAATGTTTGAGTCCTTTCTTCACTGTACGATGTCAGTACAAATACTTGCATCATACACCATGAAACCACACCACAAACTACTGGAGACTGCATTAGATAATAGGTATTGAACAGTGTTTTAATGAACATAAGCAAAGTTGTATGGGTGGCTGAATAAGTAAGGCAAAAAATCTTTGAACTGTTTTATGTTCACTAGCTCACTCTATATTCCCTCCATATTCGGGGTCTGAACCACGGCTTACCATCACAGAGCCCCATATCAGTCAAACTGTCCTCACAAGAACATATTCAAATGCTGCACCAGTTGTACTATCCTAATGTCATATCAAAGAAGCGGGCTTATATGTAATGCTCAGCTGAACAGACGTTGAAGATGATGATGGTGGTGGCCATTGTTGTTTTAAGGGCGTAACATCCAAGTCATCTATCTATTGTCAATGAAGATGTTCAGCGATCTAGACTCACCGATGTCGAATGATCTCCATTTCCTCACACTAGGTTAGAAGCAAGCCTGAATAGGGAGGGACCACGATAGGGTAGAAGGGCTAAGAGTAGACAAATCCTCTCAAATTCATTTTCTTACAAATTTGAAATACTCTGGCAGACTTATATTCCATTTGAACTGGGTGCAATGAATAGACTGCAAAACATTATCATGAAAGAATATAATATGAATTTTGTTAAATAACCATGAATTTTGTTAAATAACCATCATGTTCATATCTTCACTGTCATAGAAATAGCAAAGTTTCCACTGTTGTCAAGCCTTTATAGGGCGAAAAATTACTAGATAACTTTTGTAAAATCCTATTTTTACTTCATATGATTGTGAAAAGCGTTTGACTTGGTCTTCTGATGAGAGTAAACTTTTCAATCAGATATAGGCCTAAAACCTACAAAAATAAAATCCAAATTCCACAGAGTTATTTTTTTTTGCGGTGGGGGACTTAGAAATATAAATGGATACTTGATACTTCAAGGATGTCTTGGGCAAAACAAAGATGGAGGGGCCCGAAAATCCTAGTTCTGGGGCCCGTGCTGCCTCTCAACGGCTCTGGATGAGGCCGATTTGCTTCTGACGCTGCAGTTCGGCAAGCCTTCTTATAGGATATTGGCACTGGTTCCTTCAAAACTGGGATAACAAGTGTGGCAACTACATGTACCGAGCTCATACTATGGAGTGGAGTGTAGTGTATGTGTAGTCTATTTACGCCATGTGAGGTAACTTATACTGTAGATCTGCCTGGATATTTACACGGGTTAGAATAAGTTCAAAATGGTATCCGAATGTAGTGTGTAATCCGAGATCATTCGTTAGCAAACGTTTAATATGCATGTACAACGTTCAGAATCGCAGATAGAATTTCCTGGAGCACTTCATAAAACAAGGGAGCTTCAAAAAATATGGTACCAAGAGCACTTGAGGGTGATTTTACCCCCTCATGCTCCAATATTCCTCCAGAGCTGAAGCAAGAGACCACAGTTTTATTATGCAGCCGCTAGATTGGGTATATATTGCGTCAGACACTCGTAATATCGATTAAAAGATGCGTGTACGGAATTATGATCAATCGTGGAAGTGTGTGAGTGTGTAGGGTGATCAGATTTTCGCGTGTTGCGTCTAAAAGGCACCTCTTAGGCGAATACTCATGGGCAACGTTTTGAGATGTAGACCTACAATGTGAATGCCATGTCATGGAAATAGGTTAGGGATTGGTGCATTGAGTTCGATAACGGCAGGACGGATGTGTAAGTTTAGTGACGATCTGGTTGGCCAAGCACGTCCATCACTGATGACAATGTGTGCCGCACACCTCAACAAGTTTCAAATACAATACTGTATCACAGTGCAGTGAATGTGAAAGCTATAGTCTACCACTTTGCGATTCTGGCGAAATATTCGCACACAGCCAAATTACGTATCTTTGAGAGATCTTGTTAACTTATCATTTGAAACTACCTTGTAGTTAGGCATTCAACTCTAAAACTGAAAACGTTGGAACCCTTTCGTTACGAAGCATTTATCATAACAATCACCTACTATTTGGTTGTAAATAGAGTTCATGTACTAACTTTAGTAGTCAACACTGTTTGTAATTTATTCTTCCTTTGACATTTTACAACATTCACATTTTCTTCACATCGGACCTAGATGTTAGGCCCCTTAAAAGAACAATTATCATCATCATCTTCACATCAGATCCTGGAAAATTAGGTTTAAGATAATATTTGCTTATCATGAACAACATTTTTAGAGGGATTCATTCCGATTGACATTACTCATAAGAAGGGAACACTGAAGGTTGGTTTAATGTGTGAATGTATAATAAGAATCTCGTTCAAGGAAGCCACAATGAACTTCTGAAGGGACATGTTGCGCTTACCACCCGTCACCCCGAAATATGCAAGTCATATGGTTGAGCATTGGTCGCTTAGTAGACCAAGGCCCTTAATGGTCTGTAGAGTCAGGGATTTGGTTGGGTTTGGCATGATAAGAGACCGCATATTGGCACGATCCCAATATGGTACAGATAACCAAGGAATTTCCTACTCACTCAGTGTTGTAATACAAGTTCTACTGCATTGCTTGTCCAGTTGTTTCAAATCATTTGTAATGTGTGATGATACTACAGGTGTCTGCACCTGTCATCTTCATGTAAGATTAACAGATTTATAGCATGGTGTACCTGCCGTCAATTTACGAGTATGATATATCCTCGCATCACAACAAAACTTGAAAGGATAAAAGGAAGATCGAAAGTTACTTCTAGGCGGATTTCAAGGCACTAAAGACTTGCCGTAGTGAAAATTGTACTAACTTATTTTGAAGAAGCTACCGCAGCCTGCGCTTATTGCTATGGATCAAACTACTGAGCTAGCACCCAACTGGCCCCAGGCGCACATCAATCAAGCCTGATTCTAGAAATATAAAATACTCGCCCGTTTCTTGATATACTTTTCAACACTAGTTACCGCCCTGTCGGCTTCTGTGTTTGTGTTTGCATCGTTAGCATACTTAAACTTGTGTACTCAGTCCCTTCAACCGAGATGATTACTTGTCAGTTTCACAAGCATTTCGATTATGTGTTACCGCAGTCACAAGTGGATTGCAGTTCTCGTTGTGATTGTTGCTGTCATCATCGCAATCATCGATCCAGTGTACTTCATTGAACGCAAGCTCTCAGTTTATCTTGACTAATGTGACTGATTATACTGTGAGCTTTTATTGGAAATATAAGGAAAAGGAAGGAAGCTTTTAATTTTACGTGACCGTCAATCACTCTATAATGAGCCACGGGACCTCCTTTTTTTACGTGGAATCCGAACCACAGGACATGGCATTTCACTTCGAAAATTTCACATGCATTGACCGTTGATCGCTGCGCCACCACACCTTCTTATTATTGGAAATGTGCTTCGGGACTTTAAATAATGTATCTTCATCTCGCTTCATATTTGTTCATGTATATATTTTATTTATTTAAGGCTGGCTGCGTGGCTCAGTGGCAACGTTCTCACTTGCTGTGCCCAAGGTTGCAGGTTCGTATCCTGGCAGAGTCGGCTGGCATTTGCGAGTGCGCAAATGCGGGGGAGCCGTGACAGATAAATACATAATCTCATGAAAAACATCAAATTTCGATTCTGTTACTTGGTGTAGCGGCTAGCATTCTTAACTGTCACCCTGGAGATCCGAGTTTGATTCCCGTCTCTGCCAAGAAGTTTAATTCTGGTGTGAGGGCTGGAACGGTGTACTGTATACTCAGCCTTGTGAGGCTAAATAGAGAGGAGGTGGGTTCGATTCCCATCTCAGCCATCCTGGAAGTGGTTTTCTGTGGTTTCCCACTTCTACTGCAGGCAAATGCCAAAATGGTTCCTGACATTAGGCCACTGTCGCCTCCTTCCCAATCCTTTCCTGAATTACAAATACACACACCAATACAGACATCACAATAACACAGTTTATCAAACAAAACTCCTCATTGGTTTGAGAAATCTCAGGTATATGACCTAGTAGTTAAGTCCTTTGGTAAAATCAAAAAAATAATATGTCTTAAAATAAAAGTAGTATTACAAGCATTCATTTAAATTCGGGATCAGGTTTCTACGATTATAGGTTCGACAAATCTCAAGTCAGTGACCTAGTAAATTGGTCCTTTAGCGAAATCTATACTAATATAATAAAGCTGAAGAGTTTGTGTGTTTAAACGCGCTAATCTCTGGAACTACCAGTCCGATTCGAAAAATTCTTTTTTTATATGATAGCCTGATTCAAGAGGAATAGTTTAGGCTATGTTGCATTAGGCTACACCTCTCAGGTGACCTTTAAGATGGATTTTTGTTCAGTAAGTCGGTAGAACAAGTGCTCCCGTACAACTCTATCCGCATGCGCTGGCGTTATGGTTAGTGATACGTACACCGTTCCACCTATCTGAACCAAAATTTGTATACTTACCCTTTGGAACCCTGATGGTAACACTGTCTACGTGAAATTTATGACAGACCAGTCCATTCCCTGCATTTAGGCCCTTTGGTTCAAATCTACACCTTTTCCCCGATCTGAACCAAAATGTGTATACTTTCCCTTTGGAACCCTGCGAGTAACTCTGTTTACATGAAATTTCGGACAGACCACTCCATTCCTTGCATTTAGGCCCTTTGGCACAAATCTACACCGTTTCACCGATCAGACCCAAAATTTGTGTACTTACCCTTTGGAACCCTGCGAGTAACACAGTCTGCATGAAATTTCGAACAGAACACTCCATTCCCTGCATTTTGGCCCTTGGACACAAATCTACGCCGTTTCACCGATCTGAACCAAATTTGTATACTTACCCTTTGGAACCCTGCGAGTAACACTCCCTACATGAAATTTATGACAGACCAGTCCATTCGCTGCATTTAGGCCCTTTGGCACAAATCTACACCCTTTCACCAATCTGAACCAAAAGTTGTTTATTTACCCTTTGGATCCCTGCGAGTAACACTGACTGCATGAAAATTTGGACAGACCCCTCCATTCCCCGCATTTAGGCCCTTTGGTACACATCTCTACCGTTTCACCGATCTGAACGGCAATTTGTATAGTTACCCTTTGGAACCCTACGAGTAACACTGTTTACATGAAATTTCGGACAGACCACTTCATTCCCTGCATTTAGGCCCTTTGGCACACATCTATACCGTTTCACTGATCTGAACGGCAATTTGTATACTTACCCTTTGGATCCCTGCGAGTAACACTGACTGCATGACATTTTGGACAGACCACTCCATTCCCTGCATTTAGGCCCTTCATCACAAATCTACACCGTTTCTCTTAATTGCAACAAATTTTACATACACTTTGAAACCCTGCTGGTAACACTGTTCACTTGATATTTTGGACAACGCTCCCCATTCCCTACGTTTAGAATAACAGACAAAACGAACTTGAAAACCACGTATTAAGGCCCTAGAACCATTCATGTCCGTAGTAGTGTAACTGTAAGAGTATTTTAATAAGTCTGTTTTTGACGGGCAGTTCAGGCTGCATCACGTCACCCCTACCAGTGTTCTGGTGCAGAATTGCGAAAATGGTTGCATCTTGCGCTGTTTATAAATTGCAGTCAAAGGGGTAATTAGTGCAAAAGATTTCTTAGGTCCCTTTAAACAGTTATTATCAGGAAAATATTACGCCTCTGTGTAAGTGCAATGGTGTTGGTGCAGGACATTGAGGTTATCAGCTGCAATATGCATTGGTGCTTTCAAATTTACCTTCATTTATTCTGAAAATTATCGTTAAGTGCTTTGTGGCAATAAAAGATACTATTGCTACCTCAGTAGCTCGGGACAGCCGAAGTTTGCCAAAGAGTTCTGATTATTTTCCTACGGCGCTATGCGACAAAAGACGACACTATTGGTCTCTACATTTCTAACAGCCAATGAGATATAGGCCCTAGGCAGTGTATTTTGTTTCACTTACTGTTCTTTCTATTTTTTTTTTGTAATTTTGTTTGTAAATTACATGTGTCAGTGCTGTAGTTAGTTTCCCTATTCATAATTATCATTACGGGAAATTGACCAGAATGTTACGTCCATTATACTGTACTAGTTATCACCCACACAACCACCACCACCACCACCACCAAAATATATATTTTTAAAATATTGGTTTCTGTTAGTTAAGCATCATGTTCCAGTTCTGTAGTAGTATTCATTATCATCCATAAAACAAATAAATCCACCGGGCGAAGCCGGGCACTACTGCTAGACTAAATATATAAGGTCTTAAAAATAAAAATTAATATTACATTCAATCATAAAACCTAGATCATGTTTCTTCCGTTATTGGTTGGAGAAATCATGGGTCGATGACCTTGTAGTTTGGTCCTTGAGCAAAACCTGGACTAATAAATAGTCCACGGAAAAGAGTGTGTACTTCAAAGTAATATGATCCTGTACAAAAGTCTCTAGGATTATCGGTTCTCAAAATCCTGGGCTCATGACCTAGTAGTTTGCTGAAATTTGAGAAAATAAATACTTCGCAATAAAGTGGGCTTATTTCCGAGTAAAATGAGCCCTCACACAAGTTTCTATGATAATTGGTTCGGAAAATATCGATAAAAGTCGAGCTGCAAAATGCAGTCGTGGTGCGTTCTTTAACGTTTATGGCTACGGGTGCAATAGTCCCTACGATTATGGGTTTGCGAGATATCGGGTCAATGATCTTAGAGTGTCCTAAAATTTGGAAAAGTGAATAATCCACGGTAAAGAGGACAATATGTGGTTTAATTCGACATCTCACAAGACCCTTGACAATTATTAGTTCAAGAGATTTCACGTTGGGCACCGCCAAGGGCTCACCACTAGCCGCGTGCGCAAGGCGGCCATGACACTAAGCAGGTCTGTCACAGTCTCTCTGCTAACTTGGCTGTGTGTTGAATTTACCTGAAATCCTGTATTTTTCTGGTGACTGTTGGCGCCAGGATTCAAGGCATTGATCCTCGAACTTCCAGCTCCCCCTTGCAGAAAAGTAAAGGACAGTACTTTCAAATAAAATCAGCATTTCGAAGACGAAAGTGATGTTGACACCGATGAGTGATGTAACTTGAAGATGATGTAGTGCCAGGATAAGTCAGTTCGTCAAACAGTGACGATGAGCAGGGGTTTCGGTTGTGCGCATGCGCAGAACATCTATTCCTAATCAAAATATATCAGCAGTGAGTTGCTGCTACTGCTCGGGTCCAAGCTCCGTGAACTTGCGGGGTGAGGGGAAAGAGTTGGGAAGGGTCAGACGAGAAAAGAAGGGCCTGTCAAGCCCGCCGTGATATCTGGTATTCCTTTCTATTCCAATACTGCTAACATAGGGCCGTTGCTCAAACCTCTGTGGTGGTACGAATGGGTGAGTCATTCACCGACCAATCTATAAGGTGCGTTCAAAAAGTGACGAGCCGGAGGCATAATTACAGAAACCAGTACCTGTATGTTAGAAGTATTGGCCCTGACTGTTGAGGCACTTGGTTCACTGTGACACGAGGCGGTGAATGGCTGTCTCATAAAATTCCCTGGGCTGCGATGTGAGCCAGTTCTGCACGTACAGCTGGACGTCGGCTCCGAGGTGAATCGTTGGCCCCGCAGAGCCCTTTTCAGGGGGCCAAACATGGCGTAATCACAAGGAGAAAGGTATGGACTGTATGGAGGGTGGCCGAGAACCTCCCATTTGAATTTCTGCAAGAGTGCCGCGACTGTGTTGGCCGTATGAGGTCGTGCATTGTCGTGGAGCCACCACGGCGGCTATGGCGTTCACTGTCACTCGGCGGTTCTGGGTAATGAGTGCATCAACCAGCTGGACGTTGTCATCGGTAATGCAGGGGCGTGCCCCAGACCGGGCATCATCGGCTAACGACACCCGTCCTTCCCTGAAGCGCTTGTGCCACGCCTTGACACTTGCAAGGGACATGCAGTGTTCGCCGTACACTTGTGACATTCGGCGATGAATGTCCGTTCCCCCTACTCCTTCCGCTGTCAGAAACCAAACAACACCTCTTTGCTCTTCGGTTGACGCCTCCATGTCACTGTTTGCAATGCCACTGGCAGCGTTGGACGATTGATGCATGCTGCTGCTCGCTTTGTATCGTCACGTGAAGTGCACGCGTGCCCTCTAGCGACGGGCTGTTACCTTCCACGCTCTGGTCGGAACCACACCTCGTTACACACGCCACGATTAGGCATTTCGTCACCGGTTTGCGCATTCCAGCCTCCGGCTCGTTACTTTTTGAACGCATCTTATATATGGTTCTGTACTATGCACGGACCAAGAAACCTCATCACTCGTCAACACCACTTCTCATAGTCCGCGATGCATATTCCCCTCAGGTTCACGCAGCTTAGACCCGAGCATTACCTCCAGCATGGTGCTTGTTGTTCACCTGGCTTAAAGTGTGTATTGTTTCCTTCCTACTGTCAACATTCTCACATGGCTTTGTGCATATAACTAAAGACACCATGAGGTGTTTGCTGATGAAAATGGCGTTACAATAAGTTTGCATTTAAATTCCATTAAGTCCCCCCCCCATTACGAGATATCTTTATGAAATTGGATAGTCAGGACCGAGGAACGTAAACAAACAAGATAATTTAAAAAGGCACAATAGGCTATATTTTAAAGCACTTCACAAAATATTTTTTTCACTTTGTTACGAGGACATCTAGAAGCACTTAGGGTTCGAACCACTGATCTTTTTGCTTGTGGTAGCTGCCCACGCCACGCCCCGGGGTAAAAAAGAAATACTCCAATTATCCTGTTAACTAGTGGCTTGATCTGAAATAAATTTGTACTTTGAAGACCATGGAGGGCGTGGTGGTGCAATGGTCAGGCTGATTGCCTCCCACCAAAGGGACCGGGTTCGATTCCCTGGAATTTTCGAGGTGAAATACCATGTCCAGCGGTTGGGATCCTACGTAATAAAGGTGGTCCTGTGGATTATGATCACGAGATTAATGTTAATGTTCATGTGAAACGACAACCTTCCTTCCATCCTTTCTTTTTCTTACTCCAGAATGTATTCATTCATTTTTTTATTCATTCATTCATTCATTCATTCATTTATTCATTCATTCATTCATTCATTCATTCATTCATTCATTCATTTATTCATTCATTCATTCATTCATTCATTCATTCATTGGGGCAGATGACCTCGTAGTTTTGCTCCTTAAAACCTCAATAACTGTATCATTCATTCATTCGCCGACCTGAATATCTCAATGCGTTGACACGCATGATCATATGACATGGTAATACCTGGGCTAGGGACACGAGTTGGTTCGAACTCCACCGTCGGCCGTCTTTGAAATGATTTGCTGTGGTTTTTCATTTTCAACCCCAGGCAAATGCCGGGACGGTTCCTTCTAATACGTAGGTCACGGCTGTCTCTTAACAACTCCTTGTCAACGTTCATTCAACATCTTTCATTTCATCTCCCATTAACGCCTCTTATGATCTCTGCGTCAGGAAGGACATCCGGCCGCAAATATACATCCACCACACAAATAATAGAGCCAGACAATTACGACGAAATTCTCTTTCGTTATCGTAAGCGAGAGCGCCTCTTTAAAAGTCTCGTTCATCAATAGAACGCTCTTGATAGTGAGACGACTCACTTCTTTGAAATTCATGATTTAATTTTTAACTTCTGTTCTTATTTTAATGTAACTGAATCGTCTAGATTCAAAACCCTCTATGGCAACGTTTTTTAGATATTGGGTTTATTGCACATCCCGGTTCGTTTTTCCCATGCGCATGTGAATTGAGTACTCTTAGGAGCAAAATCCACTATCTTCCACTAGTTTCACACATTACCAAATTGGAGTGAGGTTCAAAACCCACTATTAATATACACACCTAGGTTCAAAAGCCGCTATAGTTAGCTAGCCAATGAGCGAACATGAAAGTAGTCACGAGGTTTGTGACGAAAGCGATTAGAGCCAATAATGGACATCTTGTTCATGTGTAACAAGACTAAAGTGGAGGATTTTAAAGTGAGTTTGTGAGTGAGTTTTTTTCTGTATATTATGTCAGACCGCAATCAGTATGCTTCTAAAGTGGCACCTCATGATTCAAGGAAACGAATTAAGCAGCCAGAAACTTGGAAGCGAAACGTAAAGAAGGGAGAAAGGTATTCTGCCAACGGTCTTCCCGAGCCGCCAGTATGTGGGCACAGTTCGACAAAGCTCAAGTACACACGGGTACGAATGCATGACATGAAGAAAATTCATGAGGTATATTACAGTTCTCGAAATAAAATTCAACAGGATTATTTCATTCTCAAACATTGTACTGTGGTCAAAGCAAAGAAAACCAAAGGAACAAGGAGAACTGTAACCTACAGTTATCACATACGCGATTCAGTAACTGGATCCCTAATTCCTGTTTGCAGAGACACGCTTTTAAAATGCCTAGGTCTGAAGAGAGACAGAGTACAGGGTGTACTGAAAAGATCATACATTTCGGGTGGTACAATTCCTGTGGAGAATAGAGGTGGAGATAGAAGAAGTAAAATGAATTCTGAAAAAAGAGAAGCTGTAAGGAGATTCATCGAGTCAATCAGAGCTAAAGAAAGTCATTACTGTAGATCGAAGAGCGCCCGGGTGTACTTCCCTTCAGAACTGAACATAATGAAACTGTGGCGGGTTTACAATCAACAATGTGAGCTTTAAGACAAAGAATGCTTCTTTAGAAATATTTTTAACACCAATTACAATATCGGATTTGGGACTCCAGGGGTAGATGCGTGTTCAAAGTGCATTGAAATAGGAGAAGGATTGAAAGTGGAAAAGAACTTCCAAATAAGGCAGCAATTAATAACTGAAAAACGTGTTCATCGACTGAAATACAAAGCATTTTTTGCTATTTTACGACAGGATGAACTTAATGTTCGTACTTTTTCATATGACTGTGAGAAAAAAGTTCCGCTCCCAAAGGTTCCAACCAATCTGCGTATTTTAGTAGACAGTTGAATTTCTATCATTTTGCAGTAGTACGGGGTAATTCCAGAACAAAACTTCAAGAGGACAATGTACACTCATACTGCTGGACAGAGAATAAGTACCCCAAAAGCTCAAATGAAATAGCAAATGTTGCTTATCACACTTAGTGCAGCACATCTGTGAATGGCATACACACTGTAAGGCTCGTCGCAGACGGTTGTGGCGGGCAGAAATTGCACTATGTTTTGTATGGTAAGTAAGTGTCTGTCTTGCGATGCTCCTTATATCGTAAAAATTGTACAATTCATATTTCCAGTAGTTGGACATTATTTTATTCCTCCGTACAGGGTGTTTGCAAGAGTGGAGAAGGAAGTGGGAAAGAAGGAAGTCATTGTGGAACCAAAGGACTATGAAGAAATTGTGCAGAATCATGGGAAGCTTCACAAGTTTGGTGATAATGGTGTATGTGTTTATGACTGGAAAAGCGAAGCAAAGAGAGTATTCAAGAGTGTTGGTAGTTGGCATGTCAGCTTCAACTCGTGAAAGAGGTTTATACTATTCAAGACCAAAGGAAACATTAAATTACAAGGAGAACCAAATTACCGAGTTAATATAGGTGTAAAAAAGTACATACTAAACATGGACTTAAGGCTTCCGACATCCGTCCTACAACTGTGACATCAGGAAGGAATTTAAGTGCTGCGAAGGTGAATGAACTCCACAAACTTCTATTGAAACATTATGGACCGCAATGGAAAGAGTTAGAAATCCTCCAGTTTTATATATTGCAAGGTCCACAGGTTGATCCTCAGGAAGATGATTTAGTGTGTGAACCATTGGAAGAGGAAACTCTGTATATTTAAACTTTGTTTCCAAATTAAAAATTTGGATGTTATAATTGTGTATTTTTTCTGTGCAAACGTAAAAAAATTACTAATTCTGTGCTAAAAATGACATTGGAAGTTGTTTGCAAACTGAAAGGATCAACACATGCACTCGAAGTTCTGAAAAGCTTTACTGTTTTCCGATTAGGTACAAAATCCGCTATTTTATGCAACGTTCGCCATTACTAACTTCAAACCCCACTATGTAAGAAAATTAGTTGCAAATCCCCCTATACGATTTTAGCATTAATTATTATGTTCCAAATATTATCACTACTTACGAATCCTATGTTCCAATCAATTCAGTTTAGGATGTCGTAATGTTTTCATAAGTTTTGTGTTTATAAATGCATTATATAGTGTAACATGTTTTGCCTTCTCCTGTAAAATTTGAAAACCTTGCCATAGAGGGGTTTGAATCCAGACGATTCAACTTATGTGGAACGTTTGGTCTTCCTAGCATTAATATAATAGTCCTGCAGATGCTGTCTCTCTGTCCAATCTCCGTAGCTTCTCCTCCACATCCCCGAACCGCTGTGATAATATACACATATCGTTCGCAAAGTCCAGGTTTTCTAGCCGAGACTCTAGATCCCACTGAATGCCTCTTTTCATCCTAGCAGTCACTGTCTTCATCATGTTGTCCAAGATAGCAAGAACAATGTTGGGGAAAGGACACATCCCTGTCGTACCCCAGTATTTATTGATATGGGGTCTGTTAGTTTTCCTTCATGCACTCCTCGGTATTCGCAATCTGTATACATTTCTTTTATGGTGTTAATAATCTTTGCAGGAATACCAAATAAATGAGAGTAAACGCAAGCATAGAAAATCGGTGCTATGTAGAGGGAAGCGGGGTAGAGATGGTGGACTCATTTGTAACTTGAAAAATGTATTGAATGTATTATTGTTATTATTATTATTATTATTATTATTACTAGAGGGCCTGTGCGAGAAATATCGCATGTGTTGAACCACCCGTCAGACTTTACTGTTATGCGGGCTGGACGCGACACAGTTCTGACTCGTTTATTTGTTTTAAAGTACTTTTTAAACAAACTGGCGATATTTATGAAATTAGAGTACAATTCGTCACTGCTGCGAGTTATTCTGTTTCTTTTGAATGCTCATTTGTTACAATCGGTTACTTGTGAGCGCCCCATGTGTATATACCACCCGCCCAGCTTCACTGTTACGCGAGCAGGAGGCGACACAGTTTTAGCAGGAGCTATCGTCTCGTTTATTAGTTTAAACGCAATTCACAAACAAATAAATTTATTTCCGTTGACTTTTTAAGAAATGTAAGATTTTCCCTGTACATTAAGACGATTTGGATGATTTCGGCCCGAACCGCATCTTTTAGCTCCCTCTGGTTTAAGAGATTTAGTTTTGTGAAACATACAACTTAGCGTTTTATACATATGCTTATCAGTAAGGTTCGGATGTTAAGGAAAAGTCATATTTCCTTCCTGAGCTCATATTACCCGAAATCTGAAAAAATAAGTTTGAATGACGGGTGCCTGACCACGTTTAATGCAATTTCATGTTGCATATAAATGCATATTTCGGCCATTTTTATTGTTTTGGTCATATTTGGTCATATTTTAGTGATATAAGGTCATATTTGGTTATACGGTAATTTCAACATTTTTGTTTAAATTTAGGCGTCGTTAACAAGGTACGTGTTATCTGCGTCGTGTTTCAAACACAGGATTTCCGAATAGTGTAGTAGATACAGTATATTTTTCTTTCTTTTCCCAGAACAGGCAGATAGCAGGTTTAGAAGACCTGATTCCAAGAAGGCGCTCCTCTACGGACGTCTTCTAGCACATCTTCCTGGACAAGTTCGATTGCGACACAGAACGCATGAGGTCACGGAACATGACGATAAGGTGCTTCCGCCTTTCAATAGGATGTCACTCCAGTAGATATATTTAGCTCAGAAGCAATTAGCAAACAAGGAAATGCCAAGTTATGTCTTTTAGGAAAACCGAGCAAGAACTGCATCTCAAGAATATGATACTGAATGAATGTTGAAAATTTTCATGTACTGTAGCTCTCTGTCAGTTTGTATGATTAAATGTGTCTAGTGTATTATCGCTGATCACGTTTACTGTATGTTAGTGATATACCAAAAATTCATGTCATATTACATAGTTTCTTTAGGTCATATTTTATAGTTTTTAGGTCATATTTAGCTAGTTTTAGGGCATATTTGCTTGCATATTTTGTGCTTCTTTAGGTCTTAAACTTCCGAACCCTAGTTATCAGTATTATTATTATTTCGACGTTGGCCATATTATGGTGAACTAGTTGAGTTGAGTTTAATTATTTCTAGGATCGTGCAGGGATGAGTGAGTGGAGAGAGCCCAGCCGGATGCGGCGAGCTTCAGATGTTCCTCTGACTGGCAGGCTCCCCTGCCAAAGAGAGCCGCCTCATGTTAAGACAGTGACGGATTTCGGGCAAGCAGTACATCATAATCAGTGTGCGGAATAATATTCTCCTTTACACACAAAGGTAAATAGCTGCATGGAATTCTTTCTTCAAAGTATTCAATCATTCCTCTAACACGTTGCAGCTGTTGGCGACATCATTTACATTGGCTTTCACGAGAGTAGCCTGGAGTCAGGTAATATCCCTTCACACGCATAAACCACAGCGTGCCACATCCACCAAATTCTTAATTTAAATTGATGAGAAATAAAGTGCAACAAATTACTCAACAATTACTTGGTATGTAATGGCTGGACTCGTCTTTATTCAGAACTGAATATACACCATAAAAACAAGATCATAGGGCATTAACAGACCATGACAAGTGAAATATGACCAGCTGTTTGCACATATAATGATGGGCACCAAATTCATGACTGACGAGCAACGTGAAGCGGGACAAGTTAGATTTATTCTGATTTGAGTGTAGATTGTTTAATGATCCTGCACGTACAACTTCAAAGATAATTTATAATCGTTTTTATACGTGTTGTTTGATATATGTTTTCGGTGCTCACATAAGGTCATAAGGGTAAGTGTCCTGGTGCGCGGGACAAAATATCGAGCCTACAAACTTCTATTTAGTTGACGTCCATTGTTTGCTTTGGGAACTTGGAAGTTGGATTATTAAGTCGGTTCATCTGAAGGAGAGAAAGAATTATAGTTTACTGAGCTCTTCAAGGTCGTCATGTAATTTGATTTCCGTAAGAAAGAACGACCATGATGTAGAAATGTTACAGTAACAAATGAACTGAATGAAAGAGAAGGACAGGAGAGGAATTTTATTACAAGTGCGGTAATAGCTTAATAAAGGAGGAGCTATGATCTGTGTGATGTGTACAATAAATTCTTTACCGTACTAAAAACAAACGTTTTTTAATTTTATTTTTCGTTCTAGTCAAGCAGCCGAGTCACTAAAATGGGCTTCGAATGAAGTGAATGGTATTATTGTAGTACTGTATTTAAGTGGCGGGATTTTGTGTGCTACCTATCGCGTGAGGAGCGACCTTTGTGCTGGCCAAGGAACTGTCAGGGCTCTGATAGACATGTGTTTACCTTGCGTGAGCTACCCTCACAGCTGTATCTATTACAATAGCTCTTGTAGCTACCACGAGCACGAGCCAACTCCAGCTTACAGTAGACCTATAGGAGGCAATGACTTCACCGCGGCCATATGCAGGATATCACTTTTCCGGTTCAAGGTAGGCTACTACGTTACCCCGCGGTATAGCCATACGTGTTATGTCGCGCACCACGACTCTGATAGACAACTGCAGCAATTCTGGAGATCAGTGGTTCGAACCCCGGTGCTGACAGCCGTCATTCTGAGTGTGGTTTTCTATAATCGCTCTAGGAATATAAGGGGATGGTACCCCATTGTTACCTGTCGACCTCCCTTGGTTAGCTCTTATCCTCTTCCTATGAGAGGTTTCTTGACACAGCTTGGAAATAAATCTGGACCAAAGGACTGACAAGCAAGACTGCTGGTCAGTACATCACGTGGTTGTCTAGACAGCAGCATTCTGAAGAATAGGAACACCGAAGTAATATCAAGTTTTAACAACAAAGTGCATGAGTCCGTCTCCTGGTGTACCGGCTAGCATTCTTGGCTGTCGCCCCGGAGGTCCGGGTTTGATTCCCGGCTTTGTCAAGAAATTTAGTTCTGGTCTGAGGGCTGGAACGGGATAAATTCAGCCTCGTGAGGTAAACCTGAGAAAAGTAGGGTTGAATTTCCACCTCAGGCATCATAGAAGTGGTTTTCCGTGGTTTTCCACATCTACTCTAGGCAAATGCAATGATTCCTAACTTAAGGCCATGGCCGCCTCCTTCTCAATCCTCACCTGCATTACAAATACACACACTACCACAGACCCCACAATAACACATGTTATCAGTCACATTCTACACACATCCAAGTACACGGGGCTAAATGACCACAAAATAAATTAACAACTAACAACAAGGAAGTGCATGAATCACATTAGGCTAGGCCTATCACGACGGCAAAGAGCTGATGAAATCTCATTTTAGGAAGAAGTGTATAGTCAAGGAGCATGATACTGCAGCGGTCAACTTGCTTGCCTTGTACAAAAGGAGACTGGGTTCATTTCCATTGGGAATTTCGAGTGAAATGTCACATCCAGAGGTCTGGATTCCACGAGAGATGGAGGTCCTTCCATCCTCTTGCCTGGTCATAAAATTGTGTATTACAAGACAAGGTGAGGGTATATACAACACCATCTAAAGAGTGAATGTTTCTGTGCGCATGTTCACATAATAGACTACAGTAGAGCCACCACAGGCTTATACCATATTTCCAGTTCATGAAAACCCACCATTAACGTAAATCCAAATAGTTACCGAGTTGCCGCGTGGCGTAGTGGTAACGTTTACGCCTGCTGTGCTAAATGTTTTAGGATCGATCCCCGGTACAGTAAGTTTGCATTTGAGTATACTTTAGAGCAAGGAAGCCTTGGCAGAAGATTTACTGGCACAATAAAGATACCTTTCAGGAGGAATTACAGCACCCCAGCGTCTCGAAAGCCGCTGGGTACGTTTTTGTTGTTGTTGTTGTTTCATTTGAGGGACTTTGACATCGTGGTCATTTAGCCCCATGTACTTGAGTGTGTGTGGAATTTGACTGATAACCTGGATTATTGTGGTGAATCTAGTAATGTGTGTATTTGTAAGTCAGACGAAGATTGGGAAGGAGGTGGCCGTGGCCTTATGTTAGGGACAATCCTGGCATATGCCTGGAGTGGAAGTGGGAATCCACGGAAAACCACTTCCAGGATGGCTGAGATGGGAATCGAACCCAGCACTTCTCAGTTTTGCCTCAAAAGGCTTAGTGTACCTCACTCCCACCCTAAGACCAGAATTAAATTTCTTGGTAGAACCGGGGATCGAACCCAGACCTCCAAGGTAACAGCCAGGAACGGTAGCCACTACACCGGGAGGTGGACGCTGGGGACGTCAACCCATTACAATAATAATTGAAGTAACACACGGAATTGGCTTTGTGTTTGCTTTACATATCCTACTGTAGAAACCACAATAACTTGTTATCCAACAAGTTTCACACAAACGATAGTACGAGGTTGATGGCGAATAAATCCTTAGTTACTAAATGAAGCAACAGGAACAAAGTAATACGCTGATGTGAAAAGCACAGACATTTTCTCGTCAATTAGGCACTGATAACCTACGTTGTGCCGCTTACAGACTAAAAGGAACTAGTTCATCGTGAAAAGGAAATTACATTCTCTCTATGCACACATAAACTACAAAACAACACGGAACTTCCCACTTCGTTAAATTATTCCGACATGGTCCAACCATATTTATTCGGCTAGCATTCTATGACTCTACCAATTCATCACATCACTTGCCTGCTGAAATTGTTTGTTCATATTAATTCTTATTCAACCATTTGTTTAAAGAAAACCTAGGGGTAGTGGCCGCTTTCTGTGATATCGGGGTAAGTATTGAGAATCAGGATCTAAAAGTCCTGGGTAAGATTCCCCGACCTGCTAAGAAATGTAATCGTGGTGTGAAGGTTTGAACAGGGTACAGTCACCTTTGTGACAAAACTGAGATGAGAAGAGATGAGATGAGATGAGAGGAGATGGGTTCGATTCCCATCTTAGGTATCCTAAAGGTGGTTTCCATGGTTTCCCCACTTCTACTCCAGGAAAATGCCCGGATGGTTCCAAACTTAAGGCTACGGTCACCTCCTTTCAATTCCATGCTTGAGTTACAAATACGCACAATACCAGATCCATCACTATGACTGGGGTTATTAGACAGATTCCACATGCTGTACTACACTGAGGTACACGGGACTACATGACCATGATGTCTCAAAGCCCCTAAATGAATCAACAACACATCAAATGCTATGGATATCAAACTAAAATGTATGTTGTTGTTGTTGTTGTTGTTTGAGTCATCAGTCTTTTGACTGATTTGATGCAGCACTCCATGCCTCCCTGTCCTGAGTTAATCGTTTCATCTCTACATAGCTACCACGCCTTACTTCCGAGGCAATCTGTTTGACATATTGTAACCTAGATCCACCACTACAGTTCTTGTCCTAGACCTTTCCTTCTATAACTACATTTGTTATTCCTGGGTGTCTTAGTAAATGTCCAACCAACCTATCTCTTCTCTTCAGTAGCAGTCACCAGAAATATCTTTCCTCCCCAACTCGTTGTCACACCTCTTCATTTGTTACTCTATCTCCCCATCTGACCTTCATCATTCTCCTGTAACACCACATTTCACGTACTCCTCCTTTCTGCTGAGCCAACAGTCCAAGTTTCACTTCCATAGAGCAGCACGCTCCAGACAAAGGCTTACAAAAATATTGAGAGAGAGGTTTAATGAATTTGTTGGGTCTCGAACCAGCAGGTTGTTGCTCAGAGCACCAGGCAAGCACTGGTGCTGAAGGCGCGTCCCATTCGATGAGTGGACATTTCGTAATTATGGGCTTCGTTAACAACAGTGTTTTAACTGGATATTCAATCATATTTGAACGTCTAATAAAACCTTTCTGATTTATCACCACTGCCTCAAATCATCACTGTAGATATTGTTTCTTTTACGACGAAGGATTACTGAAAGCGGTCTCCACTTTTGTAGCAAAGGATTAACATTTATGACCACATATTATATTTCACTTTGAGTTAGGTCTAGATTGTTATTGAATCTAGGGTAGATGTTTGGATACCTTAAATGAAGGGATTATTTATGATATGGCTAACATAATAGCTACATAAACCTACATTATAACCTTTAGTCTTCTTTTATTTACCTTTCGGGACGGTTTGTATTCTTACTTAAAAATATGGGTATATAAATGTCACCGTAAGTTCCTGCATCTTAAATTAAACATGTTATTTCTTTAATTAACGACTCCCTGCAATTAGTCTCGTATGCAACAACAATAGTATATCCAGTACACTGCAACATTCAATTATTTGGTGACTGATTCAATGGGAAACAGCGTGGAGCAAGAATGTATTCGGGCATGACTCATTGTTGTTGTTGATTCATTAGGGGCTTTGCAGCATCGTTGTAATGTAGCGCCGTGTGCTTGGGTAAGTGTAGAATTTGTCTAATAACCTGTGTCACTGTGATGTCTGTGCTAGTGTGTGTGTGTGTGTGTATTTGTAATTAAGGTAGGATTTGGGAAGTAAGCAGCCGTGGCCGTAAGTTAGGTACCATCCCGGCATTTGCCTGGAGTAGAAGTGGGAAACCATGGGAAACGACTGCCAGGATGGCTAATGTAGGAATCGAACCCATCTTTTCTCAGTTTTTCTTCACGAGACTGAGTGTAACCTGCTCCTGCCCTCAAACCAGAATTAAATTTCTTGATAGAGCCGGGAATTGAACCCGGGCCTCCATGATGACTGTCAAGAATGTTAGCCACTACACAACGAGGCAGACTTCGGCCATGACTAACCAGAGAAATTGATTTCACTAATTTTGCCAATTGATGGCGTTGTCTACAGATACATGACTGACTCTCTTTACTGGAAAGCGCACATGACTACATGGTCCACGTCTTCAATTTCTGCTTGACTATCGCTGAAGTGTGGAATAGTTCCCCTTGATATTCTGCGCCTTACAACACCAATCACCACCACAACAATAGTTGAAATGTTTGGCCAAGAGGAAAAACAACAGATGAGATACAGAATGCAATTAAGTGTAGGGCATGAATATTATTACCAATGAGAGGTCTGGTGCAGAAAGAAAGAATAAAAAATCAATCTCTCCAACTTTCGAACCTCATAACCCACTCTAACTTCTAAACTTATAAAATCACAAAATGTTCAATCTCTTACAAAACCATAAACATTAAAATCCCCAAATTCAAAATCTAACGCCTCAACCTACAATAGTACAATGCATAAAAGATCATTTTTCGTCAAAAACCACATTTTCAAAACTTCAATCTTAGCCAAGAGGTCATATCATTTCTCCTTCTCCAACTTACACAATCCACCACCACCCTTCTCCTATAACTCTCAACCTTCCAATCAATCCCCTCCTCTGGTCCAAGAGATGGTGCGGCCATCTATAGGGGCCCGCCCACCCTCGTTGGGTGGGAATGAAATGACCCCTTTATTATTATTATTATTATTATTATTATTATTATTATTATTATTATTATTATTATTATCTGGTGCAGATTTTCAAGTTGACGCCAATGTGCGACCTGCACGTCATGATGAGGATGAAATGAAGGATGAAGACGTCACAATTACCCAGTTTTCTGGCAAGAAGATTTAACAATTCAACTGCTCACCCGGGAGTCGGACCTCGAACCCTTGGAATAAAATAGTTTGCCACGGGACCAGGAAACCCAAGGATAATGGAAGAAAATGAAAATTGTCTTTGTATCATTGCAGAAAGTTTGCTCCTGTATTAGCAGAGGCCACGCTTATTAGTGGTTCTTGGCTGTCATCCCGGACGTCCGGATTCGATTCTCACCTCAGCCATCCTGGAAGTGGTTTCCCGTGGCTTCCCACTACTGTGCCAGGCAAATGCCGGGATTGTGTCTAACTTAAGGTCGCTTCCTTTCCATTCCTTACCTGAATTACAAATAGACACAACAACAACAACAACAACAACAGATATCACAATAACACTGGTTATCACACACACACTCAAGTATATGGGGCTAAATGACCACAATGTCTGAGCCCCTCAAATGAAACAACAACAACAACATCGGTTATTAGTGGGATATTATTTACATTGCCGGACTGAAAATAAGATTTTACAAGCTTTACAGAATACTAATTAGGCATAATTTAATTGCATTTGATCGTGTAATGTAGCTTAGTTAATGACTAAGGAGCCTTTCACTTCAGGTCGTGTTGTGTACTTAGGCTACACGCCAACGAGGTAGATAAATACAGTAATATATCATGAATTGTATGTGAATCGAAACCGCAACCTTTGGCCGCTGATGTCCGCTGATGCTCTAAAAATTGTGCTAACGTAGCACAGTTAACTCTCCAGACAGAGGAGCAATATCACTCTGTATAGTAACCCGCTGTAAGGCTGAATACCAACAGTTGTGTGCACTGTTCATCAAGGAGTCTCTTGTTCGTAGCCAGCACGTCAAAACAATTTACTTTAAGTCATGCACCATGTCCACAAAGGGAAGCTCGAAATCCTAAGATCGTGGTTTGAATCCCGGCTCCGGCAGTGACTCTCTCGAGTGGTTTATTCTCGTTTATTTCACGCCCAATCCTGACAAATATGGTATTCTTTTGAAAACTCAGGGATCCTACTTGAATCCTAGACCCTACAGTTACAGTAATACTCACCAATACAGTCATACAAATACACTGCGACACCGTGGTCATATAGGTCCATGCATTTGGTTGTGCGTGGAATTTGTGTGATAACATGTGTTATTTTGATGGCTGTAATAGTGTGTGTAATTGTAAATTGGGGATAAGTTTGGGAAGGATGCGGCCTTGCCTTATGTTAGGAACCATCCGAGCATTTGCCTGGAGTAGAGGTGGGGAAACAAAAAAGAAAAAGAAACACTTCCAGGATTGCTGAGGTGGGAATTGAACTCACCTCTTCTCAGTTTTGCCTCACGAGGCTGAGTGTAGCACGTTTCAGCCCTCATACCAGAATTAAAATTCCTTGGCAGAGCCGGGAATCAAACCCGGACCTCCAGGGCGACAGCAAAGAACGCTAGCAGCTACACCACGAGGTGGTCGTCATATCGAAAAACCTGCACCTGTCCTACCAAGAGGCCACACATCATTTCATTACAATTTATCTGCAAGGTAAGAGAGATAACATAGTCAAACAAACGTTTTGCTTCCGGGAACTGGCAACCTAATTGATTAATTGATGCGAAGTATTTTCTACCTCATTTTTGACCGATATCGGTATTCTCAACCTCAATCCAAAATGGGCGCAGAAAGGCAAAACAGTATCGCGTTAAAAGCCGTTTTTCAATGTTGCCTTAGTAATCGAAATGTAATGCTTTTCAGTCGGTCAATACAATTGTACCGGTACCCTAATCCTGAAAAAAAAAAAAGACCTGAGATTAATAAATACACTTGGATGACCGGATGCGAGCAGCTACTCTCGTTAGTGCCTGCATACCACTCAAGCAGCTAAGTTCACAATCCCCTCTAACCGGACCATTTAACAGCAATTACATAATCACACTTAGCAAGTAAATTTGAAGGGCAATCACCACTTGCAGTATCGTAACAAAACAGAACTTACCGGTATAACTAACAAATATTGACTAGTTGTGTTTGTTTAACTACTACTGCAACAAAATAAGTGTACATATTGTAAATACAGGCCGCCAGGAAATGTTCTCCGCAGTACCTGCATGCGTCTGCGAGAGCTAGCATCAGTAGTTACTACCCTATCAGGGAATTGTTACCGCTAGACGTGGAGCGCAGCTGTTGTGTATACATTACGTCATCTTGCCTCGTTAAGGCTGCAGCGAGCGGTTGCGGGGCAAGAAGGGGAACGCATGTACAGTCATACAATGAGAACACACCGCACAGCGCATGACCCAGCATGTAGCATGCACACAAATGACATGCGATGAGGTTTCGCTGGCGACGAATGCACGTCTATCGCAGGCGTGTGGCTGGGCAGAGCGTATTAGTTCCGATTTCCGCCACCGGTAACAATTCGCTGGTAGGGTGGTACGTTGGCAGCCCGACTGTCGCTTGTATCAGAACAAACAAACAGTAAACTTTGTACTCCCCACAGCCATTCATAACTGATGCACCGAGTGAGTTAGCCGTGGTTGTTACGGCGTGGCTGCAGGCAGTCGCTCACATCCGGGAGGCGAGGAGGTTCGATTTCCCCCGCCGGCAACCTTGAAGATGGTTTTCTGTGTTTTCCCATCTTCCTTCCAGGCAAATGCCGGGGTTGGTCCCTAACTATAGGCCACAGCCGCTACCTTCCAAATCCTAGTCCTTACATTCACACTTTCCTCCCCAGACAACACTCCACACGCGACGGTACTTGTAGCTCACCCAATAGGTGTCCGCATAGAAGCAGCTACAACCTCTGGTGAGCCGCACATGTCCTCGGACACTCCCGGCACTAAAAGCCATACGCTAATTAAAAAAAAAACTGATGCTAGAAGTGCTGATGACACACACGCTCGCGTATTGCAATACACACTGACGATTTCGACAGCCTACAGCCCACACGTGTGGGATTCACCCTGTCAAGGACACCGTGCTGCCAACTAAACTGCTGATGCTAGCTCTGGCAGAAGCCGGCAGTCACTGCGGAGATAATTTCCTGGCGCCCTGTACTATCACCCATACTTGTAGACATAGACTTAATAGCCTAAGTGTAATAGATCTGACGATCGAAACTGGTCATCCAACTGTATATTTATTAATCTCTTGTAAATTGTTATTAAGGATTAGGGAACCATCCATTTTGGGTACAATCATGTTGACCGACTGAAAAACATTACATTTCGAGGCAAAACAGTCTAAAATGAAAATGTATGTATGAATTGGCCTACGAATTCAGGAGGAAATCTTTACAACACGTTTGAAACCAGTCAGGGATGTACCATTTTTAACGTCACTAGGGCAGTTTCTAGTTCCCGATACGAGGAAAGAGTTACTGAAGGCAGATGGTCGATGTGGAGGAATTGCAAGTGTAGATCCAGCAATACAATTTGGACTTATTTTTCGGTCAGTCACATTCTCTGTTATTATGATGGATTTCTTTCATACACAGCTTGCAAACTGGCTAAAAATTCTGATCTCAAGACTGGAACGGGGTACACTCAGTCTCGAGTGCAAAACTGAGAAGAGACGAGTTCGATTCCCACCTTGGCCATCCTAGCAGTTGTTTTCCATGGCTTCCCCACTTCTACTCCAGTCAAACACAGGGATGGTTCCTAACTTAAGGCTACGGTTGCATCCATCACAATCCTAGCCTCAATTACAAATACACACACTTCAAAATACACTACAGACACTACTACAGGCACCACAAAATACAGGTTATCAGAAAAATCCTACACGGGGCTCCAAGACCACTAAGTCACAGAGACTCTAAAGTAATTAATAACAATAAGGAACAAGTAAGGCACCTTCTATGGGGTCCTAGGTACGTATTGAGACTCCGAATCCGTAGGTCCTGGGTTCGATTCTCGTCTCAGCTGAGATGTTTAATTCTTGTCTGATGGTTGGAACGGTTTACACTCAGCTTCGTGAGACAAAACTGAGAATAGGCGGGTTCGATTCCCACCTCAGCTCTCTTCAAAGTGGTTTTCCGTGGCCGGCATGGTTCCGAACTTAGAACACGATCGCCTCTTCTAAATCCCAGCCTTAATTACAAACACACTCACTACTACAGTCATGACAGTGACACAAGTTATCAAACAATTCCACACACTTACCATAAAGCACGGGAATTTTATGAGCACACGACAACGATGTTGCAAATCCCATGAGTGAATCAACAACAACAACAATAATCAATGAATAAAATTAATTCTCAATTTCTTCGCCAATACCCCGTCGACAGAAGTGATGATTGGGATGTTGTTCACTTCATTCAGATCCGTAGACATTTGTTCTCTCTTCCCAGATTCTGATGTTTTCGGCGCTTCTTTTGCCCAGCTCTTTTTATAGGTTCCGAGTGACTGGAATGCCGATATCGATTGACAATATTATTGTTGTTATTGTTATTATTATTGTTGATTAATATTATTATTATTATTATTATTACCGACAGCGCTAGCTACGCTCACTAGGCCATCAAGCTACCTGCGGACTCGGTAGACGTGGGTTCGAGTCCCACCATCGGCCGTCCTGGAAATGGTTTTCCGTGATTTCCAATTTTCAACTCCAAGCAAATGCTGGGACGGTAGTCTACCTTCTGACAGGCCACGGCCGCTTCCTTCCACATCCTTGCCCAGTTTCATTCATCTTCATTCATTTCATCTCTCATTAACACCTCTCATGAGGTTGGCGTCAGGAAGGGCATCTGGCCGTAAAAACCACACACCATATAGCCTTTCATCGCATCTCATCCCCGACCCCGTTGTAAAAGAGAATAATAAGGGTAGGCATATATACACACTATTATTGTCATTGTGTTTAAAACATTAGTTCGTAGGCTGGTTTGTTGGCTTAACTTTATTTAAGGGCATGGGACATCCTTGTCTTGGGTAACTTATGTGATAACCTGTCTTCCTGTGGTGACTGTTAGTGTGTGTGGGTTTCAGATTAGGATAAGTGCCCCGAGACTTGAAGAAAGTTATTATCCCAGCATTTGCCTGGAGGCAGATTTGTTTGAAGTTACCCACCGTGTCCCCTTATCTTGAGCAAATCGTTCCATCTGTACATAGCTATTGCACTCAACATCCGAGGCAATGTTTTTAATAAATTCCAACCTTGGTCTTCCCTGCAGTTCTTGTCCTACACCCTTCCTTCCATAACTAATTAAGCTATTCTTGGGTGCCTTAGTATGTGCTATGCTAATCTGTCTCTCTTTTTCTTCAAATCTCTCCCAAGACATCTCTTCTCCCTCTCTCGCCTGAATACCTGTTGTTTGGTACTCTATCGACCCATATAATCTCCATCATTCTCCTAAAAAAAAAAAAACACATTTCAAATGATCTCAATCCCCTCTTTTCTACTGGACCAACAACTTAAGTTTTCACTTCCATATTGCGTGGGGTGCCGGGCAAAGAGTTTCATAAACATTTTCTAAATCATAAACCTATTTGCTGTCAACAGATTACTGTTCTGCAGGGAAGTGGTTTTCCGTGGTTTTCCGTGGTTTCCCACTTCGTCTTCGGGCAAATGCCGGGATGGTACCTACTGTAAGGCCATGGCCGCCTCCTTCCCTCTTCCTTGCCTATCCATCCTAATCTTCCCCTCCCTTCCCTCATGAGGCCCCTGTTCGCTTTGCAGGTGAGGCCGCCTGGGATAGGTGCTGATGACACCTCCCCAGTTGTATCCACTCCGACCAGATATTCCCAGCTCTAGGACACTGGCCGTAGAGGCGGTAGTGGTTATTAATTTTTAATTTTTTTTTTTGCGTATGGCTTTTAATGCCGGGAGTGTCCGAGGACATATTCGGCTCGCCAGAGTTTTGTAGCTGCTTCTATATGGACACCCATGGGGTGAGCTACAAGTACCGTCGCGTGTGGAGTGTTGGCTGAGGAGGAAAGTTTGAATGTAAGGACGAGGAATTGGAAGGTAGCGGCTGTGGCCTATAGTTAGGGACCAACCCCGGCATTTGCCTGGAAGGAAGATGGGAAACCACAGAATACCACCTTCAAGGTTGCCGGCGAGGCGATTCGAACCTCCTCGCCTCTCGGATGTGAGCGGCTGCCTGCAGCCATGCCGTAACGACCACGGCTAACTCACCCGCGGTATTAATAGTGGTGAGATGCCTCGCTGAGTCCGTGGGAACCACCAACTTGGAGGGTAAAATCGATTTTAAAAAATGGTGTGTATTTGCAATCGAAAATATTATATATATTGACTACTTATAACACCACATATTTCAACACTCGAATACAGCGATCAATATTCGTTGACCTTGATCCGCGGTAGAGTCCATTGTTGTTGGTGTTTCTCTTGTTGATTCTTTAGGGGTTTTTGCGGCATCATGGTCTTGTAGCCCCGTTTACTTTGGTGTGTGTAGAAGTTGTCTGATAACCTGTGTCACTGTGATGTCCGTAGGCTTACTAATGTGTGTATTTTTATACGAGGAAGGATTTGGGTAGGAAGCTGTTGTTGTTGTTGCTGAATTTGAGATGAATGGACATCATGGTTATTTTGCCCCGTGTACTTGGATGAATGTTGAATTTGACTGATAACCTGTGTTATTGTGATGGCTGTATTAGTGTGTGTGTATATATAATTCAGGTGAGGATTCATTTATCAACGTTCAATATCCGTATAGCACGTAGTATTTCAACAAGTTACTACAACCAGCATTCAATTATACTCCTTGAAAAGGACAATGAGTTATAACTATACCCATGCATTTAGGAGAGAGTAGGATATATGCTCTTTACTGACCATCTTGTTTTTATTATTATTAGCCTATTATTTACATCGTTATGCCCGTCTAACAAGGGAAGTATCAGGTAAGACAGGTCGAAACCTATCTTGAAACTTTGTGGATACAATCGTTGTACTAGAAGAAGACGACGTGCGGAAAATCAGCCGCCAGATTGAACTGCAAGGCTCCGAAATCGTTCCTGACATCCTGGTACGCAGGCATGATGGCTCGTGGAGCTGGACATCCCTGTGGCACTAGTAGTAGTAGTGAGTCGGGGCGTGTATAATGACTGGAGCGTGCGGCTGCTTCCCACCGGCCTTGAACGCTTGGGCCGTCAGGGCTGTCCCTTCCAACATGTACGGTACTCGCTACTTCCCATTGATTTATATGAGAGATTCGCCACATGATTTCGGGGCCTTGCTGTTCAATCTGGTGGCTGATTTTCCGCACGTTGTCCTCTTATAGAAGCTACAATGATAGCGTCCACAAAGTTTCAAGATAGGTTTCGACCTGTCGTACCTGATACTTCCCTTGAAAGGAGCGCGATTGGACCTATCCAGCTGATCTTACTCTCATGTCCTCCCAAATTCTCCTCATATTCTCGCTATGGATCTTTCTGCGCTCTTCCGACCAGATTTTTTTGGATGCAAAGTTTGGGTGGTCTGAACATTGATGATTGTCTATTAGGTCTTTGTCCAATACCATATCACTTGAGATGTCTATTTCCTGAAGGTATTTTTCAACTTCAATCAGCCAGTTTTCTTACATTTCTTTGAGAGAGTAAGATTTAGAATTCTTTTAATCAGCCTGTGGTCACTCATACTGAGAATATGCCCAAGAAATTTCAAACCGATTTTCGGAATGTGTCCATGATTTTCTCCGAATACTGATTAAGCTCCTGGGATTTCTTTTCCATGCAAATTCCATCAGTACAACAACAGCAAGTTATATTTTGAACTTGAATCTTATTATTATTATTATTATTATTATTATTATTATTATTATTATTATTATTATTATCGAATGTTCATCGATGTATTTTCATTTAGGTTTTCGTCTAGTGTTTCCGAAAAGTGAAGATATTTATTTCTTGAAAAAAAAATTGAAGACAAATATCAGGAGGAATATTTATTGATTTTAAACATATCGGGATGAGAGGAACAATTGATTAAATGATGACCTTAAAACGCAAAGGCTGAGTGTTCTATCCAGGCTCAGTCCGATAGGCTTTAAGTGCGTTTAATACGACAACCTCATGTAGGCATACTGAAACGCTGAGGAATCCCTTCTTAGCAAAGTTTAGGCACCCCTGCATTTGTAAATCACAGCAGTTAACTCCATAACATGACTATTTCTTATTATTACTTCTGACACACTACGTACAAAGTTATTCGCAGCAAAATCATATATTGCTTTTGCGATTATAGAGATTTCCAAACCTGTCTGCAATAATCTAAAATAACACTCAATGTTGACGTGACTGAAGATGTAGTCTCACCGTGGTAGTTGAGGGCTCCGCAGTGTCAACACACCGATCACTTAAACATGCTACTGAATCACAGCTCCTTCTGACCTTTACCTTTCAGTTTTTATCTTCCATCACTTCACCTTCTTTTCATTTCTCTGAGATGAAATAAAACATGATAGGTAGACAGAGCTGAAAGCTGTGGAGATGACCACCAGCAGATACCTCACACTTCAAGTCCGGTTTACACGATACGAATACTATTAAAATGTGTGAAGTTTAGTTTTACATCATTCATATACCAGGTACCTTGGTACTTGTTTGAGTAAGGATTTCATCAGAAAGCATGTGTTACTACCGTATGATAACTGTAGTAGCATTGTAACTGAAGAGTATGATTCCAAAACTTGCTCAGCCCACAATCAAACATTTTCAAGAGTAGGAAATATAAAGTAAAAGCAAGGCTGCACTATTTATTAATTTATTATGAATGATGCACATATGTTGTCCACCTTAAAATATACAAGAATAGCTTCATGATTGAAATTCATTAATGTTTTCGATTGAAATACAAGGGTTTATTTAGAATGGAATACCGTACCCATACAGACAACCATGTCTTGAAAATGACCCACATTGACAAAGATTGAGAGATAATGATAAGGTACCTTAAGTCAATACATAGTATTATTAATGTTCTAAAACCCGGCTTCGTTCACATTATGACCTTCATCAACCATGTACACACATCAAAAAAAGTTTTGCATCACCTCGGTTCCAAGAGTTCCGGAACCTTTAAATACAAAGGGAATAGAGATCAACACAAACAACATTTCAGCTCGTTTTATTGCTCATGAGACCCACACATTGCATGTTGTACCATCATACAGCTAGACTTTCAGCATTTGTGGTCCAGATTGCAGTACACACCACTACCTCTAATACCCAGTAGCACGTCCTCTTGCATTGATGCATGCCTGTATTCGTCGTGGCATACTATCCACAAGTTCATCAAGACACTGTTGGTCCAAATTGTCCCACTCCTCAACGACAATTCGGCGTAAATCTCTCAGAGTGGTTGGTGGGTCAAGACGTCCATAAACAGCCCTTTTCAACATATCCCAGGCATGTTCGATAGGGTTCATGTCTGGCGAACATGCTGGCTACTGTAGTCGAGCGATGTCGTTATCTTGAAGGAACGCATTCACAAGATGTGCACGATGAGGTCGAGAATTGTCGTCCATGAAGACAAATGCCTCTCCAATATTCTGCCGATATGGGTGCACTATGGGTCGGAGGATGTCATTCAGGTATCGTAAAGCCGTTTCGGAGCCTTCCATGACCACCAGTGGCGTACGTCGGCCCCACATAATGCCACCCCAAAACATCAGGGAACCACCACCTTGCTGCACTCGCTGGACAGTGTGTCTAAGACGTTCAGCCTGACCAGGGTGCCTCCAAACACGTCTCCGACGATTGTCTGGTTGAAGGCATATGCGACACTCATCGGTGAAGAGAACGTGATGCCAATTCTGTGGGGTCCATTCAGCATGTTGTTGGGCCCATCTGTACCGCGCTGCATGGTGTCGGGGTTGCAAAGCTGGACCTCGCCATGGACGTCGGGAGTGAAGTTGCGCATCATGCAGCCTATTGCGCACAGTTTGAGTTGAAACACGACGTCCTGTGGCTGAACGAAACGCATTATTCAACATGGTGGCATTGCTGTCAGGGTTCCTCCGAGCGGCAATCCGTAAGTAGCGGTCATCCACTACAGTAGTAGCCCTTGGGCGGCCTGAGCGAGGCCTGTCATCGACAGTTCCTGTATCTCTGTACCTCCTCCATGTCCGAACAACATCGCTTTGGTTCACTCTGAGACGCCTGGAAACTTCCCTTGTTGAGAGCCCTTCTTGACACAAAGTAACAATGCGGACGCGATCGAACTGCGGTATTGACCTTCTAGGCATGGTAGAACTACAGACAACATGAGCAGCGTACCTTCGTCCTGGTGGAATGACTGGAACTGATCGGCTGTCGTACCCCCTCCGTCTAATAGGCCCTGCTCATGCATGGTTGTTTACATCTTTGAGCAGTTTTAGTGACATCTATGAACAGTCAAAGGGACTGTATCTTTGATACAATATACACAGTCAACGTCGATATGCCGGAGATCTGGGAACCGAGGTGATGCAAAACTTTTTTTGATGTGTGTATAATGTATATTTTAAAAAGGAAACAAATGTGAAGTTGCAAGTCAATGAAATTACATGATAGGGATGAAACACTAATTTTCTTAGTGCTGTTGAACCATCATTTATTGAATTATGAAATGAATGAAACTCTGCAGAGGATGGGAGGGAAGTGGCTGAGTTCTGTTAGAAGGAACCGTCCTAACCTTTCCCAGGAAACCTCGGAAATCCATATAATAGACTTTCGGAACGTCTTCCGAGGGCCAGGAGTAGGTATGGTCTATATCCTTCGAAACTATTTTATGCCTGTTCCTTGAGTCGTCAGTCTCTTGACTGGTTTGATTCAGCTCTCCATGCCTCCCTGTCCTGAGATAATCGTTTCATCTCTACATAGCTACCACACCCTACATCCGAGGCAATCTGTTTAACATAGGCTTATTCTAAACTTGGCCCACCCCTCGACCCTTCCTTCCATAACTAAGTTTGCTATTCCTGGGTGTCTTAGTATGTGTCCTACCAACCTATCTCTTCTCTTCATTAGCAGTCGCCAGAAACATCTCTCCTCTCCCACTTGCCTTAATACCTCTTCATTTGATACTCTATCTACCCATCTTATGTTCATCATTTTCCAGTAACACCACATTTCAAATGCGTCTATTCTCCTCTTTTCCGCAGCGTCAACAGTCCAAGTTTCACTTCCATAGAGTGCCACGCTTCAGACAAAGGCTTTGAAAACTGACTTTCTAATACCTAAATCTATACTTGATGTCAACAGATATCATTTCCCTTCGGGCCAAAATTCTGGGAACTCAGAGACTCCAAAGCTTATTCTACTTAAAAGAGACGTAAAACCCATATTAATAATAGGTCTAATAATAATAATTATTATTATTATCATAATAGAGAAGGATAATAATAGAGAAACACATCTTAGCGATACACATTCAAGTCTAATTTCGGCACCGGATTGACTCAGGTGAAGTATTGCGATTCAATATCGGGTTCGAGAATGGCATGTTGCATGCGGGGCGGAACAAATAGACATTGGCCTGAGAAATCTCTAAAGAAGTGTTCAGCAAGAAATAACGTTTTTAGTTTGGCAAGTTACCCTTCAGATGCAAATGATACCAGAATAATATTCTTGTACGTTTCACTGGATTATCTGTAAATTTATACAATTCAGGTTTACGTCAGTTTTCAAATCTGAAATCCTACTTAGCAAACTATGCACTTTATAAAATGGAATCGGCTGCCTCAAGTCTACTAATCTACCCACTGCCTTTACTCGGTGGCAAGCCAAACAGGAAACAGCTCCGTTCGTATCACTGTGGTGAACTTGTCTGATAACCTGTATTTCTGTGACGTCTGTAGTAGTTTGTGTAACTGTATTAGGGTCAGGGATGGGGTAGGTGCCCCGGGACTTGAA
The DNA here is from genome assembly GCA_946902985.2 of Meconema thalassinum. Lineage (NCBI taxonomy): Eukaryota > Metazoa > Arthropoda > Insecta > Orthoptera > Tettigoniidae > Meconema > Meconema thalassinum. The sequence continues at coordinate 1,168,899,582 of OX336389.2, forward strand.
ATAAGGTACTATCCTGGTATTTGCCTGGAGGGAGTGTGGAAAAACCCGGGGATAACTACATTCAGGATCGCCGCTGTCAGTGCCGGGTTTCAAACCTGTGAAGCCCCGTTCCAGCCCTCAGAACAGAATTAAATTTCATGGTAGAGCCGGGAATCGAACATGAACCTCCAGGGTATCCTAGTGAATTTGAACCATTTTCAATGACGGTGGTCCAAGAACACTGGTGTACCGTGTAACCCAGGACTTCTCGCATGCCCATTAATGGCCCGGGGGTTCTCGAGAGTAAGTTACTGGTATACCATGTTACACGGTGCTGCTCTGTGTCCAATCTACCCATTACTCACGTCGCTCAAGGCTTGTCTACCCACTAGTTGTGAAACCCTATGCCCTGGTGTACCTTGTAAACCAGGACTACTCACGTCGCTCAAGGCTTGACACCGCAACTCTCTGAAGGTGACTCGCTCCTTAACAAAGATACATTTTACATCTACATGGGCAATTAAGCATCATGAAAGGAGCTATTGTGTGCCCTGAGGAGGTGTGGGAGGCCCGGTGTGTGGCATCACTCCATGACAACCAGTCCCGTCCCTCGTTCTCCTTTACAAGCAGGACTCGAATAATAAGGATTACGAAATGTCTTTAACTCAAGGAGAAGTATTGCCCTCCAGTCTACTGATGAGTACGATACTTGATGATGAAGTTTTTTATTAAATCAATCAGCCAGAGTGTGACACAAAATTCTATGTTAAAGATCATGCTATTGTATCGGTCTTCACCAATATTCAAGGCTTGCAAATCTGCTGAGGTAAAGAAATATCTGCTGTAAATTGCCTTTAAAATAATACGTTGCATGATTACGAATAATGGAAAAATTTACACCCCCCCCCCCCTTCCCCCCCCCCCCCCTCTTCTTGCTCCGATACACTAAAATTAAGCTTTACCCCCACGGCGTGGCGTAGCCAAGCTCGTTAAACCACTCGCCATGACCGCGATGGGGAGGCTGCAGCAAGTCCAGAGATTGGAGGTTCGAATACCGGCGATGACAGTGGCTATCCTGAGTGTGGTTTACCCGGAGTTTTCTACACTCCCTCTACGCTTATTCCGGGGTAGTGTCTTATTTCAAGTCTCAGGGCACCTACCCCATCCCCTTCCCCAGCTACACACACTACTACAGTCATCACAGAAACACCGTGTTATCAGACAAATTCAACACACACCTAAGTACACGGGGCTGATGACCAAAGATGTCCCACGCCTCGAATACGAATTAACAATAACAACAAAATATTAGCAATGAAATAATAGATAAGATGTGCTTCCAGATTATGTAGTCAGGTAGTTAGGGTGAGTTCAAAACAGGATTGGTTCATGAAAACCCTTGTTTTAGAAATTCATTTTCATTGTTTGGCATATTTTACAAAATATTAATCTCCCTGATCTCCCTTATTAACAAGAAGTTCCGTGACGAAATAAAGAGCCTACTTTTCATGCCAATGATTATTCTACAGTATATGAACTATCTAGAATAATGACGAAATTAAGTTGCTAATATCGAAATTTCTAATTAGTTCGAAATACTGTATACCTGGCATAATGTAGCCTAATAGAGCACCATAGTTGGCAGCCCTGATGACTGAATATATTCTTAGTTCCATCTCTTAAGGTACAGAATACAAAATTTGGTTGAAATCCAATGAATAGCATGGACGTTACATGCAGTTAAACATTGGATCTAACAGCGCGCGTAAAATCATGTTGGCAACAATGTCATGCATGTATTGGTCAGAAATAATCTGAAATAATATGATCTATTGTTGTGCCAATTTTGAATGAAATACATTAGTTAGTATAGAAGTTACATGCATTTTAAAATTGAACCTATCAGCAGGCTTAGAATCATGTTGGCAGCACTGACGTATATTAGTTACTCCAAATTCATCTAGAATGCCAGGTACTATACGTGTGCAAAGTTTAGAGCTATTGGCTTGCATACCTTCTGATATATTGATATTAGGGTAACAAAAATAGGGACAGTACATATTAACAGTTGGCAGCCCTGGTTGCTCTTGAGAATACGCATAGTCATATATGTTATGGTACACATAGCACATACGAAATTTGGTTGAAATCCAAATGATAGTATGGAAGTTACATGCATTTAAAGTTGGACCTGTCAGCAGGCTTAGAATCATGTTGGTAGCACTGACGTATATAAGTTACTCCAAATTAATATAGACTGTCAGGTACTATACGTGTGCATAGTTTAAATCTGTCGGCTTGCATACTTTCTGATATATTGGTATTTGGATAAAATAAATTAGGATCATTTATTAACAGTTGGCAGCCCTGGTGGGTCTTAAGAATACGCTCAGTCATATCTGGTTATATACACATACAACATACGAAATTTGGTTGAATTCCAATTGATAGTGTAGAAGTTATATGCATTTAAATATTGGACCTATCAGCAGGCTTATAATCATTTTGGCAACACTGCCATGTATGGCCTCCTGGAAATTAAACTGCAATATTATTATCTATACGTGTGCCAATTTTGAAATAGCTCCCATTCATACCTTCTAAGATATCCATCATGGAGCTCAAATTTCAATTGCGATTTTTTAGCAGTTGGTAGCACTGACATCATTTTCAAATATGGCCGTGAGATATTCTGGTATTGATCTTTACTCCTACCAATTTTTGTTTCGATTGCTCCAGCCGTTTAGGAGTTGATAGGGGGGACACACACACACATACAGCCAGACAGACAGAAGGACAGACAGACAGACAGACAGACAGACAGAAGGACAGACAGACAGACAGACACACATTTGCCCGATCTCATGTCTACTTTTTCCTCATTTTTGCAAAATGTGAAAAGTAGGATAATAACTTACGAACAATAGAATGAGGAGCCGTAAACGAGACAATTGATCATGTGACTGGAAGATGTTCGACTTAAGCTGAGTTGACTACACGTTAGAAACAACACTGCAGCAAAAATCCTGCACAAACAATTGGATAACATATACAATTTACTGGATGAGAAAGCTGAACCTTACTACAAGTATACACCTGTCTCTCTTCTGGAAAATGAACACCACACACTGTACCAGTCAGGTCTATTGTCAGTGACAAGATCAAGCAGACTAGACATAGTGCTTGTTAAATCGTGTACCACGGCCGCGTGGGCAGTTGCAGCAAGTCCGGAGGTTGCAGGTTTGAATCTCGGCGCTGACATTGGCTGTCATGAGTGTGGGTTTCTCCCGAATTTTCCACACTCCCTCCAGACAAATGCCAGGATAGGACCTTACTTCAAGTCCCGGGGCACCCACCCCATCTCAGTTTGCATTTGTCTGTTGGCACAGCGTAGAGTAAAATGTTGGTTTTCACCGATGTCTCAGTCTCATTCATGGCTGTGCTTATATGGAAGCTATTGAGGTATAGGTGGTGCTGAGTGATGACATATGGGGAACAGCTACTGATTCACACACTACTACAGTCATCACAGGAATACAGGTTATCGGACAAGTTCAACACACACATAACTATACAGGGTTGATGACCAAGATGTCCCAAGCCCCTTAAATGAATTAGCAAAAAATCATTGACTCGGAAAACAAAGTAGATGAGATTGATATTGGAGTTCTCCTCAATGAAAATATATCCTAAAGCTACACCTTGAAAGTCATTAAATATATGGGTTTAGCTAAACATTTTGCCTGTGTACCATCTCTTGGTGGATGCAGTGTTTTTGCATTTGTCTGTTGGCACAGCGTAGAGTAAAATGTTGGTTTTCACCGATGTCTCAGTCTCATTCATGGCTGTGCTTATATGGAAGCTACTGAGGTATAGGTGGTGCTGAGTGATGACATATGGGGAACAGCTAGTGCCTGTGGATAATGTGAAAGTTTCTACTCGTAGGATTGGTAGTCTACTGCTGTACCGATTCAGTGCAGAAATCAATGGCAAACTACCTTACTCTTCTCTCTGCCTAGTACGCCTCATTATAGTGCTCCCTTTGGTTCTGTGGGTTTAAGCCCACATATTGAACCCTTTATCCTCTGATGGATAAATGATTCGATGTTTTATTTCTACAATCAATTAATATTTCCACCAGAGTCATGAAATAGCCAGACGAAGATGAGGAAACTTCAAGCATTTGTTGGAGACAGTGGGAAGATACCTGCAGCAGTTTGACAAAAGGCTAAATACTTAAGGATTGTGAAAAGAAAGAGCCTGGCGATGTTTCAGAAGGACAGGTGGTGGCTACCTCAAAATAGAAGGGACGCGTGGTGAGACACGCTTATGGCATGTTCATTGTACTATTCGCGCCTAGAAAAAATATAATGCAGTAACGTGAGTGGCTGATGGTACTACTGGACACTCCTACGAGGCCGAGGTCTGATAAAAACCGCGAACATATTGAAAAAGTGGAACCAATGGGAGATGAATGCTTACGAACGCGCCAAGTCTAGCTTGGGCACGCGATAGCTAGTATTAACGCGGGAGATCGGCTAGACAACATCTCTACGATCGATTCTTGAATTAATGGGCATATTCTTGACCTGCGCAACTTTACGAGTTCAGTGATATTTGTTTCATTCCTGTACCACTATTATTTTGAGAAATTTTTATATAATTTCCCCCCCTATCGATACCTAGGGCCAGTTCATTTATAAGTGGCGTGAAGAGCCAAGAATTATTATTACAATTTGTGCGTCTGAGGACGTAGGTTATATTACATTGTGTGTGTCGGAAGACACAGGTTATTACTACATTTTGCGCGTCCGAGGACGTAGGCACTTGTACTTTGCGTGTCACGAGGACACAGATTTTTAGCCTACTTTTCACATTTTGCAAAAATGAGGAAAAAGTAGTCTTATGAGATCGGGCAAATGTGTGTCTGTCTGTCTGTCTGTCTGTCTGTCTGCCTGTCTGTCTGTCCTTCTGTCTGTCTGTCTGGCTGTGTGTGTGTCCCCCCCCCTATCAACTCCTAAACGGCTGCAGCAATCAAAACCAAATTTAGTATGAGTAAAGATGTGCACCGGGATAGCTCACGTCCATATTTGAAAATGATGTCAGTGCTAACAACTGCTGAAAAAACGCACTAGAAATTTGAGCTCCATGTTGGATATCCGGCAAGGTATGCATAGGAGCTATTCCAAAATTGGCACACATGTAGATAATACTATTTCAGTTTAATTTCCAGGAGGCCAACCATGACAGTGTTGCCAAAATAATTTTAAGCCTTCTGATAGGTCCAATGTTTAAATGCATATAACTTCTACACTATCAACTGGATTTCAACCAAATTTTGTATGTAATATCTGTACATAAACAGATATGACTGAGCGTATTATTAAGAGCCACCAGGGCTGCCAACTGTTAATAATTGCTCTCTCTATTTTTTATCCAAATACCAATATATCAGAATGTGTGCAAGCCGACAGCTTTAAACTATGCACACGTATAGTACCTGACATGTTTGATTAATTTTGGAGAAACTTATATACGTCAGTTCTACCAACATGATTCTAAGTCTGCTGATAGGGCAATTTTTAAATACATGTAACTTCTATACTATCAGTAGGATTTCATCCAAATTTCCCATGTGCTATGTGTAACATATCAGATATGACTATAAGTATTCTTCAGTGCAATCAGGGCTGCCAACTGTTAATAAATGCTGTCTATATTTTTTACCCTAATATCAATATATCAGAAAGTATGCAAGCCAACAGCTCTATACTTTGCACACGTATAGCACCTGACATTCTAGATTAATTTGGAGTAATTAATACAAGGCGGTGCTGACAACATGATTCTATGCCTGCTGATATGTCCAATTTTAAAATACATGTAACTTCTATACTAACAAATGGATTTCATCCAAAATTGGCACAACAATATATCATAATATTTCAGATTATTTCTGACCAGCACACGCATGGTATTGTTGGCAACATGCTTTTACGCGTGCTGATAGATCCAGTGTCTAACTGCAAGTAACGTCCATTGGACTTCAACCAAATTTTGTATTCTGTACCTTAAGAGATGGAACTAAGAATATATTCAGTCACCAGGGCTGCCAACTGTAGTGCTCTATTAGGCTACATTATACCAGGTATATTTTGAACTAATTAGATATTTCGATATTACCAACTTAATTTTGTCATTATTCTAGATAGGTTCATATTCTGTAGAATAATCATTGGCATGAAAAGTAGGCTGTATAGTTCTTAACGGAACTTCTTGTTATTAATACAAATGTGTTGTAAATTCAGTGTGATAGATAGTCACAGTACTATTTTGTAGGGACAGTATCTTCGACAATTCGCCAACAGACTGTTCTGGGGAAATAAGTACCTAAAACGGTGAATTTAGTAGTCAGATATCGAGTGTGTAATAATCTATAACTTTTTGCATCAGCACGAGAGATGACATCGCTTGTCCTGGAAGAAGTTTGGAACTGTCAACACTCCGTCGAGATGTTTGAGACGAGCTAAGCAGCGTTAAGTAGGGAGATGGCAGCAGAAGTTCGCTGACGGTGACTGACCGAGGATGAGTACTGAATAATATTCTTATTATCTGACAAATTAACTTATGGTATATGGGACATATTTTGTTTGTAAATATCTTGCTTGTGTTGATTAACGTAGTGTGTTTAGTTTTGGTCTGACACACCTTTTTGCATGGAAACAGCTCGCACAAGTTTTCTTAGTCGTAAGTTCTTGTTTGTTTGTTTTAACTAACGTGGCTATGTGGACAACCGTGTTTGCATTTGTTTACGCAATGCGGTTAAGAAACGTCTCTCGGAGATATGTTGTGTTTCAGAAGTAGGACTGAATTAATAGAATCATACAGTAGTTTGGAGGGTAAATTAATCTTTGTAATGTTTATTATTGATCAGATTCAGTGAGTTTATTGCCTTTGGAGCAATGTGTGTTGTGGCGAAGAGCAGTCAGCTCTCTCGTAGGTTGTAATATTTTCTTAAGTAGATTGTGAGCCTCTGATTCAACCGACCTGTGTGAAAAGTGTTATGTCATTCCCAGCAGTGTGTGTGTGTGTATTTTATTGGTCATTACAAGCGGGAATTTCAGCGTAGACTGATTTCTGTCAGCTTGGTGCCAAGTCCATATCGTTGCCTTGCGAGGACATATGTGGCTATATCGATTAATGTCTTACCATATGTTTATGTGGTTGAGATTTGTTGCTGTTGATTCTACGAGATTACGGGACAGTTGGTCAAGTTATTTTTACACACTGGAGTTGGACGATGACAAGAGTTGTGGTAGGGGGAAGCTGTTTTCACAAGGCGGGCTGAAAAGATTGCATCAAGGTCATTAGTGGAGTGCTTGTTGGCTCCGTAAAATTACTTGAAATACAGAATAAGAACTGATCAATGGTAAAAATTGTTTAAATAAATGGGAGTTGCCTACGAATCACTATAATCTCCGAAGAGTTAGCTTAACGTGCATTTTTGTTCATATAAGGTAATTTCAGCCGGTGAGGCTTTTGTTGTTGTTGGTTCCATTCCATGTTTATGTTCCGTATTAGTGACCCGTGCAGTCACGTGCGATGCTGTCTTTTCCTTGTTTGTGTATTGAGCAATTGGCCGTGTTGGCAGCTCATTTGTCAGATGCGTCATCGCACTGAAGGAGGGTCTCGAGGGAGATTCCTGTAAATATTAGATTTTAGATTGTGTGTCAGCATTAATTTTTAAGGGTTTTTATTAGTGTTGTGTCCCATATCCGTAAACGTTGACTTACGAGATGATTGTTCGTAAGCATCGTGGCTGTTACCCGATGTAATCGAACAGTCATCCAAGTACTCATCCCTCGTAGTTAGTCATTACGCGTACATAAAATCCCAATGCAAGTTAGTGGAACTTGGATCCACATTTTTTTATGAGGGGAAGATTCGTCTGACTCCTCAACGTTGATAGATATTTCTGTCATGGGAAGATTCAGGGAGGAAATTTATTATTGTTGTTGTCTATATTCATTTTTTTTGCACAAATAGTCATTAAATTATGTTATTATTTTACGTCTTGTCACTTCCTTTCTTAATTATAGTTTTAATCCTATGACCCTTGCCTCAGTAGAGCATGTTGTTTGGCGAACGTAAACATCACACTATGAACTGAGCGCGACCCCTTGATTTAGATTCTTGCATATAAACACTGCAATACTGAAGGGTTCAATATCCTATGGTGGCACTTTTTGAGGATCCAACCAGCCTCCGGGCTAAGGATATTAAACAAATGTGAAAAAATGTTTAAGGTTAACATATATCCCATCATAATGCCGGCTTCTGAAATTGTTCTTGTGACCACTAGAGAATGCCTCGAGGAGATTCAGATAGAGGTCATTGCACCATTCATCCAGAATGCATTATACAAGGCTTTAGACACATTCGTCATCTGACCCATGTACTTGGACGTGAGTGTGGAATCTGTCTGATAACCTGCTTTATTGTGGTAGAGAAGCGATCTCATTAATTTTAGTCAGTAGTTTCCCAGCGCTTCTCTTTTATACTAACGCGTACAACGAGAACAGTCGCAATTTTCAATAGTAATAATAATAATTATAATACATAGTATTATTAATAATAATAATATAGACAGTGTTGCTCTTAAATCTAACTGTACTTCTGCCCCTAGTATTCCCATTTCATACTATCTATTGGATTTCAACCAAATTTTGTATGTGTATTGTGTATCTTAAGAGATGAAACTACGAATAAATTCAGAGTCACCAGGGCTGCCAGCTGTTGATTATGCTCTCTATACTTCTTAACCCTAGTTTCAGTGGATTAGAAAATATGCAGGAGAACATATCTAAAGTTTTCAAACTTGTATAACATAATAGAGTACTTCAGATTATCGTGGAGTAACTCAGACATGGCAATTGCCAATATGATTCTACGAGTGCTGACAGGTTCAATGTTTAACCGCACAAAACGTCCATACTAACGATTCGATTTAATCCTTATTTTGAACGTGCAATGTGTGCTGTAGGACAAATAATGGAATATGTGTAAGGCACAAACTTTCAATTTATCAAACTGTAAGTCCAAGATATTTTAGACATATTTAGAGTAAATCATCAACGCTAGTGCTACCAACACAATTCTATGCTAGCGTATAGAATCAACGTTCAACTGCATATAACTTCTATACTAACAAATGAATTTCAACTGAAATTCGTATGTATAATGTATGTCTCAAGAGATACAACTTGGCATATTTTTGGAGTCATCAAGACTATCAACTGTTGATAAATACTCTTTATACTCATACTTTTGAATCCCAGTCTGAATGTATGTGGACAAACAGTTCAAACTTTGGCGCATATAGAGGTTATATTTGGAGATTCATTTCGAGCAACTTGACAGTGTTGCCAATATAATTCTACAAGCGCTGATAGGTTCGGTGGTTAAATGCATCTAATTCCCATAACATTTAATGGATAACTAACAAATTTTGTATACTGTGTGTATGCCATAAGTGATGTGTTTGTGCGCATTTCCAGAAGCAGCAGACATACCTAATAATAACTCTCTGTGAGCATTGAGCCGTAGACTCTTAGTTATCCCAGAATTCATGGACGGAAACTATTTCAAGAAGTATGTATTAGGCATTAAAATACTTCAGATATATTCCGAACAATTCATAAGTGCCAGTTTTACCAACTTATTGTCGTTATTATTCTAGATAGGTCTGTATAGGTCAATCATTGGTATGAATCTTACATTTTTAGAAACGTAGACTCTTTAGTTCGACACGCAACTACAGTACTTGTTTACCTCGAGGAACATAGCACTTAAAACTGTCCCAAATATATTGGGTTGTGCCTTCAAATCCTGTGAAACACTGAGTCTGCCATTCACCAGTGTGACATAGAGATCCTCTGCGAGTGATTGAATAACGGGAGTGGTGAGGATATTGATTCACTTGATCGAGTAATCTAGTTAGAAGTCTTTATTATTATTATTATTATTATTATTATTCTAGACAAGATTGCACCCAATTGTCATGGGTGGTTCCCTAATCCTAACAAATCGATCGTCACGATCAAAACTTGTCATCCAAGTGTATTAGCCCACTTTCTAGTTTTGCAAAGAAATAAAGTAGATTTACGAGATCTGCACAGGGCCAAGAGATGTTTGTCTGTGTGTGTGTGTAAGTGTGTAAGTGTGTGTGTACTCTGTATTTCTGTCTGCCCCCCCCCCCCCTTCAATTCAAACACGACTAAACCGAATTGAACGAAGTTTATCACAGAGGTAGCACTAGCAAAGAGCACCTCATTGTCATATTTTATATTACCACCATCTTTACCAAAACTCAATGGCGGCCACTCAAATGGTCAGTACTTAAAATTACATTACGACTAAACTGATCATCGAATCTTTTCCAAATTTGGTAAAAACATACCTCTTAATGGGTCGCGTCTTGCGCCCAAGCTACAAGGCCATCAACCGTACCATTTCAGGATGGCAGCCGTGTGAATTATACAAGCTTTATAATCCATAACTTGGGGCCCCCCAGTTCCGATTATTGAACTGAGAATGGTTTAAATTGTTCTAAACAACGTGGCCAGTTCGAAATTAAATTTTTATATTATAATATTATACTGCAAAAGTGATTTAAAAAGCTGAGCCGTCTCGGTTACAAGACAAGATGGCAGCTAATCTCTCGTTCTGGCCTGCATTTCACTCATTTGAGTATGTTGCATGCTATATAGCCTATAGATTGAAATAACATACACTTTGTATGAAATGTATTATAATGAATATATTCTCCAGTGAAGAAATCGTTTAGTCCAAGTCATTATTTGCAAAGACGTTGTACGTACAGTATATCGATTGATAACTTTTGACTTCGGTGGACACGTTTGGCTCTGTAGTTAGAGCTTTGGTCTTTCGCCCGGTCAGTCAGGGGTCAAAACCTATCAGAGTAGTATTTTTAGCTTGATTTTTTAATATTTATTGTTTTTAAGCACTGAGACACTATAAAATTGAGCGTTATATTGCACATTTTCTAATGGAAAATGAACAAAGTTCGCCACTAGATCTGCACGAGTGACATCTACTAGCAACCAGTTGAACTATGCGTGTGCTAACCACGGCCTAATACATGCGAGCTGCATTCTATACCGGCCTTGACATTCCTAGTTAGTGAATCCATGCATACGGTGTAATTGAAATATTTCCTCTTGTTGCCGATAGAGCGCACTCGGCCCTAAGTATAGGAGCGATTAAAATTATCATTGCAGTAGGTTTATTAAATGTGTTTCTCCCAGTGATACGTTTAAACCAAAGAAATTTTCTCTCAGTTCCAATTATTGTAAGTATTGTATAGTAGTCGGTGTTAAAATATTGAATTCCTACGTTGTTTGGAGTGTTTGCTGATGAAATTGTAAAATGCTGGGGTAAATTATAAACTATGGGTTGAACGCCACTGCTCAAATCCAGTATGTCGTACTGTTGTGTGCCATTTTGCACTTCGAATAGGAAGAAAGTAGGAGGTGATAAGGACAAGAGTTATAACTATACCCATACATTTAGGAGAATGTATGCTATATGTTATTTCCTGAACATCTTATTTAAGAATCTCATGTACTTTTTTCAGGATTAGGGAACCACAATTGGGTACAATCGTGTTGGCCGACTGAAAAACATTAAATTTCGATTACTAAGGCAACACTGAAAATTGCTTCCAACACGATAATGTACTTATAACACGCACTTGCATGTGTTCTGCCGTAATGTGTGAGGGTTTTGAATTAAATAATCGATGTATTCGAGCAAAAGCAAGGAATATAAAATTCGTATCTAAAAACTAGACCGAGAGAATCACATTGTTGGCCTAGCTCCCTCCTCTAGCTTCAGTCCTAGGTGTATTGTACCGTGAACTGTACTTATTTGCAAATACTTTAGATGTCGGCTCGACTAACAGCAGAAAGATTATGTTGAAAGAATCATAAGGAAAAGATTAAGGTTTGTTTGAATAACTGAGTGGTTCTGAAGGCATTACTTCAGAACATTATTTCAAGTACAACAAGTAGTTCCGTGAAGAACTAAATAGCCTATTTTCATATATCCTACTTATATTCTTACGTGCCATCCCCCTAGTGGCACTTTTGTTAACTGGATTACGGTGGGTAGAAAGCACAACACCAATTACTGCTTTAAAGAGAAGTTAGCTTTATTGCTTGCAGGAAGATACACAACTCATCAGCAAATACAAGCAATTGGAACCTTACTCTAGTTTCCTCAAGTCTCTTGCGTATGGAGAGCCCTTGCCCTCTTTCACTTGTCAACAGTTAATCTTCTCGCTAATGAGTCTGGTGGCTTTGACAGAACTATATGCAACTCTCCCCTATGTACACAAATTACAGCTACTTACGAAAACACAGGCAGTCCCCTGTATGCTTCTCACTTCCTCGCTGTCAAGAGAAACAGTTTCACTAGGGGTTTCGCAAGTCACCACACTTCTGTCGCTCACGATAAACGCTCGCACTAGCTCGTAAAACACACAACAACAAATGCTTGACAGGTCGCTCTTATATAGCAGGCCGGTGACTCAATAAATGCTTCTAGACCCATCCAGGGTCCACGGATTCTCGAGGATTCCAACACTGGCTGGGTCACGAATATTCTGGACCATCCCTTTGTCCTAGTAGACCTGTTGCATAAGGCGCACGCAATACACTGAGGGAGAGCAGCCCAGCCCTGGGGCAGTTGTGACTCATGCGGCGAGCGATGAAACAAACTCACAGCCCTAACACCACCCCCTTCCTAAAAGGCTGATCGTCCCGATCAATCATTGGTCTGTCTGTGTCCCTCCGTAGGCTGCCAGGCGATCTCGATGCACGATCTTCATCTTCGCCCTCGGGCTCCGCTGGATCGTGTAGACGACATCGTTGATTCGTTTCACGACTCGGTACGGGCCCTCCCAGGACTTCTGCTGTTTGGGTGACAGGCCTTTCTTCCGTAATGGGTTGAAGAGACAGACCAGGTCGTCCTCGTGGAATCCGCCGGCATCCGTCTGCTGGTCGTATCGGGTCATCATTCGGTCGGTCTCGATCCGCAGTTTCCTCCTCGCGAACGCGTACACGTCCTCCAGTTGGTCGACCAGTTCTTGACAATACTGGCTTACCGGGACCGGATCATTCCCAGGTCGGCCGAAGGCAAGATCGACAGGTAGACGGAGCTCCCTCCCAAACATGGCCCGGGCTGGTGTGCACCCGGTGGCTTCATGCACGGCGGCGCGGTAGGCCAGGAGAAATAGTGGAAGATGTTTGTCCCAATCCCTCTGGTGCTCGCTGACGACTATTCGGAGATGGTTCTCGATGGTGCGATTGAATCGCTCTACCATCCCGTCGGACTGAGGGTGTAGCGGCGTTGTCCTTGTCTTCCGGATTCCCAGCTGCTGGCATAGGTTCTGGAACACCTGCAACTCGAAGTTCCTCCCTTGGTCGGAGTGCAGCTCCAGGGGTACTCCGTACCAGCTGACGAATATCTTCACCAGGGTCTCTGCAATCGTCGCGGCTTCCTGGTTAGGGAGCGGATACGCCTCCGGCCATTTGGTGAAGTAGTCGCTGACGACCAATATGTAGCGGTTCCCTAACTCGCTCAACGGGAATGGCCCAGCAACATCGATGGCCACTCTCTCCATGGGGCCGCCCACGTTGTAGGTCTTCATTGGACCCCGCCGTCTTCGTCCTGGGCCCTTGCTGGCTGCGCAATCGTGGCACCTCGCGCAGTGGTTCTCCACGTCTGTTCGGCATCCGATCCAGTAGAACCGCTCTCTCAGCTTCCCCAGGGTCTTCTTTATCCCTAGGTGTCCACCAGATGATCCTCCATGGACTTCCTTCAGGACTTCCTCCGTCATAGCATTTGGGACGACGACTTGTTCCCGAGATGTCTTCCCGTCGGTGCTCTCCCTGGCGCGGCAGATGAGGCCATCCCTTACAATCAGCGAGTCCCACTGCGCCCAGTAGGACTTAAACTTGGGACTGCAGTCACTCACAATGTTCCACCCGGGTCTGGGGACACAGGCCCTCTTCCATTCGGCTATCAGTCACAGGTCATCATCTTCTGCTTGTGTCAGCGTGAAAGATTCGCGGCTCCAGTTCCCTTGAAGTTCCACAGTAGTCCGTCGGCACTGTAACCCGGTGTTCTTCACCCTTCGGGCACAGAAGGTGCAGTCTTCGGGGCACGGTCTTCGTGACAGGGCGTCGGCGTTAGAATGCAGTTGGCCTTTCCTGTGCTGAATCTCAAAGTTGTACTGTTGAAGCCTCTCTAACCACCGCGCGAGTTGACCCTCGGGCTGCTTGAAGTTCAGGAGCCAACGCAGGGATGCATGGTCGGTCCTGATGAGAAATTCTTGCCCGCACAAGTATTTGTGGAAGTGTTCAATGGTCTTCACGATGGCGAGCAGCTCCTTCCTGGTGACGCAGTAGTTCCTTTCTGGCTTTGACAGGGCCTTGCTGAAGTAGGCCACTACTCTCTCCTCGCCGTCCACTACTTGCGACAGGATCCCCCCTATGCCAAAGTCGCTGGCATCGGTATCGACGATGAACCTTGTTCCAGGTTTGGGGTAGGCCAGAATAGGCGCGGTGCACAGAGCCTGCTTGAGTTGTTCGAAGGTACTGTGGCATTCTGCTGTGCACGTGAAGAGTTGGTCCTTCTCAGTCAGTCGATGTAAAGGTTTGGCGATGTCGGCGAATCCTCTCACGAAGCGACGGTAATAAGTGCAGAGTCCCAGGAAGCTTCGTAGTTGGGACTTGTCCTTCGGAACAGGCCACTCCCTCACAGCTGCGGTCTTTTCTGGGTCGGTGCGCACCCCTTCCTTGGAGACAATATGCCCAAGGTACTGGACCTGCTTCTGGAAGAGCTGACACTTCTTGGGGCTCAACTTCAGCTGGGCAGCCCGTAGCTTCATCAAGATCTCCTTCAGGTTGCTGTAGTGCTCCTCGAAGCTCCTCCCCAGAACGATGACGCCGTCTAGGTATACCAGGCAGGTCTTCCAGTGTAGTCCCCTCAGAATGGACTCCATTAGCATTTCGAAGTTCGCAGGGGCGTTGCACAGACCGAATGGCATGACGGTGAACTGCCAGAGCCCGCTGCCCACAGAGAACGCCGTTTTCTTGCGGTCCTTAGGGTGGACCTCCACCTGCCAGTAGCCACTCTTCAAATCCAAGGTGGAGAACCATCTTGATCCTGATATGGTGTCCAGCGTGTCGTCGATCCGGGGTAGAGGGTAGCTGTCCTTCATCGTGACGTCGTTCACCCGCCAGTAGTCCACGCCAGTAGTGATGGCTCGATCACCCCTTGCTCCTTCATCTCTTCTACCATCCGGTCGACTTCGGCTTGCTTGGCGAGCGGGACACGTCGGAATGCGGCCCTAATCGGTGTGCTGTCCCCAACGTCGATTCTGTGCTGGACCAAGCTTGTCCTACCGAAGTCTTTGCTCCCCACGGAGAAGACATCCTGGAATTCGCGTAGCAGGGCCTGAAGTTGGCGTGATTGCTCCTCGTCTAAATGGTCCTGGGATCCTTGGTACAGCTTCTGTAGTTCTTCTGGCAGGGCGCGTCTTCTTCGGTTGTGCGTCTGCAGGTGTCAGTCCGTCGTGTCTGTGATGCGGGCAATCCAGGTAACGGGCTCGCAGACTCCTAGGTTGGTGTCCCGGTGAACCGTAATATCGTAGTCGTTCAGGTTGGACAGGCGGACGTACGGCCGAGACGTGGTGTTGATGAGAGTCTTGGCAACTAGCAATCCTTTTGTCTGGATGTCCTCATATTTTGGCTCGATGACAGCCGCCACTCCCTCAGCTGTTCCGTCGACAATGACGACAGCGCTGACTTCCGTCCTGGCGGGAACGATGACGTCCTCTCTCAGCCTTACTCGTCGTGCGGCGACGGCCTCGTGTGCTGGTCGCAAAGCAAGTTCCTCCCTTACGAAGGGCAGAGTGTTGGTACTCAGATCCAAGATGATGTTGTTCTGGTCCAGGAAGTCCAGTCCGGTGATCACTTCATTTGATACGTCAGCCACAAGCACTGGATGCTTTATCGCCCGTCGACCAATGACGAACTCCAGTGATGCTTCGCCATGTACCGGTGCGGTCTCTCCGGTCGCGGTTATTAGCTGGAGGTTCCTTTGTGTGGGTTGCACTCTCCACTTCGGGATCACGGTGGGGCTGACGATGGTCCTCGATGCTCCCGTGTCGATTAGCATGGGCCACCTCACTCCGTTGATGACTCCGTCGACCATCAGGCTGCTATTGTCTCTCCGTAACTTCGTCACACGGACTTGGACTGCCAGGGCTTGACGACTGTCACAAGCCAACCTTTGCCCCCCAAGGCTGGCTAATACTCGTTTCCCTGGGCCGCGCGGTTTTCAGACGACTGACTTACCGTCGGATACCCTCGACGGCGGCGAACACCGCAGTCCTTGCTCAGGTGGCCTTTCTTACCGCAGGTCCAGCAGGTCGGTAGTCCTCTTCCGGGCCGCCTCTCCGGTTGTCTTCCGGCTGTGTCGTTGCTGGTAGTGCCGCGACTATCGAAGAAACGGCTTAGCGCCTCCATCAATTCGTCGGCCAGGGGCTTGGTCTCGTTGGTTTTTGCTGGTTCGTCGACGTCCACTTGACGCACCCGCGCGTGTATTCTAGATGCCTGTTTCGCCGTCTCGAACTCAAGTGCGTGGCTCAGCGCATCTGTCAGGGTCTTATTGCGCGCGAGTCGCAGCGCCTGTTGAGTGTCCGAGTCCCGTAGCCCGTCGGTGAAGTTCTGCGTCGCAATCTGTTCCAGAAAGTCGGCCGGCGCTGTTGGGTAGGCGAGCCTTACGAGGCGTGCGATGTCCATCTCGAACTCCTGCAGGGTTTCCGCGTTCTTTTGTACCCGGGTCCGGAGCTGCATCTGGTAGGCCTGCTGAAGATGGCTATCCCCATATCGGGACTCCATATGGGCGATCAGTGAAGCGTAGTCCTGGGATCTCGGGATGGCCTGAAGGACGTTAAGGGCGTCCCCTCTCAGCGCTACAATGAGAGCTGTAGCCTTTTCCGTGCTGTTCCAGTTGTTTATGGAACAGGCTGCCTCGAACTGACTTAAATAGGTGCTCCACGGGACCTTTCCGTCGAAGGTTGGGGGCGTCACTCTGCTCTGTCCCGTTCCTGATGTCCCCGGTGTACCTGTGGGTGGGCGTTGGCGCCGCTCGGCAACTTCCTCTTGAAGAGCGTTGAATTTCTCTTCCACCCCCGTGAGTGGGCGTTGGCGCAGTTCGGCAACTTCCTCTTGTAGGGCTTTGACTCTCTCATCCACCCCGGTCGGCGGGCGTCGTCGCAGCTCGGCGAATTCCTCTTGTAGGGCTTTGAATCTATCTTCCTTCCCTGTCGGCGGGTGTCGGCGCAGCTCAGCAAATTCCTTTTGTAGAGCGTTGAATCTCTCTTCCACCCCCGTCAGCGGGCGTCGGCGCAGCTCGGCAACTTCTTCTTTTACGGCGTCGAACTTCTTTTCCACTGCCGTGACTTAAACACGCAGACCCAGTTCTAATTTCTTCAGGTCCTGTGCTAACTTATTCTGCCCGTCTTCCATCTTCTTCTGGCCGTCCTCTATCTTCTTGGTTAAATTCTTCTGGCCATCTTCTAATTTAGCAGTTAGGTCCTCGGCTAACTTCTTCTGGCCGTCCTCCATCTTCTTCTGGCCGTCCTCCATCATCTTCAGGTCCTCCGCTAACTTATTTTGACCGTCTTCCATCTTCTTCTGGCCGTCTTCTAATTTGGCAGTTACGTCCTTGGTTAAATTCTTCTGGCCGTCTTCCATCTTGGTTTCCATGCCACTTAACTTTTCTAGCAATGCTGCGAATTGCTCTTCCATTTTAGATGTTTGTCTTGTAAGGGGCATGCGCTCACAGGAAAATTAAAAAAATGACCTGCTCGGGTTTTGAAACCAGGACCGTCAGGTGTTGTGCTTGTGCTTGAGTTCGTAATTCAACTTCTGACACCAGTTGTTTCGTGCCTCCCCCCTAGTGGCACTTTTGTTAACTGGATTACGGTGGGTAGAAAGCACAACACCAATTACTGCTTTAAAGAGAAGTTAGCTTTATAGCTTGCAGGAAGATACACAACCCATCAGCAAATACAAGCAATTGGAACCTTACTCTAGTTTCCTCAAGTCTCTTGCTTATGGAGAGCCCTTGCCCTCTTTCACTTGTCAACAGTTAATCTTCTCGCTAATGAGTCTGGTGGCCTTGACAGATCTACATGCAACTCTCCCCTATGTACACAAATTACAGCTAATTACGAAAACACAGGCAGTCCCCTGTATGCTTCTCACTTCCTCGCTGTCAAGAGAAACGGCTTCACTAGGGGTTTCGCAAGTCACCACACTTCTGCCGCTCACGATAAACGCTCGCACTAGCTCGTAAAACACACAACAACAAATGCTTGACAGGTCGCTCTTATATAGATAGATAGATAGATAGATTTATTTTGACTGGCAAGATTAGGGCCATTGGGCCCTCTCTTCCATCTAACCAGATTATACAAATAATAAATGATGAACATTACAAATACAACTTAAATCTAACAATATTAAAATATTGATATAATATAAAATACATATGAAATGGATTAGCTTGATAATATACAATACAAATACAACTTAAATCTAACAATTTTACAATATTTATACAGTATAAAATACATATAAACTGGATTAGCTTGGTGGTGTAGGCTGTAAATTGTTGCATTGTTAGGGTGAATAACTAAGATACTTAGGAGTAAGTTTAAAATTACAGTAAGGTAAAGGAAATAGGCTACTGAAAAAAGTAGACTAATGATGGTGATGAAGATGATGATGAAGATAATTGGTCGTTACTGAAAGAGGTTATTTAGATATCTAAATAGAGAGTAAATGAGAAAGTGAGAATTGGAAAGTTTGAATATATGTAATACGACGTAAGAATATAAGCATAAATGTTGAGTTCAACTTTCATTTACTTAGTGAGTATGTACTGCTGGCAACGCTGCTTGAAGCTGGACGGGGTTGCTCCTCTGACAGAGCGAGGCAGATTGTTCCACAGTCGTGCAGTAGCAACAACGAAGGAGTTGGTATAGCGTACTGTACGGTGTATGGGTATCAGCAAGAGTGTGTCGTTTTTTGACCGTGTTCCAAGAGTATGCTCGTACGAGAGGCGGTGAAGCTGAGAGTGCAGGTAAGCTGGAGTTGAAGTTGAGAGTATTTGTTGAAGAATACATAAAGAATGGAGGTCGCGGCGTTGATTTAGACGTAACCAGTTAAGTTGCTCATAAGCGGGGGTGACATGGTCATAGTACCGTAAATTAAATATGTAGCGTACACAGGCATTTTGTGCATGTTGGAGTTTGTTTTTAAGGGTAACAGTGAGATCTTTGTATACCACATCGCAGTAATCAAAATGAGGTAATATTAGGGAGGAAACAAGTCATTCCTTTAATACACGAGAGAAAATATTCCAGAATCTTCTAAGTGAATTCAATGCGGAAAATACTTTTCTGGAAACATTGCAGACGTGCTGCGTCCAGGAAAGATGTTTATCTATAATAACGCCTAGATCTTTAACTGACTCACGGAATTCGATTGGGGAATCGCACAAGCGTAATTTTGGTAATGTGGGTTCATTTTTTAGTTTTAGGAGGATTTTCGGGTGGGAGATTATGATTGCTTGGGTTTTAGCCTCATTGAGTCGTAGTCCATGTAAGCGAGTCCAGTAACAGATTTCAGTTAAGTCTTCAGTAAAGGTGCCGATTGCTTCCGATAGTTTTTCTGGTGCTGAATGCAGGTAGATTTGTACATCATCAGCATATAGGTGGTGTTTGCATTTAGTGATTGATGACGGAATGTCGTTTATATATATTGAAAACAGGAGCGGTCCAAGGACTGACCCCTGAGGGACTCCTCTCTCAACTGGACGCCATGAAGACATTTGATTTAAGTTAATTTTAACACATTGTTGACGTCCACGTAGATAAGAGTCCATCCATTGGATACTGTTCTTGGAGAGATGAATTTTAAATAGACAAGAGAGTAATATGTCATGGTCAACAGAATCGAAGGCTTTACTGAAATCAATCAGTGTTAGGATTGTTACTAGCCCACTGTCCATAGCCTTTCTTATGGCATCCGTGACCTTGAGTAGTGCAGTACTAGTACTATGATTTTTGCGGAAGCCGGATTGGTGTTCATCAAGGATATTGTGCTCTAGCAAATAGGAGGAGAGTTGTTCGTGGACGATAAATTCCACTGATTTGGAGAGGGATGATAGTATACTGACTGGGCGATAATCGCTTACATGTTTAGCCTGTGTATTTTTTGGGATTGGGATGACGAAGGCCGCTTTCCAAAGCGATGGGTACATACCTGTCATTAACGAGTGATTGAATATGTGTGTTATTGTGGGAAGTATAATATCAATGATACGTTTGAATAATTCGATTTCTATATTGTCAATCCCTTTAGATTTCGATTTTATTCGAAGAATAGCACGTCTGGCTTGTGAGGGGGTAACATGCGAGAAATGGAATGGTTCTCTGTTAGGGGTGGGGATGCTGTAGTTATTGATCAAAGTTCTGTGTTTCATGTCAGGGTCAACTGAGTGTCCGATAGTTGTAAAATGTTCGTTGAGTGTGTCAAGAGGTAGATTAATGGGGTTGTCAATTTTCTCTCTACCTATTCCCGTATTTCTTAGTTCCTTCCACGCCGCAGAGGGTTTAATATTACCTCCTAGCAGGTTATGAGCATGTCTGATTCGAGCATTACGTACCGTTTGGGAAGTTTTGTTTCGAAGTTTTTTGTAATCATCATAATTCTGTTGAGTTGGTAATCTCTTAAACTTTCTGTGTGC
Source organism: Meconema thalassinum (assembly GCA_946902985.2). Lineage (NCBI taxonomy): Eukaryota > Metazoa > Arthropoda > Insecta > Orthoptera > Tettigoniidae > Meconema > Meconema thalassinum. The sequence continues at coordinate 1,168,920,471 of OX336389.2, forward strand.
CACATCGCGCTTAGCCATCAGTACTTTAAGTTCCGGGCTGAGCCAAGGTGCGGGAGGTCGCGTTGCTCGAACAGATTTTACTGGAGCATGTCTGTCATAAAGTTCTGTCAAGTATTCGGTCATTGTGTGTACCTTATCGTCTATGTTGTGAATAGTCAGTATATCGTGCCATGGGATACATAGAGCATCTTCTGTCAAGGAGTTCATATCAATTTTAGAGAGGTCTCTGTACATGATGGTCCTTGGTTTGGTCTTGGGACATTTTAATGAGTAGGAGATATAGATTAAATCATGGGCTGAAATTCCGGGTACAGATGTCTGACTAAACTGAAGCACCCTGTCAGTGTTCTTTACTGATATCAAGTCAATTGTCGTGTGTGAAGTACGCGTGTGATGTGTTGGTAATAGTTCTAATATTTTCATGTCTCGTGACGAAAGCATATTCAGCAGTTGCCGAGTTTCAGACTTGGTGTTGTCGCCTATATTAGTATTGAAATCGCCCATGACTATTACATGTTGGTAAAGTGGTAGGATTCTTAGTAACGCATTCTCCACGTCCTCCAAGTGACCCAGTGAAGGTGCTTTGTAAACAACACAGACAGCGCACTTTTGATGGGCGGCATCAATTTCAAATAGAATAAATTCAGGCCTCCTATTATACTGGCTATCAGAACACGCTAAGACTTTAGGATTAAGGTTTGACTTAACGAAAGCTCCTACCCCACCTCCTCTCTTCCCAACACGGTCATTACGTATTAGAGTGTAGCCGGGAAAGTGGAATGATTTAGATTGATTTAGCGGTGATAGCCACGTCTCGCTCATCAAACAAATATGGAACAAATCAGGTATAATGAGTTCAAGTTCATGAAAATGTGCCGATAAGGATTGTACATTCACGTGGGCTATATGGATTCCGGTTGGGTGAAGTGACACATTTTCAAACAGTCGATCTCGAGTCGAGATAAGGTCATTGTTTGCGGGAGCTAATTGTAGCCTGTTATTTGAAGTGAATGGAAACGGTTCGGTAGGGGTGGGGAGGGGTGAGGGAGTGCGGGAGAAATTCCTTTCACTGCAGGAGGTGGCTGCGAGAGTGCTGCTGTCAGAGGTAACATTCTTGTCGATCAGGTTTGCCAACTTAAGAAATGAAAATTGAACTAACCGAAATGTACTAAGGCTAATATAACTGAACTAACAGAAATGTACTATGGTAAACTAAGACTAATATAATAGTAAACAGATAATAATAATTAGAACTAAGATGGCATATATTGGCCGCAGTCAGCTAGGGGAATAGTTTTTACACTGTAGATACTGATTAGTTAGGTAAGTCACTCATACGGTTAATCCTGATTTTGGACCATCCGGTTTCTTGATAAGGATATCGCCCTGAGAACTCCAGCAATTTCTGACTGAGAATCGAGAAATTGCAGCCTTCAGAATCGCCAGTCGGGTGGAGGTGAGATCCTCACGGATGGTCACATTGCTTCCCTTGAGCAATCTTTTTTTAAGGAACACCTCCTGCCTCGTACGGAATGAAGTGAATTTCACAATGATGGGCCTAGTTTTTCCAGGGGATTTGGGTCCAACACGATGGCTACGGTCAATATCAAGGAGGTTAACACTAGCACCAATATCTTTAAATACGTTTAGAGCAAGTTCATCTGTATTTTCTTGAGTACTTTCATGCACACCGAAAATCCTGATAGCAGGCCGGTGACTCAATAAATGCTTCTAGACCCATCCAGGGTCCACGGATTCTCGAGGATTCCAACACTGGCTGGGTCACGAATATTCTGAACCATCCCTTTGTCCTAGTAGACCTGTTGCATAAAGCGCACGCAATACACTGAGGGAGAGCAGCCCAGCCCTGGGGCAGTTGTGACTCATGCGGCGAGCGATGTAACAAACGCACAGCCGTAACAATATTAATTCCCGCTATCAACATACAAATGTTAAGTTCGATTGCTGTAATAGATTCGTAGATATTGAGAACCGTCTAAATATTTTGGATGGTCATGATGTTGAATTTTTTGAGTTATGTACTATTACATGAAGATTATTGTGTAGGTGAGTCATTCAAACTTCAATCACATGATTAGGACACAAGAAATAATAACGAGATTTCAAAATTTTCCTGTGGTTATGAAGGAAATTTAAATGAATTAGATGCCAGTGGGTTAACATTTATATAGGCATATACCGTACCAAGTTTCACTACGCTTGTATGGTATAATAGCAAGAAAAGTCCATTTGAATATTTAAATTTCCGCATTGCTGCCATGTTGGATTTGTGCTCACCACGTTATTGAAAGTCCCATAGGTGAACTTATGTTTATAGCCTCTATACTGAGCTCGTATGAGCTCATCCCTGGTGAAATTTTCTTTGAAGGAATGTGTGAGTGCTTTGCCACAGTGCAGAACGCACCCAGAAGCCAGCGTGAGCTTCGTCATGATATTGGCTATTCTCTTGACTTTGGAGAAGCACGCTACTATTTTCCGCAGCATAATCTATTACATATTTTGCTTTTACGATTCTCAGGATTTATCATTTTGTAATTCTGTATGAATTTACCATATTTGATGTGTATTTAAATGTTTACGGTAAAGGAATTTCCATCGCGGATATGCGAACTGTACATAATTAGTCGCTGAATGACTAGAGTACTTCCTTGAACCCGGAACGCTGATCCGGCGTCTAACACACCACGTTTCGAGTCCGTTGGAGACAGACGTATTCGAGTTTGGGACTGTCGAGCCCACGTTTTGGAATGTCCACTCATTGGAGTGAGGAAGTTTATAATCTGAAAACATCTTGCATCTAAAGCACTTCAGTGTGCTGCATAATTAATATATTGCCAAGTTGAGCACCATCAGTTCACGTCTGTGAAAAATTTTGGTAAAACAGTGAATTCGTGAATTTCTAGCATTTCTCTGAAATAGCACGTGGAACGCATATTTCCAACCACGCTGCTACCTGTATCAAAGACCTCGAGGTGGCAAAAATATCTTCAAAGTGAACAGTGAATATTATTCAAGCTACATTAAAAGCACACCACTGCTACAAATAAACTGCGACGAGTTGTGCGCGACTTTTCTACCGCCGATCGCAGAGATAGTACGTGATTTTCAGTGTCTGAAAAGTGAATAAAGCCTGTGAGAAATGTATAATCAACTGTGCAATATCAATTCTGTGAGAGATAATTACCGGCATCTCAACATAAATTCTGTGAAAAACACGTGTGAATTGTTCTTCAAATTATGCAACACTTAGTCAAGCACTTGTACTATATGTTGCTACTCTCGTTTGTAATGTGTGACATGGCTTAATCTGTCCATGTGAGAGAGATGTCCTGAGATAAAGCTGCACTATGGATTGGAACCTACGAACCACGAGGGACGTGTAAACCTTGAGGAGCCCATAATGAGAACCATCACCATGAAGAGGAAACCATTTGGGAAGAGACCACGAGGACGTAGGAAATGGTCAGGAGGAGGAAAAGGCCGAGGATGGATGGCCTAGGATATATTTATTCCCTTTTACCATGATAAGTTGTATACCCCTCAATTCTGAGCCAGGAGTGAGGTGAATTACCAATGGTCCTGTGAGTTTTGTATTCCTTGTGACAGGTTTTATTATAGTAGACTTAGCGTAGAAATCAACCGAATTATTTGACAACCAATTAGGTAGGGTTAGTATTTTGATTCATCATGTGTCTTCATTTTCAGAATATTTCAATATTGGTGAAACACTGTGTATTTGGATTTATTCCATTGGTGCATTTCTTTTGGGCGTACTAGAACGTCAAGTCTTGAAGCTCATTAATCTGGTCATAGCTGCTGAGCTATTTTTTCTATCAGCCTGGACTGATCATAACTGGATGAACTGCCATCCGTGTAAATAATCAGGGTAATTTTGGAACAACCTGTTCTGTCATTTTATTTAATTTACGCCACTGTCTTATCAACGTATCATTTGGTGTTATCGAGGATTAATCACCACATTTATAAATGGATTACTTTAACCATTGTGGATCTCTGAAGCCACAGAGTTCTGAGTGAGAACTAATTTAGGGTATTATTCATGTCACCAGACTAGCATAGAACCCTGTAATAAAACGACGTATCAGTTTAGACAACCCAACAGTAGAACGTGTTGTGTGTACAATTATAATTTGTGTCCAGGAGTCTACACGCAAACATAATAGAAGAAAACATGTAAATAGATGGAGTGGAATGTCTTTCGGGAAACCAAAGCAGTTGGGAGATGGGGTCATATCTCTCATTCTGGTTTATTTGCTATTTCAACCATGTTGTATCGCTGTACAGCGTAAATCCAGGCAGTATCCAATCTAGCATTCATTGTGTGATAATGTAAATACGTGTACGATTCACATACTCGGACTGAATCATGTGAATCCTTGCTTAAATGAGTGTAATATTTCCCTCCTAGACGCAGGAGCTTTGAGTGCAGTTAGTTGCACGCGAGAAACCAGTTTACTGTACCCATAAACCACCACGCCGCTACATGTGAGACCGAGACTATTGATTATTTCAAGACGTATTCTGACGTCACATAAATGTGTGGAATGTATTTTTAGCCTACTTTCGATTTTTGCAAAAAATGAAAGTAGAATTATGAGATCAACACAGGGCGAAACAAGTGTGTCTGTCTGTGTGTGTGTATGTGTGTGTGTGAGTCTGTGTGTGTGTGTGTATGTGTGTGAGTCTGTGTGTGTGTGTCTGTGTGTGAGTGTGTGTACTCTGAATGTCTGTCCCCCCCTATCAATTCGAACACGGTGAATGCGAATTGAACGAAATTTGGTACAAAGGTAGCACTAGCAAAGGACACCTCAGTGTCATGTTTTATATCGCCGCCATCTTGACGGAAACGCAATGGCGGCCCCACAAATGTTCAAAGCTTAAATCAAATTACGACTAACCTAATCATCCGATCTCTACCAAATTTTGCAACAACATACCTTTATGGGGGGAGCATCCTTTGACCAAACCAATAGGTCATCAGCATAATAGTTTGCAGATGGCGGCCATCTTTGTGTGAAAATCGATTCCCCCTATTAATTCGAACACGGTGCAACCGAATGGAACGAAATTTGGTACAAAGGTAGTACTAACAAAAGGCACTTCAGTGTCATGTTTTATATTTCCGCCATCTTGACGGAAACGTAATGGCGGCCACACAAATGTCCAAAGCTTAAATCAAATTACGACTAACCTAATTATTTGATCTCTACCAAATTTTGCAACAACATACCTTTACGGGGGAGGATCCTTTGACCAAACTAATAGATCATCAGCCTAATAGTTTGCGGATGGCGGCCATCTTTGTGTGAAAATCGATTCCCCCTATTAATTCGAACACGGTGCAACCGAATGGAACGAAATTTGGTACAGAGGTAGTACTAACAAAAGGCACTTCAGTGTCATGTTTTATATTTCCGCCATCTTGACGGAAACGTAATGGCGGCCACACAAATGTCCAAAGCTTAAATCAAATTACGACTAACATAACCATCCGATCTCTACCAAACTTTGCAACAACATACCTTTATGGAGGAAGCATCCTTTTGACCAATCTAATAGGTTATTAGCCTAATAGTTTGCGGATGGCGGCCATCTTTATGTCAAAATTGATTCCCCCTATTAATTCGAACACGGTGGAACCGAATGGAACGAAATTTGGTTCAGAGGTAGCACTAGCAAAGGGCACCTCAGTGTCATGTTTTGTATCGCCGCCATCTTGACTGAAACGTAATGGCGGCCACACGAATGTTCAAAGCTTAAATCAAATTACGACTAACCTAATCATTTGATCTCTACCAAATTTTGCAACAACATACCTTCACGGGGGGAGGATCCTTTGACCAAACTAATAGATCATCAGCCTAATAGTTTGCGGATGGCGGCCATCTTTGTGTGAAAATCGATTCCCCCTATTAATTCGAACACGGTGCAACCGAATGGAACGAAATTTGGTACAGAGGTAGTACTAACAAAAGGCACCTCAGTGTCATGTTTTATATCGCCACCATCTTGACGGAAACGTAATGGCGGCCACACAAATGTTCAAAGCTTAAATCAAATTACGATTAACCTAATCATCCGATCTCTACCAAATTTTGCAACAACATACCCTTATAGAGGAAGCATCCTTTGACCAAACGAATAGGTCATTAGCCTAATAGTTTGCGGATGGCGGCCATCTTTTTATGAAAATCAAACGCGGTGGAACCGAATGGAACGAAATTTGGTACAGAGGTAGCACTAGCAAAGGGTATCTCAGTGTAATGTTTTATATCGCCGCCATAGTGACAGAAACGTAATGGCGGCCACACAAATGTTCAAAGCTTAAGTTAAATTACGACTAACATAACCATCCGATCTCTACCAAACTTTCCAACAACATACCTTTATGGAGGAAGCATCCTTTGACCAATCTAATAGGTTATTAACCTAATAGTTTGCGGATGGCGGCCATCTTTGTGTGAAAATCGATTCCCCCTATTAATTCGAACACGGTGAAACCGAATGGAACGAAATTTGGTACTGCCCCCGTAATTGAATTATGTTGAGACCACGGTGGCTATATTGGAAAATATAAAGAAAGTTATGGCTGTCATGGTTATGACGTGGGTAGTCATCACGTAAGCACGGATGACGCAGACGTTATACCAGCAGGCTACTTGAGCTGAGATTCTCAATGACGTCAGCATTTATTCGAGAAAGATCCGAGATTTACGACGCAGTCGCAGGAAACGTGGAATTGTGCTGAGGAAGAAATTATGCTATTGGAGGGGAGGCTTGAACCAATCAACGATTGTTTGAAGGAAGACGGAGATTGCTGAAACTATGGTATTTTTAATGCTTTTTGGAATGAAGAATTGTGGAAATCCATTTGCAGTAGAGGCATTGATCTGGAATTTTGGTGAAAGTTATTTCCAGTTTTTGAATTTTGAAAATCCGTCACGTATTGACGAAGTTGGAACTACTAGCAATGACGCAGTAACACGCTATGGAAGGGATGGATACGCCCCTCATGAAGTTTATAAAAGGCCTTGCGCAGAAGAGAGGAGTCTCAATCGTCAGCTCTCAATCGTCTCATATCGCATATCTCAAAACGTCAGATTTTCAGTGATTATATAGTCGTTTTTGGTGAAACGTCGAGTGATATTGGTAGAAAGAGTCGTCTTTATAACGCGTGGTGAAGCCACCGCATTAAACGAGATTCAAGCAGACAAGCAGTGCAAGTTTACTGTGAGTAAAACTAGGTGAAGTTAAAACGCACATTATAACGCGTCTACAAGGTTAGCTATGAACAGTTAGCGGTTGCCTACAAGCTAATTCTACTGTGCAGTGCTACATTAAGCAATGTAGCAATTTTAGACGTCTGACAAAAGTGATTTTCTCGCCACCTGAGAAGCACGTTATAGCGTTAGATCCTACGCTACGGCTGACACTGCTAGTATAACAGGGAGACTTCTGATTGCTTTTGTGACACAACGCTACAGTATTATGGAGCAGTTTAATAAGGCAGTTTGTTCTTCTATTACCATAACCAAAGAGAAGATGGAAGGCTAAAGGACTTTAATGCGATTGGGACATACATCGTTGGAGTAAGATAGCAACTTGGAACTTCGCTAATTGCTATTCCATACAAGCGGACATGTGGTGAACAACCATCTACACCCATGTTTCGTGGCTCAACGCTGAATACTATCAAATAGCAAGGGAAACGATTTCATACTCACTGAATATGAATATTTCTACGGAAATTACTACAAAAACTTCATGGCGATTTTCTACAAGATCTTCAGGGATTTTTCAAGAGAGGTCAGGGTTGTCCCGACTCACAAATAAGAATTTTGCCGGAAGGATGTCTTTCGTCTTCATGGAGCAGTGCAATTTCCGGAGAAGGAAGCAGTTCGATTCTCCGAGGGTGCTGTTTCCTGTTTCGAGGATGGAGCTCAGCTTTAACTTGGTGAAATGGATCCATCAGCAGTCTCCTTTGGGGAATTTTCCTCTGGAACTTCAATCGGCAGATAAGGTAGTCGTGAACGTTTATTGTATTTGAGTTTGTAGCAATATCTGAGCAACCATTTTCACATATTTTTTGTCCTCATGTATTTTGCCCTATATTCTTGTTTGAGATTCCTATTCTCAGTACACCTTGATGAGTCATGCCTTTTTCGACGATTTATTAAGACATGGTTATGTCATGGACATAGTTAAATGATTTTGGATCAGTTGAGACTGATATTTAGATATTTCAATAATTTGATTATTATTTTTGTAGTCACGATTTGACTATAAGTTAATGATTTTCATGGCAGATTTAATTTCAGACAGCGTGTCTCTTTATTAAAGTAATTTCTACCCCAGTTTAATTACTTTGACCAATTTTCTGTCATCATCAAGAAGGAAGAACATGTAAATGATTTTAGAGCGTTAAAATCTCTTGCGTTCTCGACGATCTTGGAAATACTAGTCGTTATTTGAAATTGATTGCAACACAGACATTTATCGTCAGTTATGAACGACCATTGCATCATAGACAATTTTGTGAAAGATGAACTTTAATTATGTATTATTGAATGCATTAAAGTCGTGAACTTTTGTTAGGAGTTTTTTCTCAATTAGAGAGTTGAATAATAATGTTTGCATTCCACAGTCTAATTGGATTCTATTCGACTATTTTGCAGTTTAGTCGCACTTTGTTTGATGATAGTATTTTTATACTACAATACTTTGAAGATGATAATCTTAAATTTTGATAGACCAGAGAGGCGTATATAAGCGTATTCACTATTAAATTTGTTTGTGATTGGCAAATTTTTACTTCATTTCGATTCATGAACGAAATCCACGAAGGTTAAATGACAACAGTTTTGAAACTATTAATGATTATAAGAATTTTTAAGTGGAACTATGAATGTATAATCGCTAGTGCAGCGCACGTGTTGAAAGTCGCTGATGTATAATGCCCTTGAAGTAAATGAAGGAGGTTCCTACAGTAATTAATGATATTAAAGAATTTGTTAGTGGAGGTTTTTGTAAATTCTGTGGAAGATTTTGATGCCGTATATATTAATATATGATGAATTTTGGGCCTATTTTTGTAAGCGACGTATTTACCGCAGGAGTGTATTGTATTTGTCCTTTGAAAATTAATCAAGTGAATTTACTGTCATAATTAACAAGAGTATTGAAAGAATTTGAGATAAGATTTTGAATGAAGATTACCGTCACAAATAATTATAATAATTATTAAACCTTTATTAAACCAGATTGTGACATTAATATGTATAACTAACCTTCATTGGTCGATTATATTGACACGATTATGAAATTACCAACCGGATGAACATGTGGTTAATGTATTTCTCAAATTAATAATTTGAATAATTTAAATGTTAATATTGTAAATAAATAATGTAAATATCTTTGGCAATAATGTGGAACGGAAGTAATGTTAGAGGCGTGTTTAAAATTCTTTTTGTCTTTAACTATATTATAAACAATTTCTAATTGTTATAAACATTTATGAGTTTTTGTTATAAACATTTAAGAGTTTGTTTTATACTCTAAACAATGCTTATTAAACATTTGGATGATAATTAAACAAGTTTAGGGATTGTCAGAATAATCCAGTGGTATGTGAGTAAAGCATTTGAAAGATTTGCGTAACAATATTTTGTGATGTCTTGCGGACATTTAAAACTTTTGAGAGAGTGCTGGATTCTTACGCAACGTGGCTTGACAAGGGAGCCCATTTGACAGGTGTACGTCAGGTTGAAGGGTAGATGGCAGCTGGCCAGACAACTGGTTATCAGCGGACGAGGTCGTCTGCAGTGTGGCCTTGCGCCTATAAATACAAGTGTCATGTTTATTAAAAGAAAACAAATGCTCTATAAATGTGTCTCATCCTGACTTCCTTATCCAGTCCAAATGTGTTCTAAATATTACGTTATTTTGAGCTCGTGGGAGCTAACATGTTGTATAATAACTTTACAAGTCCTATAGGAGGACATAGTCAGATTGACATGGGCTACTGATAGCCACATTTATTTTGTTGAGTTTGTTAAAGTCATACCCTTTATTTGAAATAAAGCTTTTGTACAGTTCAAAGTTCTTGCCTTCGTTTTGGTTCATTTTTAAATGTCAAGGTCAAGGTTATTGTGGAGTGCATACTTTAGAGATCCTGTTGTCAACCCAATCCCCGAGATATTTATAAGAGGTAAGTAAAGGTAAGTATGGACCCCGTCTATTTTGGTGTGTTCCACAATAATTTCTTGTTAACTTCTGTGCTCAAATCTCGATAGTATCTGTCAGTGCCATTTTCATTGGTGTAGCTGAGCCGGCGCGGTGGATTATTGGCAATCCGATTGAGGGGGCGGATATCTGACAGCCTACTATCCGGGTAAACGGGGACAGAAGGATTGGCGCAGTCAACGTATGGGGCTGATTCAACATAAGTGGATCACCAGGTTGAACGCCAGTAGGATTGGCAAACCTAAGACGTGTGGATCGATTAGACTCAAATAAAGAGGTTGATTCTTTGTTAGATGTCTAGGCCAATTGTAGTATTTGAGAGTGTGATTATATAGGAATTAAATGTTGAATTGTAGTAGGAAAATTACACTCAGTAAAGATCAGATCTTATACAACTTGAGAAAGGTTAAATGAGCTGGAAACTTAAAAAAATCGCCTATGATCTGGAATCTTATTTTATTTGACCGGCTTATGACATTTTAGTCATATTAAAGATAAAATTTAATTATTTGGATTGTAAATGTAAATTATTTGTGTTAGGATATTTTAAAATGAGCCAGGGAAATTTGAACATGTGCTTGAGTTTGTTTCAACATGAAGTGTTTTCGAAGGTTAATTATAAGGTAGTTATAAGTTAGATTTAAGACAGAAAATGGATCAAATTTATATATATGGTGAAAAGTGTTGCTCAGATGTTGTTATTTTGCTCTTTTGATGTATGTCCCTACAGCAGTCTATTTTGAATAATATTGTAATGGCAGATGAAAGTCTTAGGAGGATGTTAGAGGAGATGTCTGCTAGCATGAATAGCAGTATGAAGCAGATGAGTGAAAGCATGAAGGAGATGGAAGCTAGGAATACTAGTCGAATGGAGGAGAATGCTAGTAATTTGTCTGCTAATATAAAAGTTCTCCAGACCAGTTCTGCTAACTTAGAGGATAATATGTCGAGTTTACAGATTAATACCCAAGGAATCGAGAATGCTGTAACTGACATGCGCTCAGACGTGTCCAATGTTAAAATAGATGTGTCTAATGTGCATAAAGATCTTAAAATGTTGAATTTAGATGTTGCTAATGTCCGAAGTGATATTTCTTGTGCTAGGGCTGAGGTAGTTGTTGTTAAAAATGATGTTGCGACTGTCCAAGACAAGGTTGAGGAAGTCCAAAGAGGAATCCAAAACGTTAGAACTGATGTGTCCAATGTTCAGGTTGATATTAATAACATTCATTCGGATGTAAATGAGATGCAAAGTGACATAAATAAAATTCAAGTAGAAGTCAACACAGTTTTCGTAGATATTGCTAAAGTCCAAACTGATGTAAATAAAGTCAGGGAAGAAATAGAAAATTCGAAAACCCTTTGTACACGTAATATAAGTCCATTAACAACTAGGCTAGTTGATAAGTCAGGTAGAACGACAGCGTCATTAGAAGGTTTAAAGTTTGATGTAGAGGTCATGAGAACCCAGGTATTAGACCATAATAGATTACTTAAAGAAGATATCGAAGTAGACATAGCAGAAATGTTAACGGCAAATGTAGCAGTACGGAAAGACGAGTGGAATAGGTCAAGTGGGGAACATGTAACCCAAATTCAAGAACGTATTGAAAGGAAACTTGCCAGTACTCAAATAGATATTAACAATGAAGTAGTACAGATTAGGAAAGATTTAAGCGTCAGGATGGATTCGCTATCCGAGAGACAAGTAGAAGATAGAACACAATTAGGTCAGGATGTGCAAGCATTAAAATCTGCATTAGAGGAACAGATTCATAAAGTTGTCTCTAATGTGAATGAAACGACGAGTAAGCTGCAAAATTTGAAGCTAGGAGAAGCTAGTTTGATGGAGACCTACAAAGAGGAGTTAATCAAGAAAGTCTTAACGGAGATTACTGACAAGGATACAGAAGGCTTGGCTTGCGAAACCAATAGGAATTATGCCAGAAGATATAACCTAGATCCAGAAGAGAGAGACGTGACTCCTGAAGAACGTATATCCAGATTCAGGGAGGAAGATGACGAGAGGAATATGGAACCTGAGTGGAACTATCGAGATAGTGGGAAAAACTACCCGGATTCATATCCGAGGAATTTCACGGTCATCAGGAATTTCGAAGACAAACCACAAAAGTTCAGCAACACTGACAGTTTGACGCCTATAGAATATGTCAGGAACCTCAAAGATTATTTCATCGAAGCTCACATTCCCAGAGAGAGAGAGATGAAGATAGTGGAGAGATTTTTGATTGGAGGACCCCTCGAATGGTTTCGCGCATTTAGATACACGTTCAGTAACTTTGACGAGTTTGCAGAGGCGCTAATCAAACGATTTTGGTCCATCGAAGCGCAGAATTCGTTAAGAGCGGAGGTTTATTCAAGAAAATACTCAGGTACTCTTCCAACGCGGTACGCTGATTTCTTTACGAGTCAATTGTCCCGCTTGAGATTTTTGCAACCCCCTTTGTCAACGGAGCAATTAATTGATGCGATTTCTCGTATGCTGCCTGTGGAGGTGAGGAGACTAATCATTTCGTCAAACATAAGGGATTTGACCAGCATGGATGAATTACTGAGGAGATTAGACTACACAAGTCCAATGCCTAACGTGGTACAGAAAGGTCAAAGGCATGACTTCAAAGAAATAAATACGGTATATATGGACCAAGTCCAACAAACTGACAAGCCAGATGAAGAGAAAACTGACAATGTAGGTCCTCACAGGAATAATCAGTTTAGGAATAACAGATCTCAAGGTTACCGTCCGTATCAACAGAGAAGAGGCTGGAACTATAATCGAGGCAATTACAACAATGGAAGAGGCAGATACTACAACAATAATGGTTATAACAGAAATTATAATAGAAATAACCAGAACCAAAATAGAAATCAGGATTCTCAAGGTCAGGTTATGACACACGATCAGTATCAGGAAAGAGAGAGGGAAAGCCAGCAATACCTGAAAAAATTACGGGAAAAAGAAGCCGAAAATCAAAAGAAAAGGCAGGACGTTGTGATCGATCCTGGGCCTTCTACGAGCCAGCAGAACTTAGAAAATAGAAATACTGGACAGAAGAGAAAGTAGAGAGGAGAGAATGCATTTAACCACACACAACCCGAAGTAGAAGAGATTTATGATTAAGGAACATAGAGGAAATATCATACTAGAGTAAACCAGTAATAATTCAATTTCGTGTTCAAGAGAGTTGAAATACTTGTAACACTGAGTTTAAAAACAATTTGCAACTGTTTTTAAAACGTGGTGAGGGTCGAATGCCCCCGTAATTGAATTATGTTGAGACCACGGTGGCTATATTGGAAAATATAAAGAAAGTTATGGCTGTCATGGTTATGACGTGGGTAGTCATGACGTAAGCACGGATGACGCAGACGTTATACCAGCAGGTTACTTGAGCTGAGATTCTCAATGACGTCAGCATTTATTCGAGAAAGATCCGAGATTTACGACGCAGTCGCAGGAAACGTGGAACTGTGCTGAGGAAGAAATTATGCTATTGGAGGGGAGGCTTGAACCAATCAACGATTGTTTGAAGGAAGACGGAGATTGCTGAAACTATGGTATTTTTAATGCTTTTTGGAATGAAGAATTGTGGAAATCCATTTGCAGTAGAGGCATTGATCTGGAATTTTGGTGAAAGTTATTTCCAGTTTTTGAATTTTGAAAATCCGTCACGTATTGACGAAGTTGGAACTACTAGCAATGACGCAGTAACACGCTATGGAAGGGATGGATACGCCCCTCATGAAGTTTATAAAAGGCCTTGCGCAGAAGAGAGGAGTCTCAATCGTCAGCTCTCAATCGTCTCATATCGCATATCTCAAAACGTCAGATTTTCAGTGATTATATAGTCATTTTGGTGAAACGTCGAGTGATATTGGTAGAAAGAGTCGTCTTTATAACGCGTGGTGAAGCCACCGCATTAAACGAGATTCAAGCAGACAAGCAGTGCAAGTTTATTGTGAGTAAAACTAGGTGAAGTTAAAACGCACATTATAACGCGTCTACAAGGTTAGCTATGAACAGTTAGCGGTTGCCTACAAGCTAATTCTATTGTGCAGTGCTACATTAAGCAATGTAGTAAATTTGAACAATTTCAAGGAGTTATTTTAGAAGATATTAGCAATTTTAGACGTCTGACAAAAGTGATTTTCTCGCCACCTGAGAAGCACGTTATAGCGTTAGATCCTACGCTACGGCTGACACTGCTAGTATAACAGGGAGACTTCTGATTGCTTTTGTGACACAACGCTACAGTATTATGGAGCAGTTTAATAAGGCAGTTTGTTCTTCTATTACCATAACCAAAGAGAAGATGGAAGGCTAAAGGACTTTAATGCGATTGGGACATACATCGTTGGAGTAAGATAGCAACATGGAACTTCGCTAATTGCTATTCCATACAAGCGGACATGTGGTGAACAACCATCTACACCCATGTTTCGTGGCTCAACGCTGAATACTATCAAATAGCAAGGGAAACGATTTCATACTCACTGAATATGAATATTTCTACGGAAATTACTACAAAAACTTCATGGCGATTTTCTACAAGATCTTCAGGGATTTTTCAAGAGAGGTCAGGGTTGTCCCGACTCACAAAGAAGAATTTTGCCGGAAGGATGTCTTTCGTCTTCATGGAGCAGTGCAATTTCCGGAGAAGGAAGCAGTTCGATTCTCCGAGGGTGCTGTTTCCTGTTTCGAGGATGGAGCTCAGCTTTAACTTGGTGAAATGGATCCATCAGCAGTCTTCTTTGGGGAATTTTCCTCTGGAACTTCAATCGGCAGATAAGGTAGTCGTGAACGTTTATTGTATTTGAGTTTGTAGCAATATTTGAGCAACCATTTTCACATATTTTTTGTCCTCATGTATTTTGCCCTATATTCTTGTTTGAGATTCCTATTCTCAGTACACCTTGATGAGTCATGCCTTTTTCGACGATTTATTAAGACATGGTTATGTCATGGACATAGTTAAATGATTTTGGATCAGTTGAGACTGATATTTAGATATTTCAATAATTTGATTATTATTTTTGTAGTCACGATTTGACTATAAGTTAATGATTTTCATGGCAGATTTAATTTCAGACAGCGTGTCTCTTTATTAAAGTAATTTCTACCCCAGTTTAATTACATTGACCAATTTTCTGTCATCATCAAGAAGGAAGAACATGTAAATGATTTTAGAGCGTTAAAATCTCTTGCGTTGTCGACGATCTTGGAAATACTAGTCGTTATTTGAAATTGATTGCAACACAGACATTTATCGTCAGTTATGAACGACCATTGCATCATAGACAATTTTGTGAAAGATGAACTTTAATTATGTATTATTGAATGCATTAAAGTCGTGAACTTTTGTTAGGAGTTTTTTCTCAATTAGAGAGTTGAATAATAATGTTTGCATTCCACAGTCTAATTGGATTCTATTCGACTATTTTGCAGTTTAGTCGCACTTTGTTTGATGATAGTATTTTTATACTACAATACTTTGAAGATGATAATCTTAAATTTTGATAGACCAGAGAGGCGTATATAAGCGTATTCACTATTAAATTTGTTTGTGATTGGCAAATTTTTACTTCATTTCGATTCATGAACGAAATCCACGAAGGTTAAATGACAACAGTTTCGAAACTATTAATGATTATAAGAATTTTTGAAGGGGAACTATGAATGTATAATCACTAGTGCAGCGCACGTGTTGAAAGTCGCTGATGTATAATGCCCTTGAAGTAAATGAAGGAGGTTCCCACAGTAATTAATGATATTAAAGAATTTGTTAGTGGAGGTTTTTGTAAATTCTGTGGAAGATTTTGATGCCGTATATATTAATATATGATGAATTTTGGGCCTATTTTTGTAAGCGACGTATTTACCGCAGGAGTGTATTGTATTTGTCCTTTGAAAATTAATCAAGTGAATTTACTGTCATAATTAACAAGAGTATTGAAAGAATTTGAGATAAGATTTTGAATGAAGATTACCGTCACAAATAATTATAATAATTATTAAACCTTTATTAAACCAGATTGTGACATTAATATGTATAACTAACCTTCATTGGTCGATTATATTGACACGATTATGAAATTACCAACCGGATGAACATGTGGTTAATGTATTTCTCAAATTAATAATTTGAATAATTTAAATGTTAATATTGTAAATAAATAATGTAAATATCTTTGACAATAATGTGGAACGGAAGTAATGTTAGAGGCGTGTTTAAAATTCTTTTTGTCTTTAACTATATTATAAACAATTTCTAATTGTTATAAACATTTATGAGTTTTTGTTATAAACATTTAAGAGTTTGTTTTATACTCTAAACAATGCTTATTAAACATTTGGATGATAATTAAACAAGTTTAGGGATTGTCAGAATAATCCAGTGGTATGTGAGTAAAGCATTTGAAAGATTTGCGTAACAATATTTTGTGATGTCTTGCGGACATTTAAAACTTTTGAGAGAGTGCTGGATTCTTACGCAACGTGGCTTGACAAGGGAGCCCATTTGACAGGTGTACGTCAGGTTGAAGGGTAGATGGCAGCTGGCCAGACAACTGGTTATCAGCGGACGAGGTCGTCTGCAGTGTGGCCTTGCGCCTATAAATACAAGTGTCATGTTTATTAAAAGAAAACAAATGCTCTATAAATGTGTCTCATCCTGACTTCCTTATCCAGTCCAAATGTGTTCTAAATATTACGTTATTTTGAGCTCGTGGGAGCTAACATGTTGTATAATAACTTTGCAAGTCCTATAGGAGGACATAGTCAGATTGACATGGGCTACTGATAGCCACATTTATTTTGTTGAGTTTGTTAAAGTCATACCCTTTATTTGAAATAAAGCTTTTGTACAGTTCAAAGTTCTTGCCTTCGTTTTGGTTCATTTTTAAATGTCATGGTCAAGGTTATTGTGGGAGCATACTTTAGAGATCCTGTTGTCAACCCAATCCCCGAGATATTTATAAGAGGTAAGTAAAGGTAAGTATGGACCCCCGTCTATTTTGGTGTGTTCCACAATAATTTCTTGTTAACTTCTGTGCTCAAATCTCGATAGTATCTGTCAGTGCCATTTTCATTGGTGTAGCTGAGCCGGCGCGGTGGATTATTGGCAATCCGATTGAGGGGGCGGATATCTGACAGCCTACTATCCGGGTAAACGGGGACAGTACAGAGGTAGCACTAGCAAAGGGTATCTCAGTGTCATGTTTTATATCGCCGCCATAGTGACAGAAACGTAATGGCGACCACACAAATGTTCAAAGCTTAAGTTAAATTACGACTAACATAACCATCCGATCTCTACCAAACATTCCAACAACATACCTTTATGGAGAAAGCATCCTTTGACCAATCTAATAGGTTATTAGCCTAATAGTTTGCGGATGGCGGCCATCTTTATGTCAAAATTGATTCCCCCTATTAATTCGAACACGGTGAAACCGAATGGAACGAAATTTGGTTCAGAGGTAGCACTAGCAAAGGGCACCTCAGTGTCATGTTTTGTATCGCCGCCGTATTGACAGAAATGTAAAGGCGGCCACACAAATGTTCAAGGCTTAAGTTAAATTACGACTAACATAACCATCCGATCTCTACCAAACTTTGCAACAACATACCTTTATGGAGGGAGCATCCTTTGACCAATCTAATAGGTTATTAGCTTAATAGTTTGCGGATGGCGGCCATCTTTATGTCAAAATTGATTCCCCCTATTAATTCGAACACGGTGGAACCGAATGGAACGAAATTTGGTACAGAGGTAGCACTAGCAAAGGGCACCTCAGTGTCATGTTTTATATCGCCGCCATCTTGGCTGAAACGTAATGGCGGCCACACGAATGTTCAAAGCTTAAATCAAATTACTATTAACCTAATCATCCGATCTCTACCAAATTCTGCAAGTACATACCTTGATGGAGGGAGCATCCTTTGACCAATCTAATTGGTCATTCGCCTAACAGTTTGAGGATGGCGACCATCTTTATGTCAAAATTGATTCCGCCTATTAATTCGAACACGGTGGAACCGAATGGAACGAAATTTGGTACAGAGGTAGCACTAGCAAAGGGCACCTCAGTGTCATGTTTTATATCGCCGCCATCTTGACTGAAATGTAATGGCGGCCACACGAATGTTCAAAGCTTAAATCAAATTACGAGTAACCTAATCATCCGATCTCTACCAAATTTTGCAACTAAATACCTTTATGGAGGGAGCATCCTTTGACTAATCTAATAGGTCATTCGCCTAATAGTTTGCGGATGGCGGCCATCTTTGTGTCAGAATCGATTCCCCCTATTAAATCAAACACGGTGAAACCGAATGGAACGAAATTTGGTACAGAGATAGCACTAGCAAAGGGCATCTCAGTGTCATGATTAATATCGCCGCCATATTGACAAAAACGTAATGGCGGCCACACAAATGTTTAAAGCTTAAATCAAATTAGGACTAACATAACCATCCGATCTCTACCAAACTTTGCAGCAACATACCTTTATGAAGGGAGCATCCTTTGACCAATCTAATAGGTCATTAGCCTAATAGTTTGCGGATGGCGGCCATCTTTATGTCAAAATTGATTCCCTTTATTAATTCGAACACGGTAGAACCGAATGAACGAAATTTGGTACAGAGGTAGCACTAGCAAAGGGCACCTCATATTCATGTTTAATATCCCTATAGCACGTTGTATTTCAAAAAGCTACTACAACCAACATTCAATCATACTCCTTGAAAAGGACAAAGAGTTATAACAATACCCATGCATTTAGGAGAAAGTAGGCTATATGTTCTTTACTGAACATCTTGTTTGACTATATCAAGGTATGCAGCTGAAATGTAGGCTAGTCAGCTGCTTGATATTTCAAAATATGAATGACCATCGCGTCACATTGAGATCGCTATTTGAGGGGACAGTTCTGATAGGTGTAATCTCATGAATGTTAGGGAATGATGAAAGGTTTACCCAATGTTATAATGACCATGATGAAACTGTGTATAAGGCTAGTTAATTGATGTCATTATAGTGCCCGCAGAGAGCACTGCCGCTAGATGGATTAATATCTACGACCAGTATTGTTGTTGCCAGAAAAGTACTGAGTGATTCTGCCAGGTCTGTTTCGAGGCTTATTATGCGAGCTATGTGCGAGCCGCTAATAGCTAGTGTTATTGTATTATCAAGCCGGTGTTAGCTCGTCTTATTCCTGTGACTGGAAGTCGCCGATCTTGTGATGATCTCAGAGGAGACTCACTATTATTGTGTATTCAGCCTGTGTCATGGATTATCATCAGTATTCGACATAAAACCAACCAGGGAACCTAAACCTACGATTATAAATCATGAAGCCTAATTTATCTAAATTATTTAAACTAATTAATTATTGATTGATTGATATAAGCTTGAACCTACATTTTGCTTGCCTACTGATGCCATGTGCTGAAGCATTTCCCAGAGGGAGGTGACATTGGACTAAGCTGACACTGTTATTTGGAACGACGGAGTTGCGGCCGGACCATAAGTTCGTTACTGGTGGGGCGCATACTCGTATAGCATAAGACGTAGTCATTACTACGCAGCTGTCAACATAATTTACACACACTCAGATGACGATTGAGGGCAAGGAGCGTCTCAATTTGTCTAGGCAGGATTTACAGTAAGAAAGCCTATGTGTTTAGTGATTTATTTATGTGTTTACCCCTCTTGTACCCGTATTGTTGTTGTGTATTTGTTGTTACCAGATATTGTTTTTTATTGTTAGACATTGGTTGTCATGTTAGCTTTTGTAGTAATTATTTGTTTACGGACGCCTCTCGCCGTAATTTTTCGTCATGTTAGGACTTAGCTAAATTATTTCAAATAAAATGTAAATACGAAAGTGGTACCATCATAACCGAGGCCTTGCTTTGCTGTCTTGTTAAATGTAAATACCGATATTAGTCACTTGTTTATAATTGCGTGGGGATTACCTTACGTGCCACATTCCAAGCTTTGTTGTTGATGTTTACTTTTTTGTATTAAAGGACTTTCGTGAGGGTTTAACCTAGCTTCAGTTAGGGCCCTGATCTCTTTACTTATTTTATTTATTAGCTTTGCTGATTAGCCGAACAAACCCTCCGAAGTAGGACAGGGGTTTGTTTACTTGAATAAACATGTTCACGAGATTTTACGTAGGCCTGTTGTTCTTATTTCTTAGCTTTGTATTTGAGGGTGTACTTCTTTGGCTGTCTATGACATTTCCACCACGTATGGTCCTGATCCCCAGGAACCATAGTACTCGTGCTACGCTAGACTTAAAGAAGTGCATCCGATCCTCTCAGGTTTTGTGTTTGACAGATGGGACTGTCTGGACTACCATTTCGGTTGATGGTATCCCATGAATCTTCTCTGACGGGCACAATACACATACAAAATTTCAGTTTGATTGCTGTCATAGAATAATATACATTGAGAACCGTCTAAATAGTTCGGATGGTCGCTACGTTGGTTTTATTACTGTATATGTATGCCATAGAATTATGTGCTATTAGATGGGATTATTGTGTACGTTCATGATTTCAACGTTGATTTAGTTTGCATGATTAGAACACAAAAATTAAACCTTAATTTTTAAATTTTGCACAGCCGCCATATTGAGGATATATAAACAATGGGCTATATTAGATGTCATTGCATTGACATTCGGATAGTTATTTGCTGTACCATGTTTCACTGCGTTCGGATCGTTAAAGCGCGAGAAAAGTCTATTTAAATGTTTCAACTTCGCTTGGCCGCCATGTTCGGTTTGTAGTTAACAGGTTTTTGGAAGTCACATAGTTGAACGTCTAGTAGCGCCCTTTATCACCATAAAACAATTCAGGGTGATATCAGTAATAGTTTAGGAGATATAGAATGCCGATGGCATATTTCGCACAGCCGCCATGTTGGATTGGTGAGACGTAATAAAATTTGAAGGGCACGCTCGGGGTTGGACAAAATAGTACTATGACCTTTCTTAGTTTCATTGAATTCGCTCCAGCCGTTTAGAAGTTATTACGGGGGAACACACACACACGGAAAAGAGGTGATCTCGTGAGCCTATTTTCTCATAAATTAAAGTAGGCTAAAAATAGGCAACAAGTACCATGGTAACATTCCGAAAACAAATATTCATTTGGAAATAATTGTTTATTTCTGTCAAACTTTATGCAATATGCTTTTCCGTCTCGTGGCATAGTTTATTGGCTGTCATCGCAGAGGCATGGGTTCGATTCTTGTCTCTGCCAGAAATTTAATTCTGGACTGAGGACTAGAATGAGGTAAATTCAGCCTCGTGAGGTAGAAGTGAGAGGAGGCGGGTTCGATTCCCACCTCAGCCATGCCAGAATGGGTTTTCTGTGGCTTCCTTCTTCTATTCCACGCAAATTCCGTGGTGGTTCCTAACTCTATGTCATGATCACCTCCTTCCGAATTCTAGCCTCCGTTACAAATACAGACAATATTAAAGCCACTACAATGACACAGGTTATCAGACAGCTTTCACACACACCCAAGTACTCGGGGCTACACGATCGTGATGTCACGAAAACCCCAAATGAAATAAAAAATTTAAAAACTCAATATGCTTGATATACGTACAGGGTATAAACGTCGTTCCACAACGTTCATTACACTGATATGCATTTCAATTATTTTTTTGCTACACGGAAAAATATTAAGGATCCTTGTTAAGTAAAGTGCCCTGTAACCATATCTGGGTTCAGATTTTCTGTATTTGAAAATAAAATAAAATAAAATAACAACAAAATTGTCATCGTTCATCACTATACAAATACATATCTCTACATCTCTACTTAGTATAAAACAGTCAACGATTTTTGGTTCTTACGGGTAAACTCGAGAACCACTGGATGGATTTTGATGCGTTTTTTTTTTCACCATTCTGTAAAGGATATCTCGAGGATGATTTCTGTAGAAAATAATTTATTTATGATGAAAGGAAGCCAAGCAGTACCGATTTCAGTGGAAAAGTCGCAAAAAACCTGGCGTCCGAGCGCTTTGTAAGCTTACGCTGGGCAAACCGTTAAAAATATCTAAATACTATGAGTGTAAGAATTGTTCAGCATGAGAAGTTCTACAAAAACGTCCGGGAGGAAATATGTCTATCTTCAATACATCGCCCACTATAAGTATTTTTACGTTTTAATTTCTTCCAACCATGTCCATTCAACTACTGAGGCGACAGTTTACGAACCAGCTACGGGCGAGTCTATCATCCCTGTTACAGCCTAGCTAGCGGGCGAACCTATTGCCCCAGATACAGCCAGTAGCAAACCGTTGAGTCGTATTGAGAAGGGTGGTTGTGTTTGGAGTTTCCCTGGAAGTGCAACTCGGGTGTTCTTCATTTCGCCTGTGAAACACAGTCAAGTTAAGATTGGATGGAAGGGGTTTTTGAGTTTCATTCCCCTCGCCATTCCCTGGAAGTGCAACTCTCATTTCACCTGTGAACTTTTCGTTCCGCAAATTTCACAGTCAGTTTAAGATTGGATGGAAGGGGGATTATATTATATTTAATTATACTGATTGGGGTATAATCTCTACTTAGTATAAAAAAGTCCCCGATTCTTGGATGTCACGGGTAATCTCGAGAACCACTGAATGGATTGTGATGCGGTTTTCACCATTCTGTGAAGGATATCTCGAGGAAGGTTTCTGTAGAAAATAATTTATTTATGACCAAAGGAAGTCAACAACTAACGATTTCAGTGAAAGGTCGAAAAAAATGGCGTCCGTGCGCTTTTTAATCTTACGCTGGGCAAACCGTTAAAAATATCTATATAGGCTACTATGAATGTAAGAATTGTTCAGCATGAAAAGTCCTACAAAAAAAGCCCGGGAGAACATATCTCTATCTTCAATACATCGCCTACTATAAGTGTTTTTACGTTTTTCATTTCTTCCAACAATCTCAATTCAGTTAATGAGGCGACAGTTTACGAGCTAGCTAGGGGCGATTCTATCACCCCAGTTACAGCTCAGCTAGCGGACGAGCTTATTGCCCCAGATACAGCCAGCAGCAAACTGTCGAGTCGTGTTGAGTTAAAAACTTAAGAGAAGAGTGGTTGTGTTTGAAGTTTCCCTAGAAGTGCAACTCGCCTTTTCTTCATTTTGCCTGTGAACTTTTCGTTCCGCAAAATTCACAGTCAAGTTAAGATTGGACGGAAGGGGGATTTGTGTTTCATGTACCTCGACATTCTAAAATTACGTCTGACAAGAATTTGTTGCACATGCATCTCCATGATAATATAATAAATATTCCAGTCAGCGATTTTAACCCATCATGCCGAGACGTAAAACGGATATTGGTCGTTGTTCATTGACATTGGAAAAGAAAAGCGCTTATCAGGTAATGCATTCATAACTGTTCCCGGGCGAAGTCCCCGATTTTTGGATGTGACGGATAATCTCGAGAACCACTGGATGGGTTTTGATGCTGTATTGTATTGTTATTGTTTTAAGGGGCAGAACAGCGAGGTCATCTGTCCGTAGGATTTTGATGCGGCTTTCGCCATTCTGTTAAGGATTTCTCGAGGAAGGGGTCTGTAGAAAAAAAAACCATTTATGACCAAAGGGAGCCGAGCAGGAACGATTTCAGTGAATCGAGTCGAAGAGAAACCTGCAGTCCTGCGCTCTTTTAAAGCTTACGCTGGGTAACCGTTAAACATATCGATATACTATGAGTGTAAGAATTGTTCAACATGAAAATTTCTACAAAAAGTCCAGGACAGGATATCTCTTACTTTCGTACTTAGCCCGTTATTAATGTTTTTACGTTTTCATTTCTTCCAACAATCTCTATTCAGTGGCGATTTAAGTTACTAGCTTCGGAGCGATTTTACGAACTAGCGAGCGAGCTTATCACCCCAGCTTCGGCCAGCATCAAACTGTCGAGTGTTGTCGAGTTAGGACTTCAGAGAAGAGTATATTATGCGTTTGGAGTTTCACTGTTCACCTCGGCTTTTCTAAATTGCGTCTGGGACCTGCCGTCCGTGCGACTTTCAAGCTTACGCTGGGTAAACCGTTAAAGATTAATAAGACAATATACCTGATATGACTGCTTAGGTATTGAGGGATGTAGAATCCAAGTGTGTATTAAATTTCCTCTATCGTGGCCCGTTTTATGCAATTTTTAGAAATAAGAACACAACACTTAAAAATTTTAACAAGAATTACTATAACGTCAAATTAGGTATATTATTTTTAAATCGTGTTTTAATACCACAATATAAAATTCGAGTGCATAAATTTAACTGTAAATCCTTGAATTATATTATTACAAATACTTACAGCCATTCAAATGTTCAATTCTCCTTCATTGGTGGCGCAGTTCAACAGGAAGTAATTTTATGACACCACTTACCGTTCTTAGATCCACTACAAATGAACAACGTATTTTCTGAACAC
The DNA here is from genome assembly GCA_946902985.2 of Meconema thalassinum. Classification (NCBI taxonomy): domain Eukaryota; kingdom Metazoa; phylum Arthropoda; class Insecta; order Orthoptera; family Tettigoniidae; genus Meconema; species Meconema thalassinum. The sequence continues at coordinate 1,168,945,235 of OX336389.2, forward strand.
TCTTTACTGCGCTGGGTATCTGACTCAAAATATGAATACACAATTAAGGCTTATACCTACCACTTTCAAGGAATCGAATTCATACAAATGTAGAAATACATTGAGTTTCTTTTTTCAAGCTTCCTTGAAATATTAAGGAAGGAAAAATAATTATAGGGATACTTTGTTCATAATTTTCAATTGCAATTGTTTTACAATATTTTAGTGATTCCATTGTGTGTAAATTTAACGCAATACTAATAGTATAATTGATGTGAAAATCCTCAGGCTGCTTCCAATCGACCGACCGGGTCAGGGAATGGAATTAAATGAAGCCCCTATCTAGCGGCGAGGATATGAACTGTGCCGGCTGCCTTACCCTGTCGTACTCCCCTGGGGCAATGATTAAATGAATGACAGATGAAATGAAATGACAGTGGAGAGTGTTGCTGGAATGCAATTTGTGACAGGGAAAACCGGAGTACCCGGAGGAAAACCTGTCTGCCTCCGCTTTGTCCAGCACAAATCTCACATGGAGTGACCGGGATTTGAGTCACGGACCCAGCGGTGAGAGGCCGGCGTGCTGCCGCCTAAGCCACGCAGTCTCTAGTATAATTGATGTAAAGATATTAATTTCAGTATTTAGAAATTTCGATGAATTTCGAAAAAACTGTTTTTATTTTATTTGGATGTGATGAAACGAAACTACATACGCGCTCTGTGACTACCCATAGGGGAGAACTGAAAAATATAAACAGTTTCTCTGTAGCAAAATGGTTGCATATCAGTGGTCAGCAGATTTTTGATAAGTCGCATGATAAATACAAAGCTCACCTATTAAATTTAGCATCAACACCATTATGACAAAAACAGTGCCGATTTCAAACACCAGGATTTGCTTCAGGAGGGGGATGAGTGAAGTCAAAATAATCTGAACTACAGTAACAAGCTATAAGAGGCGTTTTATTAGGTCTATATTCTTTAGAGGACAGGAGTGTTTCTTTCAAATGTTTTCTCTTGCTTTTTTTCTCTTTTGTTTTAAGATTAGGTTTTGTGTTTGTGTTTTGTTGTGTTTTCTGTTTTGGTGTTTGTTTTTGCTTTTGATTTTATGTTATTGTTTGTTTCCTTTTGTTTTTTATTTTGTTTTTGCATTGTGTTTTTGGTTTGTGCTTTTGTTAATGGTTTCATATTTTTGGTTTTTTAAACTTTGGCTTTTTACTTTTGCTATTAATTTTGCTTTTTTTGCTCTGTAGCTTTTGCTTTTGGTTTAGTTTTTGTCGTTTTTTATTTTGCTTTGTGTTTTTGGTAGTTTTTTATTATGTTTTTGTTTGTTTTTGCTTTATGTGACGGGGAGGAAGCTTGGGCAAACTGAGACTTAATCAACGAAAGCAATACTACTCGTTTTCCTGTTTGATATCGATAGCATTTAACACGTCTTATTTGCAATGTGTAAAAGCTCGAAAATGAACAGTTTGCTTAAGCAAGTGTTAAATTTAGGTAACACTAAAAGTTTTACACGAGTAAACAGAAATATTCTCGAATTAGTAGGCCTAAGTTTAAACGTACATAATCCAATGGTTTGTCATCATTCCAAAGATTGGTTTTATTCAAAATAGAGCTTTCATCAAATTACCGGTAACTTACATATATTTATTACTAGCAGTAGTGCCCGGCTTCGCTTGGTGGATTGATTTGTTTTATGGATGATATTGAATACTACTACAGAACTGGCACATGATACTTAAACGAACAAGGGGCGTGGTGGCGCAGCGGTCAAGCTGTATGCCTCTCACCAAGGCGGACCGGGTTCGATTCCCGGTCAATGCATGTGAGATTTTCGATGTGAAATGCCATGTCCTGTGGTTCGGATTCCACGTAAAACGGAGGTCCCGTGGCTTATGATCGCGAGATTAACGGTCACGTTAAACTACAAACTACTACTACTTAAACGAACAGAAAACAATATTTTAAAAATATATCTTTTTGTGGTGGCGGTGGTGGTGGTAGTGCTGGTGGTGTTTGTGGTGGTGGTGGTGGTTGTAGTGGGGGTGATAAGTAGTACAGTATAATGGACGTAACATTCAGGTCATTTTCCCGTAATGATAATTATGAGTAGGGAAACAGCTATTTACTAACTACAGCACTGACACATGTAATTTACAAACAAATTTACAAAAAAAAAAAAAAAAAATAGAAAGAGGAGTAAGTGAAATAAAAGACACTGCCTAGAGACTATATCTCATTGGCTGTTAGAAATGTAGAGACCAATAATGTCGTCTTTTGTCGCATAGCGCCGTAGGAAAATAATCAGAACTCTTTGGAAAACTTCGGCTGTCCGGAGCTACTGAGGTAGCAATAGTATCATTTATCGCCACAAAGCACTTAACGATAAATTTCGGAATAAATGAAGGTAAATTTGAAAACACCAACGCTTATTACAGCTGATAACCTCAATGTACTGCACCAACACCATTGCACTTATACAAAGGCATAATATTTTCATGATGATAACTGTGTAAAGGATGATGATGATAATTGTTGTTTTAAGGGGCCTAACATCGAGGTTATCGGCCCGGACTAATTAAAGGGGCCTAAGAAATCTTTTTGCACTAATTTATAAGTTTGCAATTTATAAACAGCGCAAGATGCAACTATTTTCGCAATTCTGCACCAGAACACTGGTAGGGGTGACGTGATGCAGCCCGAACTGCCCGTCAACAATAGACTTATTAAAATACTCTTACAGTTTCACTACTACGGAAATGAATGGTTCTAGGGCCTTAATACGTGGTTTTCAAGTTCATTTTGTCTGTTATTCTAAATGTAGGGACTGGGGAGCGTTGTCCAAAATATCAAGTGGACATTGTTACCAGCAGGGTTTCAAAGTGTATGTAAAATTTGGTGCAATAGGAGAAACGGTGTAGATTTGTGATGAAGGGCCTAAATGCAGGGAATGGAGTGGTCTGTCCAAAATTTAAAGTGGACAGTGTCACCCGCAGGGTTCCAAAGGGTATGTACACAAAATGTGGTTCAGATCGGTGAAACGGTATAGATTTGTGCCAAAGGACCTAAATGCAGGGAATGGGGTGGTCTGTCCGAAATTTCAAGCAGACAGTGTTACTCGTCGGGTTCCAAAGGGTAATTATGTAAAATTTGGTGCAGATCTGTGAAACAGCGTATATTTGTGCCAAAGGGCCTAAATACTGAGAATGGAGGGGTCTGTCCAAAATTTCATGCAGGCAGTGTTACTCGCAGGGTTCCAAAGGGTAAGTATACAAATTGCCGTTCAGATCGGTGAAACGGTGTAGATGTGTGCCAAAGGGCCTAAATGCAGGGAATGGAGTGATCTCTGAAATTTCATGTAAACAGTGTTACTCGCAGGGTTCCAAAGGGTAAGTATACAAATTTTGGTTCAGATTGGTGAAAGGGTGTAGATTTGAGACAAAGGGCCTAAATGCTGGGAATGGACTGGTCTGTCATAAATTTCACGTTGACAGTGTTACCATCAGGGTTCCAAAGGGTATGTATACAAATTGTGGGTCAGATAGGTGAAACGGTGTACGTATCACTAACCATAACGCCAGCGCATGTGGATAGAGCTGTTCGGGAGCGCTTGTTCTACCGACTTACTGAACAAAAATCAATCTTTAAGGTTACCTGTGATGTGTAGCCTAATGCTACTCAGCCTAAACTATTCCTCTTGAATCTGGCTATCATATAAAAAGAATTTTTCGAATCGGACTGGTACTTCCAGAGATTAGCGCGTTTAAACACACAAACACACAGACTCTTCAGCTTTATTATATTAGTATAGATTTGTTTGATCGCCTGTAGTTACGCCACTGACCTGTAGCGATATATAGTCTAATAACAACCCAGCTACCGCAGACCGTACATAATCACTAAGTAAATGAAATTTGACCTCAACATTTATGCTTCTATTCTTATGTCGTATTACATTTATTCAATCTTTCGAAATCTCACTTTCCTATTTAATCTCCACTTAGACCTTCTTCAGTAATGACTAATCATCAACATCATACCGACAACAGTGACTACGCTGGCTAAAGCGCAGCGGTAGATCATGGGGCCAAGCTCTTTGCTGACTCGATAGACGCGTGGGTTCGAGCCCCACCGTCGGCCGCCGTTGAAACGGTTTTCCGTGGTTTCCCATTTTCAACACCAGGCAAATGCTGTCAGGCCACGGTCGCTTCCTTCCTCATCCTTGCCCAGTTTCATTCATCTTCATCCATTCCATCTCTCATCTTGACGCGCAGGTCGCCCACGGGCATCATTTAGAAAGACCTGCACTCGGCCTCTCAGGAGGCCACACAAAAAAAATCATTATCATCATCAGCAGCATCACCATCATTAGCCTACATTTTTTCAGTATTTCCTTACTCTAATTTTAAACTTACTTCTAAGTATCTTGCTTACTCATCCCAGCAATACAACAATTTACTGCCAAAACCAAGCTAATCTGTTTTTATATGTATTTTATATTGTGTCGACATTGTATTATTGTTAGATTTAAGTAGTATTTGCATTGTTTATTATGGATCAATTGTATAATCTGGTTAGATGGAAGAGAGGGCCCAATGGCCCTAATCTTGCCAGACAAAATAAATCTATCTATCTATCCATCTATCTATCTATAATGTACCTGCGAAACCATGAAGTTATTATGTGGCAAGTAAGCCGGTGCAGGCAGGCAAGACCACGCGGTCACCAGACATCCCATTGTCTCACCACTGTGGCCCACACGCCCTAGTGCCACGCGCTATAATTTGAAAACTATGACCCGGCTGACATTTATGGAGACATGCCGCTCATCGAGCAGCCTATCAGCTCTGGGGCTGGTTGGTTGGCTTTAGTGCGCAACAAATCAAACGACTTGGATTCCCCTGTGATTAATTTTTGTACGAGAACATAGGTCACTTCTCCTTTGTTGCGATAAGAGATAGTGAACGGTAAGTGGAAGAGAGATAATGCTGTGTTAATTACAAGGTCATTGAGCTTGTGCCATTACTTGTAAAGTGGGCGTAGCCTCAGCGTTACAAATATACAACACAAAATAATAGGAAAAAAAAGAAATAATAAATACAAAAGAGAGGAAAAAGAAGAGAGGGGAAAAAATGCTATGTTTTCAATAGTGTGCGTAGGTGTACGGGTGGCACAAGCCATACTTGAGGTGATCGGTTAGGAGAAAAAAGAAACGAGTGGAAGCACGAAAGAAGGAAGGAACGCACGCACGCGCGCGTCCCTCGCTGCATGGGACCGGACACCCACGGCTGGACCAGCAACAACAAGCAATAAGAGGAACACAACTGGAATCTTCTTGAATGAAAGCCATGTCTCTCTCTCTGTCTCGTTCTCCCTCTAACCCTTCACCTCCTTACAGGTGCGGCTTCCGGCTAAGGTGACGTCACAAGCACACCTCCCCCCACGTCCCACTCATGGTCTTTCTACTTCTTAAAAAAAACTCATTCAGTGCTCTTCTTGCAAGATACTGTGCCCCTCCGTCTTGGTGCCCCCTCTAGCCCATTCATCCCTACTCATGGAAAGCGTGATGGCCAAATTGCTTGCCTCCCTCCGACATTGATTCCCAGTTAATGTAGGCTACATGGGATTCTCGAGGTGAAATGTCACGTCCTGGGTTTCGAATTCCACGAAGAATGGAGATCCCGTGGACCTGTGAACGAGAGATTAACGGTTACGTAAAACTGCAGGCGTCAATTTTTGCACTAAAATTCACAAAATGTAGCCTGAAATGAATCCTGTGGTAACCTTAAGATTACGTAGCCATTTTCATCAAAAAGTTACTTGTTTACTTTAAGGCTTTACGACATGAAGTTAGCCCCGTGTACTTCAGTATGTGTATATTTTTTCTGATAATCCGTGTCACTGCGTTGTCTGTAGTAGTGTGCACATTGGTAATTGAAGTAGGATTTGGGTAGGAATTGGTCGTAGCCTTACGTTAGGTACCATCCCGGCATTTGCCTGGAGTAGAAGTGGGAAACTACGGAAAACCACTTTTAGGTCAGCTGAGATTGGAATCAAACCCGCCTCTTCTCAGTTTCGCCTCACGAGGCTGAGTGTACCCCGTTCCAGCCCTCAAACCAGAATTACATTTCTTGGCAGAGCTGGGATTCGAGCCCGGGTGTCCACGGTGACAGCCGAGAATGCTAGCCACTACGCAACGAGGCCGATTTCAGAAATGTAAACCTTAGGCCTACATCATAATGTCCAGCGTTGTAATGATGTAGGCTAGTATAATGAAGCAATTGGCAGCTGTTATTTTATACAAACAATTGTGGGCGATGTGTTGTTTAAGTTCCAGCGCAATGGAAAGTTCAGTTATTTAATTTGAGCTAATAAATGCTATGAAGCATCTATGTTTTTTAAACATTTAGGTAAGTCTGGTCTGTGCTGACTCTGTAAAAATATGTTTCAGGGCAAGGAACCTTCTGTCCACATTGAATTGAGTTAGGATGAGAGGCGGTATCGAACTGGGACCTCACGGGCGACATCTAAAACTGCTACTCACTACACCATACATTTGTTCCGAGGGTTGGAACGGGCTTCACTCAGCGTCGTGAGTCAAAAATGAAGAGAGGTGAGTTTCATTTCCTCATCAGCCATCCCAGAAGTGGTTTTCAATGGTAGTTTCCAACTTCTACTGCGGGCAATCACCGGGATGGTTCGCAACTTAGAGCCATGGCAGCTTCTTCCCAATCCCAGCCTCAATTATTAGGATGTCTCATAAGTAATGTACTTATTAAGTTTGGTGTTTTAAAAGATAGAATTGGTATTCTTTGGTTCGCCAATGTAATTTACAGGACGCCAAGACTAGAATTGCATATATTGCGAGAATGTATCAGTCGTCAGTTGTTGATACGCAATCACAAATGGAACTCACAAAGTTGGAGGTTTGGGTTCTTCTAAAGCACTATTGGAAACAAGATTACAAAGCTGCTGTCGCGGGTCGAAGATGATGATGATGATGATGATGAAGATGATGATAATTGTTGTTTTAAGGGGCCTAACATCGACGCGGGTCGAAGAATATGTGAAGTGGAAGGAGAAAGTGTCGTTAGTGAGCGTGTGGTAACAACGATGGTTCCAACGTTTGAACACTGGGGAAGAATGCGCTACAGATTTACCGCGTTCTTGAATACCTAAACTATGGGATTTGAGTCAGGGGAAATATCAGTACGAAGCTCAGACCCACCACTCGGGGCCCTTCCAGTCAAAGAAGATCGACCTATCAACAGTATTTAGCTACGAAGCCGGACGAGTGTAAATTCATTGAAAGACACATCACGAAACGTAATGCATGTTAGCCTATACATCCGATATTCCATATAATTTCATCCAACGATGAAACGAGATATCTTAGGATGTAATAACTTAAATTATTGGAATGCGAACATCGTCAGGTAAAAATGCATAACATGTATTATCAAAGTTACAATAAGATATGCCTTACAAATTACCATTTGCATAAAAGTCTTATCTCTGATATACTTATTTATTTTCACAAGCTTAGCCTAATCGTTACCATTCACGTAACTAAATTTCAATAATTTTAATTATTCACACAACACAAACCCTAAAGAATAGTGTTCAGGTCTAAGTCTCAACTACAAGCCTATTGTATGGTACGAAGGGTGTTCAAATGAAAAGGTACGAAACGATACTGTGAGTACAATTTATTCGTTATTCAAAATTAATCACCATAGGCCTGCGCAGAGGTGTCCCATTGCTTCACTGTTCCCAGAAGTCTTGTGGTTGTGACAGGAGCCGATCCTGTCTCCTTTAGTTCAGTGGAGTATCGAATTCCAGCACTGCAATGGAGATGTAAATCATCGTATGAGGATTTGAACTGTGCATTTTTTCAACTTTGTGGCAACTCAGAATCCTACTCTCAGTAATCTTGCAGGTAACTTTTCATGATTTCTCCCCTCAACTCTAAGCGAATCATACAGGCTTCAACTTCGCTCCAAATTGTAGTCCTTCTTGAAACAAAATTTGCAGAGGCACCACAATAACAAGGACTATAGACAGATCCCTTATACACAAGTAGATGGGGCTGAGGACCACGATGCTTGAACACTATAAAAGAAACAACAAGAACAACAATGAAACATTCATTTTAAACATGCATGAAAATAATAATAATAATAATCAGGCGAAATGAAAGTTCAGTCAGTTACTATAAATGTTATAGGACATAAAAGAGTGGATACCAAGGACTTGTAAAATGGAAAATAAACTGGTATCACGATGACATTATTTGTTTTGTATCTCTGTCAGTGAGGACGAATACGACCAATACGAACCTGTTGATACGTTCCAAGGCCACTTAAATACACATTGTCTTATGAAATTGTGTTTGGAGATGTTCTTGTCTCAAGGCATGCTTGGTTGTATAAGATTAACAGCAGAGATAACCTTCCAAGAATGCCGTATCTTTACTTGATATCCCAAGTTATTTTTCAATTTTAAGAGAACGCCCTTAAGTGGCTTCTTCATGTTTAGTCACAATTTCGTGGGATTAAAAGAAGGCGATCCTATTGCGGCCTGAAAGACGCAAAGATTTACCAGATGTATTACTCATATTCGGTTTATTATATTGTTTTCGTTGTTGTCGATACTTCATTTACGGGCATGTAACACTTTGCTCTGCAGTCCAGTGAACTAAGTGTACTAGAGTGTGCATGTGTATTTGAAGCGAGGTTAGGGAAGGAGGTGGCAATGGTCAATACACACACCTCAAGGCATATCACTCGGCCACGGAAGTAGACACTGTCCTATTAAACTTTATGATGATCGCTTGATCTCAGAAGTTCATGCACCATGTTGTTAGAGTCTTCAGTCTTTATACTGGTTTGATACCGGGTGAGTTAGCCGTGGTCGTTACGGCATGACTGCTGGCAGTCGCTCACATCCGGGAGGCGAGGAGGTTCGAATCTCCCCGCCGGCAACCTTGAAGATGGTCTTCTGTGGTTTCCCATCTTCCTTCCCTAACTATAGGCCACAGCCGCTACCTTCCAACTCCTCGTCCTTCCCTTCCAACTGTCCTCCCCAACGGTACTTGTAGCTCACCCACTGGGTGTCCGTCTTGAAGCAGCTACAAAACTGGCGAGCCGAACATGTCCTTGGACACTCCCGGCACTAAAAGCCATACGCTAAAAAAAAAATGGTTTGATACATTTCTCCATTTTTCCTGTCCTGAGCTAATCGTTTCATCTCTACATAGCTACCACACCCTACATCCGAGGCAATCTGTTTAACATATAACTTGCTATTCCTGAGTGTTTTAGTATGTGTCCTACCAACCTATCTTTTCTCTTCGTTAGCAGGCTACATACTGTAGAACGAAATAATTTTAATTCAATGTACAGTTCCACAATCATAAATGATTGCATCATTTGAGAAGAGTTCCATTTCCGCTACTTTTACAAGCAAATAATTAATTAAAATATATCAATTGTCATAAAGCCGCGGCTTGCAGTTTTAGAGCGTGTCTCAATGTGCTCGGCTAAGCTAGTAAGTGAGGCAAAATAATTACGCTAGACTGAGAATTGGAGTGAGTTGCAGACTAATGCCATACACTGTACTGTATATCGTTACCACAGGTTGCAATTACGACATTTATTGCTTGCTGTTTCTCTGTCGTTGAAGATTTGCGTTAATCATTTTAAATGTAATATTCTCTTTATCTGTGTGTTGCGTGCACCCTTGGTACACGTTTGATGCAGCTCTCCGTTCCTGAGCTGTTAAACATCCTTAGAGAGGTGCATATTGTGCCCGTTAGTCTGGAATATCATGGGACTGGGGATCGAGAATAACTCGCATGAGACCCCTTTCCAACAAGACATACACTGAGAGGATCGGATGTGTCCTTAGACTAGGTCGGCACGAGAATGTTACCTCAGATTGTATCGGGTAGGGAGAGGAGTGGTTATTAAAGCAGCCCAAAAGCACATCCGCAAGAAAAGCAAATCTAAAATAAATAGGTAAAAATTCTCTGAATTTATTTCAAGAAATAAACAGATACCTAACCTACTTCCTAATGGAGTTACACGGCATTTCCGTTATAAAATAATCTAATCTGATTCTACTGTGAAAACTGACACCCTAGCTAAATCCTAGACATCCCCTCTTGAAGTCCTCTCCACAAAATAAATGAACAAACAAGCTAAGATTGTGACACATAATTTCATCCCTATTTAAAAGTAAGTAATTATCACACCTAAATTTTCTGCGAAAGCAATCGTCGTCCACAAAAAATAGTATCATTACACTTAATAAATAGCAGCAATAATAATACCTAAATTACGATGGTGTCACATCCAAGAGTTATTTTTACGTTCAACAGTTAGCTAGTCCTGTCTGAAAATATTACGTTAAATTAGACGATAAACGTTTACAAAAAAAAATCTAAAGAAAGCACAGTTCTATCAGATAATAACAAATGCAACACAGATGAACATATAAGCACTCCTAAGTTTGCACAATTATGCCCTACTTACGCATGATATTCACCCTTTGTGTTTAGCAGTCATCTAAGAATGGAGAAAAATAATTAGGTCGGCAACAGCATAAAATAGAATTCATGGCTCACGTTGCATAGTAAAATTGTGCACGACCGAGATCTACAAGACATTCACGTCGTGTCAATTGTCGTCTCACAATGGGAATAAATCTGTCCTAGGAAAGGCTAAGAATAGTCGAAGACACACATTTAGCATCCTAATGGCCTTTAAGAATTTAAGATTATCATCCAGCTTTTTATTTATGACATTTCGATTATTAGAGATTTAGACCTAATTAAACAAACACTATTTCCATTGATTATTAGGTTCAGATTTAAACTCCAATATTATCCCTGATATTATTTTAGTTGACATTATTATTAATTGTATCGAAGAACCGTAGTGTGAAAAATCCATAAATACATCAATCATCTCACACATGTGTAGCCTCTGCTCAAATAAAAAGTCATCACGCTAAACGGCGAAAAATAACTGCTAAAGCCTTCATAAATCTTCATCACCGCATTTACCATGACCAACGTAGTACCATCCCATCGTTGCCTTAAACTGCGTAATAATTAAGCAACCTCAGTCTGCTTCATAATGTGTCACCAGCAGACAATACAATAACGCTACCCTATTTGTAAAGCCCTGCGCGGATGTGGTTATCCGCGGATAAACCCGCGGATATCCGCAACATTTTTCGCCATGCGGATGTAGTTTGCATGGCGATGCGGATAGCAGATAAGCTGCGGATAATGTTTGGAGTAAATTTGCGGATAGTTTTTAGAATACAACCCGAACTTGTTGAATATCATGGGGAAAGTTGGGTAACTGTGCGCACCTATGTTTTTCGAGTTGGTAGTACAACTAGCAACTCAGTTCCCTGCTACCCTTAAGCTGTCATCGTACCTATCAGATAGGGACAGTCAGCATGATGCCAGTTGCCATGTGATAACCTGAGGCTTGGATGAAGAAACTTCACACGTTGCATGTTATTTTCTGTAGCCAGCAAATAAGAAGGTAAGCCTACAGTTGTGGTTCAATTATTTAAAATTAAATGTTGTTTTAAATGCCGTTTTTACAGTGTTGATGCATGTATTTAATTTTCAATATAATAGAGTAGTTTACCGGGATTCATTGAGTTACGTTTTAAAAGCAAAGTGGGGTAATGGTGCGCAGAACATAATGATACAAGTAAATACAACGCGAAATTAATGGCAAAATATTTCGTGTTTGTTCTCTAGATGCCAAGAAATTATACGCGGAAAACGGAGAAAAACTCCTACCCAGCAGAAAATATGCAGAAAGCCCTATGTGCAATTGGGGATGATGGGAGGAAAATGAGGGAAGTAGGGAGACGTTTCAACATTTCCGAGTCAACCGTACGAAAGCAGTTGCTGAAAAATAGGCTTGTTCTACCTCGTCTAGGCCGTAAACCTGTTTTTACCAACGAAATGGAGTCACAATTATCCGAATACGTTTTTAAATTGGCAAAATTATTTTACGGCTTAACGCCTACCAAGCTTGTCAGACGGTTTGCGTTCAAGTTTGCAGAGGAGAATAAGATTCCCCATAATTTCAATAAAGTTAAAGATCTAGCAGGCAAATATTGGTTGTGTGGGTTCTTGAAGAGAAATCCTACATTAACGTTGAGACAACCTGAAAAAATAAGCCTAAATTGGATTGCCTTCTTTAATGCTGACGAAACGAAGATATTTTATTCTAATATCCAAAACTGCAGAATTTGACTATCATTGCATTGTTATGCTATTGTAAAAGCATTGGAATATTCTAATGTTAATGCACACTGCAAGTTTCAGCCAATTCACATTGTATTATTATGGCTTTCCAACATTCATCCCATGCTCAAAATTCCCCAACCCATGCACATGATTACCCTGCAGGGTGGGTAATGGTGCGCAAGTGCATATTTGCGAGATTTTGAATTATAGTCCACCAAATGTATTTTTGAATTGAATTTGTTTCTGCACATCGAATATAGGATTACTAAGGTTCCCTTATTCATAACTGAAGCTGTGTTATCTATTATGAGAACATCACAAGACCGATTCTTGCTTAAATGCGCACAATTTCCCCACTATCCCTTACTAGTGCCCGGATGTTCATGACTTTTTTCGTTATGTTTTTTCATGACAAATGTAAGATGATGATTTACGCTAATTCCATTCAAATTATGTCATTAAGGATAATCAACACTCCGAACTGAAAAGGGTTGCAATACTGGCTGTGTAACATTCATTTTAAACATAGCACATGACATACATAGCCTAGGGGAACCACTTTCTGCTTAAATGTCTAAAAGATAAAGTATAATGTAAAGCGACACATTGAAAATATTATTGTAATGCCAGTAGATTCGGATAACAAACATGTGTATAACAGTCGTGCGGATGTGGGGTGGATGCGGATAACAGTCGTGCGGATGCGGGGCGGATGCGGATAACGTTTTGTTTATCCGCGCAGGGCTCTACCTATTTGATACAAATGGTCAACCTATCTGGGATATTCAATCTCATTGTAATCATCTAGAATAAATTCAAGAACTTCATCTCTCTCAAAATATAACAATCTCCCAGTATAAATAACTCTGAATGCATCATTCTCATGTTTAAATAGCTCCAAGCTATGACCGCCTGTCGGCTATGACTTCGACCTGAACCCCTAAAATAACAAAGCCTTTCTAAATATTCTGTCACCACTCGTCTGCAAAGTCGCTCCTCCAATACACATTTCCTTTCCATCAATAAACAGCTGTGTGCGTATAAAAGACTAGTTTAAACAAGCCGTAGTAATCATGTGACCAGTCTCACAGCCTTCTGTATCATAAAAAATCGTGTCACCAGCTTTCCGTTCATCTTATACAATATGTATCATAGGCTAGCTTCAACCTCTGAAATTAAATATATGTGCCTGTCTCGGCCAAATCAGTACCTTCTCCTCACAGCATTAACAAAGCCGTGCCTCGTGATATGTCAAAGCACTTCAAAATGAATGAAAGAATCGCGCTTGAACAAAACGCTTATAAAAGATACGAATAAAAATTCATAAAAGTAAAAATAAGTATTGCTTGCCTAAACAATGCTTCTAAGTATGACCCCCCAACACTTGATCTGAGTATATCTCACGTCACAAGCAAGTACTACAAAGATTCAATGCATGTTAAGTCGTCATTATTCAGGTGCGAAGCTCAGTTTGTGCCATCGCCTTGCCCCTCCTGTGCATTTTAGTACCTGTTTGATCCATCTCCATGGGACTCAATTCAGCTCTATAAATCTATTAGGAAGCTTTATCCCATCGTGACCTTCTCCAACGTTGGTAGAATTTCCATTACAACCATGTGGCGTGCTCGTTCAGATTCAATTCCTATCATTTTCGATGCACTGACTTTATTTTAATAGACGTAAAAATTCAAACACTGATTCTCCACGTGTGCATTTGTTTCAAATAAAGGTCATACACTATCTGGCTTCCACAGCATTTAATGTAGTCGCTTGTGCAACCTTCAAACACTGCCGTAGTATGAAACTATGTGCTGAGTATAGATCGAGAATATCTCGTCAATCTAGTGTATAAAAACTACACAAATAATGTCTGCATAGGTTATTCAGTTCGTGGATTATTATTCTTCCCTTTAAAATCACAGATTACAGTCAGATACAGTTTTTACAAGACGCCCATGCGTCCTCGTGGAACAGTCTCTAGATCGACGTTTTCCGAAAATACCAACAATCGGTAAATCTTCAATATAACAGTGATACTCACTTGAAACACGTCCACGACGTTTCTGTTACACTAAATACTCACAATAAATGTGATATATTCCACTGATTCACTTTGAATTCACAACCACATTTTTAAACAGCAGAGCGGCACATAGGCCTACATACGAAGCAATACCTCCTAAACGAGTGTATCATCATATTCGTCGTCTCCGTTCAAGCGGGGTTCGACTTTGGAGGCAAGTAAACTGTAGTAAATAATCATTTCGACTCTCTGCGATGTAATTCCATTGCCAAAATGTTTCCAAACATATTTCTCGAAGTTTCCTAGGACCTAATTTCATCCAAATAGTCACATAAACTGTAAATACATAATTTTAATCGAATAATTCAATGGCCTTCTAGATACGTTATATCCTGTACTCCAAATCCATTGAAAATTGTACCATGACGAAAAGTGCACTTTCTACCGATCATGATCGAGTATGACATCGACATGAGCAAATCGGGCTCAATATACTGAATTCGGGAAGAACATAACGACTGTAGTTTCCCGTTGCTTTCAGAAAGTCTGAATAAATTTGTAGGAGGAAATTAATGAAACTATTCTCATTCTCTGGTCGGGAAAAGACGAAAACTTTCCATGTCACTTTCGCGGGATGCGATGAGGACAAGCGTGAGTTCATCTCCACTTAGTACAAAACAAAGTCCCCGATTCTTGGATGTTACGGGTAAACTCGAGAACCACTGGATGGATTTTGATGCGCTTTTCACTATCCTGCAAAGGATATCCCGAGGATGATATCTGTAGATTATAATTTACTTATGATCAAAGGAAGCCGAGCAGTAACGATTTCAGTGGAAGAGTCAAAAGAAAAACCTGGCGTCCGAGCGCTTACGCTTACGCTGGGCTAACCGTTAAACATATCTAAATACTATGGGAGTAAGAATTGTTCAGCATGAAAAGTTCTACAAAAAAGTCCACGAAAGCATATTTCTATCTTTAATACATCGCCCACTCTAAGTGTTTTTACGTTTTAATTTCTTCCAACCGTGTCCATTCAACTACTAAAGCGACAGTTTACGAGCTAGCTAAGGGCGAGTCTATCATCCCTGTTACAGCCTAGCTAGCGGGCGAACCTATTGCCCCAGATACAGCCAGCAGCAAACCGTTGAGTCGTGTTGAGTTGAGACTTCTAAGAAGGTTTTTTTTGAGTTTCCCTGGAAGTGCAACTCGGGTTTTCTTCATTTCGCCTGTGAAACACAGTCAAGTTAAGATTGGACGGAAGGGGGATTTGATTTTCATTCACCTCGCCATTCCCTGGAAGTGCAACTCTCATTTCGCCTGTGAACTTTTCGTTCCGCAAAATTCGGAGTCAATTTAAGATTGGACGGAAGGGGGATTATATTGTATTAAATTATACTGATTGGCGTATAATCTCTACTTAGTATAAAACAAAGTCCCCGATTCTTGGATGTCACGGGTAATCTCGAGAACCACTGAATGGATTTTGATGCGGTTTTCAGTATTCTGTAAAGGATATCTCGAGGAAGGTTTCTGGAGAAACTCATTTATTTATGACCAAAGAAAGTCAAGCACTAAAGATTTGAGTGAAAAGGTCGAAAAGAAAAATAACGTCCGTGCGCTTTTTAAGCTAACGCTGGACAAAGCGTTAAAAAAATACTATGAGTGTATGAATTGTTCAGCATGAAAAGTTTTACAAAAAAGCCCGGGAGAGCATATCTCTATTTTCAATACATCGCCAACTATAAGTGTTTTTACGTTTTCATTTCTTCCAACAATCTCCATTCAGTTACTGAGGCGACCGTTTACGAGCTAGCTAGGGGCGAGTCTATCACCCCAGTTGCAGCGTAGCTAGTGGACGAGCTTATTGCCCCAGATACAGCCAGCAGCAAACTGTCGAGTCGTGTTGAGTTAAAAACCTTAGAGAAGAGTGGTTTTATCTGAAGTTTCTGTGGAAGTGAAACTCGGCTTTTCTTCATTTCGCCTGTGAACTTTTCGTTCTGCATTATTCACAGTCGAGTTAAGATTGGACGGAAGGGGAATTTGTGTTTCATGCACCTCGCCATTCTTAAATTACGTCCGACAAGAACTTGTTGCACATGCATCTCCATGATAATATAATTAATAGTCCAGTCAGTGACTTTAACCCATCTTGCCGAGACGTAAAACGGATATTGGTCGTTGTTCATTGGCATTGAAAAAAAAAACGCTTATCACGTAATGCGTTCATAACTGTTCCCGGGCGAAGCCGGGTTGGGTTGCTAGTTTGAAAATAAACAATTCCTGTGCACAAAGTGCCGTGGACATCATTATGGGCAGAAGAAATTGTCCCGTCCTCAACCCGAAGTAAAACTAACACAGAATTGCATGCATATCTAGCCCACATTAATTTAATTCATGTCGGTAATTTGTAAGAGATGGGTTGAGCAACTCTTTCATTATTTTCTTTATTTAAGGTTAAATAAGTGCCGAGTGAAACAGTTCTTAGGGATACAATCAGAGGAAGGATGGTCAGGAAAGTTTACTTTCCGATAAAAATCGTAACGTTCAATGGGAGCAACGTTTGAACCTTGTAGTTTTACGTGAACGTCAATATCACGATCATTAACCACAGGATCTCCTTTCTAATTGGAATCCAAACTACAGGACATGATATTTCAGTTTGAAAATCCCACTTGCATTAACTAGGAACCGAACCCATTCCACCTTCGTGGGAGGCAATCCGACTTATCACTGCGCTACCACGCCTCAAATTACAGTTCCGTATAATTCTTTTGCAGTGTGCAAATCAGGGACAGGGTATTGTTGTTGTAGCTTTGTATTTCATAGTTTGGGTACACAACTTCTACTTATATAAAAAAAGTTACGAGACTTACAGTAGTCGCATATCATGTGTAACATCTGACATAGAAGAAACCTCACGTGAAATTGTTGATACACCGGTATTTTATACTATTATTGGCAAACATATTAATCTATTGTAAAAGGGAGTGTTTTCCAGATATTGTTGTTTATAATATGGAACTCATTTTATTAGATGATTTGTAGCTACCATCAGCACTAGCCTAAATAAAGAATACGATATGGATCAACTAGATTAATAGACGCGACATCGCTCATAACCTTAAATTCCTTATAAACAGGACCTCTTGATTCACAAACCAACACGTAATTTCATATGGATTCTGTTAAAATGAGTCATATTGATATGATAAATATCGTTTAAAACTGGTAGCAAAAATATCTACCCCGTCCGGGATTCGAACCCGAGATCTCTAGATTCACAGTCATAGGCGCTAACCCCACGGCTATTTCGACTACGCAAATATTGTGCACAAGATGGTGGCTTATTTCCACGTTCCAATAATACTGCATTACGGAATTAAGTTTCATTTATATTTTGCTTGTTTCGATAATGTTCCTGCGTGAAATTGAGTTTAAAATGCCTTATGAATAGGCCCTCCTGTGAGTAAAGAGAATGTATTCAGCAATAATTCAGGAAGGCTTGCCCAATTCTCTTATAACCACAACGATGATATTATATTGATGACTGCATTACCGTTATGTGGGTTAATATTTGAATAGCCATTGTGCAGAAACATAATACCGGCAATGCCGACTACTTACAATGTTAGATATTAAGGCATTTTACCATTTAAATACTGATACGAAGACTTCGAACATGTACCATGTGCTTTGTTTCAATCACTTGACACCAGAGTTTGCATGAGCGTTTACCGTTCAGTATGTCATATACATTCCACATGGCCGAGAGTACGTCATGGTATCCATTTCCGACACCGCGCGCTCATTGTTTCTCTTACCACTGCCAGCTGAATCTTACCACTGCCAGCTGGATCGATCGATCGAGTTGGCAGTGCGTCTTACACTTCCGTTCGATCGAACGGAAGTGTGCCAGCTGGTGCCACCTCGATCGTTCCAATCCACTTCCGTCCCATTTTTCAAAATCACTCCCACAAAAATATCCAGCAACCGAGTGGAAAGATGTTGCACATCAAAAAGACACCCGGTAAGAGAAGAAGAGGTCTACGCACATAAAGTAACTTAGAACAACTTGTAAAGGTATGCACGCCCACGCATGGTCAGGTGTCGCCTGTCTCAGTCATCGCACGCTCATCAATCTCAAACCGGTACAGGATATACATACGCTAATTGCTTATCTTATTAAAGTTTCATGTACTTATCTGTATGGACATTTCTTCGTGTGTTTCCTCGCTTAAAGCATGATGTCTAATTTTTTTTCTTGTTCCGGGCTTCAGTTCATCGATGACCTACCTCCATCCCCTGCGAAAATGTGTGACAATAATGCATTGTTGAAGGTCTCAGAATGAAAAACAGATTGCCTATCGATTATTATCAATTATCAATTTAAACCAGGAAGGAAGCTTGTAGTTTTACGGGACCGTTAATTTCGCGATCATGAGCCACGGGACCTACATTGTTACGTTGAAATCGAACCACAGGACGTGATATTTCACTTAGAAAGTCTCACATGCATTAGTCGGAAGTCAAACCCGGTCCACCTTGGTGAGAGACAAGAAGCTTGACCACTGCACCATCACGCCCCAACCATTGATTAAAGAGCAAATCACCTATATTCTTTTTTGAAATTCAATTCTCGGTTATCATATTTTAACATTGCTATCCAGTTGAAATCTTTAAGAGATTGTGGTTTTCTTTTGCATCATACGGTGCACCCAAGTCCATACTGGTGGAGAGGTGAGACAAGACGATCTGTGCCACATAACTAGAGCTGGTAAGAATTGAATTTCGATTAATCGATTATTTTGATATTAATCGGACACTGTTAATCGATTAATCGATTAATATTGCAATCGATTAATTGAATAAGAGATTAATCGATTGACCGAAAATTCGATTAATTGATTAGTAGACACGAGATAAGAAAAATGTTTTGAAGATGGTTTAAATGAGGAGGTCACCGCTTATGTTGTGTTACGGTTATTTTCGGAATGATGCATAGAGATCTATAAAAGTTACATTTTGCGTAAAGATACGAGTCCTTCCTAGTTAATGTTAACAATAACCAAATAAGAGTCAGTGACAGTGTAAATACAAACATCAATCAAATTGGGCAGGGTTTCAGAAAAAGAAAAAGAAGAGTCTTCAACAAAGATTTTCAATCTTGTTCAATTTTTGTCGGGAACATTTTTGTTTTATTCGGTTTTAGCTTATCTAGCAACCTATCAGTTGTAACTCTTCAGTCGGTCAACTTGAATTTGCCCAATGACTGGGCGGAGTCCAATGTATATAACATATGAATAATAATATGAATAATAATGGAAATATTACATGTGTTATTTATGGTCACTATTACAATCACTATCACTATTACGTCGCCACACTCGAATGCTCCGAGTGGATGATAGATTTCATGAGCCCTTCATCCAGGAAAGCCACCAACAGCAAAGAGGTTCAGTCATGTTTTTGGGCGGAATCATGTTTGGTCGACGTTCGCCTCTAATTCCTATACACGGTAACATGACTGGTCTGGAGTATAGAGACAACATCCTTGAACCTGTCGTTACAGGATTTGCTGCCACAATGGGCGAGGGCTTTACATTAGTGGATGTTAATGGTCGTGCCCATCGAGCCAGGGGTGTCAATCAGTTCCTTCAGATGAATGTCGTAAAAATGGAGTGGTCTGCCTATTCTGCGGACATGAACTGTTTTGAGCATGCATGGAAAGAGCTCTAGAGGGCAATTTGGCACCTTCCCAATCCTCTATCGAACAAACAGCAACGGACTGATGCTGCTGTCCAAGAGTGGGATAATATGCCCCAAACCACGTTGGATTCGTTGCAGCTCAGTGTGCCTCGTCGTCTGCAAGCATGCCTTTGTGCTCGTGGTGGCCATACACGGTATTGATATGCCCCAACATGAAAAGGACGTTAGTGTGCTCAGTCCCACATTACCACTTTTGATATTCGCTGTGTGTTTCTGTCTCTTTTGCAGAGCATATTTTGTGTTGTTTTTCTTTGTATGTACCCTATATTGTGCATAATATGATAACATGTAGAGATTTGTAGCCATTATTTTTCAGTGTTGCCTATACAATATTGTAATTTGTAGCTCTACAGTCGGTCAACGCGTTTGTGCCCAATGAATGGGCGGGGTACAATATATAAATATGTAAACACTCTCCTGGAAAATATTACATGTAATAATTAGATTATCACACTTAAAATGCCCCATTAATTGTGTTAATCTAATTAATACATGTAATCTTTTCCAGGAGTGTGTCTACATCCTTTACACTTAGGCTATTATAGTGCGGGACAAACCATGGGAAGCCTGAAGGTCAACCGGCTCTCCGCTCCGCTCTCCACCCCGCGCCCAGCGGTGTTGCCATGCTATTGCTTCGTACCTTCAGTCGTGTGCTGGATGCGAGAACGTACAGGACAACAGCGCACAGACTACGCGTGTCCTTCAGGCTTCCAATGGTTTGTCCCGCACTATAATCTGTGTCTACAATTATGGGATATGTTATTTAAAATATATACACCTATATAGTTGCAGTAGTAATTAATCTAGCACAACTATTCAAGATATGTGATTTTCTTGTTGAGATATTGATAGTGGTGATTGACATTCAAGTTTAGTAGTGGAGTAGTGGCGCTTCCAACTCACTCCAGAACCCTCCTCGACCCACTACTAAGCCTCAGCCATGTTAAATATCTCTTGAACGCATGGTCCGATTTTGGCCTGCGACATATCGTTGGACTCGGGTTGACGTCCTCTTTCCTATGGACCATGTATTATATTTTTCAAAAAATGTTTGAAATTTTTCGTTTTCGAAATTAGGCGATAGTTTGAAAACCAAACATGATAGAACGCTGTGCCATGGCCCAAACGAATGGTCTTTATGACCTTTATTTTTTGTAATAAAACTTTTTTTATTTTTTATGTTTTTTGAAATAACTCGAATTTTGAAAATCCCATATTTTAGAAACTAGGAATTATACAAAAAGGTTTGTTTAATGTAAATCAATGATCCCTACCCCCTCTACCCCCAAAATAAATTTCAAGTCTCTAGAATGAAAACCTGTAGTAGTGGGATGAGGGGAAAGCTGCTTCCAAAAGCAAGTGGTGAGCCCCTGCGACCTTGGAATGGAAGGAGTCATGCTAGGAGGGCGTGCTTGGATTGTTTTTTTTTCGTCTCGTTGTGCTCTTTACGGGAATGTCGGTGCCGAAAAGGTGAAATGTTGAGAACATGTTTTTTGGGGGCAAAACCGTGATTTTAGACTTTTTGTTATATCTGGCGAACCAATCATGCTAGAGGCGTGTACGACGGGTCCAAGGACTCGGGGTGACGTCCTCTTTGCTATGGACCACTCGTTGTAATTTAAAAAAAATTGGGAAACTCGATTTTGGGGTAAACACGTGTTTTTTGTGATTTTTGCTGATATCTCACGAACTAATAACGCTAGAGACGTGTACGAGGTGTCCTAGGACTCGGGCTAACGCCCCCTTTCAAATGTGGTAGATATTTTTTTCCAAAATATAATTCACAAAGGGCATAACGCCATACATGTTGAAAAAACTTTTTCTTTTCCTTTACCTGTTTATAATGTCCATGAAGCGTGGTGGTTGAGAGAGACGATACTGCTGGGTGTGTGTGTCAACGAACCTGTCGCTAACCACAAGGACCATGCTTAATAGATCAATCGCTATTTCGACGGGTCGGTTTATGACAGAGCGAGGATGCGTTTTTTTCACACATTTTACCTTTGACGTGTAAACGGTGATGAGAACTTGGTTCTATGTTGATCGAAGCGAGTAGAGAAAACAAACTTGCAGACGAGCAGGAGGTGAATGTCATTTGAGCTTATTGGAAGGCGTTGATCTGACTTGACAACAGGTGCAATGGAAAAATGACAAAGACGCTTGAAGGTGAATTAATCTGACCATTGTGGTGGCAGGGAAGAGCGAAAGGCATGTGAACATGTGTGAAACCACATGTAGGCTAAACAAGTTACATCCTGTCTTGCTTCGTACGTGACAAAATGCAGGTCCATGTGAAATTTGATCTGCCACAGGTGTTCGCTTGGGACGTTAGCTGTCCACGTGCGCGATAACTGTTAACAAGTTTCATCCTGTTTTGCTTTGTACGTGACAAAATGCAAGTTGACGTGAAATTTGATCTGCCACAGGTGTTCACTTTGGACGTTAGCTGTCCACGTGCCTGATAACAGAATGTTCAAAGCGTGGGGAAAAAAAGATTATACATGCAACGGAACATATATAAAGACATGTCGTTATCATTTCACTCTCACTTAGGTGACTACCTTTGAACACACTGCGTTGCATGAAACCCCTGGTCTTGTTTTTCAGTTTTGGTGTTGGTGGAAAAATACTTAACCTTGTTGTGGGGTAGGTATATATTTATTCATTTATATATTTATTGATTTTTATATAAATACATGCAATTATTTATTGATTAGGTAATTAATGATTTTATTTATTTATTTGTTTGCAGATAACGTGTATAGCCTACCTGTCGTGTGTCTGTGGGAAATATATTAAAGAAAGAGAAATACAGTCAGCTAGAAAAGGAAACCATTTCCACACTAGCCCACGAGACGGGAATAAAGCAAAGCATTACACGTCAATGAGAGATTTGTTTTTTTATATATAACCTGTTTGATTTTGTTTTGTTTATGAAATGCATAAACTATATTGAATGGATATACTTATGGTGGTTTATTTTAATTCTTTTTAGATATTTGGAAAAAAAAATGTTCACCGCTATTGCAAATACAGTTGAAAACCAAGTGGCTTTAGAGTGGAACCATTGTCAAGCAGTCTACAGCTGAAAACTCAGGTTAGAGTGTTCTTTCAAAATAATGTATTTTACTGCTGCGGATACGTTAACTTGGGAACCCCAAAACAGTTGTTTCAAATCGCGTGTGTGCTCTGGTCGTGTGGTCAATGTTAGAAAAAGTTTGATTCCCAAAGAATTTTTACAATCTTGTTTTGAAATTTTTAAAATTGAAATTTGTACAGCGCAAAGGTTGCATACGGCTTTAAAGGTGAATACAGAACTGGTGTGCGATTTCATATATAAAAAGAAGGACGTAGAGCATAAAGAGACATTTTATATTTGCAGTAAAATGCAAGAGCTATTCATAGCCCATAATTTGGAACAGTGGTATGAAACCCACGTGGTGAATGCCTTGCTATCAAAATTTGATAAACTACAACAAGGACCGAGTGGTCTAGCCTTAGACAAAATTCATCATTTACAAATCAACATTTGTCAATTCAACCCGTTGAATGCTGGGTCTAGCTATATTAAAAAACCACCAACAATAGCTTCGAAAAATGCTGTGGTCAATATAAAGAATCCTGACAATGATTGCTTTCTGTGGTCTGTGGCTGCGTATTTGCAGCCAGCACAACATAATGGTTGTCGACCAGGAATGTACAAGGCCAAGTTTGTCGAATTGAAACATACTTTAAATTTAACTCGAGTATCGTTCCCTATGGACTTAACCGAGATCCATAGGTTTGAACAAGATAACCAGGACTTTTCGTTCATGGTCTATGGCCTTGATGGTGATGAGATTGTGGGTCCTCTTTATGCCACAAAAGAACCGAAACGACATCACATTCATCTTTTATATTTATCTGTAGGAGAGGTGAATCACTATTGACTGATTAAAAGCCTAAGTAGATTGCTAAGCAGACAAGTGTCTAAGCACACTGGTGTAAAACATATTTGTGATCGATGCTTGCAATATTTTAAAACCCCTACGCTTTTGGAACGTCATAGGGTAGATTGCGTTTCTCAGGAAGCGGTGAGATTGATATTGCCACAAGGGGACAAGGCTGTGTTAAAGTTTAAGGACATTCATAAGCGTGACACTGTTCCCTATGTGGTATATGCAGATTTCGAAGCTCTCACTACACCCATGGCGGGATGTGAACCAGATCCCACCGTTAGCTCAACCACACCCATTCAAAAACATGAACCGTTTGCCATAGGATTTAATGTGGTGTGTGCCTATGACCCCACACAATCCGTTTACAAATACCGCGAGGGGCCAGATTGTGCCAGATGGTTCTTGGATGAACTTGTCAAGTTGGCTCATGATGTACAGGAATTACTGGACCACCCAGTACCCATGAGCCTATCTCCAGAACAGCAGCAGCAGTATGAGCATGCCACGACATGCCATATTTGCAAAAAGCCTATTTTAAGTGGAGAGGAAAAAGTCAAAGACCACTCTCACTTTACAGGGGAGTTTCGTGGAGCTGCGCACAGCAAATGCAATTTAAACTTTCCAGCTCCTCGTTTCATCAGTGCCTTTTTCCACAATCTGGCGAATTATGACATTCAGTTTTTGATTCGAGAATTGGGTCATGTCAACAAGGGATCGTTTACCATTATTCCCCAAAACCATGAGCGTTTTACAGCCCTGACATGGTGGTTGGGAGACTTTAGCATTCGATTTTTGGATTCCTTTAAGTTTATGGCATCCTCGCTAGACAGCCTTGTGAATGGCTTGAATGAGGAGGAATTAAAAAATACTAGAATGCATTTTAATGATCCTGAGCAATTTCAATTGTGCACTCGGAAAGGTATATTCCCGTATGATTTCTGCAACAGCTGGGACGTGTTAAAGCAAAGAAAACTCCCACCACAAGAGAAATTTTACTCGAAACTAACACGCAGTACCGTTTCCGATGAAGACTATGCACATGCATGTCAAGTTTGGCGAGTGTTTGGCGTGAACCCGCTAAGTGAATATGCTTTGCATTACCTAAAACTGGATGTATTGCTGCTCACTGATGTGTTTGAAAAATTCCGTAACTTGTGTCAACACATTTACGGTCTTGACCCGGCTCACTATTATACGAGTCCTGGGCTCTCGTTCGATGCCGCTTTGAAATACACTCAAGTGGAATTGGATTTACTCACTGATGTAGACATGGTTCTATTTTTTGAAAAGGACATTCGTGGCGCCTTTGTGTCGCTTAACCAGCGCCATGCCGAAGCGAACAATGTCTACATGCCTGATTATTCACTGGACAAACCAGAATCGTACTTAATGTACTATGACGTGAATAATTTGTACGGTTACACCATGAGTCAGCCTTTGCCCTACGGGAAGTTTGCTTGGCTGACAGACAAACAAGTGTCAGAATTTGATGTGAACATGGCTAGCCAAGAAACAGGCCGTGGATATGTGCTAGAAGTGGATATTGAATATCCCTCATTCTTGTATGATGAACATGCCGATTTTCCATTCTGCCTTGAGCAAATGGTTCCCCCTGACAGTAAAGTGAAAATTGAAAAACTCATGGGCACACTTTACAACAAAAATCGGTATGTGCTACATATCCAAATGTTGGTGCAATGCCTCGCCCAAGGCTTGGTGTTGAAGAAAATCCACAGGGGTATTTCTTTTGCTCAAAAAGCATGGCTTGAGCCATACATGCAACTCAACACAGAGCACCGACAAATGGCAACACAGCAGTTTGAATTTTTTTTAAATTAATGAACAACTGCATATATGGCAAGTCTATGGGGAATGCTCGCAAATACCGTGACATTAAATTGGTCAATGTCTGGGAGGGGCGGTGGGGTGCCCGGCGGTACATTGCCAAGCCAAATTTCAAATCGATCAAAATTATCGATGAGGATTTGGCTACTATTGAAATGAGTAAGACCAGCGTGACCATGGATAAACCCATTTACTTGGGTCAAGTCATTTTAGACTTTTCTAAAACGGTTATGTATCGATTCCACTATGAGTTTGCCAAACGCCATTTTGAGGACGTCTCTCTTTTGTATATGGATACGGACTCATTCATTTACCACATTTGCCACTGCAACCCCTATGACGTCATGAGGCAACATAGTGACTGGTTCGACACCTCTTGCTATAGCGTTGACAACGTGTTTCAGCTGCCCATAAAAAACAAGAAAGAAATGGGCATTTTAAAAGATGAATGCGGTGATTCCATTATGACGGAATTCGTAGGTTTGGCCTCAAAAATGTATGCTTTCCCCACACTCGACTGTAAGGAATCCAAAATAGCAAAAGGTGTAGGTAGAGCAGTGGTAAAATCGCTATGTGTTGATGACTATCTAGCGGTTTTACACACTGGCAAAGCTATGTCTCATACACAGTGCAGGATACAATCCAGCAACCATCATTTGTATCTTGTGGAACAGAGAAAACGCACCCTCGCCTCCATGGATAACAAACGTGTGTGGGCTGATGACCTGCTCACCAGCTTGCCCTGGGGTTATGATCGCAAGGAGGAGGAGGTGTGATTTCACTGTTTAATCGTTTATGGGACATAGCTTTATGTAACTTGTAGATTTAGTATTTTGTAAATATTGGTTTCTGACATTGTAAATAGTAGATTTAGTAAATAGTGGCAACCCACTTGGACCTTTTGCTCTTTGAAAAGTTCTATGCAACCTTATTTTTTTTAAAATTTTTTGATTGATAAATAGTGTGATTCTTTTAACGCTGTGCAAAGTTGAGTTTTTATTTTTGTAAATATGAAATAAGTAAGATTTTTAGTAACTTTATATTATTTTTTTCGTAATGTAAATGATAAACTAAGAAAGTTCTTTTGGGATGAGTGTGCACAACGAGAATGTGCTTTTGGGAATAAATAAATTGGTTGTGTTTGTTCCCAAAGACAGGTGTGAATGTATGAGTGGAGAGAGAAAGCTGATGTGTATGGTTGACCAGAGCAAACACGGTGAGGTAGGGTGGGTGGGGAGGGGGGTAAATGGTCACTTATATACTCATTTTGTTTTCAATAGTTTTGTTTTTTCATTGAAATGTGGCAGTCAAAAAACATTATTTTTGTAAAAACAGTCTTACCTGCAGTAGTCGTAGACCTCGACGTTTCTCCAAATACCCATAAACTCACTGCAACATTGCCATGGCCAAGCACTTGCATCAACATCATTGTCAAATCACAACTTTCGACATACACCAAATGGAAAAATGTGAAAACAGCAAAATGGAAAATCTATGTTTCCATATCACCAAAAACGCAAAACTTAAAACGGACATTTTTAAAAACTGGAAATGGCCATGTGTGAAATTTGAAAATTCAAAAACTTCAAACGGACATTGTTTAAAAAGTGTCATCAGCAAAATGGAAAAATCCATATCATCAAAAACGTTAAACTTGAAACGAACGTTTTCAAAAACTGTAAATTGCAAAATGGCAAGTGGCAGTGTGTGAATTCATCATGTGTGAAATGTGTAAAATGAAAAATCAGCCATCAACATCACGATTTCTTAAAATTAAAAATAACACAACATCGTGCTCTGGTAAACCTTTGTTTTTATTTCATAGTCATAGTGAATTGATAAAAGAAATATAGAATACAAACAAATCCCAATTCCTCACTCCTCAATTCCTCAATGTTTATGTCCATGCATCATCAACTTTCCCTTAATAGCACACATGACAATCAGGGCTGCCATCCTTTCACCCACTGAGGCATCACTGGATGTGAAACGTAGTTTAGCTTTCTTCAATAACAATTTATCTGCCACATGTCTTAAACCAGGATGACTATGGCGATAAGAAAGGTCATGTTCCTTGCATGCTTGATCCAAATGATTAATGGGTACATCACCACGTTGTAAACGTTTTTCGAGACGAGTTCCAGGGCCGCAAAAACGATAACCTGGAAGATGGATTTCGAAAGGTAAGTATTGAATCACTTTGTCAATGACGCCATTGCCAGTACAGGTCTGGCATATCCTTTTCCATCGATGGTAAAAAGGTTTGGTCTTCCTCCTCCTCTGTGGACGATGTTTGTGTTTGTTGTTGTTGTTGTTGTTGTTGTTGCTTTTTCTCGCCATGACACCCGTGGAATGATTCAACAAAGTCTTTACATGGACTTTTATGACCGTGATACAGTTTCACTAGCTGGCAAGTCGCACACTGACGCATAGACGGTATTTTTGCCATGGCCACTTGCTTATGGTGATCGTATTCCGTACAGGGTTGCAATTCACCCAACACAGGGTCTTGAGTCCATGATTTTGGTACATGTTGCCAGATTTCTTTAACCGCGTTGGCGGCCACATAATAAATGAACGACTTGGGGAGCGCCAAGAGTTCCTCTTTGGTAAAACTGTCTAGTTTCTTTTTGCACACAAAGAACTTGCCGATGGCTTTGTCCGTAGCATTGCCTTTCTCCATGGTATCACGTGCTGTAGATGTTTACACGTCGCTTGTAGAAATCTCACTGGCTTCATTCACAGGTAAATCTTGAGTTATAATTTTGTTCAACAACTCCCAGCAGGCATGGGTGGTTAACCAATGAAAGAGATGCCACGCATGCGATAGGGCTGTATGGGTAATGTGGCCACAGGAACAAGTATCCATGAGCGTTTGCAGGGAGGGGCAGCCCAACTCCATGAGGTCGATACATTGGCAGTAAGACGCCAAAAATGGTTGCAACCATTGACGTTTTTCATAACCTTTCACAAATACCACATTGGCCGAGGACAAATGTGCTTTAATGACCACGTCCAAATATTTATAGGAAATGGTTCCCTGATTCCAGTCTAGTTGCCTATGATTTTCAATCCACTGGGTTTGTTTACGGTCTTTTTCACACAACAAATCAAGAGCATGGGGTGGTTTAAATAGCAAATGCATAGCTTGCGATATCCAAAACGTGGTACAATCGATAATGGCCACTTGTTTAAATATAAATTTGTTGTCACCAATTTTAAACCCTTGGCAATCCACAATGAGTGTGCGCAACATGTTGACGCTTGCCTGGACCAAGTTCAACTGACGACTGACTGACGATCAGGTGTGTTCATGGCATGGGCTTACCTGCCATGCTAGTTTCAAATTGAGGTTAGGGTAGGACAGGGGGACATGTAAAAATAAGAATTTAAGAATTACATCATTTTATCATAACACGTCTTACAGGCTTTTGTCATTTTAGGATAAGGACGATACCAACTGATACAACAATATAGTCTCTCGTGTTTGTAACGTCCATAACACCGATGATGTCCCAATGTCTCTAAACTAGGCGTTTTTGATGGTGAGCTGCTCACCGAAGCACCATGGATGCCATACGGTCCACACGTATCGTAACTTGTTTTTTTTTTCATTACCCAGGGACACAAGTGAGGGATAGCTTGAATGACAGGGTATATTTCCCACTTCCATTCTGCATAGGTAGGGGCAGGTGGGTGACCAGCGCTGATGTTCCTGCATGGGTTCATCGCCCTCCTGCCATTGGTCTATGATGATGGGACAAAAGGCACATTTCACTTCATCTCTTGTTTTTAAATAGTAGAATCCAGCGGCCGCCAAGGCTTGAGGGTTTATGAAAGGCACCGGCCACGTGGCAAAAGTCTTGAAACGTTGTTCCTCAGAGTTTAAATTCATGGATGTAACGTCTCTTGAGGCTTTAAAGCAAGACATGACTGAGCGGCTTGACGTGGGTTGAGCTGTTATTTATACACTCGTCACTTGGTTGGACAGTGGATAATAGTTGACTTGTTTGTGATGAATAATCAAACAGTAGGCCGTCGTATTGGCTGGTACATTGTCATGCGTTTCAAAATCTAGTCGAATGTCGATATTGGATGGCATGACAGACTCTTCCAGGTAAGAACAGTCAAAGACAATCAGCGGCGCTCTTGCCTTAAATGCTTGGGGTGGTAGCATGGGGCCGTTCTCTTTTTGATAATACGACCATCGAAATTTAGAAAACAAGTCGTACAGGGGGCGAAACTTATTTTTGAAAAATCCAAATCCAGTCCTTCATAGGGAAACACGGCTCCGTTGAGGAAAAGACGTGCATTTCTCAATTGCAAGTGATCAAATTGCGTGGCATCTTTGGTTTGTTGATACTTGCGATTCGTTTGAAAACCCACGATCAGGTAGAGAGGTCTCTCTGTATAGCGAGCTGTTTTTACAGACCAACTATGTGTGTTGGTGGTGGGCAATAGCGGATACTCATGGAGTGCCGAGCTTCTAAATTCCATGGGTAGAGGCATATCTCTCTTTACCATTTTGAGTATGTCTAGTTTTTTGCTATCTTCAAGGGTCACATGAGGCACTTTCCATAGCAAGCGTTGTAGTTGAATTTTCGAATCTATGGGGGCATTGTCGGCTCCCTTGAGTGCATTATTATCACTCCTGTCTCTCACTAGGTAAAGCACTTGCCTTGCGTTGACCACAATGCGTTGGTGATCTTCGACAAAGCCTAAAATCAGTTTAAGAGGTAAATATCCAGTAAAGGTTCCATCCGTGTGTACCATCCAGTCATTGGTCGAGTCAGGACACCAACCTGCCATGCAAAGTGTTTTACCTTCTTCCTCACTATAAGAGGGGTATAGTTTCATGACACTGGAAATGCCCACATTTCGAGTGCTATCCACCACGATATCGTTAATGACATAGCGCATTTCAGAAAACAGAAAGGCCAAACCATGGTTGGCCAACTTGGATGTGGTGGGTGTAGAGCCATCGGCTTTGGTGAGCCGACCTTCAATCTGAATGACACTTTCATGTGGTAGGGTGTAAATATCTTGATTGTTGATAACAAATTGAATTTCATCATTGTTATTGAGTCCAGGTGTTTGAGCTTGATAGGAATGGAGATCAATTCTTACCACTCCTGGTTGCTCCTCGATGCGGTTCGTTATCTCTAGGATAGAATTCATTATAAGGATTGACGTGGTAACCCAAATGCTGTAAAATCTGCTTGTCTTGAGATGTTAACGTGTATTCACGTGGCAAACAACTAACACCATTCCTAGACGGTGTTGTTGCTTTATACACAAACTTCATTGTGGCTTTAGCACCAACTTGTAAGTCACTGGTGTGGTTGAAACTAGATCAATGAGTTGTTGATCTCTATTGATTAGTCTTAATGTTATATTTCTAATACAATCGACAGCCACAGAATGAAAAAGCACCACTGGAGGGTTTTCACGAATAATATACCCATTGGGCGATGTCACAATAAAGTCATAAAGCGAATGCGATGGTTCTTGATTGGTGTACACTTGGCTAATAATATTACACGTCACCGACACATGATGGTCCTCAATGAATTTCACTTCATGGTCCGAAACATGTTTTTGTTGGGCTCCAACACACGTGGTTTAAATCCTAGTAATGGGCCAATGGAATCGGGGCGTGTTTTAAAGTCAATGTTGAATGTGGAGAAAATACTGCAGCGATGAGTGTTGGTATTTCCTACAAGTTCAAACTTGTGCGTTCCATCGGGAAATGACTTTAAACCATATTGATTGATCAACACCACATAAATGTGTTCATAAATATCATCGATCGTGTATCCACCAGAGTTCAGGGTGAGCACAGAATCATCATAGTAAAACTTGTTGTTCACATTTTCACGTATGTTGTATATTCGATTGTACGTTTCAAGAGAAACAAGTCCTAAACCATAGGGTTTTTCACTCAATTCGATAGGCGGGTAAAAGTCTAGGCTGACTTTAGGTCCACGTCCATGCAGTGTAAACGTTTTACTTTCTGCCGACATACTGGTGGCGTTTTTGCTTATGCTGCGTCTTATATAAAAAATTAAACACAAACGTCCACACTGTTGGCTGTTAAACGTTTGCTCACGTTTCACATTATAATATATCTTGATCCTGTTTCCAAAATAGGTCGCTTGTTCCATGGGCGGGGGCAAATTCCCAAAACTGTCAAAGTACCATACAGTGGATCCCTCTTTGACATAAGCTACATAATGCGTTCCTGGTCCTCGGTGATCATCCAAATTGACAACAGCACATTCCTGTTTCCAGGGTCGTGGGGGTAATTGGTTTCGCATAAACACACCTCGAAAATGAGAAAGCTTTAGTTGTTTAGCATAGCTTTCCACTTGTTGATGCGTCAGGGCATGTCTTGCTATGGCTAAGGTTAATTTTTTTTAATACTTCGAAATGGTGAAATCCCAAATCCTTGTTGATAAAAGGCTGGCTTTAAATTGGCATTTCTAGCCCCCATGGCAATCGCTTCCATCGTTTCATTGTGTCGCTGACTTTCTTTGAGTTGTTGCTTACCCTGCTGCGCGGCTTTAATGGTTTTCGCCACTGCACTGGCACCGCCCAAAAGTGAACCCAGAGCAGCCAGACCGGCAAATAATGCAGGTAAAAATCCCGCTCGTTTGGGGACGGGATTCACTCGCCCTTGGTTTGAAACCTGTCGCCAACGTTTTGGAATAACATGTCTCTGTGCTGTTCGAAAGGCTTTCCTTATGGTCAATACATTATTTGTTCTTTTTTTCTTTCCAAGGGCCTGTCCACGAATGTCTTAAGCCCAGGCTTTGCCAAGGACAAAGTCCTTTTTTTAGTCTTTCTCACCGCATACCTTTGTTTCACCATGATGATAATGACCAACAACCTTTCACAAGAAAGTTTAAATCACAACTAACGTCAGATGGTTATTTCATGGCTGTATATTCCAATTCCACATAAAGTGGGAAATCGTTTATGGTTTTTCCCGCTTGCTTTTCATCCCATGTCAACATGAGATGAAAGGATAATTCATCACCTGTATTGACCATTTCATGGTTATGGACCAACATCCTATGACCATTTATCTTTATTTGTAAATGGTTCTCATCAGGTATGGCATATTTGATGTGAATGGTTCCATCATAGTGTAATCGATAGTGGCTTAATCCAGAAGCAAGCACATAGGTCAAGTGTTGATCATGGACTAGCGGTATATGGTTTCTCTCATTCAAAGGTTTTTCATTTGTCAGATACACTAAAAATACAGATGGGATAAATTTATAAAGCCTTTTCATTTCATAGGTCATGTAACGCTTGGTACAGACATCGTCTTCGTCTTGCGGGTCTTCCACGTGAATAATCCGATGGTGATTAGCACTATAGTCATTCACCGTAAGCTGGGGCACTTTGTCATAAAACTCATACACTTTGTTATCCACATTCTTTTTCGTAGTAACGTCTGTAGACACTTGAGGATGTGTTACATGGGTTAACCGCTTTCCCTTAAAGTCATAATCTCCCTGTTTTGTGCGTGGCACTACTGACCTATCCACATAGTGTTTATTAGCAGGATCTGTTTCTTGTTTAGGATCCTGTATGGGAACAGGCCTAGCTTTGGCCGTCAACGCACGTCCAAAGACATCCATCGACAACTTGTAGTACCAGTCTACTGTTTCTATGACAAGGTTCGGTGTCCTGTATATAGACAGCCTGCTAACCTGCCTAAGCCTTAGTTGAAATGAAGATTATTAAGCAGCAAGAGTCATTCCCCGTGGGGGACATGGTTTCCTCATCTCTGTCCCACATCACGTGAACAACGCCATGGTTCACTGTTTCCTTCTTCCATTCGCTGCATCATTTTGGGGCCTTCGGGGTGTGGAAAGACTAATCTTTTGCTAACGCTCATCACAGCGCCCAATGGACTGCGTTTTAAAAATATTTATATTTTTGCAAAATCTCTCTACCAACCCCTCTACGTGTTTCTGGATCAAGTCATGTCTGGATTACAAAAAGAGAATATGGGTTATTTTACATTTTCTATGCAAGAAAATGTGATTTCACCGAATGAGGTAAAGCCAGATTCACTCATGATTTTCGATGATGTATCCACTGAACGTCAAGGCATCATTCAAAGCTATTTCAGCATGGGTCGACACAAACATATCGATTGCTACTATCTTGGACAAACGTATTCTAAAATGTCCAAACAGTTGATTCGTGACAATGCCAATGTCATTGTTTTGTTTCGTCAGGACGAGAGGAACAGTCGTCACATTTATAATGAACATGTGAATCCGGATATGACCTTTCAAATGTTTACAGAATTGTGTGCCAAGTGCTGGAACACTCAACGTCATGCCTGTTTAGTGATTGACAAACAAAGTGAACTCAACCAAGGACGGTATCGCTTAGGGTTTGATCATTTTATTGCTATTTAAGGCCCTATCTCATTCCCCGTCAAGTCATTTCTCAAGACACCATGGCGTTAGCAGAGAGTCAATTGAAAAATCATATTATTAGAGCAAAAAATACTATTCGCCAAAAGTTTCGTCAATTGAAACAATCACGTGCAAATCATGCTTTGTTTATTCAACAACATTTAGCACCTCCACTAAAAGCCATGTTGAAACCCTCTTTCAAGCCATCTGAAACGCTACCCACCGTTTCACAAGCCACGCAAACGCTGCACGAGGACCCTGAGGAAGAGGAAGAGGAAGAGGAACAGGAAGATTTGACTAGTGTTAGTGAAGTTGAGGATGAGGAGGAACAAGTGTTTACGCCTCAAAAAAAGGCCGCACCCCTTGCAGAGTTTTTGAGAAAAAAGAAATCCTTGGCCATGGTCGATACACCTTGCCCTTCCAGAGCGTCTCCGTTTTCACAACTCTTGGCCACCCCTCAACATAAAGCTCAACTGAAAACCATTTTAATAAAATATTATGGATCAACATTGGAACCCTATTTCACCGATCTATTTATTGGAAACACAGATACCACGTATGGTGTTCGCTATGAGGATGATAGTTTTAAAATTGGCGATTCATCCATTAAATTTGCTCGTACTAAAGCTGTCATTAAAAACATCAACTATAAATTAACCCCTGGACTGTTAAAGCTGCTCTTTTCTCGGACCCCCTCTCCCCATGATTACACGTCAGAGGATCATAACAAATATAAATCCATTTTATTGGTTACCCATGCCCACAAAAGACAGTATGATCCCGCTCAACAAGTGAATGCCAATATATCTCAAAAATATAAAACCATCTTTGCAAAAATGTTTCCCACCCGTCAAAGTACTCGTCGTAAAGCGTTCGCTTCGGGAGTGACATTTAAACCATTAAAACCCCTTGTGGATGTTACCTACTGGCACAATCCCAATACGCTCGTCCAGCGGCTACAGTTGTTGCATGCCTCACGTCAAGCTGGCCATACCGGTCACGATTGGGAAATTCAAGAAATTGAACAAGAACTTCGAAATGCCAAAATTATTGTTTAAGGCTTCACCCATTAAAATGGGTATTGCTCACGAGTTGCATCGCCCAGCTAGGCGTCACTATCCGCGACTCAAGGTGATTTCACGAGGTGTGGATGAACTTTGGCAGGCTGACTTGGTTGAAATGATACCCTATGCTGACGTTAACGACGATGTACGCTATATGTTGACCGTCATTGATGTCTATTCCAAAATGGCCTTTGTTGAACCTGTGCGTCGCAAGTCTGGTCCACTAGTTACCAAGGCCTTTCAACATATGATTCAACACTCCAAACGTCAACCTCAGCTGCTACAAACCGACCAGGGGAAAGAATTTTTCAACAAGGATTTCTCCAGTTTTCTCAAATCTAAGGATATTCACCATTACACCACATACAGCAATCTCAAAGCCAGTGTGGTCGAGCGGTTCAACCGAACATTGAAAACCCATATGTGGAAAGCGTTTACCGCTCAGGGCACGTATCGCTGGTTGGACATGTTGCCAGAGCTAGTGTCACGTTATAATGACACCAAACATAGAACGATTGGGACCAAGCCACGCCTCGTGACTAAAAATATTCAGCGATTGGATAAACTGTTTAACCCCATAAAAACAGCCGATCCTAAACGTCACCGACTGAAAATTGGGGATTTTGTTCGTGTGAGCAAATTTAAGTATGCCTTCAATAAGGGCTACACGCCACAGTGGGGGACTGAACTATTTCGAATTCGTCGAGTCAACATGGACACTCCAGTCACCTATTTACTCGAGGACCTCAACCATCAACCCATAAAAGGTAGATTTTATCTCCATGAACTTCAGAAAACAGCATTTCCTCAGCATTATCTTGTGGAAAAAGTGTTGAAACAAAAAGGAAATAAACTCTATGTCAAATGGTTAGGGTTTAACTCTACGTTTAATTCTTGGATCAATAAATTACATGTTGTGTGAACCTGTGCAATTTTTAATTTATTCACACATGTTGTACACTACCTATAGCTCTGTGTGTACAGTCCTCAGCTCCACATATTTCTTTCTCTTTCCACCTGTGTTCTCTCATACATTACCCCTTCCCCCTCTCCCTCCCTTCACCTCCCACCACTGCTGTTTGCAGCTCTTGCCTATCTATTGGTTGTGACATCATTCCCACAAGTTGCATCATACTTTTTACTGATTCAGCGATTCCCACGCTTTGAACATTCTGTTATCAGGCACGTGGACAGCTAACGTCCAAAGTGAACACATGTGGCAGATCAAATTTCACGCCAACTTGCATTTTGTCTCGTACGAAGCAAAACAGGATATAACTTGTTAACAGTTATCGCGCACGTGGACAGCTAACGTCCCAAGCGAACACCTGTGGCAGATCGAATTTCACATGAACTTGCATTTTGTCACGTACGAAGCAAAACAGGATGTAACTTGTTTAGCGTACATGTGGTTTCACACATGTTCACATGCCTTTCGCTCTTCCCTGCCACCACGATGGTCAGATTAATTCACCTTCAAGCGTCTTTGTCATTTTTCCATTGCACCTGTTGTCAAGTCAGATCAACGCCTTCCAATAAGCTCAAATGACATTCACCTCCTGCTCGTCTGCAAGTTTGTTTTCTCTACTCGCTTCGATCAACATAGAACCAAGTTCTCATCACCGTTTACACGTTAAAGGTAAAATGTGTGAAAAAAAAAACGCATCCTCGCTCTGTCATAAACCGACCCGTCGAAATAGCGATTGATCTATTAAGCATGGTCCTTGTGGTTAACGACAGGTTCGTTGACACACACACCCAGCAGTATCGTCTCTCTCAACCACCACGCTTCATGGACATTATAAACAGGTAAAGGAAAAGAAAAAGTTTTTTCAACATGTATGGCGTTATGCCCTTTGTGAATTATATTTTGGAAAAAAATATCTACCACATTCGAAAGGGGGCGTTAGCCCGAGTCCTAGGACACCTCGTACACGTCTCTAGCGTTATTAGTTCGTGAGATATCGGCAAAAATCACAAAAAACACGTGTTTACCCCAAAATCGAGTTTCCCAATTTTTTTTAAAATTACAACGAGTGGTCCATAGCAAAGAGGACGTCACCCCAAGTCCTTGGACCCGTCGTACACGCCTCTAGCATGATTGGTTCGCCAGATATAACAAAAAGTCTAAAATCACGGTTTTGCCCCCAAAAAACATGTTCTCAACATTTCACCTTTTCGGCACCGACATTCCCGTAAAGAGCACAACGAGACGAAAAAAACGAATCCAAGCACGCCCTCCTAGCATGACTCCTTCCATTCCAAGGTCGCAGGGGCTCACCACTTGCTTTTGGAAGCAGCTTTCCCCTCATCCCACTACTACAGGTTTTCATTCTAGAGACTTGAAATTTATTTTGGGGGTAGAGGGGGTAGGGATCATTGATTTACATTAAACAAACCTTTTTGTATAATTCCTAGTTTCTAAAATATGGGATTTTCAAAATTCGAGTTTTTTCAAAAAACATAAAAAATAAAAAAAGTTTTATTACAAAACATAAAGGTCATAAAGACCATTCGTTTGGGCCATGGCACAACGTTCTATCATGTTTGGTTTTCAAACTATCGCCTAATTTCGAAAACGAAAAATTTCAAACATTTTTTGCAAAATATAATACATGGTTCATAGGAAAAAGGACGTCAACCCGAGTCCAACGATATATCGCAGGCCAAAATCGGACCATGCGTTCAAGAGATATTTAACATGGCTGAGGCTTAGTAGTGGGTCGAGGAGGGTTCAGGAGTGAGTTGGAAGCGCCACTACTCCACTACTAAGTTTGCTTGATTAGTGTGATTAAGTGATTGTAATTATATGGTCAGGTTATTGTGTCAGTGGGATGTAGCAGCTGCACTAAAACGGACCACACATCGCTCAGACTGCTAAGTGCACAATCCACAATAACCTGACCATTTAATAAAAATCACATAATCACACTAAGCAAGCAAACTTAAAGGTCAATCACCACCATCAGTATCTCAACAAAAAGTCATATATCTTGACCAGTTCTGCTAGTTTAATTGCTACTGCAACTAAATAACTGTATATATTGCAAATATCAATACCCATACTTGTAATATAGTAGATTTAATAGCCTAAGTGTAAAGGGTCTAATGATGATCACTTGAAGATCGAAACCTGTCATCCAAGTGTATTTATTAATATCATGTAGTATTCTTTTCAGGATTAGAGAACCACAAATTACAATTGGGTACATTCTTGTTGACCGACTGAAAAGGATTAAATTTCGATTACTGAAAAGCCTGTAAAAGGGCTTCCAACACGATAATCCTTGGAGTGGAGTTAAATGAAACCTCAAAACGGGCGTTGAGCAGTTGCTCGCATTCTTGACTGTCACCACAGAGGCCTGGGTTCGATTCACGGCTCTGGCAAGAAATTTAATTGTGGTCTGAGGGCTGTAACGGGGTACACTCAGCCCCGTGAGGCAAAACTGATAAGAGGCGGGTTTGATTCCTACCTCAGCTATCCTGGATGTTGTTTTCGAGTCAATATTATAACTGATAAACTAGGAATGGGTTCATTCCCTCTCAGTCTTTCTAGAAATGATTTTCCAGGATTTTCCATTTCTTCTCCAGAATAGAATAGTACCCAACCTATGGCCTTGGCCACCTCCTTCCCAATCCTAGCCCCAAATACACACACTAGGACATCTACCACATCATCACAGGTTATCAGACAGATTACAATCATACAAGTATACACAAGTTCATTGAACTGATAACCATGATGTCTAAGTCCCTAAATGAAACAAAAACAGCAATAAAGAGCAGTTCGAAAGAAGGGATAGCTTCCACTTTGGAAGATTGAATAAAAGTATTCTCTGGGCACGCGCCAGTTGCTCGGTAATAACCTGCTGAATTATGACGATGGTTTAAACCAGCGCGGCGAGGCGTTCTCCACAAAGGTATAGCTTGCAAAGAATGAACTCATTCGACTCCATTAAGTATAAACAGTTCAAAACTGCTTGTGATTGCAGAAGGTTAAAAGCAATCAGACCTTCGGTCACTGCTCATGTGCGTCAGCCTCCAAGAGTTCGGAAGCCTTTCTCACTGGCATACACTCATGCGATACCAAGGAACAACAAAAACTTATTTATTATTATTATTTTTGATGTGTAACATCTTTCCACTCGGTTGCTGGATATTTTTGTGGGAGTGATTTTGATAAATGGGACGGAAGTGTGTAAGAAGCTCATGCAGTGGTACCATGTGGAATGTATATCACATGGATTACTTCAAGGTTTGGAGGCGCCATTACAGTTATTTCTAAAATAAATCATCTTCAAGTTGTCATTCTTTGGTGTAAAAAATTCATTATATCATATTTGCTGAAAACAATTATGATTTATTAAGAGTCTGTTTTTCAATCTCTGGATACAAGTGATGGGCATCCACTCTACGAGTAACTTTGATCAACACTTTCATACTGAACGGTAAACGCTCATGCGAACGCTGGTGTGAACTGATGAAACACAAACCGCTTGTTAAAAGTCTTCGTATAAGTATTTAAATGATAATATGCTTTAATATGGCACACTGTAACTAGTCGGCAAAGTTGGTATTGTGTTTCTGCACAATGGCTATTCAGATATTAACCCACATTGCGGTTATGCAATGATCAATGTAATATATATCGATGTTTTGATACGGGAACTGAGCTAGCCTTTCACGGACCACTATATGAATTCCCTTTACTGTCAAGTAGGCGTATTCATAACTAATTTAATACTTAATTCCACGCAGGAACATTATCGAAAAAAAAAGCAAAATATTAATGGAGCATAAAAATAACACTTCCATATTATTACCGGCACGTGAAAATGAACTGTCTTGTACTCTACATTTCTGTGGTTGTAATGGCTTCGTGGATAGCATCTTGGTCTGCGAATCATGAGGTCTCAGGTTCGAACCCCAGTCCCGGCAATTATTTTTGCTACCGGATTATCGATTTAAACGATATCTATCATAAAAGTATGCGTCATGTTAACAAAATCCACATGAAATTACGATTTATCTAATTTTAATTACAATAGTTTGCACCAAGCAGGAGTTGGGAAATTGAACATTATTTCTAGTAGTCTATAGATAGGCTAGGGACTATGGTTTCATTCCTCCTCTTAATATACAATATAATATGTGATGTTTGTTCAAACAAGTGTGACAGTAGCATATCTCCAATACAATCTATACATTAATCATAGTACCAGTATGAAAACGGAGCGTAAATTAACATTTTAAGAATGTCCAAGGTGTGTAGCATTCGAGTAGGATACCGTGTCAGATGACTTCACTTACATTATATCTCAATTTCATAGTAGGATAACATGTGGGATGTTACACATCATATGCGAATACTGTAAGGCTCCTATCTTTTTTATTTTTAGCGACTGGCGTAGCTACGCCCAGGCTAACTCTGGATTCGGATGGTCAATGGGCTTGAGGCCTACCACCGCCGCCCTTGAGATGATTTTCCGTGGTTTCCCATTTTAAAGTCCAGGCCAACGCCGGGACGGTATTTTCGAATAGGCCACCACCACTGCTTTACAATTCCTCGCCCAGTTTCTTGCATCTTGTTCTCACCTCTCATTATTGCCTACTATGTGCTTCACACCAGGAAGGGCATTATGCCGTAGCAACAATATGCCACATATACAATAAAATCACCTAGAAACCGTACCCGTCGTTGACGGGTAGAATTATGAACTCTCAAAGTTGTTTGTTATAGTTGTAATAGTGAACTATGCTCCACCATATGGTAGGGATTAGCGGTTCCCATTTTCGAACTTTCTTTAGCAGCGAGAAACCTGCAGCCTTTTATTACCGTCTTATTCGTCACGTGTGTTGGGAATGGGTAATATCAAGAATGATCTGTCCTATAAAAAGAAAATTATACAACGAAGTTTATATTTTTAAGATACTGTAATGTAGAATATGTCTCATTGATCAATTGAAATTGCTACAGCACCATTACACATTTACTTCAGGGAGTATGAGCTAACATAACAAGTAGTTTCGTGAAGAGCTATACAGCCTATTTTCATGTATCCTATTTATGTTAATAGTCTCTATCAACATACAAAATTTCAGTTTCATTGCTGTAATAGATTCGTAGATATTGAGAAGCGTCTAAATATTTCGGATGGTCGCCATGTTGGAATTTTTGATGTGTAACATCTTTCCGCTCGGTTGCTGGATAATTTTGTGGGAGTGATTTTAAAAATTGGGGACGGAAGTGGTTCGTAACGATCGAGCTGGCAGTGGTGGATCCAACGGAAGTATGCACTGCCCGCTTGATCGATCAAATGGAAGTGTACTAGCTGGCAGTGGTGGACAACGGAAGTATGCACTGCCCGCTCGATCGATCAAACGGAAGTGTACTAGCTGGCAGTGGTGGAAAACGGAAGTATGCACTGCCCGCTCGATCGATCGATCCAGCTACCAGATTATCATTTTAAACGATATTTATCATATCAATATGACTCATTTTAACAGAATCCATATG
This sequence comes from Meconema thalassinum, assembly GCA_946902985.2. Taxonomy (NCBI): domain Eukaryota; kingdom Metazoa; phylum Arthropoda; class Insecta; order Orthoptera; family Tettigoniidae; genus Meconema; species Meconema thalassinum. The sequence goes on from OX336389.2 coordinate 1,168,987,097, forward strand.
AAATTACGTGTTGGTCTGTGAATGAAGAGGACCTTTTTATAAGGAATTTAAGGTTATGAGCGGTGTCGCGTCTATTAATCAAGTTGATCCATATCGTATTCTTTATTTAGGCTAGTGCTGGTGGAAGCTACAAATCATCTAATAAAATGAGTTCCGTATTATAAACTACAATATCTGTAAAACACTCCCTTTTACAATAACTATTGAAAATGTGTGTATTGGATACAAGGCAGTGTGTGCTCTGTAGCGCGAGAATATTATGGTAATACAGTAGGCAGTGCATTTAGCAGGCACTGGTTTGACGAGCACAGTGGCAAATGTTTCACCGACTTTCATTTGTCATTGAGCAGTTTATGAAGCTTCATGTTCAAGGTTGAACATCACATGGGGTAGGACAAAGACGTCAAATTACATTTAAGTAAGCGGCATTATCGTCAAGCATTATCGTCAATATTAAATGCATAACAGAATGTTGTTATATGAGTGGAATAAAGGCTGAGACTAGGTCATTTAATGATTGTAGGAAGGCATGTTTTGATTGTTTACGACGAATTGTATGAGAGTCTTGAGAATAATGAATGATATAGTTACTGAGGAGTGTGCTCACAGTATTTGAGAGTACAGTTGACGTTGTGTGTCACTTTGTTATTATGAATTATTAAGGAAGGAAAGAATCTTGTAGTTTTGCGTGACCGTTAATCTCACAGTCATGATCCACGGTACCTCCCTTTTACGTGGAATGCGAACCACAGGACATGGCATTTCAATTCGAAAATCTCACATGTATTGACCGGGAATCAAACCCGGTCTACCTTGGTGAGAGACTAACAGCTTGACCGCAGCACCACAAGTGTGACAGTAGCATATCTCCAATTCAATCTATACATTCATCATAGTACCAGTCTGAAATGGAGCGTAAATTAACATTTAAGAATGTCCAAGCTGTGTAGTATACCAGTAGGATAACATGTCAGATGTTACACATCATATGCGACTACTGTAAGGCTCGTATCTTTTTTTATATAGGCCTTATAGTTATGTACAATTACATGAAGATTATTGTGTAGGTGTTTTGTTCAAACTTCAATCGCATGATTAAGACACAGTAAATAAAGTCAAGATTTTAAAATTTCACTCAGCCGCCATCTTGTGTTTATGGAAATAATTTAAACGAATTAGACGCCAGTGGATTAAAATTTATATAAGCATTTATCGTACCAAATATTACTGTGCTTGGATGGATAAATCACGAGAAACGTCCTTTTGAATGTGTAAATTTCGCGTCGCCGCCATGTTGGACATGCGCTCACCTGGTTATTGAACGTCCCATAGGTGAACTTATATTTATAGCTTCTATACACATACAAAATTTCAGTTTCATTGCTGTCATAGATTACTAGATATTGAGAACCATCTAATTATTTCGGATGGTCGCCATGTTGGATTTTAATACATAAAGGCCATAGAGTTATGTACTATTTGATAAGGACTATTGTGTACGTTCATTATTCAAACGTTGATTTCGATCGCATGATTAGAACACAAGATATAAAAAAAATATTTTAACATTTCGCACAGCCGCCATCTTGAGGTCATGTAAATAATTGTACTAAATTAGAAGCTGGTGCATCACAATGTGTATAAACATTTGCTGTACCAAGTTTTGTTACCTTCGGATGGCTAAATCGCGAGAAATGTATGTTTAAAACATTCAATTTCGCATGGCCACCATGTTCGTTCTGTAGTTGAGACATTTTTGAAAGTCTCATAGGTGAATTTCTAGTAGGGCTCTTTATCACCGTCACAATTTCAGGGTGCTATGAGTAATAGTTTCGGAGATATAGAATGCCAGTGAAATATTTCGCACATCCGCCATGTTGGATTGGTGAGACGAAATGAGATTTCAAGGACTTGGTCGGGGTCGGCCAAAATAGTACTATGACCTTACCGAGTTTTATTGAAATCGCTCCTGCCGTTTAGAAGTTATTATGGGAGACGCACACTCACACATACACACACGGACAAAAGGTGATCTTATAAGCCTATTTTTTTTTTCATAAATGAAAATAGGCTAAAAATGGTCAATATATATTTTAATTTAAAATATCCCTCTTGGCACACCGGATGGCAGAGGTATATTTCATCGGGCAAAAAAAATTATTTGGAATTCACTAAATTTGCCTTGAGGTTTCAGAGATTGTGTTGAGTGCGAAACATTTGCCTTTTATAGATGGAAAATTGTAATGTCAAAAAGAACAAGAAGTTCCGTGAAGAACTATACAGCCTACTTTTCTTGCCAATGATTATTCTACAGAATATGAACCTATCTAGAATAATGACGAAATTAAGTTGGTAATATCGAAATATCTTATTAGTTCAAAATATACCTGGTATAATGTAGCCTAATAGAGCACTACAGTTGGCAGCCCTGGTGACTGAATATATTCTTAGTTCCATCTCTTAAGGTACTGAATACAAAATTTGGTTGAGGTCAAATGGACGTTACATGCAGTTAGACACTGGATGTATCAGCACGCGTAAAAGCATGTTGCCAACAATGTCATGCCTGTGCTGGTCAGAAATAATCTGAAATATTATGATATCTTGTTGTGCCAATTTTGGATGGAATCCATTTGTTAGTATAGAAGTTACATGTATTTTAAAATTGGACATATCAGCAGGCATAGAATCATGTTGGCAGCACTGTCTTGTATTAATTACTCCAAATTAATCTAGAATGTCAGGTGCTATACGTGTGCAAAGTATAGAGCTGTTGGCTTGCATACTTTCTGATATATTGATATTAGGGTAAACAATATAGATAGCATTTATTAAGAGTTGGCAGCCCTGATTGCTCTTAACAATACTTATAGTCTCATCTGTTATGGTACAAATAGCACATACGAAATTTGGTTGAAATCCAACTGATAGTATAGAAGTTACATATATTTAAAAATTGGTACTATCAGCAGGCTTATAATCATGTTGGTAGAACTGACGTATATAAGTTACTCCAAATTAATCTAAAATGTCAGAATATACGTGTGCATAGTTTAAAGCTGTTGGCTTGCATACTTTCTGATATATTGGTATTTGGATAAACAAATACAGAGAGCAATTATTAACAGTTGACAGCCCTGGTGGCTCTTAAGAATACGCTCAGTCAAATCTGTTTATGTACAGATATTACATACAAAATTTGGTTGAAATCCAATTGATAGTGTAGAAGTTATATGCATTTAAACATTGGACCTATCAGAAGGCTTAAAATTATTTTGGCAACACTGTCATGGTTGGCCTCCTGGAAATTAAACTGAAATAGTCTTATCTACATGTGTGCCAATTTTGGAATAGCTCCCATGCATACCTTGCAAGATATCGAACACGGAGCTCAAATTTCTAGTGCGTTTTTCCAGCAGTTGGTAGCACTGACATCATTTTCAAATATGGACGTGAGATATGCACATCTTTACTCATACTAAATTTGGTTTTGATTGCTGCAGCCGTTTAGGAGTTGATAGGGGGGGAAACACACACAGCCAGACAGACAGACAGAAGGACAGACATACAGACAGTAAGACACACATTTTCCCGGATCGATCTCATAAGTCTACTTTTCCCTCATTTTTGCAAAATGTGAAAAGTAGGCTAAAATAAACTTAGAACGCAAACATATACAAGTAGTTCCGTGAAGAACTATATAGCCTAGTTTCATAGATCCTATTTATGCTAATTGCCTCTATCAATATACAAAATTTCAGTTTGATTGCTGTAATAGATTCGTAGATATTGAGAACCGTCTAGATATTTCGGATGGTCGCCATGTTGGATTTTGATATATAGGCCTTATAGTTATGTACAATTACATGAAGATTATTGTGTAGGTGTTTTATTCAAATTTCACTCGCATGATTCAGACACAATAAATGAAATCAAGATTTCAAAATTTCGCTCAGCCGCCATCTTGTGGTTATGGAAATAATTTAAATGAATTAGACGCCAGTGGATTAAAATTTATATAAGCATATACCGTACCGAGTTTCACTGCGTTCGGATGGTTAAATCGCGAGAAACGTCCATTTGAATATGTAAATTTCGCGTCACCGCCATGTTGAATTTGTGCTCACCAGATTCTTGAAGTCCCATAGGTAAACATATGTTTATGGCCTCTATACACAAACATAATTTCAGTATCATTGCTGTCATAGATTAATAGATATTGAGAACCGTCTAAATATTTCGGATGGTCGCCATGTTGGATTTCATTTAGGCCATAGAGTTATGTACTATTAGATGAGGACTATTGTGTACGTTCATTATTCGTACGTTGATCTCGATCGCATGATTAGAACACAAGAAATAAGAATTTAATTTCAAAATTTCGAACAACCGCCATCTTGAGGTTATGAAAACAATTGAACTAAATTAGATGTCAGTGCATTGCAATTTGTATAGTCATTTGCTGTACCAAGTTTTCGTTCGGATGGTTAAATCGCGAGAAAGGTTTATTTAATGTTTCAAATTCGCTTGGCCGCCATGTTCGTTTTGTAGTTAACAATTTTTTGAAAGTTACATAAGTGAACGTCTAGTGGTGTCTTTTATGACCGTACAGAATTTCAGGGTGATAATGAGTAATAGTTTCGGAGATATAGAATGCCGGTGAAATATTTGCACAGCCAGCACGTTGGATTGGTGAGACGTAATACAATATTGGAAGGGCACGGCCGGGGTCGGCCAAAATAGTGCTATGATCTTACCGGGTTTCACTGAAATCACTCCAACCGTTTAGAAGGTATTAAGGGGGGACTCACACACGGACAATAGTTGATCTCATAAGCCTATTTTTTCGTAAATGAAAATAGGCTTATAATCATTTTACACGCCTGCGTGATCTCAACAAATGAGTTCCCTTTTCGCCAAGGAAGTTCCAGTTTCAGAGGTTTCAAAGACTTCGTGAGTAGGTAAGGAGGTGATATTTACATTATACCCATTCGCATATAGTTATTCTCTCGGCTTTGCCTGCTTCGATCAGATTTTACGTACACAAGCGATTGTGTTTTTCTTGTTTGGTAACAAACCACTAACACAAAGTTGTACGTGCTCTATTTATTGCCGGGAAATGGATTTTAATAAGACTGGAGTAGGTACGAGACTGTCGAGGTTAATGTATACAAGTAGCAGTAACTGCAGTATTACATCTCGCACCTTGATCTGAACACTATTCATGGAATGAACTGTTATATCTTGCGTAGGCTATATGAAAGTAGTGAATTCCAATATGACGGGGAGGCAGATGACTCCGCTGTTCTACCCCTTAAAGCGACAATAACTAACTAACTAGTATGACGAAGCAGCCAATATAATTACAAAAATTCCTCGCTCAGCTATTACTGTTACTGTACCACACATGAAAATAAATCATGACAAAAATTTGGTCAACGATGTCCTAATGACAGTTTATTATAGCTGATAAAAGACAAATGATACACTTGCAAAAAATAAGAAATCATTCCAACACTTTACCTAGAAACATGGCTTATATTCCCAAATAAGGCCTACCCACTAAAAATAGCGCAGCGAGTATAAAATCTGACTCAAAATTACATTAGGCCTACGAATTTTGTTCACGTATGTCACTATAAAATAAAATTGTGTATTGCAAACACTAAATACAAAAGCCGATTATCTCAGTTCGTTTGCATACATTGTAGCACAGAAATAAGCTGGATATAATATCTCCCTTATTAGGATGCGTTGTACAATAAAACAGCTCGAGACATAAAAGATGCAACTTGTTGCTACCTACATTTTTGTCATATCGAGTATTATACCATGAGACTAATACAGAGCGTCCGCGAAGTCTCTCCGCAGCGGAGAGCCACGTGGGTCTCGCCTTGCGGGACATGTTAGGTTGGCAACACATTCATGTCGTTGTATACGCAAAGTCTTACCGCAGCGGTTGGCATAAGCATTCCACTTTTTCCGTGTTGACCTTCAACTAGAGTGGTAGGGTGGTGAATACCGGTTCATTCTTGCCGACAGTGAGTGGCTGTGCGTGAGAGTGTTGACGCTATAAGTTGTGTTCTTTTCAAGTCCTTGTGTAAGCTGAGTGTAGTGGGAATGCTTACTACTGAAGAGCGTGTGTCTTTAGTGGAAGAGGGTTTCCGTGCTGGTGGAAACATTACGGAGCATAGTGTGATAATGGTGAGTACTGTATATATAATTGCATTACTTCATTTAATGTAATTGTTTTCCTTGTAACAACATAACATGAATATACTGCCGAGCCGAGGTGAGACATGCGCTGCGGAGAAACTATGCGGACACACTGTAGTAAGAGAGATATTTGAGAATATAATTTCCAAAATTCACCCCCTCCTCCCACGAGCCCTCAAAATAGGGTTTATAAAAAATCGGACCGATACTTATTCACATACTTTTAGCCTATTTTCGTTTATGAAAAAAAAAATCGGCTTATGACATGACCTTTTGTCCGTGTGTATTTGTATGTGTGTGCGTCCGTGTGTGTGTCCCTCCCTAATGACTTCAAAACGGCCTGAGCGATTTCAATGAATCTCGGTAAGGTCATAGTACTATTTTGGCCAACCCCGACTGTCCTCTTCAAATTTTATTAAGCCTCACTAATCCAACATGGCGGCCTTGCGAAATAATTCACCGGTATTCTATATCTCCGAAACTATTACTCATATCACCCTGAAATTTTGTACGGTGATAAAGGGCACTACTAGACGATCACATTTGTGAATTTCAAAAGTCTATTAACTACAAAGCGAACATGGCGGCCAGCGAAGTTGAAACATTTAAATAGACGTTTCTCGCGATTTAACCATCCGAACGCAGTGAAACTTGGTACAGCAAATGACTACGAATTGCAATCTACTGATATCTAATTTAGTTCAATTGTGTACATAACCTCAACATGGTGGCTGTGCGAAATTCTGAAATTAAGTTTTTATTTCTTGTGTTCTAATCATGTGATCGAAATCAACGTTTGAATAATGAACGTACACAATAATCCTCATCTAATAGTACCTAACTCTATGGTCTACATATATTAAAATCCAACATGGTGACCATCCGAAATATTTAGACGGTTCTCAATATCTATTAATGTATGACAGCAATCAAACCTAAATTTTGTGTGTGCAGAGAGGCTATAAACATATGTTTACCTATGGGACGTTCGATAAACTGATGAGCACAAATCCTACATGGCGGCAATGCGAAATTTAAATTTTCAAATAGACGTTTCTCGCAATTTAACCATCGGAGCTAAGTGAAACTTGATACGGTATATGCTTATATAAATTTAAACCCCCTGTCATCTAATTAATTTAAATTATTTTCATAACCACACGATGGTGGCTGAGCGAAATTTCAAAATCTCGTTTTTATTTATTGTGCCCTAATCATGCGATTGAAGTTTGAATAAATCACTTACACAGTAATCTTCATGTAATAGTACATAACTCTAAGGCCTACATATAAAAATCCAACATGGCGACCATCCGAAATATTTAGACGGTTCTCAATATCCACGAATCTATTACAGCAACCAAACTGAAATTTTGTATACTGATAGAGGCAATTAGCCTATGTAGGATGTATGAAAATAGGCTATATAGTTCTTCACGGAACTACTTGTTTAAAATTAGTTCTTTCGCTGAGTTTTACATTTCTCGCCTAAACCATTTCTGAGATACGCCTCTTTAAAAAATGTTCAATCTCCCTTTCCACACCTAAAATACATCAGATCGAAAGATATTAAAATTCATGAAATGCAGTACCGTATTTATTCCCTTTTCACCGGTTTAAGATCTGATCTTCCTAAAATACCCTCTTATCTGCTACCTACGGCGTAAGGGAAGTAGGCTCTCCGAATGTCACCTTCATCGGTGTGGCAGTTTTGGCTGGGCATTGAGGAGTGGAGCAGTTAGTGACTCTTTTATATGTTGTTGTTGTTGTTGTTGTTGTTGTTGTTTGAGTCTTCAGTCTTAGGACTGGTTTGATGCAGCAATCCATTCCTCCCTGTCCTCAGCTAATCGTTTCATCTCTACATAGCTACCACACCCTACATCCGAGGCAATCTGTTTAACATTTTCTAACCTTGGTCTAACCCTACAGTTCTTGCCCTCGACCCTGCCTTCCCTAACTAAGCTTGCTATTCCTGGGTGTTTTAGAATGTGTCCTATCAACCTATCTCTTCTCTGTATTAGCAGTCGCCAGAAACATCCCTCCTCCCAATAGACATAATACCTCTTCGTTTGTAACCCTATCTACCCATCTGATCTCCTGTAACACCACATTTCAAACGCTTCAATTCTCCTCTTTTCTGCTGCACCATTAGTCCTAATTTTACTTCCATAGAGTGCCACGCTCCAGACAAAGGCCTTCAAAAATGTCTTCCTAATAGCTAAATATATATTGAATGTTATCAGATTCCTTTTCTGTAGAAATGCTTTCCTTGCCTGAGCTAACCTACTTTTTATATCCTCTTTTCTTCGTCCATCACTGGCTATTTTGCTTCCTAAGTAACAGAAGTCTCCTACTTTCTTTTGTTTTTCACCTGCCAATTTGATGTCCATAGAGGTTTCTGATTTATTTCGGCTGAATTCCAATAGTTTTGTTTTACATTTATTAATTTTCATCATGAATTCTTTCCTCAAGACGGAGTCCATACCATTCAATAACTCATTCAAATCCTTAGGCGTGTCAGCCAAAATGACTATTCCATTGGCAAATCTCTGAGTTGAAAGTATTTTCCCTTGAATCTCAACTCCCACTTTAAATTTTTCTACAATTTCCTTCATTGCTTGTGCAATGTAAAGATTGAAAAGTATGGGTGATAAGGTGCAGCCTTGCCTTACACCTTTCTGAATACCAGCTTCTCTCTCATGTCCTTCCGCTCGAATGACTGCTGTCTGGTTTCTGTATAGATTGCAGATCACCCTCCTATCCCTGTAGTTTATTCCAATCGTTTTCAAAATGTCAAACAATTTAGTCCAATCAACGTTTTCAAAAGCCTTTTTCAAGTCTACAAATGCCATGAACGTTCTCTTATCTTTCCTTATTCTACCTTCCCATATCAGCCTAAGACATAGTACAGATTCCCTTGTTCCTACATTTCTCCTGAAACCAAACTGGTCCTCACCCAACTCCGTTTCTATCTGGCTTTCCATCCTCTTGTAAATTATTCTAGACAGGATCTTTGAAGCATGAGTAATCAAGCTGATTGTACGGTAATCTTCACATCTGTTAGCTCCCACATTCTTTGGTATAGGGATGATACCATTCTTCTTGAAATCAGAGGGTACTTCACCTGTCTCTTAAATCCTACACACCAAGTGAAATAACCTGATCACACCTTCATGTCCTATGCAGCGTAGCAACTCAATCGGTATATCATCCATGTCTGGTGCTTTGTTCCTGCTTAAGTCTTCCAATGCTCTGTCAAATTCTGATCTCAATATTAAATCTCCCTTTGCATCCACATCAATTTCTTCCTCCCTTTCCATTACTTGATTCTCAATCTCCTTTCCCTTGTAAAAACACTCGAGGTAAGCTTTCCATCTCTCAACCTTTTCTTCCCTATCTGTTTGAGGCTTTCCATTTGTGTCCTTAATATTAAAGCACTTAGTCTTCTATTCCCCAAAAGTATTCTTTATCCTTCGATAAGCTGTGTCTACATTTTCTAATTTCAGACAATTTTCTATACCTGCACATTTCTTTTTCAACCATTCTTCTTTCGCTTCCTTGCACTTCTTGTTAACCTCATTTCTCAGACGTCTGTATTCTGCTTTCCCCTTTTTTGCTCTCTTATTCTTGTGTTTCCGCCTTTCATCCATCAATTCTAGTATATCCTGAGTGATCCACGGTTTTCTACCTATTCTTTCTTTCCTATCAATGTTTCCTTCTGCGGATTTTGTTATTTCATTCTTCAAAAGTGCCCATTCGTCTGCAATTGAAGTTTGTTTAGGGTTTTTCATTAGTCCTTCCTTTATACTCTTCTTGAATCTATCGTTTACATCCTTCTTTTTCAGTCTGTTCATTGCCCACAATTTTGGCTTTTGACATTTCTTCAGTTCCTTCAACTTTAATCTGCATTTCATAACAACCAGATTGTGGTCAGAGTTTATATCAGCACCGGGATATGTTTTACAATCCAAAATCTGGTTCCGAAACCTCTGCTTGACATAATGAAGTCGATTTGATAACGCCCTGTATCTCCTGGTCTCATCCATGTGTATATTCTTCTATTGAGGTTATTGAATAAGACGTTAGCTTGACCAACTCATGCTCGGCATAGAATTCCATCAGCCTGCTTCCTCGACCATTCCTTTCACCTAATCCGAAATCTCCTACTATCTTCCATTCTCTTCGTTCTCCTATCACCGCATTCCAATCTACCATTACTATATCATTTTCATCACCCTTGATATACCTCAGAATTTAATTTCTTTCTTCGTAGACCTTTTCAACATCTTCATCATCTGCTTGACTGGTAGGCATATAGACTTGTACCTCTGTGGTGCACTTAGGTTTTGTATTGATTTTTGCTACAATAATCCATTCACTATATTGCTCATAATATTCCACCCGCTGTCAAAGTTTCCAACTCAATATGAGACCAACCCTTGCTTGGCCATTGTTTGATTTAGTGCTAATGACCCTATAGTCTCCTGACCAAAAGTCCTGTTCTTCCTGCCAGCGCATTTCACTAATCCCAACCGAATCCAACCTTAAACTATCCATTTCCCTTTCTAATTTTTCTAACCTTCTTCTTCCAAGCAGTCTTCTAACATTCCACGCTCCGATCCGTAGAATGTCAGATTTCCTCTTTGTTACTTCTGTGATATTAACCCCCTCTCGAGTAGTCCCCACCCGGAGATCCTAACGGGGGACTAGTTTACCTCCGGATTGGAATTTTACAAGGGAGGAGGCCATCATCACATGTAATTATGCATAGAGAGGTGCATATCCTCTGGAAGAACATTACGGCTGTAGTTTCCCGTTGCTTTCAGCCGTGCAGCAGAACGCAGTGTAGCCATTAGTTGTTTTATATTATCAATATCTTAACCGTCTATAAGACAAGTAAAGAATTGATTAATTCTGAAAGGCTGCTACTCCCTTTCAGAATAAGTAATAGAGCAATTCTACTAACAAAAATACTAACCTTCTACTAACAATTAAATACCAAAATTCTACTAACGAAAAAATACTAAAATTCCACCAATAACAAAATACTACCACTAAAACAGTCTGTCACCAGGCACACTCACATGCACCCTCACACATCACAGTCTAATGAAACAATGATCTACATCTAATATACAACGCAACTGTCACCAGATACACTCACACACCACATTTGAATGGAACAATGAACTATATCTAATAAACAAACTAACTACATACTTACAACTAAAACCAACCACACACCCGCATTCTAGAAGAGGAAATGGAAAACAGAAATAAGTGTAAGGGAAACAAAAGATAGGGCGAAATTAAATCCCCTCAACCCTCAATGATCGAGAATTAAGGAACCCGGAAGAAAGGAGAGCCAAGAAAGGCAGAAAGAAAAGGGAAAGAGGAGAGGGACCACCCCAAAGGCAATGGAAGAAGGTTAAAGACCGGAACCAGCTCAGGAAACCCTCGGGGACGCCAACTCCATGCTCGCTATATTATAGGACTATCGCCCTCTCCAGAATAATCAACTGTGATCTCTCGTATGATTTCCGTAGTAAGACATAGGTAAAGTGGTCGACACAGACGATAAAACTTAAATTAAAAAAATAATCACCCACTCTACCCACCATATAGACGTAGCACTCCTGAATGAAACCTTCCTCCGCAGCGACCAACATGTCCTTCTTCCCAGTTACACCCTACTGCGCGCCAACCGCCCCCACACCTTACGACGTGGTGGAGCGGCACTAGCTTACCTCCCACGATATCCTATCCGACAACACATCCCCCCACCCCCTCCACTTCCCAGAAAGCCTCATTTCCACGGTCTACTTTCCATCCCGAGTTCTCCACCTAGCCACGATCTACACCCGTCCACGACGACATCCTCTTCCTAAAGTTTTTATTGCAGAAGTGGCCGCCACTTTCCCCCACTTCATCATCTTGGCAGACATAAATCTACAAGACCGCACGGCCCAGGAACTCCGCAGTCTGGACACACATCTTGGACACATCAACGCCTCCCTGGTTCCTCTCCCGAAACCTACTCGCCCTCCCAAACCACTCCTGATGCCATCATAGCGCATAACTCCCTACTTCACCTAATCCATGTCACCGTCCTACCTCTTATTGTAGGTGATCATGCCCCCGTTCTTTTGATCCTCCAAATCCCTACCCGAAATCCCCCAACGCCACCACCCCGAATGGTACAAAGCTTCTGCTCAGCCAATTGGCCAGCTTACCGCACGTACATCAGCGAGCACCTACAGACCAACACCATGCTCTTAAGCACACAGGACACCGTCGATACATATACTAACCATCTCCAGGACACCCTGCAGCAAGCGGCACAGCGCCACATCCCCCTCACCCCGTCAACTCCTTCCAAACCACCCATCTCACCCAAAGCCCGCCACCTCCTCGCACTCTCCCATTCCTACCATAATTCCTACCTCCGCACCGGTGACCTCTATTTTCTTCAGCATCACCGCCAAACTCTTCGAACGGTGAAAGCCTACATCGAAGCACATAAGCGACTGTCATGGCACACCACCAGCTTCCGTCTGAACGGCGTGTCCCCCTCCCTCTCCAGCTTTTGGCGACACCTTAGCCATCTTACAGGAAAAACATCAATGCCACAATATCCTATAATATATAACAACACTGCGCCACCTGATGACCCCGCCAAACTAGATGTTTTCGCCAATAAATTGGCCAGAGTGTTCCGGGACGCACCCGACCCGTCTTTCACCTACGATGACGATGAGTTCATTGCCACGATACCGCCCGTATCTCCAGCCCTCTATTTCACTCTATATATAGATTATTATTATTATTAGCCTAATGCTTGTTAAAATAAAACAGTCGAGTCTCTTGACAAATGGAGGATATTACCTAAAATCGTTAAAATGAAATTGTTGGCGTTATTAGCCACTTCAAACCTGTTGCTACTTTGATCGATACTTTGTTGAATAAACTAGTCATTTTAATGTGCACTGCACTTTGCAGATACCATCTACTTCAAGAAATTCTGACAGGAAAATACTCGCAAAGAGAAGTGTTGGCAGGAGACGAATCTCCTGGCTAAAGAACCTCAGAGACTGGACTCTCAAGACATCGACATTCCAAACGGCTCTGAACAGCAAGAGCACAGCCAAGATGGTTGTCGACATCCGGAACGGATGGGGACTAGAAAAAGAAGAAGCAGCACATTGTGATATGTTACATACTTTTTAGAACTTATATTCAAAATGCATTTGCTGTCTAACTTATACAACTTGAAATACACATCGACCATGGTTTCACGACAGTTTGTGGTTGAATTGGTAGGTACTTCAATTTGCTGCTCTAAAAGCCAGTGTAGTTAAAAGGGACGTAAAACCAATCAATTTGCTAAATATCCCTCCCACGACTGGTTTTCTTGATTTAGAAAATAATACTGGGTGCAAACATTGAGTTCTTCTAAAACTTGGAGAACATAGTCCTTATTATTTCCTGGTCCACAATCCTTTACTAGATTTGGGAGGGTAAAATTGTACTGGGACGGGACTTTGATTTCAAGTTCATAGTATCCATCCCATTTCAGGGCATAAATACGAACACTACTACTAACACAACAATAATATTGGTTATCAGACAACATGCATACATACCTTTCCTCGTGAGTTAATTCTGCTGAATTTTGTAATTTGCAGCATCTATATAGATAAATCTTGCTAAGAAGTAAATTAATGAATATTTTGCTTTTATAACTATTGTACTAACAACAAATAGTTCCGTGAAGAACTTAATGGCCTACTTTCATATATCCTACTAATGTTAATTGCCTCTATCAACATAAAGAAATTCAGTTTGATTGTTGTAATATATACGTTGATATTGAGAACCGTCTAAATAATTCGGATGGTCGCCCCGCTGGATTTTTATACATGTAGGCCATAGAGTTATGTACTATTAGATGAAAATTATTGCGTAGGTTTATTATTCTAACTTCAATCGCATTGTTAGGACACAAGAAATAAAAACAAGATTTTAAAATTTCATACAGCCGCCATCTTGAAGTTATGAAAACAATTGAAATAAATTAAATGTCAGAGGATTAAAATTTGTATAAGCATTTACCGTACCAAATTTCACTGCGCTCAATGGTTAAATCGCGAGAAACATCCATTCAAATATTTAAATTTTGCGTCACCACCATGCTAGATTTATGCCCACCAGGTTATTGAAAGTCCCATAGGTGAACTTATGATAATAGCCGTTATCAACATACAAAATTTCAGTTTCATTGCTGTCATAGGTTATTAGATATTGAGAACCATCTAAATATTTCGGATGGTTGCCATGTTGAAGTTTTATGTATATAGGCCATAGAGTTATGTATTATTAGATGACAATTATTGCGTAGGTTCATTATTCAAACCCTGACTTCGATCGCATGATTAGGACACAAGAAATAGAAACTTAATTTTGATATTTCGAAGAGCTGCCATCTTGAAATTATGTAAACAATTGAACTAAATTATATATCAGTGTATTACAATGTGATTTAATATTTGCCTTACCATGTTACACTGCGCTTGCATTGATAAATCGCGAGAAAAGTATATTTAAATGCTTCAAATTCGCTTGGTCGCCATGATCGTTTTGTACATAACAGGATTTTGAAAGTCACATAGGTAAACTTTTAGTAGTGCCCTTTAACAACGTACAAAATTTCAGGGTGATATCTGTAATAGTTTCGGAGATAAAGAATGCCATTGAAATCTTTCGCATAGCCGCCATGTTAGATTGGTGAGACGTAATAAAATTTGAAGGGCAAGGTCAGTGTCGGAAAAATTAGTTCTATGTCCTTACCGAGTTTCATTGAAATCGCACCAACCGTTTAGATTTTATTAGGGGAACACACACACACACTCACGCTCACCCACACATACGCACACACACACATACAGACACAAGCGGACAATAGGCGTTCTCATAAGTTTTTTTTCATAAACGAAGATAGGCTAAAAATCACTGCTCCAGATGATTTTCATTCATTTATTTGCAATTGGGGATGAGTCCCCCGGTGGCAAATTGGGCGTACAAAACAAATAAACAATTATACATAACAATTCCATAACAGTTAAACTAATAATAATAATAATAATAATAATAATAATATCGTATGGCCTCGGGTGCCTGGTGCAAGCTTTGTTAATTGACACCCAGAGGGTAGCTTGCATGTCGAATTTCGTCGTTCCTTTGAACGCTATGAAAGTCAAGGAGGTTAGATATCTAAACTCCTTGACACTACAGCGCTTTCAAGTAGAGAATGGAGGAACTTTGTGTTGGCGGAAAATCCCGAGATTAATTTTGCCATTGAACACGGCATTCAAATGGGTTCTTTAACATGCCAACAACGTATGACATGAGTGTCGTGATTTTTGTCGCCATCAAAAATCACTTACCATGGCCAGGGGCGAACCTGCAATCTAGGGGTTGGTAGTCCGACACTATAACCAATCACCCACCTTGGCAAGCTACAATTAAACTGAAATATTTACACAAATCGTCAGTCTTTAATAATTATTATCGTTTCGCAAGCCGTTTGTCAGTCTTGCCTTAGTATACGAAATTTGGTGGTTTCCAGCCGGTCTACACGACTGTACCCAATTGTAATGACATGAGGGAATATCTCTTGTTATTTATCATCTAGTCTACGATCTAAACTCTTGTTGTTTATTCAGCATTAGGAATAATAATAATAATAACGTTATTGGGTTTAAGTCCCTTTTATCTACTGTGGCTTTTAGAGACGCCGGGGTGCCGGAATTTTGCCCCGAAGGGGATCTTTAACGTGCCAGTAAATCTACTGACACAGCTCCCTCGCATTTTCGCACCCTCAAATGCCAGCTGACTAAGCCAGGATACGAACCTGCATACTTGGGCCCAGTAAGCGAGAACGTTACCGCTGAGCCAAGCACCCAGCCCCCTCCCCCCTCCAGTATCAGCATTAGTGAACCACCCATTACAATGGGGTACAAACGTGTTGACCGACTGAAAAACACAAAATCTTGATAATTATAATAGTACTAGTAATGAAAAAATTAATAATAATAATAATATAACAACGACAAGGACAGAGGTATCTGGACATAAAATATACAGGATTAAATTTGTCCTTTATGTAAGAAAAGGAATATTCAAACAAGCTTCTTTAGGATGACTAAATGGGATGTAGTGATAATGGAGATGTATAATTATGCCATTTCCTCATTCTCATCTAGTATGGTGGTTAAGATGGAGGTCCTGTGCAGCTATAAAGCTGTTGACGACTGTAATATTTGCAGCTGAGCCAAGGCTGGTGTAGCAATTAGTCCATATGTGGGATCCCTGGGAATCCAGACTTCATTATTCCTTCACGGATCTCGTTGTTTATAGCTCCGAGTGCTCGTAACTTTCAATTCTCGGCTGGATGCCGTCAAGAAGTCTTGTCACAGAATGTGAATGCCCCGCTGTCCGAATCTCCAGTGATGAGACCTCATTAATTAGAATGTGAATGATTTGTCAAGCGCAGCATCCCCGCTGCTAGCCGGGGTATTGAAAGCTCATTAATATCTCGCAACGGGAACTCTCTAATTTGCATACTAATTGTAACTGCTGGGATGTCAGTTGGCCAAGCAGATCCTTCGCTCAACATGTTCACAGTTCAAACCGCCCCGGGACCTCACCTAGTTTTCTCTCCACCGCTTTATCATAAACACCTCAACAAACCCCTTTCTGGCGAAACACAAGCCAAACCTTTTGTTCACCCCTTCTATCCTATCTGAGTTCTATTTTACAAAAGTAGAATTTACAGTTTATCTCTAGATTTTGTTAACAAGTGAAACTGCTGCATTTGGAATGATTGTTGCAGTAATAATAAAGTGGGTGGCTTGCCGCTCTTCATGCTCAGGGTAGAAGAAATAATACATCACGGCCGACTGAATACGAGCTGCGCTCTATACCGGCCTTGACATTCCCAGTCAGAACCCATGTATAACATGTAATTGGAAAGGTTCTACTCGTTGCCGGTAGAGCGCACTCCCCTCCCATTATAGGCGCGATAAGGAATAAGCTGTACAGTACGTATATTAAATGTGTAATCTCAAGAACCACTGGATGGATTTTGATGCTGCTTTCACCATTCTGTAAAGGTGATCTCGAGGAAGATTTGTGTAGAAAATAATTTATTTATGACCAAAGGGAGCCAAGCAGTAACGATTTCAGTGAAAAGGTCGAAAAAATAGCCTGCCGTCCGTGCGCTTTTTAAGCTTAAGCTGGGCGAACCGTTAAAAATATCATTATATTATGAGTGTAAGAATTGTTCAGCGTGAGAAATTCTACAAAAAAGTCCGCGAGAGCATATCTCTATCTTCGATACATCGCCCACTATAAGTGTTTCTAGTTTGGACGGGAGGGGCATTTGGCTTGCACCTCGCCATTCTTAAATTATGTCTGACAGGAATTCCTTGCACATTCATAACTGTTCCCGGGCGAAGCCGGGGCGGGTTGCTAGTGACACTATATAATTATTATCATTATAATTTCCGCATTATCAAAATTAAAATTATATCACAAAATAAAATAGCGTGCTAATAAATCTAAGAGAAATTAGACATACCTTGCACCTTCTTCGGGTACAAGGACACTACTCCAACACCGTCTCATTAAAAGGAAAGAGAGGATCAAAATTACAGCCGGGAACAAGTAGCAGCTAATCGTGTGTTGTGTTTTGTGCTAAGAGATCTTTCGACAAATTATCAGATACCGTGTGCCTTCTTTTTCACGAAGCAGCTGTCAGGACGGGACTTACATAAACTCCTGCTGGACGTTATTCTCGAGGTTGAACAATGCGGTTTCATAATTATAATAACTGTCTCTGATAATCACAAAACTAACACTACAATGATGAGGCATTTAGGGGGAGGGAATTTGCAACCAATGGTCAATCACCCATACGACGAGTCTAGGAATGTATTCCCTAGTTTTGATCATTGTCACATTCTAAAAAGAAACATTAGAACGCAGTTTCTGTAACGAGAGATGACTGACTGATGGTACTGGAATAATTTCAGGGAAATACTTGTCATTACTATACACAATGCAAAAGGGTGAGATCGTCAAACCGGTCAGACACCTCACTAAAAAACACATCGAACCCACTAAATTTGAAAAAAATGAATGTTCGGCGTGCCAAGGAAGTGTTCTCGTCAGAAGTTATTGGTGCCATTAGTACACTAAAAGAAAATATAGGCATGCACCCGGAAGCGTACACATTCATGGACGCAGAAGCAACCAATTTTTTTTGAAAAACGTTAATAAATGGTTCGCTATGCATGACGTAAGCATCACATATCATCATATTCAGTCTAGAAATCCAGATAAAGGGCATTTTTTCTCATTAAATGTCAGTCGCCTAAACTGGCTAGAGGAATATTTTCTTTCTTACCTTGAAACTTTGAAAGCTGCTAGTAACGCTGCTAGAAAGGACTTCCTGAGTTCTGAGACTTACGAAGCTACCTATACAATTAATCACGGATTCAGCTGTCCAGTGCATAATGTATCTTCTAAAAATGGGTAGAGGAAAGTCGCCAAATATGGGGAGTTTTTTTATAGGGCTCACATTAGACATAAGAAGGAACGGAATAATTTTGGTTTTCTCACCAATGTAAACCTCAGGCGATATACTATGTATATTACAAATATGGGCACGTTTGGTGTTGTAATACCCTCTGATATTATTGTTAACTTTAAAAGTGCACTTTCCTCGTATTAGGCAACCGGGTTTCGTAATATGGGGAGGTGAGAAACCTCACGGTTTTTATTTATAATAGGTACACTGAATAGTATACCCTACTAATTAAAGCATTAATTCTGACATTTTTTTTCGTGTGGCCTCCTGAGAGGCCGAGTGCAGGTCTTTCTAGTCGACGCCCGTGGGCGACCTGCGCGTCAGGATGAGAGATGGAATGGATGAAGATGAATGAAACTGGGCAAGGATGTGGAAGGAAGCGGCCGTGGCCTGTTAGAAGGTACCGTCCCAGCATTTGCCTGGTGTTGAAAAATGGGAAACCACGAAAAATCATTTCAAGGACGGCCGACGGTGGGGCTCGAACACACGCGTCTACCGAGTCAGCAGAGAGCTTGGCCCCATGGCCTAACGCTGCGCTTTAGCCAGCGTAGCCACTACTGTCGGTAATTCTGACAATGTAATGAAATCATGAACACAAATAGTACAAAAATACAAAAATGAATATTTTAAGTAAATAACAGTCCTAGTTTCCTGTTGCCGAACTTCCATACCGTTCAGCAGAAAAATGCATAAACTTTAATGAAAACCGAGTGATTCTGATCGAATTCAACTGTAACGAGGTGCAAGGTATGTCTAATTTCTCTTAGATTTATTAGCACGCTATTTTATTTTGTGATATAATTTGCATTTTGATATTGTGGGAATTATAATGATAATATAATAGTGTCACTAGCAACCCGCCCCGGCTTCGCCCGGGAACAGTTATGAATGTGCAAGGAATTCCTGTCAGACGTAATTTAAGAATGGTGAGGTGCAAGCCAAATCCCCCTCCCGTCCAAACTAAAAACACTTATAGTGGGCGATGTATCGAAGATAGAGATATGCTCACGCGGACTTTTTTGTACAATTTTTTATGCTGAACAATTCTTACACTCATAGTATATTGATATTTTTAACGGTTTGTCCAGCGTAAGCTTAAAAAGCGCACGGACGTCAAGTTCTTTCTTCGACCTATTCACTGAAATCTAAAATCGTTACTGCTTGCCTCCCTTTGATCATAAATAAATTATTTTCTACAGAAATCTTCCTCGATATTACCCGTACAGAATGGTGAAAGCCGCATCAAAATCCATCCAGTGGTTCTCGAGATTACCCGTGATATCCAAGAATCGGGGACTTTGTTTTACACTAAGTAGAGATAAGTCTTAGTCGTGCAATGCTTGGTGAACAGCGCTGTGTGAGCAGTTGAGTAACTAACAAGATTTCATGAAAAAGGTCTCATTGTCTAGGCCGGTATGAGCGCATTCAGTCGGCCGTGAATACATACACCGGTATGTTCCTGAAAAACTCAAGGGGTGCAACATAAGTATGTATAATAATAATAATAATAATTTTATTGGTTTTACGTTACTTTTAACTACTGTGGCTTTTAGAGACGCCGGGTTGCCAGAATTCTGCCCCAAAAGGGATCGTTAACGTGCCAGTAAATCTACTGACAAGGCTCCCTCGCATTTGCGCATCCTCAAATGTCAGATGACTGCGCCAGGATTCAATCCTGCAACCTTGAGCACAGCAGGCGAGAACGTTACCGCTGAGCCACGCAACCAGCCACGAAAGTATGCACAGCAACCTGCTTCACAAGTAAGTTATGACAGCCGGTTAACAACAAATCGACTTCACTGCGGGCACACGTGGGCAATGAAGCACTATTACTATCTGGCATACCAGAGACGTCTTGGAAGTGATGATTAATCGAGGAGATGTCCGATGAGGATTCAGTAGTATGAAATGAGAAGAGTAGACTTCGCTGAATCAGCAATCAGGATGGTATTGCAAATTGAATTGATATCTCCTGTCTGCCATTCTTGACGAACCACGAAAGCAGAGGATACTATACTGTAATGACTCATATCAGATCTAATCCATAGATCTACTGATGGTTTCAAATGGGAAGTTGTTTGGATCACAACCAATGAGTCGCAAGTAGCAGTGAGGGTTGCCAGCCTGCTCAACTCACTTACTCAATGCGGATAATGGCCACCGTATTGCCAAACTTTACAAGTCAATAATTGTCACTGTACTTGATGAGTACTGTAATAATATTTGAAGACAATAGCAAGTCCACTGCCTTTTACTTCACTCGATTGCAACTGGCAGAAGCTCTCTTGTCGTTATCGTCTTTTTCCTCAGTTTGTTTTGAGAGTGAGGAACGATATTTGGACTTTTTGAGTGATAGGTTTACAATACGGTAAGAGCCAAGCTGATATAATGACAACTGTTGTAGATTGAGTATTGTAGAGGCGTCCTATGCGTGTTGCTTAATATGGAACCAATAATTTAGGCCTACAATGACGTATAGGAAACATTTTAAAACATGAAAACTACTAACATCAAACTGTGCTATATGGACATAGATGTAGATGTCGTTGTTGTTTCATTTGAGGAGCTTGAACATCGTGGTGATTTAGCACCGTGTACGTGGGTGTATGTAGTATTTGCCAGACAGCCTGTATCTTTGCGGTGTCTTTAGTAGTGTGTGTATTTGTATGTCAGGTAAGGATTGTAAGGAGGTGAACGTGGCTTTAAGTAGAAGTGAGAAACCATGAAGAACCACTTTCAGAATGGCTGAGGTGAGAATCGAACTGAGTGTACCCCGTTCCAGCCCTCACACCAGAAATAAATGTCTTTACTGGACAGCGAATTGAACCTGGACCTCTGGGGGAGACAGCCTAGAATGCTAGCCCTTACAACACCAGGGGGTCCATACATGTAGAGAGATTTGTCTAACAGCCCTCTGGGGCAATTAAAATGAAAAGCCAACTCTTAAGTCAAGCGGGAGTGATTCATACTTGTGAGAACTCCGCCGAGCATCACGTACTGACTATACTCTGTGAGCTGTCAGAATGGTATTGACATTTGGCCGGAAATTCCACGTCAGTCATCACCCCTCTTCCTCTTGACCAATCCATGTTCGCATAGTTGATGTCATAATACTCTGCGTTGCAATATTACAGCCCACGTGCTTCGGTGCCTGGTCAGCTGTATCTCTGGCTTGTACAGTTTGGCAACCTCGTTCTCAGACCACTGTCAATCCCATTCTGGCAGCTCACAGAATATACGGCAGTGCGCATGTTGCACAATATAAGCGGATTGGATAGCAGTCGGCAGGATCTCAAGGTCAAAGAGCTTTCCAATTGAATTTAACTGTAGATAGTACTATGCATTAGCTGGCTGTGTAGATTCTTCTTCCTCCAGGGTTGGAACCCGAGTGAAGGGCATAGTAATATATTGAAACCTCATTAGCTTGGTTCCATGGCAAGAAATTGTAATGCGTAGTTTAATCGAAATACCAGATGACACAGAGCAGAACGGGACCAAGTTGCATTCTCTGATGGGGATTCGCCAGATCGCGTCGCCACACTTCAAGAGGCTTTACCTCAGCAGGATACTGAGCAAAATTCCTATGCGGGAACCACTGGAGCAAGAACAAGGGAGAGGTGGGCGTGACTAATGATCATATGCACCACGTGACTCACACTTTTCCCATAGTAACAGGTTAATAATAAAGCGCAGATAAATGCCAAAAATAAGACAACATTTATAAGCTAATTAATTGGATTAAGATTAAATGATCAAATTAATTGCTTACACAGCAGGCCGAATATTTATTCCCACTGCGGGGCCGGATATGGATACCGAGTTTGAACAGGGGAATTACCGTTTTAGATCATTAAATAAACGGACGCAAGTCGTTTTACGTGAAATTCATCGTTCGGATTGCAAATCCGTTGGCACCAATGAAACCAGCTAATTATATAGCCTACTTGAAGAAAATGGTAGTCTCAAAATTTTAAAATTATTTCCATGGTAGCAGGGCGATACACAGTCCTGGGACTTTTCTCATCACGCTATTATGAGAGGTAGCCCTCGCAACTTTGCCCCAGATTTTTATTGGGTGGCGAAGTGAACAAGTATATTCAGTCTCCGAAAGTGATAGGAAATAGCCTGCAAAAGAACTGTGAAAAACCTTCGGAATTAGTCTGAATAAAGTAGGGGTACGACCGAGGATAAATACAACGAAGATAGACTATATCACAGAATCTCAAGATACTTCGATATACGACGTATACCACCAAGAGTATCACTAGCAGCCAGCAAAGCTACCGTCGAAATTGTGTGCCTGGGATCAGAAATACAGTAGTTCGACGTAAAGTTTGACGGGGAACAATTACGAAATCCTAGGATCACGGAAGTGAGAGACTATAAAGAGTGTTTCACGCTAGATTTGTATGCGAGGGAAGAGTAGAGTACGTAACTGTCATCGTGCCACTAAAGGATCAGCCTTGTGAGGTCTTCCAAGTGTTACGCAATATGTATGAATTATAAACCATTTGGAAATTTAGATAAGTGATAAATATATGTGTTCAGTGCTGGTGACAAGTGTTAAGTGATGTAAGTTAATTGAAGAAGAGTGTTGCCGTGAAATGGCCGGCTAAATAATGATGGGAGGGGCAAAGGTCTACCCTGCTCAACGCCGACGTCGAAAATCCACAGGTTCTGAAATATGAGCACAAATTATGTATATTTATTGCCAATTCTACCCTAAAGATTGGGGGAGATGAATATATTTTAGCTATAAAATAATATGCTAAATCTGTATAATTAATTGTAATTTTTGTGACTGGGAAATAACAGTTAAGGCAACTGGAGAATGGTTCGTCGTTAGGCCGCAGTTAATTGGTAGACGGGTAGATTGATAGATTCTAACGAGGACTATTTTTCAAGCCCAGGAAAAATCACTCTAAATATTATATTTTTGAATAATAATAATTATTATTATAATAATTGTGACGTAAGTGTCAATGTCAGAGTAAAACCATGGATCAAGAGATAATACATTTGAGAGATGTAGGTAGGTCAACTTTGAATTGGACCAGTAAAATATGTGAATTCCCATAATTGGACGATATTATTAAGATTCTAAACACAAAGTGTTTATTAGAATATTTGAGACGTGGATGTCAAAGGATATTGTTAAGTGCTGCCCCTGGTAGCAAGTTCGTTAATTGGATTACAGTGGGTAAAAGCACAACACGATTGGTCCATTAAAGAAATATTAGCTTTATTGTAGGTCAGAAAGTTACAACACACAATAAGCAAATGGAAACAATTAGCTGTCTTTCTTCGTGTTTGCTCCCTTAGGGAGGACACTCACACTTTCACTTCCTTATTCAGTTAATCATTCACTAATTAGGTAGACCCGTGTCCAGCCACAGTCTGTCACTCACTGTTCCTGAATACTGTACTACACACTGTTTCGCAATTCACTCGTCACCGTAACACCTCTATCGCACTGGTAAGAACACACTCGCATGGCACTTCGCCTCAATAATTCTGTCGCACAGTCAAACACACACTCCTCAAGAACACAGTCCGTCCCTCGCTGGCCAGGTCGCTCTTATATAGCGGGGCTGATGACTCAATAGATGTTTCTAGAGTAGACCAGGGTTCACACCTTCTTGAGATTTCCGATACTGGGCGGGCCACGAACCTTCGAGACGGGGGTCTTTTGTCCTCACTGCTCGTTGCGTAAACTGCTGGGCGACACAAGAGTACAGGGGTAGCTTGGGGCGAGCTGGAGTTATGTGCGAGGCAGCGAAGCAACCAAGCGGATGTAACAATATGTAGCAGCGTATTATTGTGACAAAAATTTAAAGGGATTTATGTACTTGGAGTAGCAGGTTGGGTACTAGGTAAGTAAAGTGTTCTCTACAATGCCAGAGGTCGAGGATATAATTAGGGGCAATAAGTAAGATCTCATATAAAATTCAGGGGTGGAACAGTTCTCTGAAATCTACGAGAATAAAATTCAGGGGTAGAATAGTCCTTTGAAAGGTAAATGAAACGGCACTAGGAATGCAGTGAACAAGAGTACTCAGAAGAACGTAATTAATAGGTAAATGTCATAATTATAGGCTACTTTTATCCGAGGTCTTATAAGATTTCCTTGTATACGACATTAGTAGTTTTCCCTCCAGCAGTGTACACGAAAAGATTTCGGTTTGATGAAACACGCGATAGAGCCACGTATAGCTGTCCATGAGAAAAACATTCTCCTCTGAGATCAACTCCAGTCACGCTAAGTGTCACGCTTTGTTTATAGTCATGGCAAAGCAGACTCTTACTGGGAATTGTACTCGTTTGAAATGATAAGGCAAATCTGAAGGAATCATAGGGATTCTGGGTACTGTGCCCTTTTAGCAAGAAATATGCCAATCACAGTATACCAGCGTAGCTCAATTCGGAATTTTCGGGGCAGCGGTAAGTTCCCCCACTCTGTGACTCACATATTTTGGATTAATTAGAGGATACACTTTCAAAAATAACAACAAAATCCAATCCTATTTTAACACATTTAATTAATAAAATTAATGGCGCTACAAACACTTTAACAATTAAATTACTGACCCATAATCATCTACTTGTTCCAAATGAACAAGGAATCACAATATAATAAAACAAATATTGTATTTAAAACATATGGTCTCCATATAAACCAACAATTCCTAATTAGTTTTACTCCCATAAAGCATCAACTGTAAGTTTCATATAACTCTGAGCTCTTTTGGCTCCATGCTTTACATAATAATGGTGTCATTCTTTGTACACCTCAAATACTACTTTTTATATTTTCTTAATCCTCAAAAACAAATGTATAATTACATTTAAAATTACATGTTAATTATCTAACTCAATATTTTGGGCATGTTCACACATTTTCAGCTGTTATCATCTCTCTCTAGTTTCACAAATACATTAAGGTAATCAGGAAATTACTTGTGTACTCCAGAGTATGAAGATACTTGACACAGTCAAAAAAACTATAGTTACTCCCGAAACCTAGTTGCCTTCAATTAACTCGTGGAATCCTACTTCCATACAACATTACAATAGGGATTGTTATTTATCTCTTACGTCTTATAAGACCATTATCACATAAGAAAACTACGATCTGAACAGGCAAGCGGAAATATCAATCTACAAGGACCTCGGTTCAACGCCCGGGTCGTTAACAACTTTAAACACTCCTGGTGTATTCATTACTCCTTACACGACGGCCTCCAGACACCCCTCCTACTCCGAGGGTCTGGCCGTGAAACATGATAGTTATTTATGACTATGCGGGCTCCTTCCCGTCTGGCCCGAGCTAGAGCTCTCTTTAAATGCTTTCACAAAACACAAACTTTCCATTCTCAGTTCTTTGTGGAGACCTGGCATTCTATTCTGCGTGTACAATCAGCAATATTATTGGGCTTATAAACCACATTCGTAATCTTGGCGTTTATTAATTATGAAAGGTCCTCATTGATCGTGGAAGAGTAATTAACGACGAATAATAAAGGGGGCTTTCAAAATAAGAGGATTCTGAGTTCGAATCTCTTCACATGCCTCGGGAACCTTTCCCTTATAGAGGACTATACAAAATGCGATTTAGGGTCAGCCAATAGCTAATAGACCTACGCTCAATACCATACATTTGCTCCCTTTCCAATACATACACAATGCCTCGTGATACTACGTCACAAATAGAGGACTTATACCAAATCTCAATTCGCTACAATCAACTACCTCTCATAAATAATTTACCAAGTACATTAACTTTTACGCGTTCCTAGCGTGACTTTTTACTTTAATTGCGCTCCTTTTGCGCTATACATTTTTAAGCCTAGCGTCACCCAAAGAACTGATAATATCATATTAACAATTGATGCACATTTCAATTTTTATATTATTCTTTCCTTTTGACAATAACTTTCTCTATTTCAAGAACATGCATTTAAACATCATGTCTATACTTTTCATTAAGGCTCTAACGCTCTTTTATTCACATCAATTAATTTGATCTTTGTTTAATATTTCCTTACTTGGTTATTATTATTATTATTATTTCATATCGTTATTCTTTACACAAGCTCAAAAGCTATTTCTTTCATATCTCAAATTTACTTTATTTAAATATCTTTCATGATAATTACTAATATTTCGCTTGCTCTTATGACATTTGTCAAATACATTAACATTTTATTCACATATTTCCTCTACGGGATTTATTCTTTACATAATTATTTATAATTTCTCAAATTTCTATTATTGTTCAGACCGCGTTCTTGTTTATTCAGTATTTATTTATTAAAACACATCCCTTTTACTCAAAAACTCCGGTGGATTTGTACACAATCATTCCCTGACACCAAAATAGAATGAAATTCAGTACTCACATGTTTTTAAGATCGTCCCATGATCTTTATTCTTGTGCGGTGTTTCATTTTGGCCCACTTTGAAATTTTACTCCATATTATAGAAATTCATCTTATGTACAAACACTTCTTGACACATATTTAAGACACTTAACATTGACGACATTTTTATACACTGGTGTGTCCCTTTAGAACACACAATAAACACTAAAAAATATTAATTTAACACACAATCTTGATAAATTTACACTTCACAATTCTTGATCACTAGGCCGTATTTCTTAGCCTATCACACGTGACCTCTTAATTTCCCGTTTCCAAGGGTGAAATTTATTCAATGTCGGCTTCCTATCCTGCAGAATACGAAAGTCTCGAAACATCTACTGTTCCCTGGAACCCTAATTCTTCTAATCCTATTCTGGATGACCGGCTATTTATCTAGCTTGAACGGCTTCTTTGTAGATCTGGTTTATCGATCCTAGCGAAAGTCTATTCGGATCGAGGTCTCCTCGATAACCTATCGATGACCTATGGATTTATTTTATAGCAGCTAGTACTTCTCGAGTCTAGTGCTTTAGAATAGTTCGTCTGCTCTTTGGAGATAATGTTTATAGTCTCCGTTCTTCTTTATTTGATCGGTTCTAGCACTCCTACGTTTCTAAAATACGTTCCGAACCTTACTCTATTCTTCCCTTTTTGGGTTCTTCAATTTAGATAACTGTTTATCTTTCTGTTACGGTACTTCCGTACGTTATGATATATTCGTTCGTCTATTTAACGACCTATCGCCTTAAGTCCAACGTTCGCAACCTGCTCTGACTATATCTTACGAACTTTTCACTGTAACTTGTGTACTATCGGACCTAAATCCTGTAACTAGGATTTTCCTAATCTTTCAACACGGCGATACTTTAAATTTCTTCTTTACCACTCCTTATGGAGGCAAGCAAGTTGTTAATACTGCGACGCCTATGGCTATCGGATATTAATTCTGCGGTGTAATACAGCGTTTCTCCCTTCAAGGAGTACTGGTAAACTGTCTTCGATGTGACGCAGAGTGACGCCCCACACGGCTGTCTGAATACTGATGCGTAGCAACGCCCCCCTTGGGCTATTTGGACCTGCTTGTACTGATGCGTAGTAACACCCCTCACGGGTTGTCAGAATAACTGCATGATTGGCTTGGTGAGGCCAGGAGTTTTATACCTTTTCGCTACAAAAAGATAAGACTCTAGCCCTTTCTGTGGCCAACTTCTAAAATAATGGTTGCACAATTGTAAAAATTATACCTTCCGAAAGCTCGTCTTCTCAATGTTAAATAATCTCATTGCACATAAGAATCGATCGTGCAATTCGGAGATATTAATTAATTTCTCGTCCTCAATTGTGTGGGTGTGGCTGTTCTTTTGTACTCTCCCCTCTACACCAGCCTTGGTAATTCCCCGATGACGTATACTTGCGTTTGCAGTTTTCTCCTGTGCAATATTTAAAGGGTTTTTCTTTACAAAAAAAATCTCTCATTCGAAATGATTCACCGTACTGTACTTGTTTACTTATTTTTATACTCGTAAACGGGTTAAATTTAATTATTCCTCTTCTGGCGCATAAGCGGTGTTGTCGTTTTCCAGCAAGCTCAGCTCAATTTCCGAATCAGGCTTCCTTGTCTAACTGTGGGAATTTTCCACTCGGTTATTAATACTCATGACTAGCTCCCTTCTGAATGTCAAGAGGGGTGATCTCATCTCTCGAACACCTGGTCCTTGCTGGTTGCACAACGTGAGGCTAGCATCCTAGCTTGATCTTTCTCTAAGTTACATTAGAAACTGTACGTTTCTTTCATTTCTTCCCCAAATACATGGATTCGACCTCCATGGACCCTATGGCACATGGGTTCATCTCTCCGCTCCTTAGGTAAATAAATTTTCGAAAAAAAATCTTTGAGGAAATTTATTTCAATTAATCTTATCTTTCTTTTTCGTCGAAGCCATCATAACGTCGTCCGTATCTACTGTTGTTTTTATTTCTTTAAAGTCGTATCCGGTGATTGTGTAGGTCGGGTATGCTCTGTCCCTACCCTTTCTTTCTCCTTTACTTGTCTGGACTTTAAGTCCCCAGAACCTCATTCTTCTTTACGGGTGTGGTCTATCCCTACCCTTTCTTTCTTCTTTATTTGTCTGGACTATAACATCTCCAGAACCTCATTCTTCCTTACGGGTTTGGTCTATCCCTACCCGTTTCCTTATTTCATCATTTTCCTTTCTTAAATTGAAATTTTCTTCTTCAATAAACTCAATTATTTCTTTGATTTCCCTATACAACTTCTCCAATTCGCATTCGCACTCGAATGCTTGAGCTCTATTTTCTATTTCTTCCTTATTCTTGTTTATGTCAAAAGCGGATTCATCTCTAAATGTTTCCATAACCAGGGCTTGTTCATTTGCTTCATCGAAATCTTCGGGAGGGTAATATAATTTCAAATTTGCTGAATTCATGGTCACTTCGTGATCCGTTTCACAGTGCCGAATTCTATATGCGTTATTCCTCAAATCTCTGATTATTCGATATGGTCCGTGGTACATTTTCTGGAACTTCTTGTACACACGGTTCCCTGGATCAGAAATGGCTGGTCTTTTTACTAACACCATTTCTCCTGCTAATAATGGTCGATGATACCTCTTATGCCTATTTCTTCTTCGCCTCCTGTCGGCTTGAGCTTTTAGATGCTCAAAGGCTCTTCGAATACGTACATCTCTTCCAGGCTGAGCGTCTGCTGGCCTAGGAATTACCAGACTCCAAGGTCTTTCTGGTTGCTCATTCCGATGTAACGTTATGGGTATCTCTCCCGTGGATTCATGGATTGTATTATTTATACAAAATTCGATAATATCCAAGATATCTATCCACTTCCAATTTTCTTCGGCACAGTATATTCTACAATACTTGGCCGTCTCCCTCATTACTCTTTCTACAGGATTTGCCTCAGGATGGCGAATACTTGACAAAATCTGACGTATTCCAAGTCTTTCTAATTCTCGTCTGAACTCTACACTGGTGAAACAACTGCCGTGATCCGTCAACAAATTCTCAGGTTTTCCCAGAATCGGTATCACTTTTTCTTTTAGTCGTTTTAACACCTGTTTGGTACTAGTCTTCTGTATGGGAGCAAGGACAACCATTTTAGTGAAGACGTCCATAGCCACCATTATGTGTCGATTTCCTCTTCTTGCCTTTGGCAAAGGTCCAAAATTATCAATAGATATGATTTGGCCGGGCCTCTCGGGCAACAATGGTATAGGCTTCTGCCTCATCAGAAATGCATTAGGTTTGATCCTTTGACATAGATCACATGTCTTTAGCGTGTCCCTAACAGTTTCTCTCAGTCTCGGCCATACAAATGCTTCTTTCAGCATCGAGACTGTTTTGTCGACTCCCATATGTCCGAACGATCTATGGGCTAACCATACTATTTTCCTCTGCAAAATTGCAGGTACAACAATCCTTAATTTTGTATGGTCAGAGTCTACAAACTTATATAATAATCCATTATAAAACGTGTAGTCTTGAGCTATCTTATTAGCTTCCGTGTACGCTGGTGTTCCTCTTATCAAGCTTCCCTCAAGGAAAGATATGAGCATGATCATCCATGGATCCTCCCGTTGTCTTTGACTAATGCTTCTTAACTCATTAAGAGTACGCTGATCCCTGTCTTCCAAATCTATAGCCATTACTTCCTCTTCTATGGACTCTGGCTGTCTACTTAAGTAGTCTGGAACTATATTTTCTTTTCCTGGGCAGTACTCTATCTTGACATCAAATTGTTGAATGTATAAAGCCCAACGCATCAACCTTTGACTGGATAAATCAGTCTTCATCAAAAAGGTTAAGGCTTTATGATCCGTTCTTAGAATGACCTGAAACCCATATACGATCTTCCGCCAATATTGCAACGCGTGCAATATCGCTAGCAGCTCGATTTTGCTGATCGTATAATTTTTCTCGTGTGGTTTCAGTCTCCTACTTGTGAAAGCTAGATAGTTTTTCTTATCAGGGTTTTCCGGGTTTTCCTGATATAGCATTGCCCCTATTCCAATCTGGGATGCGTCTGTTTGAATGATAAATCTCTGATTAAAATCAGGATATCCTAGGTTCACGTAATTTAAGAGCATTTCCTTGGCCTCCACGAATGCTTTTTCTGTTTCCTCCGTCCATTTCCACTTGCCCCTCTTCTTCAGAAGGTCCTGTAGTGGTGCAACAGTTTTTGTGTATGATGGACAATGTCCTGAGAAGAAACCAATCAATCCCAAAAACTGGCGAACGTTCTTTACCTACAAAGGCCTTGGAAAATCCCTTATCGATTCCAATTTGCATGGATTTGGTTTAACACCATCCTTGTCAATCACATGCCCTAAAAATGTTACTTGCCTTTGACAAAAATTCGACTTCTTTAAATTTATTTTAAAATTTGCCCTTCTTAAGTCTTCCAATAATTTCTTCAAATTTTCTAAATGTTCCTCAATGTTTTCCGAGGTAAGCAAAATATCATCCACGTATCGGATAGTGCAATCTTTCACTTCCTCTGACAGGTTTCGATCAAGCGCTCTTAATAATGCAGACCCCGCGGTCTTCAATCCAAACGGACATCTTCTAAAGCAATATGTTTGTTGGTCGAACTGAAATCCAGTCAACAAGCTGGTTTTCTCTTCCAGTTCGAGGTGATGATACGAAGAAGTCATGTCAATATTTGTAAAAATCTTCTTGCCTTTGAACTTCCTCAGTATTTCTTTTATGGGTGGTGCCGAATCATTTTCTGGTATGATTTTCGCATTTAAATTTCTGGCATCTAGACACACCCTTACTGAGCCATCCGGTTTACTCACAATCACTAATGGACTAACATATGGTGTCACCATCTTTTCTATAACACCTGCATTCATCATCTCCTGCAGTGTTTTCTTAGTTTGTGGGTAATGTTTTTCCGCAACCGGGTATGGTTTTTGTTTGAACGGTGCCCAATCATTGACTTGGAACGCGTATTTAAAATTTTCAATCTTCCCTGGCTTGGAATCAAATACGTCCCTATAATTCATTAATAATTTCTTTAACTGTTCCTTATTTTCGAGGTTGACTTTAGCTTCCTCCACTTTTCCTGACAGGTTGGTCTCGAACTCAGTTTCCCAATTATCTTCGAGTTCTATGTTGAGGATTTCAAATATCTTTTCTATGTCCTTATAGCCTTCCTCAATCACTTCTTCCATATGCCATACCTGTTCTCCTATTTTCGCATCCTGTTCCTGTAGGTTAATGTTTTGCTCATCCACATCCTCTCTTTGAATTCTAATGCAGTTTTGCGCTAGGTCTATGATGACCTTGTTCTCACGGATAAAATCAATACCTAATATGACATTATACGGTAATTGATTTACCAGCAAAAAGCACTGCGAAATTTCAGCGTTACCCATGATCAGATCAATGTATACCTGAAATTTACATGTTAAAGATTTTTCAGGGATAATCCCCTTAATCTTTACACTTGATGTGGGAATCTTTAATACTCGGCCCCTTGTTTCCAATTCATTTAGAAGGGTTTGTGTAATTAAACTTATTGTGGATCCGGTATCAATTAATGCTCTGACCAGTAATCCTTCTATCCTAAGCATAATTATAGGTAGTTCTCTTTTAACAGGTGGGAGTCCTTCCACATCCTCGTTAATTAGCTCATCTGGTCTGGCTATCCAATTAACAATTTCTACCTCCTCCCAGCTCCTGGTATGTTTCCACTTTTGACAATGTAAATTTGGAGTTTTTTTTTATCCTGAGGGCTCCCTTTTCCCTCATTCTTTAACTGAGCTTGTAGTTCCAAGCTTTGAGCTCCGTCTAGTCGGTCGGGTGATTTCCGGTTCTTAATTGCCTCACTCCAACGGACTTTTTGCCTATCAGATTCATCTGGTCGTTCGTTCATATAACGAAGACTTTCCTGATATCTTTCTTCTATTTCGGCCCGATATTCATCATCCCTATCCTCTGGCCTTACATTCCTCCTGGGATAATTCTCCCATTTCTTTCTGTTTTCTTGCCTTTGATGGTTATTGTTATAGGGTCGGCTCTCTTGTTGCCTATAACCTGTATTCCTAGGATTTCTTCCTCGATATCCTCCTCTGTAATATGGCTGTATCCTTCTAGGCTCCTGGTGCCCATACTCTCGACCTAGTCCTTGGGTATCCGTGCTGGTGGACTGATTCCTGGTCGCTGGTTTTTCTCCGGTCTCCTGACTGCTGGCCATATGTACTTGCTCAGTCTGTCTTTGATGCCGAGGAGTTACGTGCGAAGTCGTCATATCTAACTGACGTAATACACTCTCCACTTCCACAGCACTTCTGGCTTTGGATGAGATTAACAGCCTCTGAATCTCATACGGAAGTTGTCTTGCAATGGCGGCACACAGGTCGTTTTCTGCCGGAGCAATGTCAAGTTCGCGGAATTTACACAGCTGAGCGGTGAAAAATTCCGAGTATTTAGTTGGTGCATTTGTGCTGTACTTCCTAGAGTACAGATCTAGCCTTAAATTCTCTTGGACGTCTGCTGCCCAATATCGTTTTAAAAATGCTTCCCTAAAGCCTTCCACCGTATCAAAGGTGTATCTGAAGCTTCTGAACCAGGTGAGACAATCACCTGCCAACAGCTTTTCAATAGCTCTCAGTCTCCGATCCTGAGGAACTTTCATTTCGTTTAAATACTCTGCAACTTCCTTTAGCCAGTATTTTGGAGTAATAGACATGTTATTACCCGTAAACTTTACTGGTCTGTCCTCATTTGATTTAATAATGTTTATTATCTGGCCATTTGTCTGATTCATGTACGGGGTTGACATCGCCATCGGATATCCTGGGTTCTTATAAGGGCTCTCCCCTCCTAAGTCCCTCTCCGTATCTGTGCCTTGTTCACGGGAATCTACCCATCCTGTCTTTGGAAACTCCTCCTGATTCTCAAATTCTAACTTCCTTTCCCTTCGGGCACTTTCTTCATTAGCCATGAGTTGGATTTCCATTTGACTATTCTTATGTTCAGTCCTCTCCAATCGGGATCCTAATTCATTTTGAATTCTTTCCTGATTTTTCTTACTGGTTTCCAGTTCTTGTTTGATTTGGTTTTTGTCGTTCCTAAAGCTATCCCTGAATACATTTAGTTGGTCTTCTACCTCTTTCTTGATGACCATGACCTGTTCTGTTATAATTTCTGGTTTAACGTCACCTCTGGTATCTAGGTCTTCTCGTATTTCCTTTATCTTTTTCTCCATCTCTCTTTGTCCTTTGACCATATTTACTTTAATTCCTTCCAGTTTTTCCTCAGTTTTCCCTTGACTCTTATATAATATCATCAAGTCATTTTGGATCTGGCCTACTTCCCTATGAGTTTTTCCTATTTCGACCTTTAATGTTCCGATGGTTCCCTGAACCTCATTAATACCCTGACTTATTTCATTTATCTTATGGGTACTTTCCTTATTTTCGTCCTCTCTTTGTTTTCTTTCACTCTGGAGATGCCCCTCGTATTTACCGAATCTTTGATCTATTTTCGTTTCGTACGTCTTCCAATTATCATCTACCTGCCTAGTAAAATGATCAATCTGATCTTTCATACCCTGAACATCCTTTTGATTTTGATTTTTCATCTCAGTTACTTCATTCTGAACTCCATCGACCTTTCCCTCGAGTTCTCCTACTTTGTCCTTTACCCCTTTAAATTCTTCTCCTAATTTCTTAAAACTTTCTTTCATCTCATCCCGGGAACGTTCACAAATATTCTTGTTAGATTCTATCTGAGCTTTCAATTCTTTCTGCACACCTTGGATCTGGGTTACAAGTTCATCTTTACACACATCTACATTTCCCTCCATATTACTCAATTTAGTTTCCATGGAACTCAAACTTTTATTCAAAATTTCAAAATTTTCTTGACATGCAGTTTGGGATTTTTCCGTGCTACCCTTCAAGATATTTATTTGGTCTTGCAATCCTGACTGAAGTGCTTTATTTTCCCTTTGAATTTCACTTGCGATTTCCCCTTTTAACTCAGTTAACTTATTCCCAAACTTAGTGTCAAAACCTTGAAATTTGTCATTTATTTTATCTATCTCAACCTTCAATTCACCGTTCATTGTTACACAGTTAGTTTCGATAGCTTCTAATTTAGTGCCCATATTATCACCGTTAGTTTTTAGTGACTCTAGACTCTCATTTATGGATTCGAACACTTTGTTATTTTCATCCTTTTGGAGGCCCAATGTATTGTTTATAGCCTCCAACTTCTCATTGCTATCGGCTTTTATCGCCTCCAATTTTTCATTACTATCGGCTTTTATCGCCTCCAAAAGCCCCTGCAATTCCTCACTCAATACCATCTTATTAGAATATAGTGGGCCACTAATGCCACCACACTAGTACATGCTTGAGAGATGATACTCTGAATCATTGTGTCCCAATTTCTTTAAAAATTTACTTTGGTACGGGTATTTACTACAACGTACCCTTTTGATACTTTTATTCAATTTCATAAACCTTTATGGAAGTATTTAAAATTCAAAATTTCAAAAAACCATTTTTTTTTTCAAAAAATGAAGATTTTGATTTTTCGAGAAAAACTCGGGTTTTCCCTAGGAAAACTCAGCCCTGCGTACTGGGCGCCATGAAATGTTTGCTAGGGGGGTTGTAATGATATATAATTCAGGGCTGCTCGGTATGAGTTTCCAGGGACCCATGCGGTCAGTTAATATTTTACGTTGTAGCTACTCCTATCATTACTTTACTTTACATGTTATGACCGTCTTAAGTGTTCCTCCAGTTATTAATCCAGCACATTATTTATATGCCCCCCATGTGCCCTTTTAGCAAGAAATATGCCAATCACAGTATACCAGCGTAGCTCAATTCGGAATTTTCGGGGCAGCGGTAAGTTCCCCCACTCTGTGACTCACATATTTTGGATTAATTAGAGGATACACTTTCAAAAATAACAACAAAATCCAATCCTATTTTAACACATTTAATTAATAAAATTAATGGCGCTACAAACACTTTAACAATTAAATTACTGACCCATAATCATCTACTTGTTCCAAATGAACAAGGAATCACAATATAATAAAACAAATATTGTATTTAAAACATATGGTCTCCATATAAACCAACAATTCCTAATTAGTTTTACTCCCATAAAGCATCAACTGTAAGTTTCATATAACTCTGAGCTCTTTTGGCTCCATGCTTTACATAATAATGGTGTCATTCTTTGTACACCTCAAATACTACTTTTTATATTTTCTTAATCCTCAAAAACAAATGTATAATTACATTTAAAATTACATGTTAATTATCTAACTCAATATTTTGGGCATGTTCACACATTTTCAGCTGTTATCATCTCTCTCTAGTTTCACAAATACATTAAGGTAATCAGGAAATTACTTGTGTACTCCAGAGTATGAAGATACTTGACACAGTCAAA
Organism: Meconema thalassinum; assembly: GCA_946902985.2. Classification (NCBI taxonomy): domain Eukaryota; kingdom Metazoa; phylum Arthropoda; class Insecta; order Orthoptera; family Tettigoniidae; genus Meconema; species Meconema thalassinum. Next base: position 1,169,023,841 of record OX336389.2, read on the forward strand.
AAAACTATAGTTACTCCCGAAACCTAGTTGCCTTCAATTAACTCGTGGAATCCTACTTCCATACAACATTACAATAGGGATTGTTATTTATCTCTTACGTCTTATAAGACCATTATCACATAAGAAAACTACGATCTGAACAGGCAAGCGGAAATATCAATCTACAAGGACCTCGGTTCAACGCCCGGGTCGTTAACAACTTTAAACACTCCTGGTGTATTCATTACTCCTTACACGACGGCCTCCAGACACCCCTCCTACTCCGAGGGTCTGGCCGTGAAACATGATAGTTATTTATGACTATGCGGGCTCCTTCCCGTCTGGCCCGAGCTAGAGCTCTCTTTAAATGCTTTCACAAAACACAAACTTTCCATTCTCAGTTCTTTGTGGAGACCTGGCATTCTATTCTGCGTGTACAATCAGCAATATTATTGGGCTTATAAACCACATTCGTAATCTTGGCGTTTATTAATTATGAAAGGTCCTCATTGATTGTGGAAGAGTAATTAACGACGAATAATAAAGGGGCTTTCAAAATAAGAGGATTCTGAGTTCGAATCTCTTCACATGCCTCGGGAACCTTTCCCTTATAGAGGACTATACAAAATGCGATTTAGGGTCAGCCAATAGCTAATAGACCTACGCTCAATACCATACAGTTGCTCCCTTTCAAATACATACACAATGCCTCGTGATACTACGTCACAAATAGAGGACTTATACCAAATCTCAATTCGCTACAATCAACTACCTCTCATAAATAATTTACCAAGTACATTAACTTTTACGCGTTCCTAGCGTGACATTTTACTTTAATTGCGCTCCTTTTGCGCTATACATTTTTAAGCCTAGCGTCACCCAAAGAACTGATAATATCATATTAACAATTGATGCACATTTCAATTTTTATATTATTCTTTCCTTTTGACAATAACTTTCTCTATTTCAAGAACATGCATTTAAACATCATGTCTATACTTTTCATTAAGGCTCTAACGCTCTTTTATTCACATCAATTAATTTGATCTTTGTTTAATATTTCCTTACTTGGTTATTATTATTATTATTTCATATCGTTATTCTTTACACAAGCTCAAAAGCTATTTCTTTCATATCTCAAATTTACTTTATTTAAATATCTTTCATGATAATTACTAATATTTCGCTTGCTCTTATGACATTTGTCAAATACATTAACATTTTATTCACATATTTCCTCTACGGGATTTATTCTTTACATAATTATTTATAATTTCTCAAATTTCTATTATTGTTCAGACCGCGTTCTTGTTTATTCAGTATTTATTTATTAAAACACATCCCTTTTACTCAAAAACTCCGGTGGATTTGTACACAATCATTCCCTGACACCAAAATAGAATGAAATTCAGTACTCACATGTTTTTAAGATCGTCCCATGATCTTTATTCTTGTGCGGTGTTTCATTTTGGCCCACTTTGAAATTTTACTCCATATTATAGAAATTCATCTTATGTACAAACACTTCTTGACACATATTTAAGACACTTAACATTGACGACATTTTTATACACTGGTGTGTCCCTTTAGAACACACAATAAACACTAAAAAATATTAATTTAACACACAATCTTGATAAATTTACACTTCACAATTCTTGATCACTAGGCCGTATTTCTTAGCCTATCACACGTGACCTCTTAATTTCCCGTTTCCAAGGGTGAAATTTATTCAATGTCGGCTTCCTATCCTGCAGAATACGAAAGTCTCGAAACATCTACTGTTCCCTGGAACCCTAATTCTTCTAATCCTATTCTGGATGACCGGCTATTTATCTAGCTTGAACGGCTTCTTTGTAGATCTGGTTTATCGATCCTAGCGAAAGTCTATTCGGATCGAGGTCTCCTCGATAACCTATCGATGACCTATGGATTTATTTTATAGCAGCTAGTACTTCTCGAGTCTAGTGCTTTAGAATAGTTCGTCTGCTCTTTGGAGATAATGTTTATAGTCTCCGTTCTTCTTTATTTGATCGGTTCTAGCACTCCTACGTTTCTAAAATACGTTCCGAACCTTACTCTATTCTTCCCTTTTTGGGTTCTTCAATTTAGATAACTGTTTATCTTTCTGTTACGGTACTTCCGTACGTTATGATATATTCGTTCGTCTATTTAACGACCTATCGCCTTAAGTCCAACGTTCGCAACCTGCTCTGACTATATCTTACGAACTTTTCACTGTAACTTGTGTACTATCGGACCTAAATCCTGTAACTAGGATTTTCCTAATCTTTCAACACGGCGATACTTTAAATTTCTTCTTTACCACTCCTTATGGAGGCAAGCAAGTTGTTAATACTGCGACGCCTATGGCTATCGGATATTAATTCTGCGGTGTAATACAGCGTTTCTCCCTTCAAGGAGTACTGGTAAACTGTCTTCGATGTGACGCAGAGTGACGCCCCACACGGCTGTCTGAATACTGATGCGTAGCAACGCCCCCCTTGGGCTATTTGGACCTGCTTGTACTGATGCGTAGTAACACCCCTCACGGGTTGTCAGAATAACTGCATGATTGGCTTGGTGAGGCCAGGAGTTTTATACCTTTTCGCTACAAAAAGATAAGACTCTAGCCCTTTCTGTGGCCAACTTCTAAAATAATGGTTGCACAATTATAAAAATTATACCTTCCGAAAGCTCGTCTTCTCAATGTTAAATAATCTCATTGCACATAAGAATCGATCGTGCAATTCGGAGATATTAATTAATTTCTCGTCCTCAATTGTGTGGGTGTGGCTGTTCTTTTGTACTCTCCCCTCTACACCAGCCTTGGTAATTCCCCGATTACGTATACTTGCGTTTGCAGTTTTCTCCTGTGCAATATTTAAAGGGTTTTTCTTTACTAAAAAATCTCTCATTCGAAATGATTCACCGTACTGTACTTGTTTACTTATTTTTATACTCGTAAACGGGTTAAATTTAATTATTCCTCTTCTGGCGCATAAGCGGTGTTGTCGTTTTCCAGCAAGCTCAGCTCGATTTCCGAATCAGGCTTCCTTGTCTAACAGTGGGAATTTTCCACTCGGTTATAAATACTCATGACTAGCTCCCTTCTGAATGTCAAGAGGGGTGATCTCATCTCTCGAACACCTGGTCCTTGCTGTTTGCACAACGTGAGGCTAGCATCCTAGCTTGATCTTTCTCTAAGTTACATTAGAAACTGTACGTTTCTTTCATTTCTTCCCCAAATACATGGATTCGACCTCCATGGACCCTATGGCACATGGGTTCAGTACTAAGACCGTTTCTCCTGTACCACAGCTAGTTAAGATAGTTGCTGCAATGAAACAGTTTTTCAAAGTTTTCACTACCAATCACGTCCCATTGCATATATTTGGTGGGTGTAAATTACGTAGCAATATAATAGGCACTCCCACTTTTAAAATAAGCGTGTGTGGTGGCAAACTAGAAGGAATAAAGGATTTAGGAATTCTGTAAGGTAATGAGCAGCTTCTTCATTATCGACTACTGCGTCTACTGAATAATATACTTGAGCCTGGGCAGTGAATTTGAAGAACACTAAGTCATTAGTTTTCACAACTTGTTCGTTTGTCGGAGATAATATTGCTCTTTCTTTAAACCATGAATGAGACTTGTTAGATAGGCCATGGATTTTTGGATAAACACTATCAATAAATTCTTGAATGCTGCTTACTAAAACAGAGAAATCGTGACTGAGGGTAATTTTCCCGTCAATGACCGGTTAATCTCCATTTCCGACTCTAAGTTACAAATTAGCAAACAGACTATTATCTTATAAAGATAAGAATACTCTCATGTTAGTTTTGAGTGCCAATTTTGTTATATCTGGCCAGATGTAAGATCTTTTTAATGAAGCGTTCCCTTCGTCGGCTCTCATTCCTCTGGTAACAACTGGTAAGATTTGACAAATATCTCCGGCGAACAAAACTGTGCAGCCACCTATAGGTGTGTTCCGATTCCTTATATCACGCAAGGTCCTGTCTACAGCTTCAACGGAAGTTTGGTGTGACATTGTAGCCTCATCCCATACAACTAAGATACAATTTTGTATTAAACTGGCTGAGTTACTTTGTTTTGAAATATTACATACGCTTCCATCATTACTGCTGACTTTCAAAGGAAGTTTAAATGTTACATGTGCTGTTCTTCCCCCTCCCAAAAGAGTGGCTGCAATTCCAGATGATGCGACGGCAAGAGCAATATTACCACCAGGCCTCACTTCTTGAGCAACGGTTTGAAGGAGCCGAGGAAGAAGTCTTTCTTTCTCTTGTGACAATCGAGAAATTATTTGTTGCTCTGTTTCATTGTTACGAGATAAGCGCTTTTTTTCGAAGTCAATGAACTATGACCTATATCCGATTTACATCTCGGCATGATGGCTTAAAATCACTGACTGGACTATTAATTATAACGAATTCTTGTCAGACATAATTTAAGAATGGCGAGGTGGATGAAACACAAATCCCCCTCCGCCCAATCTTAAATTGACTGTGTATTTTGCGGAACGAAAAGTTCACAGGCGAAATGAAGAAAAGCCGAGTCGCACTTCCAAGGGAATGGCGAGGTGCATGAAACACAAATCCCCCTACCGTCCAATCTTAACTTAACTGTGAATTTTGCGGAACGGAAAGTTCACAGGCGAAATGAAGAAAAGCCGAGTTGCACTTCCAGGGAAACTCCAAACACAACCACCCAAACACAACCACCCTTCTCTGAAGTCTTAACTCAACTCGACTCGTCGGTTTGCTGCTGGCTGTATCTGGAGTAATAGGTTCGCCCACTAGTTAGGCTGTAACAGGGGTGATAGACTCGCCCTTAGCTAACTTGTAAACTGTCACATCAGTATTTGAATGGACATGGTTGGAAGAAATGAAAACGTGAAACACTTATAGTGGGCGATGTATTGAAGATAGAGATATGCTCTCGCGGACTTTTTTGAAGAACTTTTCATGCTGAACAATTCTTGCACTCATAGTATTTAGATATTTTTAAGGGTTTGCCCAGCGTAAGTTTAAAAAGCGCTCGGACGCCAGGTTATTTTTTGACTATTTAACTGAAACCGTTACTGCTCAGCTTCCTTTGATCATAAATAAATTATTTTCTACAGAAATCATCCTCGAGATATCCTTTACAGAGTGGTGAAAACCGCATCGAAATCCATCCAGAGGTTCTCGAGATTACCCGTGACATCCACAAATCGGGGACTTTGTTATATACTAAGTAGAGATTTGTTTCCATACTGTTACGGCTGTGAGTTTGTGTCATCACTCGCCGCATGAGTCACAACTGCCCCAGGGCTGGGCTGTGGCCTGCCTCCTGTATTGCGCGCGCCTTATGCAACAGGGCTACTACAGACAAAGGGATAGTCCAGAATATTCGTGACTGGACCAGCAATGGAAACCTCGAGAAGCCGTGAACCCTGGATGGATCTGGAAGCGTTTATTGAGTCACCGGCCTGCTATATAAGTGCGACCTGTCAAGCACGGGTTGTTGTGTTTTACGAGCTAGTGCGAGCGATTATCTTGTGCGACAGAAGTGTGGTGACGAAGTGCTGTGCGAGTTACGAAATCCAGTGACATTGTTTCTCCAGCTTGTGGACAGCGAAATAGCCTGCAGCAAGTGATCGTAAGTAATTGTGGTCGGTGAACATAAAGGAGAGGAGCAGATAGTTTCTGTCAAGGCCACCGTACTCATTAGGACGGATTAACTTCTGTGATCTGTTGACAAGTGGAAGGGCCAAGAGCGCTCAAGGAAGAGACTTGAGGAAACTGGAGTAAGGCTCCTAATTGATTGTATTTGCTGATTAGTGTAGTTTTCTGGCCACAATAAAGTTAATTATTTCTTTAAGCAGTAATTGGTGTTGTGCTTTGTACCCCCACCGTAATCCAGTTAACAAAAGTGCCACTAGGGGGTGGCACGTAACAACTGGTGTCAGAAGTGGGATTACGAACTCAAGCACAACACCTGACGGTCCTGGTTTCAAAACCCGAGCAGGTCATTTTCTCTAATTTTCCTGTGAGTGCATGCCCTTTACAAGGCAAACAACTAAAATGGAGGCGCAATTGGCAGCATTGCTAGAAAAGTTAAATGGCATAGAAGACGGCCAGAAGAATTTAACCAAGGAGCTAACTGCCAAATTGGAAGACAGCCAGAAAAGTTTAGCCGAGGACCTAACTTCCAAATTAGAAGAAGGTCAGAATAAGCTAGCAGAGGACCTGAAGGACGGCCAAAATAAGTTAGCGGAGGACCTGAAGAAGATGGAGAACGGCCAGAAGAAGATGGAGGACGGCCAGAAGAAGTTAGCCGAGGACCTAACTGCCAAACTAGAAGACGGTCAAAATAAGCTAGCGGAGGACCTGGAGAGGATAGAGGACGGCCAGAAGAAGATGGAAGTCGGTCAGAATAAGTTGACACAGGACCTGAAGAAATTAGAACTGGGTCTGCGTGAGGATGTCACGGCAGTGGAAAAGAAGTTCGACGCCTTACAAGTGGAAGTTGCCGAGCTGCGCCAACGCCCGCTGATGGGGGTGGAGGAGAAATTCAACGCCTTGCAAGTGGAAGTTGCCGAGCTGTGCCAACGACCGCTGACGGGGGTGGAGGAGAAATTCAACGCCTTACAAGTGGAAGTTGCCGAGCTATGCCAACGCCCGCTGATGGGGGTGGAGGAGAAATTCAACGCCTTACAAAAGGAAGTTGCCGAGCTGCGCCAATGCCCGCCCACCGTTACACCGGGAATATCAGGAACGGGACATAGCAGAGTGACGCCCCCAACCTTCGACGGAAAGGTCCCGTGGAGCACCTACTTACGTCAGTTCGAGGCGGCCTGTTCCATAAATAACTGGAACAACACTGAAAAGGCTACAGCTCTCATTGTAGCGCTGAGAGGGGACGCCATTAACGTCCTTCAGGCCATCCCGACTGGATCCCAGGACTACGCTTCACTGATCGCCCATATGGAGTCCCGATATGGAGATAGCCATCTTCAGCAGGCCTACCAGATGCAGCTCCGGACCCGGGTACAAAAGAACGCGGAAACCCTGCAGGAGTTCGAGATGGACATCGCACGCCTCGTAAGGCTCGCCTACCCAACAGCGCCGCCCGACTTTCTGGAGCAGATAGCGACGCAGACTTTCACCGACGGGCTACGGGACTCGGACACTCAACAGGCGCTGCGTCTCGCGCGCAATAAGACCTTGGCAGATGCGCTGAGCCACGCACTTGAGTTCGAGACGGCAAAACAGGCATCCAGAATGCACGCGCGGGTGCGTCAAGTGGACGTCGACGAACCAGTAAAAACCAACGAGACCAAGCCCCTGGCCGACGAATTGATGGAGGCGCTAAGCCGTTTCTTCAAGAATCGCAGCACCACCAACAAAAACGTAGCCGAAGGACATCCGGAGAGGCGGCCCGGAAGAGGACTACCGACTTGCTGGACCTGCCGTAAGAGAGGCCACCTAAGCAAGGACTGCGGTGATCGCCGCCGCCAAGGGTTTCCGTCGGGACAGTCAGTCGTAGGGAAACCGCGTGGCCCAGGAAAACGAGTATTAGCCAGCCTTGGGGGGCAAAGGTTGGCTTGTGACAGTCGTCAAGCCCCGGCAGTCCAAGTGCGTGTGACTAAGTTACGGAGGGACAATAGCAGCCTGATGGTCGACGGAGTCGTCAACGGAGAGAGCTGGCCCATGCTAATCGACACGGGAGCGTCGAGGACCATCGTCAATCCCACCGTGATCCCAAAGTGGAGAGTGCAACGCACACAAAGGAACCTCCAGCTAATAACCGCGACCGGAGAGACCGCACCGGTACATGGCGAAGCATCACTGGAGTTCGTCATTGGTCGACGGGCGATAAAGCATCCAGTGCTTGTGGCTGACGTATCAAATGAAGTGATCATCGGACTGGACTTCCTGGACCAGAACAACATCATCTTGGATCTGAGTACCAACACTCTGCACTTCGGAGGTGAGGAACTTGCTTTGCAACCTGCGCACGAGTCCATCACCGCACGACGAGTAAGGCTGAGAGAAGACGTCATCGTTCCCGCCAGGACGGAGGTCAGCGCTGCCGTAATTGTCGACGGAACTGCTGAGGGAGTGGCGGCTGTCATCGAACCAAAATATGAGGACATCCAGACAAAAGGATTGCTAGTTGCCAAGACTCTCATCAACACGACGTCTCGGCCGTACGTCCGCCTGTCCAACCTGAACGACTACGACATTACGGTTCACCGGGACATCAACCTAGGAGTCTGCGAGCCCGTTACCTGGATTGCCCGCATCACAGATACGACGGACGGACACCTGCAGACGGACAACCGAAGAAGACGCGCCCTGCCAGAAGAACTACAGAAGCTGTACCAAGGATCCCAGGACCATTTAGACGAAGAGCAATCACGCCAACTTCAGGACCTGCTACGCGAATTCCAGGATGTCTTCTCCGTGGGGAGCAAAGACTTCGGCAGGACAAGCTTGGTCCAGCACAGAATCGACGTTGGGGACAGCGCACCGATTAGGGCCGCATTCCGACGTGTCCCGCTCGCCAAGCAAGCCGAAGTCGACCGGATGGTAGAAGAGATGAAGGAGCAAGGGGTGATCGAGCCATCACATAGTCCTTGGAGTTCTCCGGTCGTGCTAGTGAAGAAGAAGGACGGTTCCACCAGGTTCTGCGTGGACTACAGGCGGGTGAACGACGTCACGAAGAAGGACAGCTACCCTCTACCCCGGATCGACGACACGCTGGACACCATATCAGGATCAAGATGGTTCTCCACCTTGGATTTGAAGAGTGGCTACTGGCAGGTGGAGGTCCACCCTAAGGACCGCGAGAAAACGGCGTTCTCTGTGGGCAGCGGGCTCTGGCAGTTCACCGTCATGCCATTCGGTCTGTGCAACGCCCCTGCAACCTTCGAAAGGCTAATGGAGTCCATTCTGAAGGGACTACACTGGAAGACCTGCCTGGTATACCTAGACGACGTCATCGTTCTGGGGAGGAGCTTCGAGGAGCACTACAGCAACCTGAAGGAGATCTTGTTGAAGCTACGGGCTGCCCAGCTGAAGTTGAGCCCCAAGAAGTGTCAGCTCTTCCAGAAGCGGGTCCAGTACCTTGGGCATATCGTCTCCGAGGAAGGGGTGCGCACCGACCCAGAGAAGACCGCAGCTGTGAGGGAGTGGCCAGTTCCGAAGGACAAGTCCCAACTACGAAGCTTCCTGGGACTCTGCACTTATTATCGTCGCTTCGTGAGAGGATTCGCCGACATCGCCAAACCTTTACATCGACTGACTGAGAAGGACCAACTCTTCACGTGGACAGCAGAATGCCACAGTGCCTTCGAACAACTCAAGCAGGCTCTGTGCACCGCACCTATTCTGGCCTACCCCAGACCTGGAACAAGGTTCATCGTCGATACCGATGCCAGCGACTTTGGCATAGGGGGAATCCTGTCGCAAGTAGTGGACGGCGAGGAGAGAGTAGTGGCCTACTTCAGCAAGGCCCTGTCAAAGCCAGAAAGGAACTACTGCGTCACCAGGAAGGAGCTGCTCGCCAACGTGAAGACCATTGAACACTTCCACAAGTACCTGTACGGGCAAGAATTTCTCATCAGGACCGACCATGCATCCCTGCGGTGGCTCCTGAACTTCAAGCAGCCCGTGGGTCAACTCGCGTGGTGGTTAGAGAGGCTTCAACAGTACAACTTTGAGATTCAGCACAGGAAAGGCCAACTGCATTCTAACGCCGACGCCCTGTCACGAAGACCGTGCCCCGAAGACTGCACCTTCTGTGCCCGAAGGGAGGAGAACACCGGGATACAGTGCCGACGGACTACTGTGGAACTTCAGGGGAACTGGAGCCGCGAATCTTTCACGCGGGCACAAGCAGAAGATGATGACCTGGGACTGATAGCCGAATGGAAGAGGGCCTGTGTCCCCAGACCAGGGTGGAACATTGTGAGTGACTGCAGCCCAAAGTTTAAGTCCTACTGGGCACAGTGGGACTCGCTGATTGTAAGGGATGGCCTCATCTGCCGCGCCTGGGAGAGCACCGACGGGAAGACATCTCGGGAACAAGTCGTCGTTCCAAAGACTATGACGGAGGAAGTCCTGAAGGAAGTTCATGGAGGATCATCTGGTGGACACCTAGGGATAAAGAAGACCCTGGAGAAGCTGAGAGAGCGGTTCTACTGGATCGGATGCCGAACAGACGTGGAGAACCACTGCGCGAGGTGCCACGATTGCGCAGCCAGCAAGGGCCCAGGACGAAGACGACGGGGTCCACTGAAGACCTACAACGTGGGCGGCCCCATGGAGAGAGTGGCCATCGATGTGGCTGGGCCATTCCCGTTAAGCGAGGCAGGGAACCGCTACATATTAGTCGTCAGCGACTACTTTACCAAATGGCCGGAGGCGTATGCGCTCCCTAACCAAGAAGCCGCGACGATTGCAGAGACCCTGGTGAAGGAATTCGTCAGCCGGTACGGAGTACCCCTGGAGCTGCACTCCGACCAAGGGAGGAACTTCGAGTCGCAGGTGTTCCAGAACCTATGCCAGCTGCTCGGAATCCGGAAGACAAGGACAACGCCGCTACACCCTCAGTCCGACGGGATGGTAGAGCGATTCAATCGCACCATCGAGAACCATCTCCGAATAGTCGTCAGCGAGCACCAGAGGGATTGGGACAAACATCTTCCACTATTTCTCCTGGCCTAATATGATCTATTGTTGTGTCAATTTTGAATGAAATCCATTCGTTAGTATAGAAGCTACATGCATTTTAAAATTGGACCTATCAGCAGGCTTAGAATCATGTTGGTAGCACTGACGCATGAAGCCACCGGTTGCACACCAGCCCGGGCCATGTTTGGGAAGGAGCTCCGTCTACCTGTCAATCTTGCCTTCGGCCGACCTGGGAATGATCCGATCCCGGTAAGCCAGTATTGTCAAGAACTGGTCGACCAACTGGAGGACGTACACGCGTTCACGAGGAGGAAACTACGGATCGAGACCGACCGAATGAAGACCCGATACGACCAGCAGACGGATGCCGGAGGATTCCACGAGGACGACCTGGTCTGGCTCTTCAACCCATTACGGAAGAAAGGCCTGTCACCCAAACTGCAGAAGTCCTGGGAGGGCCCGTACCGAGTCGTGAAACGGATCAACGATGTCGTCTACAGGATCCAGCGGAGCCCGAGGGCGAAGATGAAGAACGTGCATCGAGATCGCCTGGCAGCCTACGGAGGGACACAGACGGACCAATGATTGATCGGGACGATCAGCCTTTTTAGGAAGAGGGTGGTGTTACGGCTGTGAGTTTGTGTCATCACTCGCCGCATGAGTCACAACTGCCCCAGGGCTGGGCTGTGGCCTGCCTCCTGTATTGCGCGCGCCTTATGCAACAGGGCTACTACAGACAAAGGGATAGTCCAGAATATTCGTGACTGGACCAGCAATGGAAACCTCGAGAAGCCGTGAACCCTGGATGGATCTGGAAGCGTTTCTTGATTCACCGGCCTGCTATATAAGTGCGACCTGTCAAGCACGGGTTGTTGTGTTTTACGAGCTAGTGCGAGTGATTATCTTGTGCGACAGAAGTGTGGTGACGAAGTGCTGTGCGAGTTACGAAATCCAGTGACATTGTTTCTCCAGCTTGTGGACAGCGAAATAGCCTGCAGCAAGTGATCGTAAGTAATTGTGGTCGGTGAACATAAAGGAGAGGAGCAGGTAGTTTCTGTCAAGGCCATCGTACTCATTAGGACGGATTAACTTCTGTGATCTGTTGACAAGTGGAAGGGCCAAGAGCGCTCAAGGAAGAGACTTGAGGAAACTGGAGTAAGGCTCCTATTTGCTTGTATTTGCTGATTAGTGTAGTTTTCTGGCCACAATAAAGTTAATTATTTCTTTAAGCAGTAATTGGTGTTGTGCTTTGTACCCCCACCGTAATCCAGTTAACAAAAGTGCCACTAGGGGGTGGCACGTAACAATACTATTAAAGGTCATCAAGCAATATGGAATAATTATTTTGAGATTCAGAGGTATTAATTTTAAACTCATCATGTAATTAACTATGTATGGTGAAAGGTAAATTTTAATTATCATTGTATAAGATGTCATTGTATCATTATAGTCCATAAGGAATGTAAGGCAGAATTAGTTAAGCCCAATAGTGAAATTATTAAGGACGAACTGTGAAATTAATCGAGAAAAAAGATATTACGTACATTCTCCAATAAGGAAGTATCACACCTGAAGGAAAAAGATTTGATATTTCATGGTAATGATTGTAATAGGGACTGACTGGTACTTTCCCAATAAGAACAAGAAGTTCCGTGACGAACTAAACAGTCTACTTTTCTTAAAATTTAAGATTCATGCCAATGATTAATCTATATGGATCAATCTAGAATAATGACGAAATTAAGTTGGTAATATCGACATTTCTAAGTAGTTCGAAATACTGTATACCTGGCATAATGTAGCCTAATAGAGAACTACAGTTGGCAGCCCTGGTGACTGAATATATTCTTAGTTCCATCTCTTAAGGTACAGAATACAAAATTTGGTTGAAGTCCAATGGATAGCATGGACGTTACATTCAGTTTAACATTGGATCTAACAGCGCGCGTAAAATCGTGTTGGAAACAATGTCATGCATGTATTGGTCAGAAATAATCTGAAATAATATGATCTATTGTTGTGTCAATTTTGAATGAAATCCATTCGTTAGTATAGAAGTTACATGCATTTTAAAATTGGACCTATCAGCAGGCTTAGAATCATGTTGGTAGCACTGACGTATATTAGTTGCTCCAAATTAATATAGAATGTCAGGTACTATACGTGTGCATAGTTTAAAGCGACGGCTTGCACACTTTCTGATATATGGGTATTTGGATTTTAAAAAATTGAGAGCATTTATTAACAGTTGGCAGCCCTGGTGGCTCTTAAGAATGTGCTCTGTCATATCTGTTTATGTACACATAGCACATACGAAATGTGGTTGAAATCCAATTGATAGTGTAGAAGTTATATGCATTTAAAATTTGGACTTATCAGCAGGCTTATAATCATTTTGGCAACACTGCCATGTATGTGCTCCTGGAAATTAAACTGCAATATTATTATCTATACTTGTGCCAATTTTGAAATAGCTCCCATTCATAGCTTCCAAGATATCCATCATGGAGCTCAAATTTCAATTACGATTTTTCAGCAGTTGGTAGCACTGACATAATTTTCAAATATGGACGTGAGATATTCAGGGATAGATCTTTACTCCTACCAAATTTTGTTTGGATTGCTGCAGCCGTTTAGGAGTTGATAGGGGGGGACACACACACAGCCAGATAGACAGACAGACACACATTTGCCCGATCTCATAAGTCTACTTTTTCCTCATTTTTGCAAAATGTGAAAAGTAGGCTAAAAGGAGGAAAGTTCCTCCGCTACTTTAAGGAGCTCTGAATCTTGGATATCTTTCGTTCTTCTTTTGCACACATTTTCTCATCCATGGTTGTACGTGATGGGAAAGGCGTATTCATTCAACAAGCTAGAAATAATTGTTGGTACTTTTCTTCCTGTAGACTCTGACGCACACGTCTCATACGTTCAGTGGACGACATGTGCACACTGAGCAAGTTACTCTACAACTGCGCAATAAAGTATGACAGTGTTATATTTAGGTTCGGAATTTTAGGTGCAAAATATCGGGGAATTATTTTTTATATATTAAAAATACCTGAAATATGTGATTAAAAGTAGACATATTTAATTATAATTTAGTTTATTAATGTGAATATAAACAATATACAGTACTCACAAATGCAATTTATGCTATGCCCTACTGACTCCTGAAGAATTACAATACACAGCGAGATACATCTTCAGGTTGTCCATCACAAATGACCGATGATTATCGCGAAATACTTCTTCTGAAGGCGTGAAACTGGGGCAATATTTTTCTTGCCCTCGAGGTGTTGTGTAACTTGAGATCGCTGTTCAGTCTTGATTGCTTTCCCACATGGTTGGCAGACCAGAACGCCCCCATCAGAAGTAAAATTATCCTTAAATTCTGCAACATACTGCTGCAGACTATAACTTGTAGTTGTTTTTACTTTAGGCATCGTAGAACTGCCTTACACTTTACAGTGCCAGAAATTAACTGCATGTGAGTGAACTGGTTCCAGGTAGCTGGGGGAGGGTTGGTCTAGCACGTGGTGCAATATGGCTATGGACAAGGAAATCCCCGGCTTCCACAGTGAGCTGCAAGCTGGCATACGCTCTGCATGTGGCTCACGGGTTCATCCCCGTTGAAGTAACACAGAACAAAAATGCAATAAACTGAAAGATCGAGCATACTGATTTTTAAAAATGTGCTAATACGCGCTAATAAGTGAAAAACAGGAATTAATGTAATTATAGAAAAAATGTTTAAAATAGACTATGTATTTACATAACTAAATATTTTTTTACCTAAAAACCAACCCCTAGTTATACTTATATTATAGGCCTAGTGTACAACTGCTTCTCGTCTCGCATGGCCAGCAATGTGATGCGGGTAGTATCTGCGCACATCCACTTAGGGGCAAGGTGCGCAGTAGACCGTCACACTTTCAATGTGCATCACGCAAACTTTGGCTTGACCCCAGCCCAAAAACATATCCATGTTCAAAGAAAGCAAGTTCCTCCAATTCACTGTGGAACATAGAATCATGGATATGTTTTTCAGATTTAGAAGATGAATACCTGTTATTCTTTCTAATAAGGTTATATTAAAGGTCAGCACGTGTTTACACCACTCGCAATTTGCATGAGGATAGGTCTGTAAACAAGTTTCTTTGTAACGTTGTTAGCACACAATATTTTTCATTGCAGTTGCGGGGAAAAGTACATATCCAGACCGAAAGAAGAACAACTACGGCACGATACTGAATAAAGGACGATGATGGGAGAAGTATGAAATGTACTAGGAAGTCAAATTGGTTAAGAAACGGCGTTGACACGTACGATTTCTTGTCATCAAAATGACTGGATTATTGTTCATCTTATGATTAAACGTATCGCGCATAAACGAGAGGACCTTTTGCCTGGAGAACGTTTCAGATCGATATTTATATCATCTCTGAGAATGATAGGAATTGTGTCGCACACATTCTTTTCATCGCCTGGCAGAGGCAGGAATGAGATGTGGATAGTATCTGCACGCACCCGCTTAGGGGTAAGGTGCGCATTAGACCGTCGCACTTCCAATGTGTGTCATGTACGTTTCAGCATTTCCATGTTTAAATGTGTTTAAGAGTTTCCTCAAGAGGAGCATTATGATTAGTTAGTTACTTGTGAAGAAAATGTTTAAATTACTTCCTTTTTAGCGTATGGCTTTTTTAGTGCCGTGAGTGTCCGAGGGCATGTTCGGCTCACCATAGTTTGTAGCTGCTTCTATGCGGACACCCATGGGATGAGCTACAAGTACCGTCGCGTGTTGAGTGTTATCTGGGGAGGAAAGGGTGAATGTAAGGACGAGGAATTGGAAGGTAGCGGCTGTGGCCTATAGTTAGGGACTAACCCCGGCATTAGCCTGGAATGAAGATGGGAAACCACAGAAGACCACCTTCAAGGTTACCGGCGGGGGGATTCGAACCTCCTTGCCTACCGGATGTGAGCGACTGCCTGCAGCCACACCGTAACGACCACGGCTAACTCACCCGGTAATTACTTCCTTAATAAATGCTGATTGGCTAGCGTATAGAAAAGAGTCCCTTGTGAATTGAGTATAACAGAGGGGTACGCATTTAAATATTGTGACAATGACTGTTATTATTATCTACGAGACTACAGTACAGGTGCGTGAGTTCAAGGTGCTTCTATTACTACTAGTACTATGATTTAATATCATTGAGATACTGTGACAACGACTGTTCTTATTTTATACGAGGCTGCAATATATGCGTGTGTGTTAAAGTGCTATAGAGACTTTGTCTCAAATGTAGCTAACGTACATAGCTTATTTTCTTGGGAAGATATCACAAGGGCAAATGTCCTTGTCCTAGTAAATGAACTTGTGAATGGCATCGGTCCTATCAGTAAGTCAAGAGACAGGGAGGGACAGAATGTCTAATGATGTGCCGTTACCGTGAACACAATGACGTGGGAACAGTAGGCGTCTGAGTCAACGAGCTAACGGAGGTCTTGGGTTCATCTGTCACAACATAAGGACGTGAAAATTGAAGCTAACTTCGCTAGTGAGATGAACGCAGCTTAACATTGCTATTTGAATAAGCGAGTGAGTACAATTGTTTCGGCGAGATTACTGGGCTATTTGTAATTGTGTGAATTGCTGATTACGCTTATTGAATATACCATTTTAGATTGTAAATTTTAAAATAAATTTCTCTTTTGGCATCCTTGCTATTTATTCATTTCTAGTGGGTAAGGCAAGACCCAAATCTGCAAGTTTAAAGAAGACCAGTTAGTTCAATTCATTTAAATCCTTGTTCCCAATATTCTCAGGAGATTCGCGATTTTAAAGTTTCATCAGTTTTACACATTTAATTAATACATTGAAAGTATTTCAGAAAATTATGTTGCAAGTATAATCAGTAGAAAATGAAATAATACAGCATCTACCTTCGGATATCGCAGGTGTGCAGAGCGTTGGATGACTTCCAGAAAACTCTTCACGCCCTACTTGCCTTACCGGAAAGGACCCATAGCTTAAATACAGTCTTCACACGTAATTTTGTGTTCAATAAATATAAATAGATTCATAAAATGTTGTCTTCAACGCTGACAATAAAGAGGTTAGGTAAATCTGTTCTATAAACACAAATGTTGATATACTATATAGGCCTAACGTATGACTTTACCTAACCTTATGACGCTGTTAGGCTAGTGTTATGTCCGCCCAGCAACCAACCGGCTTTGGTGTGGTCATGAACGCACCAGAGCATGGAATGGGGCTATAATTTGACTTCGGAGAATAGTGGTTTCGAACCCCGTCAGGCACCCTTGAAATGGTTTTCATTAGTTTCCCATTTTGATCACCAATAACTGCTGGGTCAATATTTTTAATTATAAACTTGCGCAACGTGTCAAGATTTCTCTGACAATCACAGATATCACACTAAACAAGCAAACTTGTCGTTCAATAACCACTAACAATATCTTAACAACTAATTACATATAACTAACAAATCTTGACAAGTCGTGCAAGTTTATAATAACTAAATAAGTGCATATATTGTAAATTCCATCACGCGCATACACATAGTTTTAACGGCCTAAGTGTAATAGATCTGATGATGATCGCTTGACGATCGAAACTAGTCATCCACGAGAATTTATTAATCTCATGGACATTTTTTTCAGGTTTAGGGAAACATCCATTATTATTGGGTACAATCGTGTTGACCAACTGAAAAGCATTAATTTCGATGACAAAAGCAACACTGAAAAATGGCTTTCAACGTGATAACTTTTAAGAATACTAAAGATCACGATGTATTTTCAGTTTACATCGAGTGAATTGTTTAAAAGATAGGAATCTCGAACAGTTCCAGTAAACCTGCTCTACGTCAAAGGAAAGAACGTAACTTTCGATTATATTTAGCTCATTCTGGCCAGGTTTATATCCGAAGGTGTTCTCTTATACCAGGAGTTCTTTGCCTATGGGACGCCCCAAAAGCGGGTCACCGAGACTTTCAAGAAGAACAAGAGATGGTTGAAGTCCTGAGTAATGAAGGTTTGCGTCACAGTTTCACAGAGTCACTATGTTCATCTTATATATAAAAGTCTGTTTGTATGTATGTGGGTATGTGGATTTGTTCCGTATGCAAATCTACACTGTTCCATCAATCTCAACCAGATTTTGCATACGCATAGTTCAGGACGCAGAAGAAACCGCTGGTTACACGAATTTTCGATAGTCTTTCTCTTTTTTCTAATTTCGGCCTTTTGGCACTCGAGCAAAGTCTAAAATAGTCAGAAAATAAACTGATGAAGGAATGACAAGGCCTAGAAAGCTGAAATGTTGCATGTTGGTTGATCCTAGGTTGTAGGGGCTCACTAAGAATCGATTTTAGAAAATTCAATTTCTAAGTGAGTCTTTTCGGCCCTTTGGCACTGAGCATGGACAAAAGGTACAAAGACCGGAGATAGTTAATTTTGAGCCGCCATATACGAGAAACAGTACTCAACACACTTTTTAAGGTCCTAAAATGAACGGTTTAGGAGATATTTCTAAAATACTGTGTTCCCTGTTCCCTCTGAGAAACAGATCAGCGTTACCATGACCACCGCTGCAATTTCGCAGACCGGGAATAGTTTTCTGGCAATATCTCGAAAACCGTTCGTTTTAGGACCTTAAAACGTTCTCACGAATATTGCCCCTTGCATTGCTACGCGTAAAACGAGATATGTTCCATCTTTCTAGGAGCAAATCGACTTCGACAAGTCTCATCTTCTATCTAATATAAAAAAGTGAAAGTATGTATGTGGATTTGTTCCGTATTCAAATCCACACTGTTCCACCAATCTCAACAAAATTTTGCATACACATAGTTCAGGAGCCAAAAGAAACCGCTGGCTACATGAATTTTCGATAGTCTTTCTCATTCTTCTGATTATGGCCTTTGCCACTCGAGCAATGGCTAATAAAGTCAGAAAATAAACTGATGAAGGAATGGCAAGACCGAACTGAAAGGAATTTGCCTTAATGCCTAATTCATTTGTTTTCTTTTTGTTTTACTACTACTACTACTACTACTACTACTACTAAGTGTTATTACTATTCCTGCTTCCGCGCGAAGCGCGGGAGCAGTCGGGCCGTCGCGTCGGCTGAACTAGCAGCCCTTTGGCCATTGGAAAATATTTAAATATTTGAATGTACATTTGCGCTAGGAGCATGTCAGGACATGCGTGAAAGGAATGATTTGTGTGAATTGTTGACGCAGAGGTCACCCCGACCAACACAGGAGATCCCCCACAAGGAAAAGACCACACCACACCCGGGCCGAGACCCCACGAACACCCGCATTTTTTATTCTTAATAAATACATATACAGAGTACGATACAGAAAATAGGAATGTGGGTAAAATAACAATGATACATCAATGTACAAGCACATAAAAGAGAGTTCATGAGTTTTCACATAGTTCTTTGTCCATGAGCGTATGTTTATAAAACAGTTGATTGAACACATTCGGAAGGGGACGGCTGTTCACTGGGGGCAATCACACGCCCATGGAAGACTTGATTTTGAAGCACTTTTCACTGAATATCGAAGATGTGAGTACGTTGATTAGAAGTCGGAGAGATTCGACAAGTGAGAGCGATGTTTTAGCTGGCTATGCGCCGAACACTCACTGGACTTTGACGAAACAGGGCCGTCCCCTCCCCCGGAAGCACACCAGGAGACAATGAAACGAAGCGTGTTGAAGAACAAAAGGCAACTGGGGGTGGAGGGCAGAACAGTGGTGAGGAAACTAGGTTATTGGTGGGGGAAAATATGAGAGTTTTCAGGGGTACGATTGGCATTTAAGAAGTATTGAGCAAGGGGTGATATAGTGAGAGCTTCGGAGAAAAATGTTAGGTTAGCAAGACGAGCTCGGGTAAGGTACTTAAGGCGAAGGGTATGGTGAGTGGTAATAATCGTAGGGAAGGTATAGAGAGTAGTAAAATCAGCAGATGGGGTTTCATAAGGGAGGCGATAAGGGATACGGAGGGCATGGCGATCGAGTTTAAGAAGAGAGAAATAAAGGGGAGGGGTAGCAGTGAGCCAGGACATGGTTGCGTAAAGAAGAACAGGGCGGATAAAGACAAGGTATATGCGGAGGATGAGAGGCGCTTTTAGGCCCCAGGTATGACCGGTGAGGGAGTGGGTGGCGGTAAGACGATGAAAAGCGCGGCGGGTGAGGAGGCGGAGATGATGGGTCCTTTGTAGGTTATTTTGAAAGGTAATACCGAGGTAGACTAGTTTATTGGTTTCGAGGAGAGGGAAAGAGTTCAGGGTGAGATGAATCCGATGGCGAGGGGGACAAAGGCGAGATGTTAATCTAAAAACAATGAATTGGGTTTTTCCGGGCATTGACAGTGATATGTGAGGAAAGAAACCAGGACTGGAGGGTGTCAAGATAAGATTGAAGAAGATTTTGAAGTTTGGGAGCAGTGTGGCCAAGAGCAAGGATGGCTAAGTCGTCGGCGAATTGGTAAAGGCGAAGTGGAGGAGGCGGGTGGGGAATGTCGTGGGTGAAGAGAAGAAAAAGGAGGGGGGAGAGAGGCGACCCCTGAGGGACGCCAACTCGAAGGGCGAAGGTATAGGAATGAGCAGATTTGATGCGAATAGAGGCGGTGCGGTGGGATAGGAAATTGAAGATCAAACGGATGAGGGTGGGGGGGAGGGAGATGGCGGAGTTTGAATAACAGTACGGGGTGGTAGACCTTGTCGAAAGCTTTCTCTACATCAAGACAGAATAGAGCAGCAGTACGGCGAGGTTTCATAAAGGCAGATAAGGAGGCGGTAAGAAGGAAAAGGTGATCTTGGGTTGACCGGTGGGCACGGAAGCCGGCTTGAGATTCGGGTAGTAGATGAAGGGGTTCGAGGTAGGAGCTGATGCGCTTAGCGAGGAGGAGCTCAAAAAGTTTTGAAAGGACTGGAGGAAGACTAATGGGGCGGTAAGAGTTAATATCAGAGGGGGACTTTTTGGGGTTTCAGGAAGATGAGAATAGAAGCTTTACACCAGCGGGTAGGGTAGAAGCCAGTATAAAGCATGGTGGTATAGATAAGGGAAAGGACATGAAAAAGGGTGGGGGGAGCGGCTTGGAGATGGCGGTAAGTAATGGTATCGGTTCCCGG
The DNA here is from genome assembly GCA_946902985.2 of Meconema thalassinum. Classification (NCBI taxonomy): domain Eukaryota; kingdom Metazoa; phylum Arthropoda; class Insecta; order Orthoptera; family Tettigoniidae; genus Meconema; species Meconema thalassinum. The sequence continues at coordinate 1,169,044,701 of OX336389.2, forward strand.
GGCAGTGTTTTTACGATGGCGAAGAACGGAAGTGATTTCAGAGGGGGAAGTAGGACGATTGATAGGGTGGGAAAAATCAATGTTAGCAAAGTGGGCAAAGGAAGGTTGGAGATCAGGGGTAAGTTTAGGGTCATGGAGGCGATGAATCAGAACGTCATTGGGGTTTTGGAATTGAGGATTCTGGGTTGGGGAGAAGACGTGACAATAGTGATATGCTAAGAGGTTGGCCGTATCGAGGGGAGTGGTGGGGACAGAGGTGGGGGTATGAATGGGATAGGTAGGGTGGGAAGGGCGAGACTTCGTAAGGCGTTGAAAGGTAGTCCAAAACTGGGAGGGATCAGACGTGTCAGCCAGGCGGGTACAGGCGTCGTTCCAGGATTTGCGTTTGAAAGCACGGATATAGGATTTGGCATGACGGAGGTGGCGACGATGTTGGCGGAGGGTATCAGGATCACGAGTACGGAGGTATGCACGATAATACTCGTGGGCTATACGTAGAAGGTTGAGGGCTTTAGGAGGTATAGGAGGTTTGGTAGGATGATAGGAATGGCGGGGAATGTGAAGACGGTCAGCAGTAAGGAGGGCGTGTTCTGTTTCAGCGATTAGAGAGAGAAGAATTGGGAGAGGGGTCGGAGAGGAGTGAGGAGTGAGGAGAGAAGTCACAGTGGCACGGTAATCTGACCAGTTGGTCTTTGTAAAACGGCGGGTAGGAGGGGGCCGGTAAGGGGCATCTGGGCGGGGGGAAATGTGAGGAATCGAAATGAGAGCGGGAACATGATCACTACCAATAGAAGGGAGCATGCGGACGAGGGAATGAGGGGTGAGGGTTGGGGACATTGGCATGACATCAGGGGTAGAGTTAGTTAAGGGGATAGTAGGCGAGGGGAAAGGAACGAGCCCTCCAGGGATATTTTGTAGAAGATTTTGGAAATTGGTATGATCTTGAACAGAGTAGGAGGTGGTGTTGAGATCAGCTGCTAGGAAATAGTTAGGAAAGGTGCGATCTAGGTATTGAAGAAATGCAATGGGGGGAGGGGTCCGTGGGGAGAGATAGAGGGTAGCTATGGTAAATGTCTCAGAAGGGGCGAAGATTTCAAGGATTAGGTATTCTGTGAAATGATGAGGGAAGGTATAGAAGTGGCGTTTTACTGTAAGATTGCGATGGACACCGACTGCAACCCCGCCCGCAAGCCGCGCTCCATACGGCCGATGAGCACGGGAGACGACATACGGGGGGAGGCACAGCCGGCGGGAAGGACCGAGGAAGGTTTCATTGAGAATAAATATATCCGGGGAGTGCTCTAGAAGGGCAAGTTCAAAGGTCGGCCGGTTGGAAGTGACAGAACGGATATTACCATAATATAATTTTATCGACATGATTAAGTGAGAAGAGGAACACTCGCAAGCGGGACGAATGCAAAGTGCATCCTATTACCCGCATAGGCTATATTATCTAAGTGCGTGTTGAATATCGACCGGGCGGCCATTTGAACTTGCTGGAGAACAAGAGGACTGTTAATATTTGAAAGAAAAATAGCACAGTAGCGCCACCTGGTGAAATAGACATGTACAATAAAGAAGAGAAAAAAAAAAGACGAGTCAGTGCAAAGTCTGTGCGTGTTCGCGTGACATGTGACAAGCATCTCAAAAGATGATTTGTATTTTGTATTGTATTTCTCACTTGATAAATAAAGTTTTACATTAAAACTAACAGGTTATGGACCCAGGTCACGTGTAAATGGTATTATCTCGTGAGTGGATCCGAAGCTGAGCGCCTGTGGAACACGTGCTGTATTTTTTGTGAGTAAGGATAACCTCAAAATGGCAGCCGGCAGTGACTACAAAGTTCAAGTGGATAAACTTGAAGGACCTGAAGACTGGGCAAAGTGGAAATGGCATGTGTTGATGGTTTTGCGGTCGTATGAACTGGAAAATATTGTTGATGGTTCGAAAAAGTGTCCTGTGTTGCCGGCAGATGCAACTGCGCAACAAAAAGCGGCATATAAGCAGTGGTTGAAAGAAGACGCGAAAGCGGCCAGTTTGCTAGCAGGTGCGCTAGGAAAATCTGTTGCCGAGCTCGTGTTGACGTGCACCAATGCCAGTGAAATTTGGACAAAATTGAGCGCACGGTTCGAACGAAGCATTACGCAGCGACTGAACATGTTGATCGAGTCATTCTTCCGAGTGACACGTGACGACAAGGAGGACATCAGCACCCATGTCGCGAAGTTACAGAAGCTTTATCAGGATCTGAACGACGAACTACAAAAGCACAACGAAAACACGTTATCTGAAAGGATTTTGAACGGTCGAATTTTATCCACGCTGGGAAAAGAATATGATAATTTCAAGGATGTGTGGGACACGATTCCGACGGAAAATCAAACTGTGAACTTGTTGATTGAAAAATTGTGCACGATTGAACTGCGTGACCAAGGAAACGTGGAATCGACTGCGTTTGTGGTACGTAGTGCTCCCAAGAAGCATTCCCAGTATGGCAGTGGCAAAGGCAGTGCTGATGACAAGTCGAAGAAAAATGTTCAACGAGTAAAGCAGAAGTTTCCATGTTTCAAATGTAAGGAATTGGGCCATTGGGCAAGTGAATGTCCAGTGAAGAAGAAAGAGGGTGACACTAGAAACAAAAATAAGGAGAACAATGCTTCGTTTCTGACACATGCGATGAGTGCGTTAGACGGCGACTTTGTTCAAGCCGACGAGTGGTACTGCGACAGTGGCGCCACAAATCACATCACCGCGAACAAACAGTATTTTACAACATACGTCAGGTTTGCTGCTCCAGAGAAGATTTTGCTAGGAAAACGAGGTGTGAGCATGCTAGCTCACGGCAAAGGAACTGTAAACATTCAAGTGCGGCTGAACAACGCTTGGTTAAGTGCTGAGATGACTGAAGTTTTGTATGTTCCCGATGCAATGGCTCATCTGTTTTCTGTGAAAGCTGCTGCAAGGAAAGGTTTTTGTGCAAGACTTGACGACCTAACTGTTAGAATTGAAGACAAGGTTACTGGAAAGGCGATGATGGCTGGACGTGTGATTCATGGTCTGTATGTACTTGACATGCGCGTCGTGAAACCGGCGCAACCCATTCAAGTGAATTTAGCTACATCGTCGGACAAACTGCAGATCTACCATGAACGATTTGGTCATCAACACAAAGCGCATGTCAAGAATGTACTGAAGCAGATGAACATCAATGTAGACATGTGTAAAGAGGATTTCTGCGATGGATGTGCACTGGGAAAAATGCATCGACTGCCATTCAAGACACGAATGAATCGACCAACAGCCACCGGTGAACAAATCCACGCCGATGTGAATGGACCAATGTCTACTGAATCTCTTGGAAAGGCACGCTACTACGTATGTTTCAAGGATGATTTCAGCAAGTTTCGACGAGTTTTCTTTTTAAAGCACAAAAGTGAAGTGTACACCGTTCTGGAACAGTTCCTGAATGAAGCCAAAACAAATGGACACGTCGTGAAGCTGTTCAGGTGTGATGGAGGAAAAGAATTTGATAACAAGAAGGTTTCTGAACTACTAGCAAGCAGAGGCATAGAACAAAGCATTACTACGCCATACACACCACAACAAAACGGAGTTGCGGAACGTGAAAATCGGACGATTGTGGAGTGCGCAAAATCTATGCTGAATCCCAGCAAGTTAACGAAAAAACTTTGGGCTGAAGCCTGCAACACTGCGGTGTACCTCCTGAATCGCACTGGGAAGTCATCGATTGAAAACAAATCTCCCTATGAATTGTGGTATGGACGACCAGTGGGAAGTTTCAGTCATCTGAAGATCTTCGGAACAGACTGCTACGTGCATATCGACAAGAATTTTCGCTCAAAGTTCGACGACAAAGCTGTTTTTGGACATCTGGTTGGGTACGTGAACGACAGGGATGGATTTAGAGTCTGGATTCCAACTCAGGGAAAGGTTGTTCTAAGCCATGATGTGAAATTCAAACCTGAAGTTGTCTGCAATCTGCGCGCCAACTCCGGAAAGGTTGAAGTCACGCTTGAAGAACGTGTGGAGAGGAATCAGTCTAATTCATCGTCTGATGTAGGCCTACAGAGGAGGTCAGAGTCAGATGAGAACTTAAGCGAAATTGAAGATTTTGCTTCGGCATCCAGTTCCGGAGGAAGCGAAGATGAGGAAGAAGGAGAGACTGAAGAAAGAAGGAAAAGCAAACGTGAAAGTAAGAAGCCATCGTGGATGATCAGTGGAAATTACATGTACATGGCTGGACCATCTATCGCTGAAAAGAATCCTGACTCATACTCTGAAGTGCTGCAGTCTAGTGATAAAAATCAGTGGCTGAAAGCAATTAATGAAGAATTGGAGTCCTTAAAGGAAAATGATACCTGGAAATTGGTTGAGCGTCCAAATGGTACACGGGTCCTGAAAAATCGGTGGGTTCTTCGACAGAAGACAACGGACAGTGGAGAAGTTCGCTTCAAGGCACGATTGGTAGCCAAAGGCTATGCGCAACAGCAAGGAATCGATTATGAAGAAACATTCAGCCCTGTTGCACGGTATGATACCATTCGAGCTCTGTTGGCAGTAGCTGTTGAAAAGGAGATGAAACTTGGTCAATTTGATGTCAAGACGGCCTTCTTGAACGGCGAGCTTGAAGAAAATGTGTTCATGGAACAGCCAGAAGGTCATCAGGACGGTACTGGCCGAGTGTGTCATCTAAAGAGAAGCTTATATGGTTTAAAACAGGCTCCACGCTGCTGGAACAAGCGTTTCAAGAAATTCATGGAGAAAGCTGGATTCAGAAACAGCAAAGCTGATCCTTGTCTCTTTTACAGCAACAAAAATGGAAAGTGGTTGGCTGTTGTAATCTTTGTGGATGATGGTCTGGTAATTGGCAATGAAGAAGACATCGAGCAGTTCATGGAAAAACTTCAGCAGGAATTTCACACGACCAGAGGATCTCTCAACAATTTCCTGGGCATGAAGATACAAGAAAACCATGATGGATCAATTGCAATCAGTCAAGAGGATTACACGAGGAAAATCCTAGAAAAATTTGGGATGGCCGAGTCAAATGGAGTGTCTACCCCAGTTGGACGCGAAGAAAGTGAAGACGGTGAAAAGGTTTCGGCCAGGGTTCCTTATCGTGAGGCGGTGGGATCCTTGATGTACCTGACTACTGCTACTCGTCCAGATATCGCATTCGCGGTCAACAAAGCTGCTCGAGCCATGGAGAATCCTACAGTTCAAGACTGGAGTCAAGTGAAACGGATATTTCGATATTTAAAGAGCACAGTGAACCATGGAATCGTCTATAGGAAAGAGGACGTTTTGAAGGTCTACAGTGATGCTGACTACGCCGGTGACAAGAGGACGAGACGTTCAACGACGGGTGTCATTTCGATCTACAATCATGGAGCTGTATCGTGGAGAAGTCAGTTACAGAAGTCTGTGTCAACATCGACAACTGAAGCTGAAATTGTGTCTGCAAGTGAAGGAGCAAAGGAGTTGATTTGGCTGAAAAGACTGTTTTCTGAATTACTGGGAACTGCTGACAAACCTCCAACGCTTTACATCGACAATGCTGGTGCAGTTAAATTGGCTAAAAATCCGGAGTACCATCGAAAATCGAAGCATATTGAGGTACGTCATTTCTATGTGAGGGAAAGATTTTTGGACGGAGACCTTGAGCTGGAGCACATCGACGGGACCAATCAATTAGCTGATCTTCTAACTAAACCTCTGGAGAGGGTCAGATTCGAGATGCTGCGTGAGAGGATTGGCGTGCAGAAGATGACATCTTAGAGGCTGAAAAGTGTTCAATAGTTCAACTTGTTTATTTTTTTATTTGTATTTGATTTTTTCTTTGGAGGAAGTGTTAATATTTGAAAGAAAAATAGCACAGTAGCGCCACCTGGTGAAATAGACATGTACAATAAAGAAGAGAAAAAAAAAGACGAGTCAGTGCAAAGTCTGTGCGTGTTCGCGTGACATGTGACAAGCATCTCAAAAGATGATTTGTATTTTGTATTGTATTTCTCACTTGATAAATAAAGTTTTACATTAAAACTAACAGGGACGATGGAAGGGAAGACAGTTCTGAAGTACCATGGAGATGAAGCGGATGATGTTTTCGGCACTGGGAGAGGGAAGAACGGAGGAGGGGGCTGTGGTAGGAATGTCCTGAGAGACAACGGGGACAACGGTTTCAGGCTGAGTGGGGGTAGGAGCAGGGCGACCCACAGTGGTCCTTTTAGTCTATCTGGCGGCGCAAAATTCCTTTGCATATGGAAAAGTTCTATAAACCATAAAATAACTGTTAAAAAGTATGTTAAACTTCTTCCTTATTCTTATTTATAAGAATTGAGGTTAAACTTGTCTTAATAATAACAATAGTCTAATATTAATAATATTCAACTGGATGAAGGCTTTCCTTAATGCTGCTGTGCGTAGGTGATTTTGTGACTACAGGTTTTTGAAAAATACTCCAGATTAAAAGAAATCAGCAACAATTTGTATGCTATGGTGGACTCCTAGCTTCATACAATCCATAGATATTTTAATTGAACTATTATGCCACAATGGGCTAATTTTCATTCGGGAATGCACTACATTACAAAATAGTATTTGATGTGTAGGTACAGTAATAACAATTGAACTCTTTTAGTAACCATAATAAAATACAGTGCATAAATACACAAAACATATTTAATCTCCCTTGTCCTCACAATCTCTCTATCTCTAGTCAACACAGTAATAAATTAACTCGTCAATGAAATGCGATTTCATGAGTCAGGCGAAACACATGCCGTTCCTTACATCTGGTTCTTACCACAGCTAAACGTATGGTGCAACGAAGCACTTAAGAAGGGAAGGAATTAATTAACACAATATATGATCTTTCAGGGGTGTACAGAATTAAACTGAAGTACCACACATCTATTCGATTAATGAAACATTAGGACGACAAAAATCTAATAATGTATACAAATATTGCACTACGTTTTAAATAAAGTATTTTTTATTATAGTAGTCCATTTCTCTATACTGTTTCTGATGCCGGATCTTGTAGTAAACTTAGAACCCCAGAAGGAATCGGGTCGTTTGTCTTTTGTGGATTTCTTCTCAGGCTACTTATTAGCGGATCAGTTGACACCAAGAGCATATTCAGCATATCTTCCATTGTTTGCTTCCTTGAACATTTTCTCGTATTCCTTCTTTACGAAGATTCACTACAATCTACGAAGGATTTAGAAGGACGACCCACATTACCTGTGGAAGCTTCATCCTGTATGCCCTCTCAATATAGTGTAATGTTCCCTTCCAGCCAATTTTTATTTTGCGACTGAAACTTGCTTAATGTCCTGTGACTTGCAACCCACATTTTTTTTTCTTAATTGCGCGGAAAAATTAATAAGTGTTTTTCTAACAATATCTTTAACAGACTGTCCAAGAGTTTTCATATTAGTATTTTCTATCAAATAGTTTAGTAAGACAACGCTTTCTTTCACTTTCCCACTTGCATGGCGCCAAACATCGAAAAGATCTTTCCGCGAAATTCCTTCCGACAGCACTAAAAGGAGGACAAAAGCCAAAGTTGCAAAAAGTTGCAAGCAGTTTTTACGCAGACAACACAATAGGGTATAGGGTATAGTCTAATGAAAAGAATTTCAACAATGGTTGACAATTGCGAATTTCCGGGTCTAAAAACCCATACAAGAATGATAACATATGTTTTAAAAGTCACTATTTTCAAACGTTTATCACATAAACACAGCAATTTGTATACGATTTTGCAAATTTAATAAAGAAAGAGCATACCTTGGTCTGTCATATCCAGTGGCAAACGATGAAGATAACTCAACAAACACGTCTTTACAAGCACAAGATTAAAACACAAATAATCAGCTCCGCTTCCAGCTGAGGATGCGATAAGAAACATCCTACTTCAGCGGTCTCTCACTCTCCAGGGGTTGAACAAATATGACGTATAGGCACAGTTCTGAGGTCATCGGACATTACTGATACTAAAAACGTCATAAATCATGAAAATACATAACATTAATTTTTTACAGTTTGAGGGCCCAGCAAAAGCTGCAAAAGGACCACTGTGTGACCTTGGCATTTATAACTGAAGGCCGGTTGGGGGAGGGAGCAGTTAACACATTTGGGGGAGGTACGATTTTGGCACATGGATGTTGGGTACTCTTGACTGCAAATACCACATACCTCAGCGTTTACACAGGGTGCTCCCGGGGCGTGGACGTAGCGCATCACATCCTCTGGGGGGCGGATGCATGGGAGGGCTCCACTCGATGGCGACGGGCGTAGATGAGAGCCCCGTTCCGGAGGAGAGCATCCAGAGACCCGGTGTCACGGCTTAGGATCCGGACGAGTGAAGTTGGGACCGGCGTTGTTCCTTATCCTGGCGACACGGAAGATGTTTAGTCCTTGGAGACCAAGCTGCTGGGCGACGTCTTCTTCTGTGTATTCCCGGTCGACACCGTAGGCGACGACCGAGAGGAGGGGGGTAGGGCGGGAAGGAGTGTTTGTGTGTGTGTGCGAGGGGGGGGGGGGAGTAGGCTGAATGTTGAGGAGATTTTTGGCATGTGTATGGGGACCCTTCCCGGGTACGCTGCAGTTCAAGATGATATGAAGCAAGGTCAGGGGTAAATGAGGATATGATGGTGTAAAGGGAACGGGGATTGGCTTTGGTAAGGTCAATGTCAGTGAGTTTGACTATGAAAAACGAGGGTGAAGGCAGAGGGTTGGGGTTGATTACACTCCGCTGGCGAACTTGAGGGTGGAGAGCCGGGTTTTGCGCTGCCACTGCGTAGGTGCGTATAGTGCCTAGCATGTAGGAAGCTGTAGGCATAGCCGTCTGCGGAGGAAGATGTGGCAGTTGGAGTGGTTCCATTGAGCGGTTATCAAAAGGAAGGTATTCGATTCCACCCACCGAGGCCTCGGATCCGACAGTTGAAGTTGTAGCTGACGTTGTATAAGTTGAGCCGGACGAGATATCATCACCCCATCTCCGTTTGGCCTGGGTAGTAGGAATGATGGAAGCTTCTGTTGCCGTACGAGGTCACTTTGTCTGCTGCGTATCCATGTTTTGTTGTGGCGAATGTGGCGATTCGAAGATACTCGGCGGCAGGCGTTTTCGCGGTGGCGGCGGTTGATTGGGATCGGACATGATGTGAATGAGTCAGCCGAGTACGTTCCAGAAAGCACTACAATGTTCTAGAAAAATGAAGATGAAGGCGATGATGACGAAAATTTCCTCGTGGAGAATGACTGCGTGATGATGGAAAATCGATCTACAGAGTTGTAGCGTAGCAGGCCGGTTCGTCAGAAGAAATTCACAGTTCACAGACCGGAGATAGCTAATTTTGAGCCGCCAGATACGAGAAACAATACTCAACACACTTTTTAAGGTCCTAAAATGAACGGTTTAGGAGATATTTCTAAAATACTGTGTTCCCTGTTCCCTCTGAGAAACAGATCAGCGTTACCATGACAACCGCTGCAATTTCGCAGACCGGGAATAGTTTTCTGGCAATATCGCGAAAACCGTTCGTTTTAGGGCCTTAAAACGTTCCCCCGATTACTGCCCCTCGCATTGCTACGCGTAAAACGAGATATGTCCCATCTTTCAACGAGCAAATCGACTTCGACATTTCTCATCTTCTATCTAATATATAAAAGTGAAAATATGTATGTGGATTTGTTCCGTATTCAAATCTACACTGTCCCACCAATCTCAACAAAATGTTGCATACACATAGTTCAGGAGCCAGAAGAAACCGCTGGCTACATGAATTTTCGATAGTCTTTATCATTCTTCTGAATTTGGCCTTTGCCACTCCAGCAATAGCTAATAAAGTCAGAAAATAAACTGATGAAGGAATGGCAAGGCCGAACTGAAAGGAATTTGCCTTTATGGCTAGTTTATTTGTTTTCTTTTCGTTTTGAATGAATGAATGAGGGTTATTTGAATTCCTGCTTCCGCGCGAAGCGCGGGAGCAGACGGGCCTTCGGCTAGACTAGTAGCCCTTAGGCCATTGGAAATTTGTAAACTTAATTTTAATGTAAGTGTTTTGCAGGGAGCATGTCAGGACATGCGTGAACTGGATGATTTATTTGTGTGGTTGGCGCAAAGGTCACCCCGACCAACAAAGGAGACCCCCCAAGGAAAGGCCCAACACAACACCCCGCCCGGGCCGAGGCCCCACTCACACCCCCATTTTTTCTTCAAAACAATATTACATATAAAGAGCACAGAACATAAAATAGGCATGTGGGAAAAAAACAAATATACAATAATATATCAATATAAACATATTTCAAACAAAGTTCCTTGGTTTTGTCATAGTTCTTTCTTTGTCCATGAGCGTATGTTTTGTAAAACAAAGATAAAAGAACACACTCGTTTGGGGAGGGCTGATCACTGGGGGCAATCACACGCACATGGAGCACTTGATATCGGAGCACTTTTCACTGGTAGTAATGAATAGGGATCGGAGAGATGCGACAAGTGCAAGCGATGTTTTAGCAGGCTATGCGCCGAACACTCACTGGACTTCAACGAGGCTGGGTTGTCTCCACCCCCGGGAGCGCGCCGAAAGAAAATGAAGCGACGTGTGTTTCAGAGCAAAAAGCAGCTGGGGTGAGGGCTGAGCTGTGTTGGACTAGGTTATGGGTGGGGGGAAAAGATGGGAATTTGCAGGGGTGCGGTTGGCATTGTGGATATCTTGAGCAAGGGGAGAGATAGATAGGGTTTCGGCAAATAATGGAAGGTTTGCGAGACGAGCACGGGTAAGGTACTTTAAGCGTAGGGTATGTAGAGTAGTGAGAATCGCAGGAAAGGTATAGAGAGGGGTAAAATCAGCAGATGGTGTGTCGTAAGGTAGGCGGTATGCCATACGGAGGGCATGACGATCAAGTTTAAGAAGATTAAAATAAAGAGGAGGGGACGCAGTGAGCCAGGACATGGAAGCGTAGAGTAGGACAGGGAGAATGAAAATAGGGGCTTCCAGGCCCCAGGTATGGCCGGTGAGGGAGCGGGTAGTGGTGAGACGATGAAGGGCGCGGCTGGTGAGAAGGCGGGCTAGGTCGTCAGCAAATTGATAAAGGCGGAGTGGGGGAGATGGGTGTGGAATGTCGTGGGTAAATAAAAGGCAGAGGAGGGGGGAAAGTGGCGACCCCTGGGGGACGCATGCACAAATGGAGAAGGTGTAGGAGTGAGCAGATTTGATTCGGATAGAGGCTGTGCGGTGTGATAAGAAATTATATATCAGGCGGATCAGGGAAGGGGGGATAGGGAGATGGCGGAGTTTGAACAAAAGAACGGGGTGGTAAACCTTATCGAAAGCTTTCTTGACATCTAAATATATGAGAGCAGCAGTGCGGCGAGGTTTCATGAAAGCGGACAATGAGGCGGTTAAGTGGAAAAGGTGATCTTGCGTCGAGCGGTGGGCACGGAAGCTGGCTTGGGATTCGGGCAGTAAATGGAGAGGTTCGAGATAGGAGCTAATTCGTTTTGCGAGGAGTAGTTCGAATAGTTTGGAGAGTACTAGGAGAAGACTTATGGGGCGGTAGGAGTTTATGTCAGAGGGAGCTTTATGGGGTTTCAGGAAAAGGAGAATGGAAGCTTTACACCAGTGGTTGGGATAAAAGCCAGTGTAGAGCAAGGTGGTATATATGAGGGAAAGAACATGGAAGAGGATGGGGGGAGCGGCTTGGAGATGACGGTAAGTAATGGTATCAGTTCCTGGAGCAGTGTTTTTGCGATGGCGGAGGGCAGAGGTGATTTCAGAAGGAGAAATAGGACGATTAAGAGGATGGGAGTAATCAATGTTTGCAAAGTGAGCGAATGAAGATTGAAGGTCAGGAGTTAGTTTCGGGTCGTGAAGACGGTGGATAAGCAAATCATTTGTGGAATGGAATTGAGGATTCTGGGTTGGAGCGAAGACGTGATAGTAGTGAGATGCAAAAAGGTTAGCCTTTTCAAGGGGAGTAGTGGGAACTGAGGTGGGGGTATGAATGGGATAGGTAGGGTGGGATGGACGAGACTTCGTGAGAGGTTGAAAGGTAGACCAAAATTTAGAAGAATCAGGTGTGTCATCCAGACGGGTACATGCATCGTTCCAGGATTTGTGTTTAAAAGCACGGATATAAGATTTGGCATGCCGGAGATGGCGACGATGTTGGCGGAGGGTGTCAGGATCTCGGGTACGAAGATAGGCCCGATAATAGTCGTGGGCTATGCGTAAAAGGTTAAGGGCCTTAGGGGGTATAGGAGGTTTGGTGGGGTGGTAGGAGTGGCGGGGAATATGAAGCCGGTCGGCAGTGAGGAGAGCATGTTCAGTTTCGTAGATTAGTGAGAGAAGATTTGGGAAAGATGTCGGGGAGGTGTGAGGGGTGAGGAGATCCGTCACAGTAGCTCGGTAATCAGACCAGTTGGTCTTTGTAAAACGACGGGTAGGAGGGGGCCGGTATGGGGCATCTGGGCGGGGAAAGATGTGGGGAATCGAAACAAGAGCTGGAACATGGTCACTACTGATGGAAGGAAGCATACGGACAAGGGGATGAGGGTTTAGGGTTGGGGACATGAGCATTACATCAGGGGTAGAGTTAGTTGAGGGAATTGTAGGTGAGGGAAAGGGAACGAGCACTCCACGGATACTATGAAGAAGGTTTTGGAAATTGGTGTGGTCTTGCACAGTGTAGGAGTTGGTATTGAGATCAGCTGCTAGAAAATAATTGGGAAAGGTGCGATCAAGGTATTGGAGAAAAGCAATGGGGGGAGGGGTTCGTGGGGATAGATAGAGGGTAGCTACAGTCAACGTCTTAGAAGGGGCAAACATTTCAAGGATTAGGTATTCTGTGAAATGATGAGGGAAGGTATAGAAGTGTCGTTTTACTGTCAGGTTGCGATGGACACCGACCGCAACCCCGCCCGAAAGCCGCGCTCCGTACGGCCGATCCGCATGGTATACGATATACGGGGGGAGGCACAGTCGGTGGGAAGGACCAAGGAAGGTTTCATTAAGGATAAATATGTCCCGGAGTGCTCTAGAAGAGAAAGTTCAAAGGTCGGCCGGTTGGAGGTAACAGAACGGATGATGTCATAATATATTTTCAACGACATGATTAAGATAAGAGAGGAACACTTGCTAGCGGGACGAATGCAAAATGCATCCTATTACCCGCGTAGGCTATATCTAAATGAGTGTTAAATATCAACCGGGCAGCCATTTGAACCTGGTTGAGTACAAGAGGACGATGGAAAGGAAGACAGTTCTGCAGGACCATGGTAATAAAGCGAATGATGTTTTCGGTACTAGGAGTGGGGAGGGCGGAGGAGGGGGCTGGGGTAGGTAGGTCTTGGGAAACTACTAGTACGACGGTTTCGGGCTGGGTGGGAATAGGATCAGGTCGGCTTTTGAATTTAAAACTAAAGGCCGGATGAAGAAGGGAACAGTTGATACATTTAGGGGAGGTTCGGTTTTGGCACACGGATGTAGGGTGTTCCTGACTGCAGATGCCACATACCTCAGCATGGACACAGGGTGCTCCCGGGGCGTGGTCATATCGCTGACACTTGTCGCATCGCATCCTCTGGGGGGCGGATGCACGGGATGGCTCCACTCGATGACGATGGGCGTAGATGATGGCCCCATCGCGGAGGAGAGCGTCCAGAGACCCGGTGTCATGGCTGAGGATCCGGACAAGTGAGGTTGGGCCAGCGTTGTTCCTTATCCTGGCGACACGGAAGATGGTCAGTCCTTGGAGGCCGAGCTGCTGGGCGACGTCTTCTTCTAAATATTCCCGGTCGACACCATAGGCGACGACCGAGAGGAGGAAGGGGGGCGGGAAGGAGGGGGGGGGGGGGGTAGGACACGAAGGCTGGAAGTTGGAAAGGTTTTTGGCACGGGTGCGAGGGCCGAACTGTGACAGGCCAATGGTATTTGTCAGATGCTGGTAGAAGGGCTTTGCAGTTTTGATATTATACCCTTCGCGGGTGCGCTGTAATTCTAGGCGGTAGGAGGCGAGATCAGGGGTGAAGGAGGAAATGATTGTTTAAAGGGTACGAGGGTTTGCCTTAGCAAGGTCAATGTCGGTGAGTTTAACGACATAGAATGAAGGTGAGGGAAGAGGGTTTGGGTTCTTGACACTTCGCTGACGAACTTGAGGATGAAGAGGCTGCCACTGCGTATGTGCGAAGAGTGCCTGGCATATATGACGCTGGTGGCATAGCCATTGGTGGTGGAAGGTTTGGCAACTGAAGTGGTGCTATTTGGCGATTGTCGAAAGGCATGAACTCAATTCCACTCACCGTGGGCTCGGATGGTTCTGCTGAAGTTGGAGCTGATGAAGACGTTGTGTAAGTGGAGCCAGAGGAAACCTCATCGCCACATTTTCGTTTGGCCTGTGAAGTAGGGCTGTTTGCTGCGTCTGATGTAGTGCGAGGGCACTTTATCTGTTGAGTTTCCATAGAATGTTCTGGCGTTGGTGGCGATTTGAATATACACTGCGACAGACGTCTCTGAGGTGTCGGCTGTTTGCCGGGGTCCGACATGACGTATGGGTCCTGTCTAGTATGTTCTGGTTGGTTCGAGAATGTTCTGGAAGGTTCTGGAAAATGTAGATGAAGGCGCCGATGACCAGAGTTTCCTCGCTGAAAATTACTGATGGACGGTGAATTTCGAAGCACTTAGATGTATCGTGACGGTCCAGAGCACAGAATAGGAGATCACAGTGAGTCTCGTTTCGTTTTGTTTAAGGTTTGTTTGTATAATACGTGTGTTGCTTTTCGTGTACGAGTGTGTCAATATTGATTTTATCTGAAGAAGGAAAGCTTTGGTAAATATAGCTTCAGAATGGATTTTTTACTAATCTTCTGATTTTTGTCGGCAAATTTCGCCATCACATAGAACCTGGCTTCGTTTGGTGTATGGTTTTCACCTCCAGATTTGGTCATCTGGGTGATATGGTGTCTGAATAGGGGTAATTTTTCTGGCGGCCACAAGGTATCCTTGCACGGGTATGAGTAGTTGTTATTTACAGAAAGTGTGTGTGGACATATAGATTCTTAGATGTTTTTATTATAATTTTTTCTTTGGTATTTGTTATTTCCCTAATCAAATACGAAGTACGTCCAAAAAGTAAGTTCCGTTTGGTAATAACATTAAATTGTGTACTGACACAGAAAAATTATTTATTGCTCAAAATTCTACAACCCTTAAACTACTTTTCCACATAACTGCCGAAATGTTGCAGGCATTTGTCGTAGCGTGGCACGAGTTTTTTTTATACCTTCTTCATAGACGTGTGCCGCCTGTGTCTTCAACTAGTTGTACGTTCCGCTGCAGCGCAGTTCCGCATATGCGCGGTAGACGCTCTGTATCAAGGAGAAGAAACGTGCGCCATTTGGAGAGCGCTGTCAGCCACGTACGCGTTGTTGTGCATGTTTACTCGTACAATGTCGGTGTTGATTAAAAATCCCGCCGCTTGTGAAATCAGATCTGTGATTCGTTTTCTGAATGCTAGGAAAGTGAAACCAATTGAAATTTATCGGCAAATTTGCGAAGTGTATGGACAAAATGCGATGAGTGATTCAATGGTGAGAAGATGGGTCCGACAGTTCAATGAAGGACATAGTGAAGTGCACGATGAAGAACGAAGTGGGCGTCCATCTTTGGTTACAGAAGAACTGGTTCACGCGATTGATGACAAGATCTGGGAAAACCGCAGGTTTACAATTAGTGCTCTCGCTATGGAATTTCCCCAAATCTCACGATCACTAATTCATGAAATTGTTACCGAAAAACTGAACTTTCGTAAACTTTGCCGAGGTCGGGTACCAAAGATTCTTACGGAGCAACACAAAACAAAACGGATGGGTAGTGCACTTCAGTTTTTGACCCGTTGCAATGAAGGCGGCGAAGAATTTCTGACACAGATAGTCACAGGAGATGAAACTTGGGTTTCTTACGACACCCCTGAAAGAAGCGGCAATCAATGGAATGGAGGCACACTTCATCCCCAGCAAAGGTTGAGCCGAAACAAATCTTGACACCTCGGAAAATGATATGCACAGTGTTCTGGGACTGGAAAGGCATCTTACTCATTGATTTCTTACCGCGTGGTCAAACAATCAACGCAGATGCTTACTGCGAGACACTTAGGAAATTGCGTCGCGCAATACAGAATAAGCGCCGACGGTTGCTGTCAAAAGGTGTTGTTTTTCTTCACGACAACGCACGACCAAACACTGCAAATGTGACGAAAAACCTCCCACAGGGATTTGGCTGGGACGTGTTTGACCACCCTCCGTACAGCCCTGACCTCGCTCCTAGCGACTTTCATCTGTTCACACATCACAAGTCTTTCCTTGGCGCTCAACACTTCAACAATGACGACGAGCTGATAGAAGATGTTTCCAACTGGTTGAAGACACAGGCGGCAAACTTCTATGAAGAAGGTATCCAAAACCTTGTGCCACGCTATGACAAATGCCTGCAAAGGTTCGGCAGTTATGTGGAAAAGTAGTTTAAGAGGTGTAGAATGTTGTGCAATAAATAATTTTTCTGAATCTGTACACAATTTAATTTTATTACCAAACGGAACTTACTTTCTGGACGTGCCTCGTACATACAGTATATTACTATGAAGCTGGGATTCTAAGCTTTCCTCCCTCTGGCAAACAGATCAACGTTACAATGAATACCGCAGCTAAATCTTAAATTTTATCTCTGTACGTGGGTGTGCCATTCCTTTTATTACCTAATACAGAATACGATGCAAACGACAGGAACCATAGTCTTCATCACTTCCCAAAAAGATATCATCGTCAGACCCTAATGGATATTAATTAAAATTACAAATGAGCCAATTCTATGTGAATAAAGATACCATTCATAATGCCCCAGCACAAACCTCTTGATAGAGAAGTATGAAATTTGTGTATAATATTTTGTGCTTTTATGATTATTTTTACAATTACTGTATTATGCTATTATGGGGTCGCGAAACAAACGTGATTTTGAGTCGAATTTTATGCATTTTGTGACACTTAACGTTAGGGAGATGCTGATATTAAGCCAGTTTTAGCAATTACGGTACGTGTCATGTTTTGTATTATACTTGCCTAAGGTTTATTCTTTTATTTTTGATAATTGAGGTTTTTACTTCGGCAGTTGTGACATAATTAATAAGTTTATTAATATAATTAGCTCTCCCGCTTTTTTAGCCTACTTTTCACATTTTGCAAAAATGAGGAAAAAGTAGACTTATGAGATCGATCCGGGAAAATGTGTGTCTGTCTGTCTGTCTGTCTGGCTGTGTGTGTTTCCCCCCCCCCCTATCAACTCCTCAACGGCTGCAGCAATCAAAACCAAATTTAGTATGAGTAAAGATGTGCACCGGAATATCTCACGTCCAAATTTGAAAATGATGTCAGTGCTACCAACTGCTGAAAAAACGCACTAGAAATTTGAGCTCCATGTTGGATATCTTGCAAGGTATGCATGGGAGCTGTTCCAAAATTGGCACACGTGTAGATAATAATATTTCAGTTTAATTTCCAAGAGGCCAACTATGAAAGTGTTGCCAAAATAATTTTAAGCCTTCTGATAGGTCCAATGTTTAAATGCATATAACTTCTACACTATCAATTGGATTTCAACCAAATTTTGTATGTAATATCTGTACATAAACAGATATGACTGAGCGTATTCTTAAGAGCCACCAGGGCTGCCAACTATTAATAATTTCTCTCTCTTTTTTATCCAAATACCTATATATCAGAAAGTATGCAAGCCAACAGCTTTAAACTATGCACACGTATATTCTGACATTTTAGATTAATTTGGAGTAACTTATATACGTTAGTTCTACCAACATGATTATAAGCCTGCTGATAGTACCAATATTTAAATACATGTAACTTCTATACTATCAGTTGGAGTTCAACCAAATTTCGTATGTGCTATGTGTACCATAACAGATATGACTATAAGTATTGTTAAGAGCAATCAGGGCTGCCAACTCTTAATAAATGCTGTCTATATTTTTTTACCCTAATATCAATATATCAGAAAGTATGCAAGCCAACGGCTCTATACTTTTCACTCGTATAGCACCTGATATTCTAGATTAATTTGGAGTAATTAATACAAGGCAGTGCTGCCAACATGATTCTATGCCTGCTGATATGTCCAATTTTAAAATACATGTAACTTCTATACTAACAAACGGATTTCATCCAAAATTGGCACAACAGATATCATAATATTTCATATTATTTCTGACCAGCATACGCATGGTATTGTTGGCAACATGCTTTTACGCGTGCTGATAGATCCAGTGTCTAACTGCATGTAACGTCCATTGGACTTCAACCAAATTTTGTATTCTGTTCCTTAAGAGATGGAACTAAGAATATATTCCGTCACCAGGGCTGCCAACTGTAGTGCTCTATTAGGCTACATTTTACCAGGTATATTTTGAACTAATTAGATATTTCGATATTACCAACTTAATTTCGTCATTATTCTAGATAGGTTCATATACTGTAGAATAATCATTGGCATGAAAAGTAGGCTGTATAGTTCTTCACGGAACTTCTTGTTTCTTTTTACGATGGTGTCCAATTCTGTTGGTGTTCATTCATACTAGCAATCATGTTGTTGTAATTTATGATGTAGTTGTTGTTGATGATTTATTTAGGGGCTTTGCGACATCGTGGTCATGTAGCCCCATGTACTTGGGTGTGTGAGGAATTTGCCTGATAACCTGTCTTATTGTGATGGCTGTATTAGTGTGTGTATTTGTAATTCTGATGAGGATTGGACGAAGCAGCCGTGGTCTTCATTTAGGATTTCGTATGTTGTGAAGTCACTATGACTCATCATCTTTCATCACCATTGCTGCAAATTGACAGTGATCCAATCACTACGGTGCAGCGGCTTTCAGACATCTCTTACTAATTTGTTGATTAGATAGAGGCACTGTGAATTATCAAAAAAAAAGCCAATCAGTGCTAAGAGCGTGAAAACTCTGCGGATGCAGAAGCCAATCAGTGCTAAGGGCGTGAAAACTCTGCGGCTGTGTTATGGTCACAAAGTTAACACAATACTTTTCTCGGCTAATAAAGTTCAGATGGCACATTTTGTGGTTTGGACTCCACGTAAGAAAGATGTCGTGTTGTTTAAAAGTCACATTAACGATCACATAAAATCTCACGCTTCCATTCAGTGGTATGCTATAAGTGAGCGTTGGGTTAATCGATAGTGTTCACAAATAAAATAGTACATTAACGGGGCGAACTGTACATTTTAAAAATCTACTCTGTTCGAAGACGTCGTAAATACATATCGGGCAATTCCAGCTGCGGTGTTTTCTGTAATACTAAGGAGTATATTCAGCTTTTGTTTATAGGATAGTCATGGGTGTTAGTTATTGCACTTACGCGTCACTCATTGTTTAATTTCAGTCCTTCCACCTGGTTACTTCAAAGAGCTTTATTAAACTAGTGTTTCAGTTTTGTTTGTTTTGTTATCGATGTCGTTAAGCTGGCGTGCCAACTTGACTTAAAATTTTGAAATTATTATTTAGTTTCGAAGACAAACTTGGTTCATTTTCTACTTCATCAATGTCACGGAACGCAATCAAATCACTATTATTAAGCTGTTTTAATACTATTTATTTCGTTTCCACTGGTTGAGTTACCGTATAAATTTCGTTGCTAACATGGAAATAACATAACTACATTACAAATATGTGATTATATGAATGATTTAGGCCAGCAAATACTAAAAGCCGTACGAAGAACGGGTACTTCAGCTAGTTGTAGATAAAACTGAAAATAGAGAAACTTATTTCCAACAACTTTCATTTTCAACTACATTTTAACTCTTTCTGTAATGTAAACTACAACCTGAGCATTTCCGAGATTCTGCCTATCAACGAAAACAAAATAATATTATTAATAATAATAATAATAATAATAATAATAATAATAATACTGTATTAATATTAATTATGCTAATGATAATAATGTTTCGAGTTTTACACCCCCTTTCATCTACTGCGGATTTTAAATATGTTGGGGTGTCAAAATTTCGCCCTTAAGGGGATCTTTAGCATACCAGTAAATCTACTGACACAGCTCCTTCACTCAAAGGAAGGATTGCAGTTTAAAGAACTTTCAGCAACAGTGATAGCCCAAGGGTAGCACTGAACTAGTGGGATCATTTGGTGGAGCACTTTGATAATTACTACCTAATTTTACAAGTTCTCATTAGAAAATAATAGTAATAATGATAATACTAGTGTCAACAACTGGATTTACACTTCAATCGATTGAAGATTGTCGTACAGATACCCTGATACATAATGATTTGCTTACATGTTATATCAGGAAAAGCGAGTTTGCCTTCATGGCTATGTTTCTCACCATTCTTGCTTGCTCGTTCCGTTGGTCATGTGTACAGTCAAAATTAGGTACTGATTTCTTTAAGTATCATGATGTCTTTGGCCAGGATTTATTTCTTTCTCCTTTCTTCTGTTACGTCCATCACATTTGTTTCACCCTCAGAAGATTTATATTCACTTTAATCTTCTATGTTACTAATTCTCTACTTGCGACGCTTAACTTCTTCTATGTTGCGGGTACTAACCACTGACTCACAAAACTGTTGTCAAGGCTTGTAGTTTCATTCTCTCTGCCATTTAATGCCGTGCGTAAGTATCATAAACGTCCGGCCCCGTAGTGAATTGATTAGTGCGCTAGGGGTGTATGTGCCGTCTTCATCATTATTTCATCCTCATTTGGACGTGCAGGTCCCCCGCTGGGGTTAACCAGAAAGCCTGTACTTGGCCTCCCAGGAGGCCACACGACAATATTTTTATAGTATTATAAACATAAAACGGCGTTCTGGGACAAGGGAGGGATGTAATACGCATATTGCCATCTATTTTAAAACAATACAACAATTAGAGGACATCAGGTCTTTACAATAAAACAAGTAGTACTGTACAGTCAAGAACTAATAGCCTTTTTTCCATATATTTTACTGGTCCTTTCCATCTTAAAAGTCTACCTTCAACTAAATAGATTTGCCATGTGATGGACTAAATAGCTGTTGGTAGCTGTTGTCCCTTATTGGGAAGTACAAGGAATAGAACCCGTGATCTTTTAGGAAGAAAATGTAAGGATATCAATAGAATCTTTCTACATGACTCGATCTTTAAATTGAAGAAGGCTGCAAGATGACGCATAGAGACATGTCTCGTTATCAAATTTAAAGCAGGCAGCTGTGGTATGCGTCAGAGTGCGTACGTGCGCCACGCTAGTCAGTCTCGTGATTCAACATTATGAAATAAGGCGGGGAACTTTTAATACGATCAGGCAAGCAGGGGAAGCCCTATAAAGCACTTACATGACAGAATTCTCGCAACATTGGCAGTAGGTGAAGCCAAAATTATGGTGCAATTACCCCGTTCTCGAGTAAAACGCAAAATTATTAATATCAGAGAACGCTAATCTGAATAATACTGGAAATTATAATTTTGAGAGATATAAAAACCTCTAATAATTATATAGAAGAAGAATGCTTATTCAGCAATGACGTAGCCTGGGAGGGACGAATGAATATCGTGGAGCGATGTGAGTAAAGAGTTCCTTCCCACGCATAGATAGAACATTTGGATTTTTTTTATAAATTAAAGCTACGATCGATTTTTGAAATTTAAAATAGTTTTGAAACTTCGAGACCATAAGAAGTCTGGAGATATTTTTTTAAAAACCCATACGATGCTTAGTTTGGAAATTAGCTTTCGAGAAGAAAGACAGGCACTACTTTCAACTGGATTTAAATAAATAGCAGGCCTGCGGAGCAAAAATCATACATTCTTAGTGAACCTCGGGAGTAAATTACACTGCGTCAACGAATATACAGTCGACAGATAACCTCTGTGGATAGGTGCTGTATCGCGTATACAGTCTACGAAGGACCCTTGTAGTGGTCAGACCGCGTCATAGTTAACCAGTTTTATGGAACCAAGTGGGTTACCATATTTTGACGGCAAAATTATTTAGTTAAGAGGAACTTTAGTGAAAGTTATACTGCGTGTTAGAAACTAAACTCACAATCAGTGAACATCGGGAAGGGTGATGTAATATCTCACCAGTATCGCAGGAATTCGTGATCACCGAGAGTGTTAGAAAATCGTTCTGAGCTTGCCTATGTTTTGGAAGTCAGAACCGAAGTGACGCGAGTTCGAAAGTATAATTCGAGTCAAAAGCAGTAGTACTCAGTGGAAGCAAAGCGTAAGACTTCCAATCATCAAACAAAGGAATACTAATTGGTTATTCCAGTAAAAACATTTGGGAACGTGAAATTAAGCGGAGAACTTCTTTTAAAACGCTAGTTCGATACCAGACTGTGATTATCGGAATTAGTTTCTAAAGGAGACATTCGGCATAGTATAAACTTATAGCCGCATATAGACAGCATCGTGCCAGTTACTGGAACATTAGGACCGATAAGAAACGAGCAGAAACATTGATATCACCCAGGGTGATCAATGAAACAACGGGTAGGAGTATCAGGGACTCTCAGTCCAAATTCAAGCAGATATTAGGACTAGGGCAGAAGTCGCTAATACCTACATTCTTGGAGAAGGTCGTAAGAGAGTGAAACGTGTGAAATAAAATGAATCAGGAGTGTTAAACAAGCAGTTAATTAGGCTTGAGTGTAAGAATTTTGTATATAGAATTTATTATTGTTCTAAGTCTCATTTAGTGTTACAGTGTATTTCAACATGTTAGAAAACCCTCAGATAGGGGTAATAAGTGTAATTAATATGTGCAAGATTTGTGAAAAAGGGTTCTGTGTAACAAGTGCTACGGTGGTTGAAATGGAAGATTAGACCCAAAATGGTGGGCCAACGAGATTTCAACCATTGGGATCCGGGAATCTTACGGATAAAAATGTGAGTACCGCTTATAAATATGAATACTTTTGGGGGAGTTCGTGAATCCTTAATTAATTGACGTGTCACACTGTTAGAAACAGGAAATTGATATGTGAAGATAAATATGAGATAAGACAAGAATGGATCTGAACACAGCTATTAAATAAGTGAATAGAGAAATGAATTGTAATGTTCAAAGTGATAGTGTACCGATCAAGGAAATGAATTGTTATCACGCTAAGAGTATAAATCTCTTTTAATATCAAAGTAACACGTTTTTAGAACCATTAGTGTTCTTGTAAAATTTATTAATGACAGTGAATGGGTCATTAAATAGTAAATCACAAGTTAGCTATGAATGATAAATAATGAATTCTTGGGAATTTAAGAAGTGACGAAAGACTTTACAGGAATATTGTTGTATACGCTAATTAAGCGCATTGTCAGAATAACGTCTATAGATTGTTATATCAAATGTCCAGGATCATTAATTGTGATTGGAGTTGTAAGGAGTTTGAAGAAGACGAATACAAATGTGTTGTATAAGAAGGGAGCTATTATTGGGACTTGAGGACAAGGGTTTACACTCCCGCTCTAGAAGTGTTACGCGTGCAAGGGCCAGCTTGAGTACCACCTTGCTGACGCATGAAATCGCCGACTCTTCCAAAAATGGGAATAGCCCTAGGAATGGAGTATATTGGAGACACAAAGGTGTCAAATTGAATGTTGTGTGCCCCTTAAAAGGATTGAACGCACTTCAACTCACACAATGTGGATGATCATCTATTAATATTTTTATCCTGGGAATCAATTACCGGCTGATATGAGAGCCGCCTAAATATTAAAATGATAGGTTTGCATTTTAAAGTGTTTCGTTCCTCCCAACACAACAGCAGAAAGAAGGAGCTGGCTGCTTGTGAGGAGAATCCCAGTACAGTATCTCAGACGGTCGGTCTGACAGCTATAAATCATTTGAGGACCCAAGGGTAGGTCACTAGCCCACTAATTGCTTTGGAGCAGGCTAGGCGTATTATATAAATAACCGGGTGTTATTTCACTCGCAAAAAGTTTTCAAAGGCAGGACGGGAAGTGGCCCGTGACCTAATTAGTATTGAGTGTAGGCTGTGAGTACGTTCAGATTCCATAAATGAATAAATTGGTGTATTACCATTGTTATGAATTCTCATCGGGTGACATGCTTAATGATGGATGTTCCTGAGCAAACACAAGTCTTAAACAATTCAGGGAGTCTTGTTTAATTTGAAACTTTTTCAGTAACTTGTGGGCTCAGGTGTAACACGAACTTCCCAAACATAAAGCAGTACAGAGAGAGAGAAGGAGATAAGATTATGATTCGTGTTAGCCCAAAAATGAAGATGATGTTTATTATTATTATTGTGAATAAATGTAGATCGGGCATTCCGTAATAATCCAAGTTAAAGGGAATAAATCATGTTTTTAATAACGACTAAGGTTATAAAGGGACTATGGAGCCATAGTGAGCTCAGAAGAACAAACATTATAGGGGTACTCAATGGAAGTGAAACTTAAGTGTTAGATTCAATGGAACCTAAGCAATTGATTTTAATGAATGATTTTAGTGATTCATTGTTCATTGGAACAAGTGTGAAGAAATGTGAAGTATTGTGATGTATTTGATTTTTATAAGTATTTTTGGAGTAGTTGTAGCGCCTAATTTGATTAATATTAAATATGTTTTTAGTGTGATGTTTGAGTTTATTTGAAGTGTTGACCTGTTGATTATGATCCTAAATATATGTGTCATATTGGGAGAATGGACGTGCCAGCCTCGA
This sequence comes from Meconema thalassinum, assembly GCA_946902985.2. NCBI lineage: Eukaryota > Metazoa > Arthropoda > Insecta > Orthoptera > Tettigoniidae > Meconema > Meconema thalassinum. The sequence continues at coordinate 1,169,069,495 of OX336389.2, forward strand.
GACCACTGAGCTAACCGAAGTATGACCATGTATTGATTCTACAGATGGGTACACTACATTGTGTTAAATTACAGAGTAAGCTTTTCAAACTCAAATCTCAGTATCCAAACATTGCCATTTTAGACAATAAATACCAACATAATATTTTAAGAAAGCAATTTTAAAATTTCGCGCTGGTTTTCTCCATGTTGTATTGTTTTTATGAAGGCCATAAAGGTATGTACCAGTAGATAATTATCATTACGTTGGTTGGTTCATTGTACGAAGTTTCTTTTTTGAGAGAGGAATTCGCGGCGGGTTTGTGTCACGTAACCAGCGCCATGCCGAAGCCAATAACAAATACATGCCATCCTATTCCCCAGAAAGGCCATAATCGTACCTGATGTACTACGATGTGAATTATTTGTATGGTTACGCCATGATCCAGCCTTTGCCTTATAAGGATTTTGTCTGGCTCTCAGTGTAGGGAATTTCACATTTTGATGTTAACTCGACCAGCCTTGACACATGCCGTGGCTATGTTCCAGAAATGGACTTAGAATACCCCTCTTTTCTGTAAGAGCAACAAGGCGATTTCCCATTTTGCTTAGAGCGAATGGCCTCCCCAGAAAGTAAAGTGAAAATTCAAAAACTCACGGGCACACTTTACAACAAGAATAGGTATGTGCTACACATTCAAATGTTGGTGAAATACCTAGCCTAAGGCCTGGTATTGAACAACATCCATACGTGTATTTCCTTTGCTCAAAAAGCATGGCTCAAGCCATACGTGGATTTGGACACCCAGCACTGACAAATGGCGACACAGCAGTATGAAATCTTTTTTAAATTGATGAACAACTGCATTGATGGCAAGTCTATTGAAAATGTGGGAAAATACCGGGACATTAAATTGGTGAATGTTTGGGTAGGACGTCACGGTGCTCTTTGGTACATTGCAAAGCCAAATTTTAAATCTATTAAAATTATGGATGAAAATTTGGTGACCATTCAATTAAGTAACTTCAATATCACTATGAACAAGCCCATTTACCTGGGCCAAGTGATTTTGGACTTTTCTAAATTGGTGATGTACAAATTCGACTACGAATTTGCCAAACAGCATTTTAGGGATGTGTCCCTTTTATATATGGACACGGACTCATTCATGTACCATGTTCGCCAGTGTGATCCCTATGTCGTAATGAGGCAATATAGTGACTGGTTCGACACCTCTTCCTACAGTCCTGACAATGTGTTTCAACTGCCCATTAAAAACAAGAAGAAAATGGGCGTTTTAAGAGATTATCGCTACGTGTAGACGACTATTTAGCGGTTTTACAAACTGGGAAACATATGTCTCATAAACCATGCAGTATACAATCTGTTAACCATAATTTGTATCTTGTACTCTCGCCTCGATGGACAATAAGCGAGAGTGGGCTGATGACTTGCTAACTAGCCGGTCATGGGGCTATCATAACGACGAGGACATGTGATTTTTTATATTTCTTTGTACGGAGAAATAGCTTTATGTAAATAGTAGTTTCCATAATTTTGTTTCCTCAATGTCATGAATTGTGAATATGAGATCTTGTTTTCCATGATGATGAGAATTGTAATTTACAAATTCTAATTCGTAAATGTGGGATTTAGTTTTTGCAATGCTGAAAATGGTAATTTGCCAATGCTAATTTATAAATAAGAGATTTTGTTTTTTTGAATGACGTGAATGGTAATTTGCAAATGCTAATTTGTAAATGTGAGATTTTGATATTTTGTTTTTGCAATGACGTGATTGGTAATTTGCAAATGCTAATTTATAAATATAGGATTTTGATATTTTGTTTTAGCGATGACGAGAATGGTAATTTTTGAACACTAATTTGTAAATATGGGATTTTGTTTTTGCGATGACGTGAATTGTAATTTGTAAATATGGCATTTTGATATTTTGTTTTCTGAATAAAGAGAATGGAAACTATGAGAAATGCACTTGGCCCTTTCCCCTTTAAAGCCCTGTACAACTTTATATTCTTTATTTTCATTGTACCTGAAATTGAAAATGGTCAATGGAATCTTTTTCATCGTGCATGAAATTGTCATTTGTAAATTCATAACTGAACGTTCCTTTGGCGTTGCATGCATGTGAATATATGTTCTTTGGAAAACGAATGTGATGGTTGTGTTTGTTTCCCAAAGAGAGAGTGTGAAGGAGTGAGAGAGAGAGAGAGATAACACAAGTACTTAACATTTGTTGTTCAACTTTAGCAAACTCGGTGGAGAAAAGAAATTAAAGCTCATGGCAAATTTAAATAGTAGTTTTCCTAAATTTGTTTTTATATGTAAGACATAGGCATGTGGTAGTAGATAGGCTCTATTTGTAAGACAGTCTTACCTGTACCGTGTGTAGTGTGCCACTACGTGTTTGGGAACAAAAGGACTTCACCACTGCAATAGTCAAGCACTGGTATCAATAAATTTTTGAAAGTTAAAATGAACTTTTTAAATATGTGAGGTGGAAATGGGAATTATAAATATGCAATGTGGGAAATACCTGTCTACATCAAAAATGAACATAAAGAAATACAGTAGTACTCTGGCAGTAAAGTGTTTTTTTTTATTTGACAGCAAATAAGGTATTACACTAGTATAGAGATAGTTTTTTAATGTCCACGTCCATCCATCATTAACTTTCCTTACATAGCATTAATCGCAATCAGGGCTGCCAATCTTTCCTCTACCGAGGCATCGCAGGATGTCAAACGTTGATTAGCCTGTTTCAATAATACTTTTTCAGCCACACGCCTTAATTCAGGGTGACTATGGCATTAAGACATGTCATGTTCTCGGCAACCACTGTCCAAAGGATTGATAGGTACATCACCACGCTGTAAACGTTATTCCAGCTTTGTTCCAGGACCGCAGTATTTGTAACCAAGTAAGTGCATTTCAAAGGGTAATAAATGAATCACTTTATCAATAACACCACGACCAGTACAGGTCTGGCATATCCTTTTCAGTCGGTGATGGATAGTTTTGATCTTCCCCCTCTGTTTAGGATGTTGTTGTTGCTTTTTTCTTGCCATGTCAATCGTGGAATGAAGAAACAAAATCTTTGTTCGAGGTTTTATTACCGTGGTTGAGTTTCACAAGCTGATAGGTTCGACACTGTTGTACCGATGGTATTACCCTAATGACCACTTGCTTATGAAGCTCGTAGTTATCACAGGGTTGCAATTCACTTAATACAGGGTATTGAGTCCATGATGTCGGTAGATGTTGCCAAATTTTCTTAACAACATTTGCGACCACATAAAAATAAATGATTTAGGCAATGCATTCCTCTTTTGTGAAATTGTTTAGTATCTTTTTGCACACAAAACATTTTCCAGTCACCTGCGCAGTTGCATTATTGTCCAATTGCAACATTGATGACACAGACATGATGCTCTCTAGACGGTTTATCACTCACTAGTGATAATTTCATTGCGGGCAGGAACAAGTAATATCTTGTTCATGACGTCAAGACATGCATTTCTCGTTTACCGATCAAACACAATCCATACATGGAAAACAGCTTGATGATTTTTAAAATTAAAAGTTTTTTTTTGAAACAGCGTATGCAGTGAAGGACAGCCCAAATCCATAAGATACAGACATTTACACGTGTGGGGGGGAAACGGGCGAAGCCATTTGCCTTTTTCAGTTCCTTTCAAAAATACAATATTAGCCATGGATAGATGAGCGTTCAATATCATGGCCAAGTATTTATAGGGAATGGTTCCCTCGTTCCATTGCAATCCTAGATGGGTTTGTATCCAATGGGTCTGTCTTTGTTTTTTAACAGACTGAAACACTACCGGAAAAGGTGGTTTAAGCACAAAATGCGTAAGTTTAGGCGACCAATGTGTTGTACAATCAAAAATGGCCACCTCTTTAAATAGAAACTTATTTTCGTTGACCTTATAGCTTTGGGTATCCACCACCAGTGCACGTGACATGTTTACTCTTGTTTGGACCAAGACCAACTGATTCCTCATTACAGAGGTTTAGAAATTACATTTACTCAAATCACATTCTAGTAAATATCGCGCCCACTTTAAATCGCACCAACTAATCGCGCCCAATTTAAATCGCGCTCAATATATTAGCGCCTACTAATAGCACCCGCCATAAAACGCTGCCAATAAAAATCATAGCCACTATAAAGTATGTCCAGTGTAAATCGTGTTTAGATTTATAAACGACAATATAAATTTCTTATTATACCCAAGCTGGACAGGCCTAAGGTGATGAGCCAAACTAAGAGCGTTACCCTGGTCCTCCAGGTTGGGGGTTGGGCGTCGGGCTAACAACCCTACCCCGGAAAGAAACACTTGTTACGGAACCAAAGGACAAAGGAAACCGGACGGATGAAATGGATAAACGACCTTGGCAACGGAAACGGTACATGAATTGGTATTTTGGGACATGGAATGTAAGAACATTGAGTAAACCTGGAGGATTACGGAACTTGAAGAAGGAAATGAAGAAATATAGTGTAAAGCTGGCAGCAATACAAGAGGTAAAATGGAATGGAAGTGGAATACTTGCCACGGGGACACACACCCTGTTCTATAGTTGTGGGAACAGAGGATATGGAGGGACAGGTTTCCTTGTTGATAATGAGTATATAAATGTTATACTAAATTTTAAGCCTGTTAACGAAAGGATGTGTGTATTAAGAGTGAAAGCCCGTTTCTTCAATATATCCTTCGTATGTACCTACGCACCAACCGAAGATGCAGAGGAGGAAGAAAAGGATCTTTTCTATGAGCAGCTGGAACAGGAACTAGCACGAGTGGCAAAGCATGATGTTAAGGTTGTTATGGGGGACTTTAATGCACAAGTGGGAAGAGAAATTGCCTAGAGGACTACAGCGGGAAAGGAGAGTTTACATGAGGTGGCCAATGATAATGGTATTAGACTGATTGATTTTGCTATAGGCATTAACATGCTTATCAAAAGCACATGGATGCAAAGGAAGGATATAAGGAAAGTGACATGGTGCTCCCCTGATGGGATCACAGAAAACCAAATTGATCATGTGCTTATAGATAGACGACATACCTCAGATGTGTTGGAAGTGGATAGCTGTCGAGGAGCAGACGGAGATAGTGATCATTTTCTACTAAGAGTTAAATATAGACAAAGGATAGCCAAGTACAGAGAGATTAAGAGAGCTGTTATACATAGGTTTGATGATGGTAAATTAAGAAATAATGAAAGCATAGCTCAGCAACACACAATGGTTTTGACAAATAAGCTTAATGAAGTGGAAGAGAAGCTAGGAGAAAGCATAGAAGGACAGTGGCAGACGGTCAAAGATATAATACAAAACACGGCGGAAACTGTGCTGGGCAGAAAGAAGAAACTGAGGATGCAGGATTGGTTTGATGAAGAGTGTAGAAAGAAGATTGAAGAAAGGAATGATGCAAGAAGAAGAATGTTACAAAGAAGAACAAGAACTACTGTAGAGGAATATAAGAGAAGAGAAAAGAAGCAGACAAGGAATGTAGAAAGAAGAAGAGAGATTCTGAGAAGCAGTGGATTGAGGAGTTAGAAGAGAGAAAGACGGCTCAGGAAACCAGAGAGTTCTATTCAAGGGTTAAAGATATAAAGAAAGGATTCCAACCCAGAGCAGCTTTCTGTAAAGATAAGGAGGGCAACTTGATTGGAGGTAAAGATGATATGTTAAATAGATGGGTGGAGTATTTTAGTGAATTGCTGAATGCGGAAATTGGATATGAAGGTGAGGTAGAAGTTGGACAGAGGGAGGAGATGGGACAGGAACAAAATGAAGTAGAGACGGACATGGAATCAGTCAAGGAACCCACATTGGAAGAAGTTGAAAATGGTATTAAGGCCCTAAAAATAATAAGGCACGGGGAGAAGATAACATCACAGCAGAAATTATAAAATATGGAGGGGAATAAGTAACAAGACGGTTGCATAAGATCATGGTAGAGATATGGCAAAAGGAGCAAATGCCAGAGCAGTGGAACATAGCAATACTCTGCCCTATACATAAGAAACATGACAAAGCAGACTGTGGTAATTATAGAGGGATAGCGGCGGGACATTGTCATGAGTTTCAAAATCTAGTCGGATGTCAATAATGGGCGTCTTAACAGACTCTTCCAAGTAGGAACAATCGGAGACCACCAGTGGCGCCCTTGCTTTAAACTCTTGGGGTGTCAACATGGGGCAATTCTCTTTTTGATAATACGAACACCTAAATTTAAAAGTCATGTCGTAGAGTGGTCCAAACTTATTTTCTGAAAAATCTAAATCCAATGCTTCATAGGAAAAAAATGCCTCATCCAGGAAAAGACGTATATTTTTCAATTGTATGTGGTCAAATTGAGTATCATCTTTGGTTTGCTGATACCTGCGATTCGTTTGAAAACCCACACTTATATAGAAAGGTCTCACTGTGTAGCGTGCTGTTTTCACAGACCAAATGTATGTGTTGGTCGTTGGCAATAGTGGATACTCATGTAGCGCCCAGCTTCTAAATTGCTTGGATAGGGGCGTATCGCTTCCCACAATCTTGAGCATGTCCAGTTATTTGCTTTCCGAAAGGGTGACATAGGGTACTTTCCATAAAATACGATGTTGTTGAATTTTTGAATCCTCTACCCCTGCATCGGCAGCCTTAAGCGCATTATTATCTCTCCAGTGTCTGACGAGATAAAGCACTTGGCTTGAGTTTACCACAATACGCTCATGATCTTCGGCAAAGCCTAAAATTATTTTAAGTGGTAAAAATCCTGTAAAGGTTCCATTCGTGTAAATTGAATTGTAATTTCCAAAATAACATCTCTACACCTGACACCAGTGAAGGAATGTCCCTACCAAGGACATTATCCCCTCTCTTTCGCCTAGCCAGTCTATATTTCTCACAACAGGAAGTTTGAGACTGTCTACGGAGAACTCGACCCCATGCTGCGACAGGTCCAGACTTAATCCCTGCTCGGATCCTCCACTACTGTGCAGATGCCCTAGCACCCTCATTGTGCGCTCTCTTCGACCAGTCCATTAACACCGGGACTCTACCACAAGAGTGGAAACATGCTAGCGTGGTCCCTGTGTTCAAAGATGGTGACAAGGTAGACATGGACAACTACCGCCCTATTTATCTAACGTCTGGTATCTGTAAATGTATGGAACGCCTGGTTGCTAAGAACATACTGGAATTCCTGAGCGAGCGAGGTCTGTTAAATCCAAGCCAACGTGGCTTCGTTCCGGGGAAATCTTGTACAACTCTTTTGACAAAAGTGATTGATGACTGGCAGAACTCTTTGGATCAGACTAACGTCTCCCAAATAGACTGTGTGGCCCTGGACTTAAGCAAAGCTTTTGATCAGATGCCTCGTCAAAGACTCTTGTTAAAGCTTGGCAAATATGGCATCGGAGGCAAACTGATTACATGGTTGACGTAATTCCTGGCAGGTCGAACGCAGTGTGTCGTGTTTGGCGGGGCAAAGTCGCCGAACATAGTGGTAACTTCTGGAGTATCACAGGGGTCGGCGATTGGGCCTTTGTTGTACATGGCTTTTACCCTCGACCTTCCAAGCTGTGTGACGTCCACGATGGCACAGTATGCAGACGACTCAATAATTTACAGAGCCATAAAAATAATGACGTCAATGCACTACAGGAAGATCTGGACAGTGTGGCACTGTGGTGTGATGTAAATAAGATGACCTTGAATGTAAACAAGTGTAAATATATTCGGCTAAGTAGGGCCAGACAGCCTTTTGCACATAGCCTTTCACTGAGCGGCAGAATTCTTCCCATGTGCAATTCACTGCGAATGCTGGGAATACACATTTCCAGCAATTTGAAGTGGAATGTACACGTTGAGGAATCTAGGTGTAAGGCATCTAGAATTCTAGGATTTGCAAGACGCTATCTTCTGGAATTCAGAAGCCGTGCACTCTGAGCGGTGTATCTCTCCACTATACGGTCCATTCTTCTGTATCGAATTCCTCCCTGGCATCCTACTACCGAGGAAAACACGATGAAGTTAAGTACAGTCCAACGTCGAGCAGAGCGACTCATTTACAAACAGGGTAACAAAATTTTGACATAACCACTAACATCCATCAATTACATTTGTAGCCAAATAGATCTCACCTTTCTCCGAAAATCTCTGGCTGGCACCATTAAACTGTCCCCATTTCACCGCCTTCAGCTGTCATATCGCTCAGTCCGTAGAGCACAGGGTGTCACCCTCGTTCCTCCATTTGCTAGAATCTGGGTTCTACAATCGCTCTGCTCGACTTTCGAATGACCTGCCTCATGCAATAAAAGACCTTCCTCCACGACAATTTTGCCGCAAAGTGAAGGCTCTAAAGGGACTAAAACCCCATGTAAATTGAATTTATATATAATGTAAGTTTGTGAGTGAGTGGGAGTGTGTGCGTGCGTGTAGGTATGTATGCATGTGTGCGTGCGTGAGCGTGTATATGTGTCTGTGTGCGTGCCTGTATCTTCCCTTTTATTTATTAATTGCATGATATAGACGTCGTGTACAGCAGATTATATGTATATTGCAATGTAAAGTTGTAAATTGTATATATGTGACTTTTCAGATTGGTATAGATTTAATGTACGGAGATGGAGACACTGCTGTGTATGAATGAGGCTTGCTCTTTTTCTATCTGCCGTCCATAAATTGTAGGCACAATGTTTGGTAAATAAATAATAATAATAATATAATAATAATAATAATAATAATAATAATAACCATCCAGTCATTGGTCGAGTCGGGGCACCAACCAGCAATGGAAAGTGTTTTACATTCTTCAACACTATAACAGGGGTACAGTTTCATGACACTTGAAATGCCCACATTTCGGGTGCTATCCACTACAATATCATTAATCACGTAGTGCACTACTGAAAAAAGAAAGGCGAAAGCATGGTTGGCTAACTTGGATGTCGAGGGTGTAGAGCCATCGGCTTTTGTGAGCCGGCCTTCAATCTGATGACACTTTCATGTGTCAGTGTGTAGATATCTTGGTTGTTACTAACAAATTGAATTTCATCATTGTTATTTAATCCTGGTGTTTGGGCTTCATAGGAATGTGGATCAATTCTTAGAATGCCTTCTTGCTCCTCGATCTTGTTCACCAACTCTAGGATAGAATTCATCATGTAGATGTAGGTTGTAACAAAGGTGTTGTGAAATCTGCTTGTCCTTACGTGTTAACGTGTATTCACGGCGTTGCTTTATACACCAACATCATAGCGGCTTTAAAACCAATTTATAGGTCATTGACATTTTCACGTAAGTTGTAAATTCTATTGTAAGTTTCAAGAGAAACAAGCCCCAGGACGTAGGGTCTTCCATTCAATTCAATTGTGTAACTTAAGGACCACATTTCTTACTTTCTGCTGTCATACTGTTTACGTTTTGGCCCACGCTATGTCTTATATAGAAATATCAGGCGTAAGCTCCCACACTCTTTTGTGTTAAACTTTTGCTGACGTTTCAGATTATAGTATATCTTTACCTTGCTTCCAAAATACTTGTATTGTTCCATGGGTGGAGGGAGATTGCCAAAACTGACAAAGTACCACACGGTGGAACCATGTTTTACATAGGTCACATAATGTGTTCGTAGACCACGGCTGTCATCTAGATTAATCATAGTACGTTCCTGTTTCCATGGCCTGGGCGGTAATTGGTTGCGCATAAACATATCTTGAAAATGTGGAATCTTTAACAGTTTAACCGTTTAGCATAGCTTGTAACTTCATCATGGGCCAGGGTATGTCTTGGTATGACCATTGTTAAAATTATTTTTATTTCGGTGAAAGGCAAATACCGAGTCCTTGTTTGTAGGGTGCTAGCTTCAAGTTTTCCTATATCAATCGCTTCCATAGTCTCATTATGTCGTTTGCTCTCCCAATTATTGTTTAGCTTCCTGAGTCGATTTAATCACCCTGGCAACGGCACTGGCACCACCGAAATGCGAACCCAGAGCCGCGAGTCCAGCAAACAATGCAGGTAAAAACCCAGATCATTTCGGGACAGGAATCACTTGACCAAGTTTTAAAAACTGTCGTTTACTTTTCGGATTCACATGCAAACGTGCCGCTTGGAGTGCTTTTTTAAATCAGCCAACACTTAATTTTTTCATCTCGTGAGGCCTCGTGGGCTGCATGATGAATAGCTTTAAAGCCACCCTTTTGCGATGACTTGGTCTTTTTTTGGTCGTTTTACCATGTATCTTTGTTTCACCATGATGAACAACCTTCCACAAGAAAGTTTGAGTGACAACTAACATTTTTCTAGGGAAAAAAAACAACTGATATTTAATTTCCAGTGGCTGTATATTCGAGTTCTATATAAAGTGGGAAATCGTTTATAGTTTTTCCTGCTTGTTTCCCTCTAATGTTAGAATGAAATGGAAATATAATTTATCGCCCACTCTTACATCATGATCACTAATTAGTGACGTGGCACTATTGTTTGATCGTACCGATAAATGTCTTATATCCGGTGTATATTCCTTAATACGAATACTTCCATTGTACCTTAAACGGTAACTCGTTGAGCCTGAAGGTAAAACATAGCTAAGGTCTTGACTGTCTCTCACAGGCCATCGGTTGGTCTTGTAAACGAGAAATTCGTGGGGTAGCGGTTTAATCATCGAGGATACTACACTTAGTCTTCCACAAAGTGTTTGGTTGTGACCTCATGAGTTTCTATAGGATCTGAAACATTTGCTAGTCGTCTTCGCTTCATGTGTAAATTATTCTCTTTAATTTCACACACGTTGTCCATTTCCGAGGTTAAAAACTGTTTGGTACAGATATCTTGTGGGTCCACAGGGTCAGCCACATGGATTATGCGGTTATTTTTATCGGTATAGCCATTTACAGTTAGGCTTGGGATAATGCCATATAACCCTTTTACCTTGTTATCCACATACTTATTTTAGAGGCATCGTTACAAACTTGAGAATATTTCACGTGGGTTAACCACTTTCCATTAAAGTCACAATATCCCTGTTTAGTGCGTGGCACCACCGACATTTCCACATAGTGTTTATTGGGAGGATCTGTCTCTTGTTTGGGATTATTTAATGGGGCGATCTTTACCTCGGCCATTAATTCACGTCCAAAGCCATCCATGGTAATACTGTTCCAGACACAGGGCTTGGTTCTGTGTATATAGACAGCCTACTAAAATCTTTTACAAATAGTTACTATGCAGATTATTAAGCAGCAAGAGTCACTCCCCGTGGGGAACATGGTTTCCCATCTCTTTCCTACATTACGTGAACAACGTCACGGTTCACTGTTTCCGTCTTCCATTCGCTGCCTCATTGCAGGACCCTCAGGATGTGGAAAGATTTATTTTTCTTCTCACACTCATCACGACTCGAAATGGTCTGCGTTTTCAAAATATCTATATTTTTACAAAATCTCGCTACCAACCACTCTATGTGTTCCTGAATCAGGTCATGTCTGAACTACGAACCGAAAATATGGGTTATTTTACGTTTTTAATGTAAGAAAATGTTATTGCCCCGGATGCAGTAAGGCCTGATTCGCTTATGATTTTCGATGATGTCTCTACAGAACGACAAGTTATCATCCAAGACTATTTTAGCATGGGTCGTCACAAACATATCGACAGGTTTTTTCTTGGACAAACGTATTCCAGAATGTTCAAGCAACTCATTCGTGATGATGCCGACGTCATTGTATTATGCCACCAAGACGAACGGAATATGCGTCACACTTACAACGAACTTGCCAATCCCGTTATGACCTTTCAAACCTTTACTCAATTTTGTGCCAATTGTTGGAACACTCAACGGCATGACTGTCTTGTTATTGACAAACGGAGTGATATTAACCAAGGGCGCTATCGCTTAGGGTTTGATCATTTTATTCATATTTAAGGGGCTGCCTTATTTCTCCTATGTCATTTCTCCAGACACCATGACAACAGCAGGGAGACAATTGAAAAAGCATATTATTATTGCAAAAAATAATATTCGCCAAAGGTTTCGTCAATTGAAGCGATCACGTGGAGATAATGCTTTGTTTATTGATCAACATTTAGCTCCTCCTCTAAAAGCCATGTTTAAATCATCTTGCACGTCTCAAAAGGCGTCAACAGTTTTTAAAGCAACGCAGACTATGCAAGAGGTCCCTATGTAAAAGGGACAAAAGGAACTGGATAGTGCTAGTGATGAAGAGGAAGAGGTTTTTCACCAGAAAAACCGGAGGATGAGGTGTTTACATCAGCAAAACCATCACCACGTCCTCAGTTTCTAAAAACATCAGTGATTGCCGAAACACCTCCAACTTCCAAACAGCCAACTTTGTCAGAAATATTGTCTACGCCCGATTATAAAACCCAGTTAGAAAGCATTCTGGTAAAGAATTACGGTGCTTTAGTGTCAACCTACCTCAAAGACCTATTTACAAAATTCAGATACCACCTATGGTGTTTACTATAAAGATGATTGTTTGCGGATTGGTAATTCCGATATTAAGTTCGGTCAGCATGTGGTTATCATTAAAAATGTTACCTATAAATTAACAACGGGTCTTTTAGAGCTGTTATTTTCACGTACTCCGCTTCCCGAAGACTATACCCGGAATGATCTCTAAACGTATAAATCCATCTTAATGGCAACAAATGCGTATAGACGTGAATATAAACGAGCTGAACCAGTCAATGCCAATAAAAGTATCAAGTATAAAACCATCACTTCAAAATTATATCCAACCACAGACAGTATTCGTCGTGGACCTACAGCTTCGAGAGTTACTTTTAAACTATTAAAACCCCTCGTTGATGTCACCTACTGGCACAATCCCAGTCTGCTAGTCAAACGCTTACAGTTATTGCATGCTTCACGACAGGCTGGTCTTACCGGTCACGATTGGGAAATCCAAGAAATTGAACAAGAAATTTGAAATGCCAAAATTATTCTTTATACCTTCACCAATCAAAGTGGAAATGGCTCGTGAGTTCCACACCCCTGCCAGGCGTAACTATCAGCGAGTCAAAGTTATTTCACGTGGTGTGGATGAGGTTTGGCAGGCTGATTTAGTGGAAATGATTCCCTATGCTAGTGTTAACAATGGTGTACGCTATATGCTCACCGTCATCGATGATTATTTCAAATTAGCCTTTGTTCCCCTGTAAGTCGCAAGTCTGGTGACCAGTGCATTTAGGAATATTATTCAACAATCCCAACGTCAACCCAAGCTTTTGCAAACTGACCAGGGCAAATAATTTTTAAACAAGGATTTCTCCAACTTTCTCCAATCTTTAAACATACACCATTACGCCACGTACACCAAACTAAAAGCTGGTGTTGTCGAGCGTTTTAATCGCACGCTAAAACAAATGTGTGGAAAGAGTTCACGGCTCGGGGGTCCTATCGGTGGATAGACTTAATACCTGAGCTAGTGTCACATTACAATGATACCAAACACCGAACTATTTGGACAAAGCCGCGAGTTGTGACAAAGAATATTCCACGGATGGATAAACTCTTTAATCCCATCAAAACAGCTGATCCTATTCGCCATCGTCTTAAACTAGGCGATTAAGTCCGTGTCAGCAAGTTCAAGTCTGTTTTCGACAAAGAATATACACCGAATTGGGGTACGGAAATATTTCGTATTCGCCAAGTCAACCTCGACAGCCCAGCAACGTATTTACTGCAAGAACTCAACAATCATCCCATAACAGGACGGCTTTATATCCAAGATCTCCGAAAAACACAGTTTCCAAAACATTACCTTGTCAAAAAAATGTTAGAAACAAATGGAAACAAATTGTGTGTCAAATGGCTGGAATTTAGCTCGGCCTTCAATTCTTGGATCAATAAATCGGATTTAGTGTACACCGTTTGTTATTTATTAACTAATTCCTACAACCCATAATCCAGAATAAGAAAGGGATCGCCCGTGGACTCTCTTGTACTGGACTCAGGTCAGAAAACTAGTTAAAATGTTCAATGAATTGCCAATGACAATAATTGTAGCCTGTAATAATTTTTTCCCTGCCTGGCTATGTTACATCCTCACAGTAAACAAGTACATGCCTGTCTGTAACGTAACACCCCCTACTATCTCACAGTTTCAGGCGAAAGGTTTCCCACGTCGCAAGACAGGTTTCTTCTTGTTTAAGCTAACCATGACCTTTAGCCACCATGGCCGTGAGTACTAAGTAAATATTCAATACTTAGCTCTTGATTATCCATCCATTACAATTATTCTACCCGCCTAATTAATAGCTATCGCCACCAATCAATCCATCAAACATTATTTACTAATAATTATCGGATATGCCCTTTTGTTCCAATTTAAAAGAAATATGAGGTTCATAAGAAATAGGGCGTCATCGCGAATGAAATAAGTCCTAATACATCATGGCTGGGACATGTCCTGAGAAGAGAAGAAAAAATTGTGAAGACCGTGGTAGAAGGGAAGCCACAAGGTACGAGACCCCTGGGTCGACCAAAACTGAGGTGGATGGATGGAGTCAAGAAAGACCTGGAGACACTGGGAGCCAACGAGAACATGACTAGCAACAAAGACCATTGGTAGAGGCTAAAGAGTGAGGCAATGAACTGACTTCGGTTCGTGTGGCCAACGAAGTAAGTAAGTAATACATCTATCTAAAATCAGGGGTTCCAAATATATTGAGGGGGAAAATCAATCACCTTTTAGTTTTGGGGTATTTGGGTAAATTCATGGATCATAGAAAAGAGGTGGCCATTCTGAGCCCTATGACACCTCAATGCCCAAATCCGATCATTGGTTTGTGAGATATAGACTATTTTTTACTGTTTTAATCCAGCGCTGCTCGGTAGGCGTAAAGGTATTTGGGATCAGTGTTAAACCACTACTCTCGCGCATTGAAATGAGTCTAGAAGTCTGGTAGCAACCCACTAGAGGCACTGCTGGGCAACAATGGAAAGGACAGCTCGCGGTTTATCCAAGATTGTGGCCCGGCCAAGTTGCACGACTGAAAATGTAATCAACGCGTACGCCCTAGAACAGGCTCGCAGACTGTATGGTATCCGGATGTGGCCACTGGCAGATAAAGGTTTACTGAACTGTAGCCCATTGCCGACATTGCCATACTTAATACAGCTACACACTCTACTACAGTCATTACAGAAACACAGATTATCAAACAAGTTAAACACGCACGCAATTACTACTGGCTGTGTGGCGCAGCGGTAACTTTCTCACCTGCTGTGCTCAAGGGTGCAGGGTCGAATCCTGGCGAAGTCAGTCCGGCACCCCGGCGTCTCTAAAAGCCCCAGTAGTTAACAAGGACGTAAAACAAATTATATTATTATTACACCCAAGTACACTGGGCTGATGACCTAGATGGCCCACGCCCCTAAAATTAATTAAGAGCCACGTTAACTCGAGTATTTCCACAGCTTGAAATACATTTGGAATCTTCTTAGCTCTGATTCCACTGTTAAGGGAGAGTGGTGGTAAAGGACCTTTAGGCTCAACTACATCTGTCACGATGCAAGATAGATTAGTTAACGTGGCATTACTAATCAATGCACGATACTAATCTTTCGGTAGATTGGTTATGAGGAATATAATATCGATGAGGAACATTTGAGGTGTGGTATAAGGTCATGTCACATGTGGTCAAAATATCACAGGTTGAAGGAAGCTTGTAGTTTCACGTAGGATCCGAACCACAGGGCGTGGCATTTCACTTCAAAAATCTGACATGCATTGACCGGGAATCAAACCCGATCCGTCTTGGTGAGGGGCATACAGCTCGCAGGTTATGAACAGTTACACAAACAGTAACATTCACTACGAAGGTTTCAGGTAAGCGTGTTTTAGACAATCCACACAGAATAAACCACAAGACTTTGTAGTCGATGTAGAAATATAAAATAATTAATTTTCTTTATAATATAAATTACTTTTTACAGTTATGACTGACCTTTAATAGAAAGCTTCTTCGAGGTACGGTGAATGTAACCATCGGATGTTCAATACAATTAATGAGGTGATGGAAGCAATATGTTATTTAATCTGCTACCTGTTTTTCACCCAGTAATTTGAATTCTTTGTTTTTTATGAAACTAAACTACTTCTTTAGGTCAGAGGGAAGTTATTTTCCACATCTCACGCGTGTGATAATTTGTTATAATGCAAGAGTTAATATCAATATCGTATGTGTGCTTGAAGCCTTTCATGCGGCAGCGAATGCGATTCTAATAGCTCCATTTAGTATTAAGTGCGTGTAATGATCCATCTTAAGTGGGGTTCCGCAAGGTGCATTCCTGTAGTCAGCGGCCACAGCTACATGTTCATTAAGACCAAGCCACTGAGCTCATTTAATAGGAACCTTCAATATTACAGGTTACGCACCACTAATATTATGACGGCAGAGGTTCAAGTCTAGTTTAATCTCACTCCTATTAAGACCGAAGTAAAGCTATCTTAATATAACCAACGCTACATATAATGCCTTATTTACAACTGATTACATCATTTTTTGAGGTTTTAAGGCATTACCATATTGATTTAAAAGTTTTTTTTAACCTTAAATATATATTCGTCCTTCTCATTTTCTATTTAGTTATTATAAGTTCCTGGAAATTAAATCTGAAAGTAAAGCTCTTAGTTAAAATGCACGACACACAAATTCTATAAATATAGAGGGGGAGAAGCGACATTGTGGACCGCAGCATTTCGACACAACCACATCGGTGGTCTGGTCCACAGCCGTGAGAGGGTGAGACAAGGGAAGCTGACAGTAAATACTTCAGAAAGAGTTGTTGATGATTGTTTAGGGGCTTTGCGACATCGTGGACATGTAGCCCCGTGTACTTGGGTGTGTGTAGAATTTGTCTGATAACTTGTGCCATTGTGATGCCTCTACTAGTGTGTGCATTTGTAATTGAGGTAGGATTTGAATAGAAAGTGGCCGTGGCTCTATGTTTGGTACCATACCGGCATTTGCCTGGAATAGGAGTTGGAAACCACAGAAAACCACTTCCAGGATGGCTGAGGTAGGAATCGAACCCGCCTTTTCTCAGTTTTGGCTCACGAGGCTGAGTGTACCCCGTTCCAGCCCTCAGACAAGAATTCAATTTCTTGGCAGAGCTGGGAATCGAAACTCGAGCCTCTGCAGTGACCGCCAAGAAAGCTAGCCACTACGCAACGAGGCGGACACTTCAGAAAGAAAATGATTATGAAATTTATTTTTCAATCAGTTCTACAGGTTACTTTCTATTCGGTCGATATAGGCCTACTCGGAAAAATCTTTTTTTTTTGACAGTTACTTAATAATTTCATTAAAGAAACAAAAGCAAAATGTAAAATCTCAATGATGCATTACCATTTACAAAAGCGAATTGAGAACGAAACTCCGATATCAGCAGTGAACATAGACACTATGAACATGTACCTCGCATTGATGTCTTAATAATACAGTATGCAACGAGCCTATAATGGCAATAATAAAGACTCGAGTATGTTTATAAAACGAACGTAGCGAGCTTTATAATTTCCATACAAGTGCCTTAATTACCGTTATAGGCGAGTTGCATACGACTGTTTATGTTCGACGATAATTATAACTTTACTATATGTTTTAACATAAATATTCATAAATATATGTGGGATTCAGTAACTTCAGTTAGTGAACAGAGCGCGCTGGGTGGTTTGCTGACTGAACAGAGCGAATGCGTGGGTCAAAGAATTTCGAAAGCAGAGACCATTTACTTTGTTTGGCAATGCTATTGTTTACAGCGTGCATGATGTCTAGTGCCGATCAGAACTAGCCTTCACTAATATTGTCACCGAAGTCGTTTGAAAGCAATGCGCTGTGTAGAAATTGGTGTTGGGGATATTAAGGTACAGTGCTATTTCTTGTCTCATATTCGCCAGTTCATTTACGCGAACATATGAGACGGTGCAGTTTCCATGTCGGTAATTTATGTAGAAGGATGCTGTGTTGCTAACTTCTGGACGTAGATTCATAAATTTCTTGCATATGGCACAGTATTTTCTTGTTACCGTAAAGGTTCGTGCTGATTTTGTCTTTGTGTTTGGGATTGTAACTACAATGGTTGATCCGATATCCAATTTGAACTTTCAAATCATGTAATTCATGTCCGACATATTGGATTTTGAGCGCATGCGCGAAGCTATCCTTACCTAATTGGTCAATGAATGAGCTCTGATTGGCAGGAGAAACTGTCTCATAATGAAGAATAGTATTATAATGACCCTCATTATGATACAGTTTTCTGACATATAATATTTACATTTCGACATCGTCGATCATAAAACATGATGTTAATGCTATTTGTTTTACGTCCCTTTTAACTACTGCGGCATTTAGAGACGTCGGGGTGCCAGATTTAGTCAGGAAGGAGAAGTTTAACAAGCCACTAAACATACTAACACGGTTCTCTCGCATTTGCACAACCTCAAATGCCAACTGGCTACGCTAGGATTCGATCCTGCAACCTTGGACATAGCAGGCAATAATGCTACCGTTGCGCCACGCAGCCGGCTTATTTGTAATTTAGATGGCGATTGGGGAGCAAGTGGCCGTGTCCTTAATTTATAAACCATCCCGACATTCGCCTGGAGTAGAAGTGGGAAAGCACGGATAACCACTTCCAGGATGGCTGATGTGGGAATGGAACCCACTTCTTCTCAGTTTTACGTCACGAGTTTGAGTGAACCCCATTCCAGCCCAGAATTAAATTTCTTGGTTGAGCTGGGCTTCGAACCCGGGCCTCCGCGGTGACAGCCAAGAGTGCAAGTCACTACGCAACGGGGCAGACTATTACGAGTTAGGCCTAATAAAATGAGAGCGAACACTCGCGCGTAATTAACGCAAACATGCTTGAGCGCATTTAGGGGAATATCACAAGGTGATTCAATAGTGCTCTGGAACGCCTTGTTGTGTAGCGACTCGCATTATTGGCTGTTGTTCGATCCCTGGCTCTGAAAAGAAATGGGTAACTGTTTGTTACTGCCATGGGCCATTGCCAGACATTTTACTCGAACTAGACCTCTTGTTACTCACCTCACAGTCCACATCATGGCGTAGTGACTAGCATTCTTGGCTGTCACCGCGGAGGTCTGGTTCAGATTTCTGGCTCTGCCAAGGAACTTTAAATATGGTCTGAGGGTTGGAACGGGGTACACTCTTCCTCGTGAGACAGAACTGAAAAGAGATGGGTTCTATTCTATTTCTACCCCAGCCATCCTAGAAGTGGTTTTCCGAGTGTTTGCACTCCAGGTGAATGCCGGGGTGGTACCTAAATAAACCACGGCTGCTTCCTACCGAAATCCTAGCCCCAAGTACAGATATACACAGGTACAGTCATTACAACGACACAGGTTATGGGAAAAATGCAACACATACGAATGCCGGAAAGACTCTGTATTTCATTTAGGCCTATTCCATGTTTATCCAATATTTTTGATGTAAATCCACTCTGTGTTGATATATGAAACAACACAACAACAGTTATCTCACACGGAAGCAGTGAAATGGAAGAGAGCTATGAACACAGAGCGGATTTTCGTCTAAAATATTGGATAAAAATTAAATTAATGAAAGACAGGTTCATCCATATATCGTGTCTCTGCACAACTTGGCCGATAACCTGTTACTTCTTGCCGTCCGAAGCAGCTGTAATGCGCGAGGAAGGGAGCGGTTAGCTGCGATAACTGATTTATTCAAGGTCTCGCAACGCAGTTTGTGGCGGCCGAAAGAGAGTCCTCCTCAGCTGTAGTGACATGATTTTTTTTTTTAGCGTATGGCTTTTAGTGCCGGGAGTGTCCGAGGACATGTTCGGCTCGCCAGTTTTGTAGCTGCTTCGAGACGGACACCCAATGGGCGAGCTACAAGTACCGTTGGGGAGGGAAGGAAGGAAGTTGGAACGTAAGGACGAGGAGTTGGAAGGTAGCGGCTGTGGCCTATAGTTAGGGACCAACCCCGGCATTTGCCTGGAAGGAAGATGGGAAACCACAGAAGACCATCTTCAAGGTTGCCGGCGGGGGGATTCGAACCTCCTCGCCTCCCGGATGTGAGCGACTGCCATCAGTCATGCCGTAACCACCACGGCTAACTCACCCGGTAGTGACATGATAATGGACTGCCAAGGAACTTTGAATATGGTCTGAGGGTTGGAACGGGGTACACTCTTCCTCGTGCGACAGAACTGAAAAGAGATGGGTTCTATTCTATTTCAACCCCAGCCATCAAACCTTTAACAACAAAATATAAAAAAATGAAATTCTTATAGATATAAATAAAATATTTATTGCAGCTAATAGCCAAAGGAATGATACAGACAAGATGAAACATACATAGGAATAAACTATTCATTACAACAGAAGGACGTCAGAGATTCAAGTCTATATGTACAGTACATCGCATGATATCTTTCGCAACATTTGGCGCAACGTTCACACACACAGTCTGCGTCTGGCTGGTGAAACTTCTTTAATTTGCACAGCTTATGGTGAAAGCCATGTATGGCAAAGTGTGTAACAGTATGTCTTAGTTCGTAGCCTCCCCGTTTCCAATCATTGCGGGTCATTGCGTCAGTGATGTAGAAATCCCACCATATGTCTCTCTTCTTCGATTTCAGGTTCTCCATGAGTTGCACGTATGTTGGTGTAGACGGTAGCGACAGTTGGAGGCGGAGATCTTGCACATAATATAATTCACGTGTTAATTCATAGACTAGTCTTGAAGGCGTGTATTTTGAAACACACAGAACCTTCTTTAAGAAAGTCGCTTTTAGTTTTTCCAACGTTTCCAGGTGTTTCAATTTGAGGTGTGTCCAGATATTTTCTAATCCATATGTTACAACGGGTGTAACCTTGAGCTGGAAGAGTTAAAAGGCTGTTTTGACGGAGAGTTTTCTCAACTGTCTAATATCATTTATGGCCCTCGTAGCCGCACAGATCCTATCGTTAACGTGAAGCGTGAAGACGTTGCCCGTTGTCTGAAGTGTCACGCCTAGTTATATAAAGTCAGAAACGCTCTCCAGGGGTTTTCTATGTGTGTGAAAAACTGCTGGTTTTCCCCCTTTGCGGAAAGTCATTGATACAGTCTTGTTTTCGTTTAGGCTGAGTTCATTCTCTTCCGCCCATTCCAACAGCAGATCAAATGCAGACTGTAGATCCTCTTGAGATCTCGAGGCCAGCACAATATCGTCAGCGTAGACACATACATAATTACTTTCTGCGAGACTACCTGTGCGATATCCGCCGTCGCGATGATGAACAGTAATGGGCTTACAGGGTCCCCTTGCAATACACCGGTTGTTTGATCTATTGGTTTGATGTTGTGATTCCATCGCTTATCTCTATGTAATTTGAGGCCAGGATGCTTGTGATAAGCCGTTTTGTATAGCTGTTACTTCTCATTTGATTTCCTAGCTTCTCTATGATGATCTTCCTATTGACCATGTCGAAAGCTTTGGAGAAGTCTATAAATATGGCATATAGCTTTCCTTTTGGAACTGTCAGAGCTGTCTCAATATCATTTAGACTAGTCATGAAGGCGTGTATTTTGAAACACACAGAACCTTCTTTAAGAAAGTCGCTTTTAGTTTTTCCAACTTTTCCAGGTGTTTCAATTTGAGGTGTGTCCAGATATTTTCTAATCCATATGTTACAACGGGTGTAACCTTGAGCTGGAAGAGTTTCAAGGCTGTTTTGACGGAGAGTTTTCTCAACTGTCTGATATCATTGGCATTGGATAGCCTGTGTTGTAGATATTCCTTTCTGAAACCAAATTTCTCCTCCGGGAGCTTAGGATCGATTTCTCTACTAAGGCGTTGGCATAAAAGTTTTGTTAGAATTTTGAATAACGCACATTCCAGTGCAATACCTCGATAGGAGTTGGGTCCTCGGTGCATCCCTTTCCTTTATACAGCAGTTTTACTGTGGACATTCTCCAGCTATGGGGGATATTTCCTTGCCTGAGGCATTCATTCAGGAGAAATGTTATTGCTTCTTTTAGCACTGGGAGAGCAATTTTAAGGTGCTCGTTACATATATTGTCTGGTCCACAAGCTTTATTATTCTTCGAGCTGATAATAGCAGCCTCTACTTCCTCAGTTGTAAATATCTCTGTATCAATGTCCTCCTCAATCTCGGGGGTATCAGTTGGACGAGTGTCCTTATATTGCAGTACATTGCTAAGGTGAGTCACCCATGTCTCCATAGGGATGCTTCTGCAGTATCTCGGTTGCCTTGGATTCAATGCTTTGTAGGGGCACTGATCAGCTGCCGCTATCAGACTTTGTTCCTCTTGCTCTTGATACCGTTCCTCTGTTTCTTTTATGAGGGTCTTGTACGTCTTCCTATGATTGGAATATTCCCTTAGATGATCGTCAGTGGGATCTTCGAGAGCTGTGTGTAGGGCATCCAATGTGGTCCTACGGACTCTTAGCAGGTTTCGTCAAACCATGATTCTGATTTTCTCGTTATGACGCCCTCCGGTATGACTTCACCCTGTAAATGGTGTTCGAGCATATTTGCTGCTTCGTCGAGATCTCCTTTCAGGGCCTTCTCCACGATTGCCTGGTTGTCGGACTCATATATGAACTGGTGTAGAGTCTTCATTGAAAATTTCAATGTCCGCTATCATGACCGAGTTGGAATGTTGTTTCTACTAGCTGGTGTTTCCTGTAGGGAATCGGAATTATGTCTTGCTTTATTGGCTTTATGTTACCTTGATTCGAGAAGACGAGATCTATCGTGCTGGTGCCGTTATAACAAACATACGTCTTTCGATCTTTGTTGTTTACAAGCGATATCCCTTCCTCCTCTAAATAGTCTAGGACTTCTCTTGTCTTCTGTGATGGAACATCACTTCGACAATTTAGGTCTCCTGCTATAATGATGCTATCCTCCCGTTCCGTTATACTCAGAGCGGTGCCTCTTTCATCTATAATCTGGTAAGATGTGAATCCTGGCTGAAAATACACACATATTAACACACACAATTTAGTCTTCACTACTAGAACATTGTTGTTTTTATACATGACCTGGAGTGGTGTGAACTGAACCTTTAAAAGGCAGGTGATTCCTCCTTTCGGTCTTCCCACCAGGCTTTGCTCTGCCAAATTGTTCACTGTATAGTGATTTCTCGCATTCCAATCTGATGTTAAGAATGTTTCAACCAGTATTACGACGTCATAGGGGTCAAATAAATTTTCTGGCGTTGAGTTCGTGGCCTTTAACAGGCCTTCAATATTCCATAAAAGTAACTTCACTTCCTGGTTGTTTGCACCTCGCGAGAGTTCTTGATCAAAAAAGAAAACGAAAAGGTCGGAAAATCACATCAGCTGGCCAGAAGTTTGGGTCATAAGCATCATCCTTTCTCTCGAAGGGGATCCCGACTTTAAAAGCTTTATTTTCACCTCTGGTGGCGAGTTCCTCGCATTTTATGCCGTCTTTGATTCCCTTTGGGTAGATTATAGGCTAGGGAATAACCCACCCACCAAGGGAAGATGATTAAGAGAAGGAAGTAGATTTGGGATTGGAAAAGAAGGATAGAAGAATAGGAGGAGAGTCCCACAAAATTAACAAGTTTAGTGTTAAACACACTTAAAGGTGGTTGCCACTGCAAATATGTGCTCGGATACCTAAAATAGGAACGAGCTTGGTCGAGGCTGAAGGGAACCACAGATAAGGCTTGGGCAGTTTGCCAGAGAGAACCTGTAGTGTATTTCCTCCCAAGCACGAATGAAAGTACTATAGGGAAGGGTGATGATCTGGCCAGACAAATAGTAAAAGCTTTATTAAGCATTAACGAGGGCATGAACCTAGGAGGAGCTAGGAAAGCCAGGATCCTGCCTAACTGTAGTGTCAGAGAAATGATGAATCCAAAAATAAATATCTAATTTATTTAACAATGCAGGAAGTTTGAGGAAATTAACAATTGTGCAATATAAATTTGATAAACATGGTTCATTTGAACCTTTTAACAAATAGGGTCGCAGACCTTTTAACATCAAACAGTTGCTCCAGGCAATTGACAATTTTTAAGGTTTTTTAACCGTGTATTAAAATCTTGGTAAGATTTCATAAATAGGCAAAATGGAATAATTAAAGTTTTAACATTTACAGGAGTACAAGCAGTGTACTATACGAAACCTTCGAAAGAACATTCTAACGAGAATAACAACTTCGAAGATAACAAACTGTAAAACATAAAGAAAAAGGAAGTTCCTACAACTTCTTATATTTATACAGAGTTAATATATGAGAATTATACAAAGAGAGCAGGTCACTTACTGTGAAACCTGGAGAAAGTGAAAAGGAAATTTCTAGACTTCCTATGTTTAATTGGGAATCACGAGAAAAATGGGACAGTTTCCATTTCGTGAAACCTAAACATGACTCTCTCAAGAGTGTAGAGAATTGTTTTCCCTATGTATAGGAAAGGGACAACGTGATTTAAAACTTGTATCACACAAGCAATTATGCAGAATTTAATTAATGTTAAACTAGCAAAGTTGGAAGGGTACTTCGTAAGTAACACCTTATAGAAAGTTACAATTTCATAAATAATGGTTGTTAGTAGAAGGTTAAGGAAAGGTCATTGCGATATAGGATCAATGTTCATGGCCGTATTTAATATAACCGGACGATCGCGACGCGGTAGAAAAGTGGAGCAAGCACTGATTAACACTATAGTCTGTAAAGATGGATGCAAAGTTCACTAGAGAAACACTAAAGTTCATGAAAAAGAAAGTTATTGCAATTATGGAGATAACTGATTGCACTATATAGATGAGCGTCTATTACTTAAAAAAGTTGTAATTTGCAATTAAATACGCCATAGAATTTTCCAAAGGTTCCAGCGGAGGACGAAAATTCACTGTTGTAGTAATTTAGTTTTAAAAAGAATTCTCCCAAGTACGTGAGAAATACATGATGGCAGGACTCGTAGATTGAGTACCGAATCTGGAAAGTTCCAGAACAATCTTAGTAGTGAAATGGGGTTGAGAAAATCCAACGGAGGAAATAGTTTATAATTATAGGCAGCGGGTATTATATAATATCCCACGTAGCGAGAGGATTTCTCGTTTGAATCGCTTAAGAAAAGCACTTTTTAGTAAGGTTGGCTTATACAAGAAAAAAGCTCAACATGGCAAATCCCACGAAGAGTGATTATTGCCCCAAAGTAAATAGTTTCACACTGCCTATAATTAAAAGCACTTGAAAGTTAAAACCATGAAGATGAGGTTAAAACTTTTTAAAAATGGTACTTATCTCGATTTCATGTTGAAGTCGGAGTTCCTTGAAGACTATCTAGCCAACATGGCGTAGAATAGAGTGAGCCTCTTAGTTTGAGGAGGCTAAGCTCAAGAAGAGCTTTGACTGATCGAGTCAACTGCAGACGAAGAAGTGAGTGAGGCTCAGCGGAGCACGGAGAGACCACGGAAGGGGGAGAGAGTGGGGGTAGGAAAACAAAAGGTATACATATAAACATAGCCAACATTACAACAAAAAATTGATCTCTTGCTGAGCTGGTCTTCAAGGAGTTGATAGATGATACTAGCGCAGCATGGTGAGTAAAGAAGTAGACGTAGTCCTCTTGCTCAAGGAGAAAATAGCTGACGATGGTAACGAGATCTGGTAGCCAAATGGATATGGAATTCCTCTTGCGCGAGGAAGAGTTGAAGAGCTTCAGAGATTTGTTGTCATATGACGCTAGGTGGATCACAGAATATATATCTGAAACATACTCACACAAAATATAAGAAATTTGCACAGAGAGGAGAAAACAAATGATCACTGTTGGTGTTTGACAAAAAGGAAGGAAAGAACGTGCAAAAGCATTCAAATTTGTAATCTCAGGTACCGTGCATTCCAAGAATGCACCATACTGGGAGGGCCAGACACCAACAGGGAACAAATAAGCAATTAAACATTTAAGAGTGATACAGTAATTAAAGAAAAGTGGTCTTGTGATCTGACCATTAGTAGTCAAGACTCTGAATACCCTGACTCTCCTATCTCTTCCAGGGTAACACTTAATCACCTTTCCAAAGGGCCAGACTAGGGGGGGGGGGTGGAACATCCCTAACCAAGACCAAGTCCCCTACTTTAATGTCGGGACCGGAAAGAAACCACTTCTGTCTCCCCTGCAAGGAAGTTAAATATTCCAAGTTCCACCTCTTCCAAAAAGAATTACTGAGGGCTTCAAGTTTACGCCCAACAATAGGTAAATCAAAATCCCTATAAGAATTAGGAAGAGGAGGAGGGGCAGAAAGAGAAGTGCCGATAAGAAAGTGACCAGGGGTGAGTGGAAGTAGGTCATCAGGGTCATTGGAAAGCGGAGTTAAAAGGTGAGAATTAACGACACTTTCAATCACGAAATAGCTGGAAGCCGAGAAAAATAAAGCACTAGTAAAGATTGCGATACGATGAGAAAGAAGAATTGGCAAGTTTAAACAAAGCGTATAGGAACAAGTACATCTATTCAGGACAAGAATATACCAAATAAACAAAGGAACTATGCGAGTAGAAAGCAAGAACGCCATAGGTAACAAACGAGTAGCCATAAACAATGACCTCAAGTTATAATGAGTATCAAGGGGGTTACTCAGAAAAATACTTAAGTCAGCAAAAAACGTGACATGACAATCATGAATACAAAAACACATCGAATGTGACGTCGAGAAAAAACAAGTTTGTTCATCAATGAACATTAAGATCGCAAAATATGCAAGCAAATTGCAATACATACGCGCGTGAGAAATACGCAACGAAGTTTTGAAACAGGGATCGAAACAATTGTAAGATACGAGCGTGAGTAAGTGAGCGACGTAAACAAGTACAGCCTTGACACACATAGTACAACGAGATAAGACATATAAATAGCTGACAGAGTCCTTAAGCGGAACGAGTTTATTTTGGGAACTAGGTGAACGGCTTCCGTACTTGCAGTAGCAACTCGCTAGACAATGCTTGGCAATCAGCCAAAGTTGAGATAAGAGAAACTTGTTTTGAACTGTGTCAATCATACAGGAAATAAACAACAACTTGGCATTCCTCAGACTGGTATACACACGAGTCTCAAAAACAAGCAGTTCAAAGTGCACACACACTAATTGAGTCAGCTGTAACTTAAAGCAGAACGAGTTACACGACATGCAGTCAATCGTAACTTGGACGTGAAAAAGCAATTTAAAGCTATATGAAATAAAGTAGGAAATCAATTTCGCATAATTGAGAGGATCACGAAATCGAACAATTTTCAACAAAAAGAAGCTTAATTCTTCCGAGCAAAGAAGACAAGCTGGGACATTGAGACGAAGGTTATGCATAAGAATAGTTATTCTAGATGCAATGGAATTCAGAGTTTCAAGCGGTTTCATGAGCGACTTCCAATTGCGAGGAAGGGGGGAGGAGCCGGCCGTGGCCATCCTTCTACATAACGAAAGAAGTGAAACATAGCGTACAGCAAAGTGATGGTGACTGATAGC
The DNA here is from genome assembly GCA_946902985.2 of Meconema thalassinum. Classification (NCBI taxonomy): domain Eukaryota; kingdom Metazoa; phylum Arthropoda; class Insecta; order Orthoptera; family Tettigoniidae; genus Meconema; species Meconema thalassinum. The sequence continues at coordinate 1,169,097,040 of OX336389.2, forward strand.
CATGGTTTTACACAAGGGGAAGATAGTTTTCGAGGAATAGTTTAAGCAATTAACTGCTATAAAAAATGACATAAGAAGATATACGAAATAACACAAAGCAAGGCGAACTTGAATGGCCATTTTGTGCGGGAAGAAAGAAAAACCATTTAAACAACTTACAGGGTTAGCGCAGTTGTTCACGATAAGACATCGTTTCAACAAGTGGTTTTCAAAAATATTGAGATTTGAAACATGAGCGTTCTCTTTTTCAGAAATGGGATTTATGTCAGCTGTGACGAAATGACATTGTGCTTTGGTTTGAACACTGGTATGTTTGATTTCGCCAGTGATAACCCAACCAAAATCGGTGTCTCTAGCGACCACGGTTGAAGATAACTTGCGTGTTTGTTTGCGAATGCAATTCCAAAAAACATTGGCACTGAAAAGCACATCAATGGGACCTTGAGCATTAAACTGAGGATCGGCTAACCTTAAGTGCGAAGGAATGTTTAAACCGGAAGTATTAATGGAGTGACTTGGAGTGTCCTTGCCAATACTGGTAAGAATGAGACAGTTTAAATTAAGATTGGTGTTTCTTTGACAAACGTCTCTGATTTTCAATTTTGAAGACTGCAAAACTTGAGTTTTCAAATTGTCAATGCCGGTCACATTGATAGAAGTAGGAGATGACGAAAGACCTAGTTTTTTAATCAACGATTGCGAAACAAAGTTGTGCGTTGAAGCGGAATCGAGAAGACCACGGGTTTTGAACCAATTTCCAAATCTATCTTGGATTTCAAATTGTACAGTGGTCAAAAGGGTTTGCGCACTGTGAAAAGTGTCGGCGTTGGAAATGCAGGAAGAAGCATTAGTTTGTTCGGAGCGGCTCTGCAAGGAGCTTAAAGAGGCGGGTGCTGATGACCTCGATTTATTGTGAACGTGCAATAAAGAATGATGCGGTTTTTTGCAATGAAAACAAAGATTTAATGACGTACAGTTCGAAGAAGAATGCTTAGGTGACAAGCAATTGAAACAATGTTTGCTGTTTAAGACAAACTTTCTTCGATCTTCGACAGACAATTCTTTAAAGGATTTGCACAAATACAAGGTGTGAAGCTTTTTACAGAGCGTGCATTTTAACGATTTGTTAAGCGGCCTGATATCTTCTCTTGAATGATTGAAAGAAGAACGGGTTTGTTTGTTTTCGACAAATGGAGGCTGATGTCCCTTTGAAGAAGCAAGTTTTTTTTCAAAAATTTGACACTGAGGATTCGTTTCGACTTTTTCGCACTGAAATGCGAGTGCTGTAAGGAATTCACATTGACTGTTGAGAAACGAGATGAGGTGTTCGAAGGAAAATTCTTCCTTGCGAGCGAGTTCGATCTCCCAGGCCTTCAGTGTCGAAAAATCGAATCTTGATGTAGCTAGGTGAATAAGTATGGTGTCCCATGTTTGGACAGGCTGTTTTAGCTGGTATAACGCTCTGACATTTAACTGCATAGAATCTAAGAGGTCTCTTAAAGATGTGACGTCATTAGGTTTGACGGCAGGTAAGTTGAAGAGACAGCGGATATGACGAGCGACACTCAACCTTAAATTGCCATATCTCTCTTTAAGGAGATTAAAGGCGATGTGGTAGTTGTCTGCGCTTAAAGGCAGTGACTCTACCAAGGTCAAGGCCTCCGATTCCAAAGACGTACGAAGGAAGTAAAATTTATGTATGTCTGGGATCTCGATATTTTCATGAATTAGGGAGCAGTAAAGTTCGTAAAAAGAATACCATTCACCTTCCTTGCCTGAGAAGTGCGGTAGGCTTATCTTGGGAAGTAACGGTTTCGGTTTGTTCTTGTGAACTGAAGCGGGTGCTAACTGGGCCGGATTGATGACCCTAGTGTCCGGTTCTGAGATATTGCGGATCAGTTGGTGGGCCTTTGCAATTCCTTCAAAGTACAAGGGTTAGACCTCGTCCCGATCCGATTGAAGGTCTGGACAAGCGGATTCGATCTCGGTTTGAATTTGGTCATAATAATCATAAGACCGTTCGTACAACTTAAGACGATGTGTTAAGATATCTAAATCACACTCGGCGGGATCTAATTTGTTGATAAAATTTCGGAATCTAGTGAGTTGCCCTTTATAAGAAGAACGTCTGGCAATGAGAGTTTCATCTTTTTCAGAAGGAGCCATATTAAAGAAGATAAATGAAAATGTAACTCACGAAACTGTAGAACCTTGAAGATGCTGTCAAGTTGGCAACAGCGAAAGAGTAGAAAGAACAGGACACCCCAAAGGAGACAGGAGCGGCCTCTTTCCCGTTCACAGGCTTTGCATGACGTAGATATAGCTGAAAGATCCAAAGGAGATATTAAAAATGTGCAAAGTATTGTCAAATGACACTATTTTAAAAAGAGAAAAGAAAAAATGGGCTCTCCCGGGTTTCTGGGACCAAATTTTGGGTAGATTATAGGCTAGGGAATAACCCACCCACCAAGGGAAGATGATTAAGAGAAGGAAGTAGATTTGGGATTGGAAAAGAAGGATAGAAGAATAGGAGGAGAGTCCCACAAAATTAACAAGTTTAGTGTTAAACACACTTAAAGGTGGTTGCCACTGCAAATATGTGCTCGGATACCTAAAATAGGAACGAGCTTGGTCGAGGCTGAAGGGAACCACAGATAAGGCTTGGGCAGTTTGCCAGAGAGAACCTGTAGTGTATTTCCTCCCAAGCACGAATGAAAGTACTATAGGGAAGGGTGATGATCTGGCCAGACAAATAGTAAAAGCTTTATTAAGCATTAACGAGGGCATGAACCTAGGAGGAGCTAGGAAAGCCAGGATCCTGCCTAACTGTAGTGTCAGAGAAATGATGAATCCAAAAATAAATATCTAATTTATTTAACAATGCAGGAAGTTTGAGGAAATTAACAATTGTGCAATATAAATTTGATAAACATGGTTCATTTGAACCTTTTAACAAATAGGGTCGCAGACCTTTTAACATCAAACAGTTGCTCCAGGCAATTGACAATTTTTAAGGTTTTTTAACCGTGTATTAAAATCTTGGTAAGATTTCATAAATAGGCAAAATGGAATAATTAAAGTTTTAACATTTACAGGAGTACAAGCAGTGTACTATACGAAACCTTCGAAAGAACATTCTAACGAGAATAACAACTTCGAAGATAACAAACTGTAAAACATAAAGAAAAAGGAAGTTCCTACAACTTCTTATATTTATACAGAGTTAATATATGAGAATTATACAAAGAGAGCAGGTCACTTACTGTGAAACCTGGAGAAAGTGAAAAGGAAATTTCTAGACTTCCTATGTTTAATTGGGAATCACGAGAAAAATGGGACAGTTTCCATTTCGTGAAACCTAAACATGACTCTCTCAAGAGTGTAGAGAATTGTTTTCCCTATGTATAGGAAAGGGACAACGTGATTTAAAACTTGTATCACACAAGCAATTATGCAGAATTTAATTAATGTTAAACTAGCAAAGTTGGAAGGGTACTTCGTAAGTAACACCTTATAGAAAGTTACAATTTCATAAATAATGGTTGTTAGTAGAAGGTTAAGGAAAGATCATTGGGATATAGGATCAATGTTCATGGCCGTATTTAATATAACCGGACGATCGCGACGCGGTAGAAAAGTGGAGCAAGCACTGATTAACACTATAGTCTGTAAAGATGGATGCAAAGTTCACTAGAGAAACACTAAAGTTCATGAAAAAGAAAGTTATTGCAATTATGGAGATAACTGATTGCACTATATAGATGAGCGTCTATTACTTAAAAAAGTTGTAATTTGCAATTAAATACGCCATAGAATTTTCCAAAGGTTCCAGCGGAGGACGAAAATTCACTGTTGTAGTAATTTAGTTTTAAAAAGAATTCTCCCAAGTACGTGAGAAATACATGATGGCAGGACTCGTAGATTGAGTACCGAATCTGGAAAGTTCCAGAACAATCTTAGTAGTGAAATGGGGTTGAGAAAATCCAACGGAGGAAATAGTTTATAATTATAGGCAGCGGGTATTATATAATATCCCACGTAGCGAGAGGATTTCTCGTTTGAATCGCTTAAGAAAAGCTCTTTTTAGTAAGGTTGGCTTATACAAGAAAAAAGCTCAACATGGCAAATCCCACGAAGAGTGATTATTGCCCCAAAGTAAATAGTTTCACACTGCCTATAATTAAAAGCACTTGAAAGTTAAAACCATGAAGATGAGGTTAAAACCTTTTAAAAATGGTACTTATCTCGATTTCATGTTGAAGTCGGAGTTCCTTGAAGACTATCTAGCCAACATGGCGTAGAATAGAGTGAGCCTCTTAGTTTGAGGAGGCTAAGCTCAAGAAGAGCTTTGACTGATCGAGTCAACTGCAGACGAAGAAGTGAGTGAGGCTCAGCGGAGCACGGAGAGACCACGGAAGGGGGAGAGAGTGGGGGTAGGAAAACAAAAGGTATACATATAAACATAGCCAACATTACAACAAAAAATTGATCTCTTGCTGAGCTGGTCTTCAAGGAGTTGATAGATGATACTAGCGCAGCATGGTGAGTAAAGAAGTAGACGTAGTCCTCTTGCTCAAGGAGAAAATAGCTGACGATGGTAACGAGATCTGGTAGCCAAATGGATATGGAATTCCTCTTGCGCGAGGAAGAGTTGAAGAGCTTCAGAGATTTGTTGTCATATGACGCTAGGTGGATCACAGAATATATATCTGAAACATACTCACACAAAATATAAGAAATTTGCACAGAGAGGAGAAAACAAATGATCACTGTTGGTGTTTGACAAAAAGGAAGGAAAGAACGTGCAAAAGCATTCAAATTTGTAATCTCAGGTACCGTGCATTCCAAGAATGCACCACCCTTGTCTTTTAAGTGATCCATGACATCGCTTGAGGTTACATCCGGATTCACGCGTCCTATGTATAGCCATGCAGTCTTGTTTGCAGCACGTAGTTTTCCGGTGAACGCCGTTGATGTACCCTTCTGTATTCTTTTTTGTGCGCGGGGTCTGAGATGATCTCGGTCTTGATCTCCCGGCCCTCCGTCTACTGGCCGTGTTATGGGAGAGGGGCGCTCGCTATGGTGTAGTGGTTGTTGCCGTGAAGTAGGACCTAATAAATCTACTACGGTTCCATAGCGTACTGGGATTTCTGTCTCAGTATCGATGCTGTTCCCGCTACCACCTGTACGATTATTACCTCTTTCTTCCTTGTGGTCCGGTTCTTTCCTGTCTTCTCTTTCTCCATTTTTATGCATTATTCATTTAATCTGGGAGTCTATTAATCCCTCTAATGTGCAGGATAAGAAATCCATGATGTTATCAACTTTCTTTGAAAGTACTGCAACTTCAGAAAGGTTCTGTTTCTGTTCGTTGGGCACCGCCATTTGATCGACACATTTGTTTTGTGTATTGGCCTCTATTTCCTGAGTGCGAATTATAGAGAGCGTAACATGGCCTTCCATATCTACATCCTGTGCTGACCGTCTGACTGCCAACTGAGTCATAGTTGAACCGATAGATGACTCTGTTTGTTCTTCATAGTGACTCTCCCCGTCTTCATTCGCTACATCTTCCTGTGTTCTGCCAAGAGATAGCTCCACTTGTCGCGTAGGGCACATGTCTATTCCCTCCATGCTAATATTCTTTCCCATAACCTCACTAAGCAAATTATTGCATTCCTTACACTTGGTTATGACACGATTTTTCATCATTGTAGAGTAGTCTCTAACAACACTTACCGTTTTAAAAATGTCCTCCTTAATATCTTTCTCTCCATCTTTCTTCTTAATAGTGAATTCGGAACGAATCTCTGCCCGAATCTCCATCGAGAAACAGCGCATCATATATCATCGTTAAAACTTACTTCAAGAACATCTAGTACATCACGAGCGACATTCTTCAAGCTGGTCTGACGTCATCACCTCACCTGACCTCGAGTCTCGTCAGAGTGACTTCGACCACGTGCTGGAGCCTGGCTGCCATTTTGCTGTCGACAAAATATCACACTACAATCTTCGAGCTCACTTCACTGGTTTTCATCATTTCTTCGATTTCATCGCCTGCAACATTACTTCGCTCAGGCTCTCATCACAGCTTCAGTCGTCTCACCAGCCAGGCATACTAGCAACTCCAACTTCACGTTCTACTGCACTGCCTGTGAGCGAGGCTCATACAATACACAGCGTCCGCAGTACCTGGATACCTTCGTGCTGCATTGAAGTGGTTATCGTACCAGACTACCGCTTGTCATAGCAGTATTTTTCAACTTTATTTAATTCTCCGCCGTTGACGTCACCATTCGTACTCCATTCACACACTCATACACCCATTCTACAATGTTCGTCTGGAGATATTCTCTCCTGACTTTTTCATACATTCTACCCACTACATTCATCACATTCATTTCACACACTCATACATCCATTCTACACTGTTCGTCTGGGGATATTCTCTCCTGACTTTCTCATACATTCTTCAAGCTGGTCTGACGTCATCACCTCACCCATTTTACACTGTTCGTCTGGAGATATTCTCTCCTGACTTTCTCATACATTCTACCCACTACATTCATCACGTTCATTTCATAGTTCGTCACCGGCTTCGCCCGCTCTTTTAAGGAGTAAACCCATATTATTCATCACACCGTTTGCTTCGCTTAGCCACCGACTTCGCCCGCTACGGTACCCACATCATTCCTCATACATCTCCACGCCTGGCCACCAGCTTCGCCCGCTCCTTCAATCTTTCCATCCTACATTGTACATACATTGTGTCGCTTAACCACCGGCCTTACCCACTATCCTAATAAATACCCACATTCTCCTTCGCCATGGGCAAATGCAAGGGCAAGACCACTCCACCCACCCCTCCTCCCCCTAAGCAACCACCCACCCGCTCATCTTCTAGCACCAAAGGTGCCATTCCTAAAACGCAGATTTCTACTAACCCGGCCACCTCAACCACCCTGGGGACACATCTGCATCTCCCACCACTGGTCCCTAAAACTCCCAGCCGCTCCGAGAAACGCCCAGGGTCCGACACTTCAGACACGGAGGGGGGGGGGGGGGCTCACCGCTCCCGTCAACGGGTCCATGAGGGCATGGAAGAATCGCAAACCGCCTCCAGGCGCCATTGTAGCCCGGCGCCCAACACTCCTTTTCTCCCCGCACCCAACGACCCCCGACTTCCCGTCACGGGACCCGTACCCAACTTTACCCCCGCTACAGTTGCTCCCCCATCCCTTCCTTCATCGTTACCTACTTACGCCTCCAAGGCCTCCGAGCCACCATATAAACATGTATTCCTGTTCCGTGGTCACACCTTCTCCACGAAATACCAATTCACGGACGCACTTCGCCGCATACTCGGGCACTCCAACTTCTCCGCCACTGCAGCCACGAACGGTGTCTATGTGAAAACGGACGACGACGCCACTGCCGCCGTGTTCCATAGCCCGGAAGTGGTGCAGCAACTCGGCCCACAGGTGATCGCGGAACCTCTCCGGGCCAGACAAAATCCCCCGACCCTTCCTCCTCCACAACGCAACCCGCACTTCTCGTGCGTGATTCGGGGCGTTGACCCCGATCTGACCGAGGAGGCGGTCTTGCAAGAACTCCACCTGGAGCAGGTCGATGCACGCAAGGCATTTCGCATCAGGAATGCGGACGGTCCCACGTGGATGGTTCGCATTCTCCTGGTGACACAAGCGGAAGTGGACAGGCTTCTAACAAATGGCGTCTACCTCTACCGGTACCACCATCGTGTGGAACCTTCCAAAGCTCCCCCCCCCCCCCAGTAGCCTTGCGATGCAACCGCTGTTTGGTCTACAATGACCACACCACTGAGCAATGTCGTGCTTCCGCACGCTATGGCCACTGCTCCCAGCCATCTCACACCACCAACAAATGTCCCAACACCGCTCTCCCACCACGCTGCCACCAATGTCACGAGGCGCACCCCACGTATTCACACAAATGTAAGTCGAAACCCGCTCCCATTCCCAACCGCCCCGAAACAGTTGCACCCATTAAGTCCATAGATCCCCCCCACCCCTCAAGCACAATCACAGTTCCCTTCCCCCTCCATAGAAGACCTCATCCGCTTCATGGTGGTATCCATTCATAACATCCTTCCCTACCAACGACCACTCATACTTACACAACTCCAGATGGCGGCACAGCAGATATTCGGAGTATGCTTCCAGCCGTCATTCTCGGGGCCGTTAGCCCACTTCACCTTCTTCCCCCACCCCCGCGTCACCGCCGTATAACCCCCACATGGCAGCGCAACCGACAAGACAACGACCTCCACGGCATATCTCCATACTCTTTCATAATGTCTGCTCCTTTCACGCACGACGTACCCTACTTAGCCATACCCTCGCCACTCATCACGTCGACGTCGCTCTCTTGAACGAGACCTTTCTCCGTGGAGTTGACCATGCACTCCTCCCGGGCTACACTCTCCTTCGAGCTGATCGCCCACACAACCTAGGTCGAGGCGGATCCGCCCTAGCTTACCTCCCACGCTATCTCATCAGACACCACATTCCCCCCCCCCCCCCCTTCATTTTCCGGAAAGCCTTATCGCCACGGTCTACTTCCCATCCCGAGTTCTCCATCTCGCCACAATTTACACCCGTCCTCGCCATCCCCTACCTAAAGTTTTCATAGCACACGTGGCCGAAACCTTCCCTCATTTCCTCATAATGGCAGACTTAAACCTCCACGACTGCTCGGCCCGGGAACTCCGCAGTCTGGATATATATCTCAACCACATTAACGCCTCGCTGGTTCCCCTCCCTAAGCCCACACGTCCCTCCTCCCAAACTACCCCTGACGCCGTAATAGCGCATAACTCGCTACTCCATTTGGTGCATGTCACCGTCCTTCCACTCATCGGGGGTGATCATGCCCCAGTTCTTCTGCAGTTCGAAGTTCCCACTCGTAACACCCCAACACCACCACCTCGGATGGTACAGAACTTTTGTGCGGCCAACTGGCCGGCCTACCGCAATTACATTTCCGAACAGTTGCAGACCAACACTCAGCCCTTGAGCTCGCAATCCTCTGTGGATGCATACACCTAACATCTCCAAGACACCTTACAACAGGCGGCACAGCGTCATATTCCCCTTACCCCATACACCCCTTCCCGACCCCCCATCTCCCCTAAGGCCCGACGCCTCCTCGCGCTTTCCCACTCCTATCACGCAACATTTCTCCGCACCAGGGATCGCTATTTCCTACAAAAGCACCGCCAGACTCTACGACAAGTAAAGTCTTACATCGAGGCCCATAAGAGGCTCACTTGGCATAAGACCTGCTCAAGGCAGAACGGCGTGTCTCCCTCACTCACCAAATTCTGGCGTCATCTCAACTGCCTCACGGGTAAATCTACCCCTATGTCGTACCCCATCATTTACAACGACACCGCACCACCAGACGATCCTGCCAAGTTGACCATATTTGCTAATAGACTCGCTCGCGTCTTCCGCGATGCACCTCACCCCACATTCACATACGACGAAGACGAATTCATCGCCACAGTGCCTCTACGCCCACACCTACAGCCTTCAACCACACACGCCTTCTCGCCGCACCCTCTTGATGTCCCTATCACCGAACTGGACATTTCCATAGCTCTCTCACGCACGACCAATACCGCCCCTGGTCCCGATTCCATTCGCTATCGGCATCTCAAGGAGGCACCTTCATCGTTTCTCACAGCCTTAACCTATCTCTACAACCATCTTCTTCGCACCGGGTTCTACCCCACACCCTGGCGACATGCCACGATGCTTCTCTTTCCTAAACCTGACAAGCCCCTCTCCTCCCCTGATTCTTACCGTCCCATCTGCCTCACCGCCGTCCTCTCGAAAACCTTCGAGAAAATCCTCACCAAACGAATCCACACCCATCTCCGTCACCACCAGCTCCTTCCCCTCTCTCAATGTGGCTTCAGACCCCATTTCGCCGCTCAGGATCAACTCCTCCGCCTCTCTGCCATGGTAGCGTAAAACTATAACCGTCCCGCTCCTACTTTATTTATCACCTTCGACTTCGAGAAAGCGTTCGACATGGTCTGGCACGACGCCCTAGTCGTCAAACTACATTACTTCGACCTCCCTCATACCTACATCCGCTTTCTAAACACCTTCCTCCGGAACCGCACCGCAAGCATCACCATCAATGGCCACTACTCCCGCCCAATCCTCTTCGAACAGGGCGTTCCACAGGGCTCTGTCCTTTCCCCCCTTCTCTACGTCTTATTCGTCGCTGACATTCCCCAACCCTCCCCCCCCCCCCCCATGCAACTTCTACAGTTCGCCGACGACACTGCTATCGTCGCACCGTTTGCCACTGTACAACATATCAACACCCACGTCCAGCCCTACCTCGATCTCTTCACCTCCTGGTGCGGCAAATGGCATCTGCGCCTGAATTCAGAAAACACACAGACCATCCTATTCCGCCCACGCAGGCGAGCTCTCGCCCCAACCCGCAATCCCGCGAATTTCACTCTCCACCTCCATCACCGCCGCTTAGTCCCCACCCCTACCGTACGATACCTCGGCCTCCTTTTTGATCAATTCTTCACCTTCCGCCCCTTCTTTAAAACCAAACTCCCTGTGGCACGAAAGCGGGCGTATCTTCTCCGGCGTCTGGCTGGAACAACCTGGGGACTGAATGAGAAATTACTGCTCCATACTTACAAAGTACTCATCCGCACATTTTTGGTGTACGGCCATCCTGCGTGGGCTGGATTCCCAGACTGCCCCCTTCGTCCATTTCTCTCAATGGAGCGCCGCCTAGTCCGCGTTGCGATGAGACTTCCATTCACCTACCGCACAGTAGATCTCGTTGACAGAATGCCACTGCCTCCACTAACGACATACGTCGAGCTACTGCAACGTCGCTACCTCAAACGGGCGCAGACAACCAACAACCCCATTGTGTGCCCTCTCCTAAACAAGCCGCTCCGTGCCCCGGTACGTACAAAGCTCGGCGATTCGTGTTGACCGACTGAAAAGCACTAAACTCTTGTTTACTAAGGCAACACTGAAAATATGGCTTCAAACACCACAATGTGTTGAGAAATATGGTTGTTGTCGCTATTTCCAATCCGGCGAAGATGCCGTCAGTGCCCAGTGGAGTGGCGGTCTTAGCAAAATAATCGGTGACTAGGTTGTTAGTCGGGTGCTGGAAGTTGTGCCCTGAGGCTGTATATGCCGAGCTTTGTACTTAAGATAACCACCGCAGTCGACCGCACAGTGAGTTCCAGTGAGCACGAAAACTGTGAGTAGCTGTAGTACGGAAGACAATCAGATAAGTAGTTAGCCTAAAATTTTATAGTTTAACCATAGTTTACAACCATATAATCTCTCTAAAGTACAAACTCCGGATAGCTATCACCATTTAGCATTTCACCTAACATATATACTGCATTTAGCATACACTGACAGTTGCAGTACCAATACTGCAACTAAATAATTGTACATATTGTAAATATTTTCACCTGTATTTCAAACATAGATTTTATAGCCTAAGTGTAATGGATCTGATGATGATCGCTTGACGATCGAAACTGGTCATCCTAGTGTTTTATTAATCTCATGTAATTTATTTCAGGATTAGGGCATAACCCATCTCTTTTGGGTACATTCGTGTTGACCGACTGAAAAGCACAAAACTCTTGTTTCTCAACACAATCAATTAAATCAAATAAAAAAAAAAAGACTTCAACATCTTCACCTTCACACACATGCACCGTCCAATTTCACATCGTTGACATCATCACTCCTCATCATTTACCCATTCAATTCATCCGTTTTCAACCCCCCTCCCCCATCTCAACTTGTTAAATCGCCACCATCCTCACATCACCAGCTATGCGTTTCTTCTTCTTCTTTCTTTCTTTCTTTCTTTCTTTCTTTCTTTCTTTCTGCTTTCTTTCTTCTTTCTCTCTCGCTCCACCAATACTACTCTCGCATCTCAACAAACAACATTCATTACTCCCTTCTCATCGACATCATTTAATTTCCTCAAACTACCAACTATATAATTCTTTCATCCAGTCTCTCTACTACCATAACACTCCCCTTCTCATCTCACTGCACATCTTTCAATACTCAAATTCTCATCACCATCATTCCTAAAAAAAAAAAAAAAAAATTGAAAAAATAATAATAAAAAAAAAAACAGCAACAGCACCTTTTGATCTGGACTTAAACACAGCCCCCCTTTTCTTTTTCCCCAATAAACTTTAAAATTCATATTAATCTCAGAGCGAGCAATAGAAGTTCATTCGTCTGCTTTGGCAATTGCGGCAGTTGTTTCCGTGTTTTCTTTGTTTCATCAAAATTTCCGACATTTAAAATTATACATACGCACAATGAAGCAGTCACCCTTCTCCTCCACATCCCCCTTCCTGCATCTAACTCTCCCTTCTCAAAACAAAACTTCGCCCCCGCACCCTTCTCCAAATTTCCCCAGCAATGCCCCAACCAAAATTCTCACACACTTTCTTCCAAATCCTAAAACCAAACCCACCCATCACCAAAATTTCCGCCTCTCCTAAATACCTTAACCCCCTGGCCCGAAGAGACGGCGAAACCGTCTAAGGGAGCCCGCCGCCGCAGGGGCAATAGCCATGCGGCGGAATGAAACGACTGCACATATATATATATATATATATATATATATATTCTTCTTCTTTCCCTTCGGATTTTCCCAATTAATTGGGGTCGCCGGAGCCAACCAGGCTCATTTTGGTTTTGGCCGGGGATTTAAGGCCGGATGCCCTTCCTGACACCACGTGATTTTCCAGGTGAAAATTCCACCCCGCTGTCACCGGGATTCGAACCCCGGCCGTCCGGGTGAAAGGCGAGAAGCTAAGCCACTGCGCCATCACGCTCCCCGCACATATATATATATATATATCTTTCTCAAGATAGCCACCTACTTCTGCAATATTTACAAGACTCTGTAGAGCACATTCAAGCCGTTGTTCAATATCGTCCGCCATGACGCGGTATCTTATAGATATGAAAAGACTAGAATTGGGTATCAACCCTTAGTATTAATTCAGTAGTTCAGCTAAACATTAGCTTGTACGATGGTACTAGATTAATTTGAAATGTATTGCTACAAGAGATTGGGACCTTACATATATAATGTGCGATGATAATATTAATAATAATTATTATTATAGGCCTAATTATAATATAAATAAATAATTATGATTATAAAAGAATAATAATAATACAAGTATTAATAATAATTATATTCATAAATAATAATAATAGTAATAATCTCAAGGCCACATTTACCGTGGTGTAGAAATATTGAGTTGGAGCCATCAGGCGATCTATTCTCCAATTTTTCCGTTCGTTTTGCTGCGTCACCTCGCAGAGAAACCATAGTTCTGGGGCTGAGACTTAATTAAGTTTGCCTTGTAGTCACCAACTGTGATACATGAGATCTTTTACGAGCCAAAATCGTATGACTTGGAGTGCCATGGATTTTTCTCATCCCTGAAGTCTGACTCCCCCGTCGGGTATTGAACCCGTAATCACTCTACAACTGACCCACTGGGGAAGATTAAAATACATTTTTTTTACATTATTTCGTCATTGGAAATCATGAACCACGAAGAAACTTAAAATATGACACTTTACTAAAAATATGAGACGTTTGTCAAAATACTGTAATCTTCCCTATTATAAATGTTAATATTTTTCTGACCAGAGAGTCTTCGACTTAGAGTTTAAAACGCGATACTATATTTCATTAAAATCTCCTCTCTACTTCGGTTTGGATTTTCTGGAAACACTATCCCGATGCAAAGCCGTGCGCGGTAAATCGCCTAACGGGGAGCTTTAGCAAGTCCGGAGATCGGTTCAAAGACGGCGCTGACCGTGTCTATTCTGTTGCCCATAGCATCTCATACTTTCGCCGGGTTTTTCCACTGTCTCTCTAGGCAAATGCCAGAATAGTAACTTACCGTATTTCAAGTCCTAAAGCGCCTACTCCATTCCTGACCCTAATAATACGCTGCCGAAGTCAACGTCACTTCCGCTCCGTTGCTAAGCAACTGGCGCAATACAACATGGCTCCCTTGTAGCTTGCTTCAGTCTTTGAGCCGTCATTATTTCCTATGTGTATGTATAAAACTGTACATGCATGGATGTCCAGAGGCAAGAAAGCATAGTAATTTAACATAGTTGTCCAGTAAAGTTGTAAAATATTGCGTACGAGATGCACATTAAGTCTTAGAACATAAGTCGTAGAGATGTGGCCTACGATATTTACCTTAAATTAAGTGAAAACATGAAGATATAACATTTCTGAATATTGTGAATCACGTCCCGTATGAATGACCAATACTACGGAAAATAAAGTACCGTAGGCCCTACCAGTAAGTGACGAATAAAATAAACTTCAGGTCTATCAATGAATAAGGGAACAGCTTAAAATATTTGGATGAGAGTTTAGGCCAAACCTCATCAACATCTATAGAAGAAACAAAGACTGCATTTCAATACAATTTTGTGTTTACCACAACGCCGCGTTTGTCTGAAAACGAATCAAATTAATAAAGCCTAAAGCCTAACCTGTGTGCTCACTAACAGGTTAGAGAAGTCTACAATTAAGGCCTATCGTCCTACCTCATTCTAAATAATGGGGCACTTTTCCTATCCTAGCTCTAAATATAATCACAACAAGACTTGCCACTCCATCACTTCAGAAATAAGCAGTAGGCCTATTCATTGGCTTGAATAATGTCACTATACGGTACCGTAACTTTGTTGCAGGGTGTAGGCCTACATGATAATTGTTTTCTGAAAGTGCAAAAAATACAATATTTAGGCAGAAATTTTCAGTCTGGGATAGGCCTAATTGTTATTTGGAAACACAATTCACTGCTTAAATAAATTAAGTGAAAAATCACCACTCAGAAAAGTTGTAGGATAAAATGTGTTAGTGAATCAGCTGTAAGGTTATGTAGGTTGTCGTTTATAATACTTATAGTACAAACCATATTTAATTATAACTACACACCCCACATGAACCAAAAACCCCTTTATGTGACATATATGTCCTAAATATCTCTCTATATTAGATATACTCTATCCACTAAATGATAAATATTTATAATTTGTAGTACCCGCCATGCAATTCATGCCTCAGGAGTGAGGTCAACTTTATTCATACTATCTCGCAAAATTCTCGTACTTAATCCATAAAATTTCACTTCTATTTTGTAGCTCCAACACTTTAGATGATCTTTACGGGAGGCGTTTGCCTTATTTCACGCGTATTACACATTTTATCCACAAAATTCAAGACGCTGCGCAGCGTTAATGCAGCTTCCTATGTATAAAAAACCTAGCAACCAGTTGTTTGGGTCCAATGTGGCTGCGCCCATACGGTTGCTAGGCGCGTCACTTCGGCAGCGTATTACAGCTACAAACTCTACTACAGTCACCGCAGAAATATAGATTAGTAAAGAAGTTCAACACACGCAAATGCACAGGGATAATGTCCAAACTGTCCAAAGCTCCTAAAATTGAATTAACAACAACATCTGTAGGTGTACGTTAGTTCAGTAGGGTTCCGTGTATCCAGGTTTCAATCCCGGCTCAACCACTGGGGCTGTAAATCCTAATGTAAGGGTTGAAACCGATTACACTCAGCCTCATGAGAGGAACTCAGAAGGGATAATCTCCATCTTGTTGTTGTTGTTGTAGTATGTTTTTGACCCTACCTCGTTGTTGGCGACAAATGAAATTTATTAATGATTAGCAGCTGACTAAATGTTAATTAATTTGATTTTACGTTCGGCGCCATGGTCGTAACTCACCGTTAATGACCAAATAATATATGCTATGGTAATCCATAGGTAGCTCACACTGAGTATTCTTCTTCCCAGGCTGCAGTGAGACATGATGATGATGATGATAATTGTTGTTTTAAGGGGCCTAACATCTAGGTTATCGGCCCAAAGCAGTGAGACACTGTCTCTAACAACGATAATAATTGTTCCAGGTGAATGGGTTGACTTATAAGTATTTCTAACTACAGTAAGGGAAACATTAGGCATGAATTTAAAATATAGAATTTAATACGAGAAACACACAATATCAAAATAGTAATAATAATATGCAGATGCGTTTACTGAAGTTACGTT
This sequence comes from Meconema thalassinum, assembly GCA_946902985.2. Classification (NCBI taxonomy): domain Eukaryota; kingdom Metazoa; phylum Arthropoda; class Insecta; order Orthoptera; family Tettigoniidae; genus Meconema; species Meconema thalassinum. The sequence goes on from OX336389.2 coordinate 1,169,113,232, forward strand.
AAAAGGTGGCCTGTGTCAAGTATGGAGTTTGAATTTACGTTTACCTTATTTCCAATGCTGTGAATTTACTTGCCAAAAGTAGTTAAAAGAGAGATTTAGTGAGGCTTGGTCAGTTCGCTCACCAGTATAGATTTTTGGAGATATTCGTTCCTCATCGTGTAGCGATGGCGATGATTTCTGTTCGTCTGAGACATCCTTCAGATCGTCCTCGTAGCCGATGATTTAAATGAAGTAATTGAGTTAACAGGGACGAAATATATGTCCGCTGTTACCTTGAGAGTGATGAAGTTTTAACTTCAAGAATCACTTTAATGACTCTGGCCACAAACACAACCATTGCCATTCGTATGACTAGACAGAATTTGCCTAACATACACTCAAGTTCGAAAACTGTAGATTTCTGAGATTCAAATATATCGCAACTCCACTGGACTCTGATATCAGCTAAGTTCCATCGATCGACAAGATACAAGTCGTTCGGACTGCCAATTGAATCTCCGAAGTGAGTATTAGTTCAAGTCAATGAATAATAATGAGGTCGTAAAACTTTGTTCTGCAGGCCTCTAAACAACTTTTCCGGCTCCCTTCCAAATCTTTCCATTTTCAAGCTCCCTCCTCTTGATACATCAATCAGAATGTGGTTTCCATGGCAACCCTCCACTCTCCCAACTTCACCATCTTCTAGCTCGCTGATTAGTTCTGGCCGACCACGTGATTCTTCTTTATTCGAAATCTAGGATTGATTTCCTGTTGAATTTAAACTGCCTGGCGTGAGGCTATGGTGACTCGAAGAATCGCCTGAGTGACCGACCGTGGCCTTAATTCCAGGAGATTATTCGTCCGTCCTCAATTCTTTGAATAAGTTGCGAGATTCTCGCTTGTTCTCAAGCCAGGACAAGGAAAATATCCCGCTGCGCGCACTGACCAAAAATAAAACCCTGCCGCCAAATATGAAGAAATCTGTCTGAATATAAAGTGGAAAACAACTCCATGCTTTTCACATTCCCAAGACAACGAAATAATGTATTGAAATAATGATTTTAGCTCCTTAGCATTCCTCGGAACACTTGCATCAAGGATATTCCTTACCCTACTTACCTCTGGTGTTATTCCCCATCTCGATACATTATGACCCAGAAAAGTGACCTCTTGGCTACAAAATAACGATTTAGATAGTTTAAGAGTGAGTCCTGAGTAGTTGTTTTTGGACAGTTCTAGCGCCACCTACGGCTTTCCACCTACAAGATGGCGGCGGCGCGATATCTGGCGAACCCATGGTCGTATTTTGACAAATGAGGTGTCGTTGAACTCAGGCTGACACTCCCTTTCCATTGGACAACATATTTCCACCCCAAAATAAAACCTATCTCTACTAGGGGGGTGAAATTATAATTTTTTAGAAAATCTCGCTTTTCAAGTGCGAAATGTGGGAGTTTGAATGCTAATATGAAAGTAAACGTTGTTCCACACAAGAGACATGTGTACGGTCGATAGCCAATATGAATTAACATGCTCGTTTTTTGTTTTTACGCATGCCCACTCATAGCTTTTGTAAGAGGGCGGGCCTTTTAAAGATGGTGGCTGTAGTGTAGCCTAACCTAACCCAACCCACGAGGGGTGATCAAAAAGTATTCCAAGTGGCGCTTGTCGATAGGCAAGCCAATAACCAAAGAGGGGCATGCCAGGCCTTGAGGTGATAGCCCCTTTTGATTGATCCCTGTTGATTGGTCCCTTTTGATTGATCTCTGTTGATTTGTTTCTTTGGACTGGTCCCTGTTGACTAGCCCCTTTGGACGGGTCCTTTTGAAGGGGGTCTTTTATGACGGGTCCCTGTTGACGGGTCATTGTTGACGGGCCCTTGTGGACGAGTGTTTGTTGACAGGTCCCTGTGGACGGGTCCTTGTTGACAGGTCTCTGTGGACGGGTCCTTGTTGACAGGTCCCTGTGGACGGGTCCTTGTTGACGAGTCCCTGTTGACGGGTCATTGTTGACGGGTCACTGTTGACGAGTCCTTGTTGATGGGTCCCTTTTGACTGATCCCTTTGGTCCAGTCCCTTTGGCCTGGTCCCTATGGACTGGCCCATGAATTTATCCACATTTTGTCAAAGGGCCTAACTACACTTATGTGTAAAGCAATGTGTTGAACTGACGTTTTTCGCCAGCCCTCACTACTACAATGTGATAACGATACGAAAGGAAAGTGGTGAAATAGATGTGAACACGTGCGAGATGACATTATTGTCAACCCCCTTGTGAAAATCACATGTAAGCTAGCAAGTCACATCCTGTTTGGTACGTATAAGTGTAAAACCTGATGGAAAGAGAACATGCCAAGGGGCTAAGTGCAAAACTTGGTGGATGAATAGGTTCTAGTGCTAGGGTTAATGAACACAGCCTAGTACATGGGGCACATGCAATTTGAGGACAGGCCAAGGGACCTAACTTGGTGGATGGATGTGTCATTTGTAGTTGAAATAGAATAATGTACGTTCTTAAGATGTTAAAATCTCAGAAGATGGTACGTGCACTAAGCTGACTTGTGATTTGCGGTGTCATGTTGCTGACATGGCAGAGAGCGCGCAGTTCTGTTGCTATGACTGACACTGCAGTAATTTAAAACCGCAGGTGTTCATCAGGACAATGGGTGATGATCATGCAAAGTCTGCAGTAATCCGATATTACGCAGGTGTTCCTATTGCACTTTGGACTGGCAGGTGTACGGGGAAAGGAATTGCAATGATCTGCAAAAAACTGCTGACACGAGCAATAAAAGCCTATATAAGAGAGGTGTCACATATTTCCCTACTGTCTGCCTTTATTACTCACTACAAGTGAACAGTGCTCTATTACTGCTCATCATTTTCAAAAGCCTTTCGGTGAAAAATCATTAAATTATTTTGCAAGGTAAGTACTTATTATTAATGGATTGTAGTCTTGTATTACTAATTGTTGTTGAAGTTATTGATTGGAATGTATGTATTGATTGATTGATTGATTTGTTTACAGATAATTGGCGTACATGAAGGTTAGCAGATTCGTGTACCTAGTTCAGTCAGTGGCAGCAGTTGATACATTATTAAAGGTAAGTACCCCCTGTAATAACTTTTAAACAGCCAGAGCGATATTTTCCAATGTTCACCGCTAGATGTCAGTGACAATGGTTTATTTGATAGTCAGAGCTGGAACTACTTGATTATGATGTGTGAAGCTAAATTTGTAGGTTAGATTTGATTAGCACTCTATTAAGTTCCAACGTTCGCTGCTAGGTGTCATTGACAATAATATTTGTTAACCAATGTTAGAACTACTCGACAATTATGTGAAGCTGAATTTGTAGGTTAGATTTGATTAACGCTTTATCAAGTTCCAACGTTCACTACTAGGTGTCAGTGACATAGGGAATATTTGAAGACTTAAACTCAGGTCACCTAACATAACCTAACTTTACCTCACTTAGCCTTGTCATGTGACATGTTTTATAAGTTTAGACCTGCTTTAAGACTGGCTATGACGTCACACTTAGCTCACTTAACTGGCGGCTGCTATTTTCTATTATTTAAAAACAAGAGATCAAGTGAAATGTGTGTTTAACGCTCTATTAACTCCAAACGTTCACCACTAGGTGACAGTGACAATGGCATCTGGTAACCAAAGTTGGAACTATTTAACAATGGTGTGTGAAGCTAAATTTGTAGGTTAGATTTGATTAACGCTCTATTAAGTCCGAACGTTCGCCGCTAGATGTCAGTGACATAGGGAATATTTAAAGACTTAACCTCAGCTCACCTAACATAACCTAACGTTACCTAACTTATCCTTGTCACGTGACATGTTCTACAAGTTTAGACCTGCTTTACGACTGGCTATGACGTCACACTTAGCTTACCTAACCTAATGGAACATATCATAACCTAACCTAACCCCATCTAACCTAACCTATCTGCATCCAACCTAAATCTTAACAGCTTTGAACACATAAGAGAGGGTATATTTAAAGACTTAACCTCAGCTCAACTAACATAACCTAACTTTACCTAACTTAACCTTGTCACGTGACATGTTCTACAAGTTTAGACTTGATTTAAGACTGGCTATGACGTCACACTTAGCTCACCAAACTGGCGGCCGCGGTTTCTATTATTTAAAAACAAGAGATCAAGTGAAATGAATGTTTAACGCTCTATTAAGTCTGAACGTTCACTGCTAGGTGTCAGTGACAATGGTATATTTGATAGCCAAAGTTGGAACTACTTGACAATTGTGTGTAAAGCTAAATTTGTAGGTTATATTTGATTAACGCTCTATTAAGTTCAAATGTTTACTTTAAAGTGTCAGTGACAATGGTATTTGGTAGCCAAAGTTGGAGCTACTTGACCATGGTGTGAAGCTAAATTTGTAGGTTAGATTTGATTAACGCTTAATTATGTTCCATTGTTCACTGCTAGGTGTCAGTGACAGTGATATATTTTAGTAGTTAAAAATTTGGAACAACTTGAAATTAGACTTGGTAAGAGTTCACAAATGATTAAATTAAATACCCTGCTACAACCATTGACTGTAATTTATATATAATAATTAATCTATTTGTTATTAATATTTATGATTTCTTTCTTTTATAGGTAATTTGGAAAGTGGCCATTATGTTCAAGTGTACTGATTGTAAAAAGCAGTTTTCAAGACCTGAGAGCCTTCAACGTAATGCAAGTACTAAACATAATCTTAAAATGTTTGCGTGCAGTCATTGTACTACCACATTTAACAGACAGGATAATCTTACACAGCATGTACGTTTAAAACATGTCAGTTCAGCACCTTTTTCGTGTTCAGTTTGGGATCTTGGTTTTTCTACTGTAAAGCGATATCAATCTCACATGGTTGAAGTGCATGGAGAACAACGGGAATTAAAAACTGCAAAACCATCAACTAGCACGGAACCTTCAAACAAATGTGTTGCTCAAAAGAGTAAACGTTCTTAAGATTGTAAAAATAGTTGTACAACTAAAAGAATGAAAAATGGTGAGCCTTGGATAACACATTGTGATGTATGTAATATTGATGTATCTTGTTCAATGATTCAAGGACATTTACGCAGTATTCATCATAAAAACAACGCTTGTCATGAAACAAATTCTGCGAATATTCAACAAATTGGTAGTGCGTTTAAAAGTCCAATTGCTAGTTATAGACTTTATAGTAAAGAAAAAATTCAAAGTATTGAATCATTTTTAAAAAATGTTCAGCCTAGTGTGTTTGGCTTGGTAGATAACGTTTTAGTAGAGCATAGAGCAATTAAAATGAATTTTGAACTTTTTGGGCTGTATGTAAAAACTGGGAGTGAAGGTGAAATTACTGATATCAAATCCTTTAATACAAAAACCATAATTGTTAGCGAATCAACTAATATCAGCGATATGTACCAAGATATTTCAAGTGCTATCATTGTGAAGAGTGAAGAGTTCCAGGACAGGGAGTCGGGCTGGGTGTTGGTTGAGGTACTTTATTTAGAAACCAACATGAATAAATATAATCCCCTTCGAGCATCATCATACATTGATTTACCAGTATGGATCAAACGTAAGAAAGCTTGTGTAAACGTTATGAATAGTGACCATGCATGTTTTGCGTGGGCTTTAACCACAGCTCTCCATCCAGCAGCAAGGGATGTGGAGAGAACATCATCTTATCCTCACTATTCTTCTGTTTTCGATAAAAAAAATGGAATTTCCATATGGCGATAAAAGACATTCAACGTTTTGAAGAGCTGAACAATGTAAGTATTAATGTTTATTGAATTGAAAATAAGAGTATAGTAGGTCCTCTATATTAAACTCAGGAAAAAAGGATATTCATGTAAATATACTATACATAACTAAAGGTGAAAATGCTCACTATTGTTGGGTAAAACATTTTAGTAGACTTGTTGGCAGTCAGATAACAAAACGTGATGGGAAAAGGTGGTTGTGTGATGGCTGTTTGTTATATTTTAGAAAAGAGGATCAATTAACTCTACACAAAAAATGGGGTTGTAATCACGTGTGCACAGAATTACTTACTCCTGGAAAAACATTCTAAAATTTAAGGACTTTTAAAAGCAGCTTCGAGTACCATTTGTTATATATGCTGACTTTGAAGCTTTGTTAAAGCCTTTTAATATATGTTCATCGAATCCATCCAAACCTTTTACCTACACCACTCACATTCATGAACCTTTTAGCTTTGCATATTATATTAAATGTAGTTACGATGACTCTTTAAATAAGTTTGAGCTCTATAGAGGACCTGATGCACCTAACGTTTTTATGGAAAGGCTTGAAAAAGATGCAATCCGTATATCCCCTATTTTAAATACTACTATTCCAATGGAGTCACTAACTTCATCACAGCAAATGTGTTTTGAAACTGAAACTAATTGTTTTATGTGTGGTGAATATTTATATACAGATAGGGTTCGCGATCATCATCATTTAACAGGAAAATATCGTGGTGCTGCTCACCAAGAATGTAATTTAAAGTATAGAGTAAATAAATTAATTCCAGTCATTCTACATAACGGTAGCAAATACGATAACCACTTTATCGTTAAAGAATTTGGTGCTTTAGATGTAAAAATCGATGTGATTCCAAATAATAAGAAACAATACATATCGTTCACAAAATACATCAAAAGTGACAATAAAAAACCATTAAACTGCGATTTTTAAATTCATTCCGTTTTATGCTGAGTAGTCTTGATAAGCTTGCTAGTAATTTAAAATCAGACCAGTTTCATGAAATTCAACGTGTTTTTCCTAAAGAATATGATTTTAATTTGATTCGTCAAAAGGGTACCTTATGAATATATTAACTGTCTGGAACGTCTTGAGGAGTGTTCTTTGCCACCAAAAGATGCATTTTACAGTTCCTTAAACACAAGTCATATCAGTGATCTGGAATATTTACATGCACAACCTGTATGGACACAGTTTGACATTCAAACTTTAGGTGAATTTTCAGACATATACCTGAAGACAGATGTGTTGTTATTAGCAGATGTTTTTGAAAATTTCCGGAATGCTTGTATGAAGACTTACGACCTTGATCCTGGTCAGTATTTTACTGCTCCTGGGTTAAGTTTTAGTTCAATGTTGAAAAAGACAAAAGTAAATTTAGAATTGATGACTGATATAGACTTGATTAATTTTATAAAATCTTCAATTCGAGGTGGATTAAGTCAATGTAGTGGGCGATATTCTAAAGCAAATAATAAATACATGCCTAGCTACAACCCTTGTGAAGAGTCAAAGTATATTGTCAACCTCGATGCAAATAACCAATATGGTTGGGCTATGAGTCAATATCTACCACTAAAAGATTTTCGCTGGCTGACACAAGCTGAAATTGATGTTTTCAATGTTAACACTTTAAATGATAACGATGAAAAAGGATATATTTTAGAGGTAAATCTTGAGTACCCTAAAGAGTTACATGATGAACATAATGATCTACCATTTTGTCCTGAGAATATGAAATCTCCATACATAACATCACGAACAAAAATGTTAATTGCTAATGTAAATGATAAGTGTAAATATGTAATACATTATCAAAACGTAAAACAGTGTCTACAGCATGGATTAAAACTAACTAAAATTCATCGTGTATTACAATTTCATCAGTCAGCATTGCTCAAACCATATATTGATCTGAACAATAATTTAAGAACACTATCAACAAATGCTTTTGAAAAAAGATTTTTATAAACTTACGAATAATAGTGTTTTTGGAAAGACTATGGAGAATGTTGATAAGCGAGTTGATGTAAATCTGATAACAGAGTGGAAGAATGAAGGTCAAAGGTATGGTGCGAACAACTTAATAAGCAAGCCTAACTACCATAGCTGTTCAATTATTCATGAGGATTTAGTTGTAATACAAATGAATCGTCTTAATGTAACCTACAACAAACCCATATATGTGGGTTACACCATTCTGGATTTGTCAAAAACACTTATGTATGAATTTCACTATGATTATGTTAAGAAAAACTATCATGTTAATGCAAAATTACTCTATACAGATACTGATTCTTTTATTTATGAATTTAAAACTGATGATTTTTATGAGGATATCAAAACTGAGCTAAATACGTTTGATACAAGTGACTATCCCAAGGATAATATCTACCATTTACCTCTAGTAAACAAAAAGGTTCTTGGAAAATTAAAGAATGAATGTGCTGGTGTTGTTATAGAAACCTTTGTACGCACAAAATCTAAATCATATAGTTATATGACGATTGATGATGTAGTAATAAAAAAATTAAAAGGAGTGAAAAAAATGTTGTTAGTAAAGAGTTAGACATAAGTGATTATAAGAACTGTATAGTCAGTAACCCACCTATATTATATCAGAAAATGTGTGTATTTAGAAGAAAAAATCATCAGCTACATACCAATTTGCTGAACAAAGTTGCTTTAAGTAATTAAGACAACAAACGATTCATTATTCCCAACACATTTGATACTCTTGCTTGGGGAAACAGTCGCATTGACGACCATTACTTTACTTAAGTCTAATGTTCACCATATTTTATTATTTGAAGTGTGTTTTATATTGTAATATTTTTGTAAAAACTGTAAGTATAATGTATAATGTTAGGCTACTATAGTTTTAGTTAAAGAAACACTGAACTGTAAAAATTTGCTTTTTGTATTATGGGTAACAAATGATTTTTAAAAATTGTACAAAATGAGAAACCTGAACAAGGCAATGTAAAAATGTAAAGTGGAAATTGTAAATATCCATGTGTGAAAAAATGGTTAAAAATGATTTAAAAATGTATAAAAAGTAAAACTAAACAAGGACAATGTAAAACTGTAAAGTGGAAATTGTAATATCCATGTGTGAAAAAATTAAAAATAAAGAAATGGCTGTCACCATTTTTAAAAACTAAAAGACATTGTGATCTGGTAAGCCTTGTTTTTATTTCACAATAAATAGGGCTTTACAAAATAGAATACAAAGAAATACCAATACCTCATTCCTTTTCAATGTTCATGTCCTCTCATCATTAACTTTCCTTTTATAGCACTAATCACAATGAGGGCTGCCAACCTTTCTCCCACTGAGGCATCACAGGATGTCAAACGTTGTTTAGCTTTTTTTAAATACTTTATCCACCACACGTCTTAATGCAGGATGCCTATGGCGATAAAAAAAAGGTCATGTTCTTTGCATGCTTGATCCAAAGGATTAATAGGTACATCACCACGTTGCAAAAGTTGATTCAGCATCGTTCCAGGACCACAAAAACGATAACCAGGAAGATGGATTTCAAAAGGTAAGTATTGAATGACTTTGTTAATGACGCCATGACCAGTACAAGTTTGACACATCCTTTTCCATAGGCGGAGAAAAAGTTTGAATTTCCTCTTCCTCTGTAGACGATGTTAATGTTGTTGCCTTCTTCTCGCCATCACACCCGTGAAATGAGGAAAGATAGTCTTTACACTGACTTTTATGACCGTGATACAGTTTGACCAGCTGACAAGAAGCACACTGTCGCATAGAGGGTATTTTTGCCATGCCTACTTGTTTATGGTGATCATAATCCGTACATGGTTGCAATTCACTTAACACAGGGTCTTGAGTCCATGATTTTGGTACATGTTGCCAGATTTCTTTCACTGCATTTGCTGCCACATATTAATTGAACGATTTTGGAAGAGCCAATAATTCTTCTTTGGTAAAACTGTCTAGTTTCTTTTTACACACAAAGAACTTTCCAATCGCGTTATCGGTAGCATCCCCTCTCTCCATGGTATAATGTAGATGTCAACACGTCGCTTGTGGAAATCTCACTGGTGTCATTCACAGGTAAACCTAGAGTTTTAATTTTATTTAACAACTCCCAGCAGGCATTGGTGGTTATCCAATGAAACAATTGCCACATCTGTGCCAGGGCTTTATGGGTAATATTGTAACAGGGGCAGCGGTCCATGAGTGTTTGCAGCGAGGGACAGCCCATGTCCACTAAATCGATACATTGACAGTAGGATGCTAAAAATGGTTGTAGCCATTGACGTTTTTCACTACCTTTCACAAATACCACATGGGCAGAGGACAAGTGGACTTTCATAATCATGTCCAGGTGTTTATATGAAATGGTTCCTTGATTCCACTCTAGTTGCATATGAGTTTCAATCCACTGGGTTTGTTTACGGTCTTTTTCACACAACAAATCAAACGCATAGGGTGGTTTAAACACCAAATGGGTAGCTTGCGATATCCAAAAAGTGGAACAATCAATGATGGCCACTTCTTTATATATAAAAATGTTTTCTCCAATTTTAAACCCTTGGCAATCCACAATAATTGTGCGCAACATGTTCACACTTGTCTGGACCAAGTCCAACTGACCACAGACTGACTATCAGTGACTAACGTGCACCTATGACATTGACTTACATCCCACTCTAGTAAAAATAAAATTAAAAATGTACTCCGTGTATAGGTTAGGGTATGACAATAGACAAGGGAAATAACAACAACAATCTATTTTTATTAGATTAATTTATTGGTATAACAAGTTATACATGCTTTTTTCATTTTGGGATAGTCACGCCTACTATCAATTGCGCCTACTATAAATCACACTTACTATGAATCGCGGCAACTATCAATCGCACCTACTATCAATTACGTCTACTATCAATCACGCCTACTTTCAATTACGCCTATTATAAATCGCGCCCATGTCAAATTGCGCCTACTATCAATTGCGTCTATTATAAATCGCGCCCATGTCAAATTGCGCTTACTATCAATCACGTCTACTATCAACACGCCTGCTATCAATTGCGCCTACCATTAATCGCGCCTACTATCAATTGCGCCTACTACCAATCGCGCCGACTAGGACATGACTTTTCATTAAACCAAAACATTTCCTTTTTGCCAGCCTCTCACCCCTCCCATCAATCTATGACGTCATAGTCATAGTCAGTCTTAAAGCAAGTCTAAACTTGTAGAACATGTCACGTGACAAAGTTAGGTTAGGTAAAGTTAGGTTATGTTAGGTGAGCTGAGGTTAAGTCTTAAAATATCCCCTCTCTGCCTTGTGCTTTGTGTAAACATCGACACTGTAACTTTGTGATATCAAAGGTGATCTGAGTCGCGCCCATATCAATCACGTCTACTATCAATCACACCTACTATCAACCACGCCTACTATCAATTGCACCTACTACCAATTGCATCTACTATAAATTGCGCCTACTATGAATCGCGTCTACTATCAATTACGCCTACTATCAAATGCGCCTACTATAGATCACGCCTACTATCAATCACGCCTACTATCAATTGTGCGCCTACTATCAATCGCGCCTACTATCAATTACGCCTACTATCAATCACGCCTACTATCAATTGCGCCTACTATAAATCGCGCCCATGTCAAATTGCGCCTACTATCAATCACGCATACTATCAATCACGCCTACTATCAATTGGGTCTACTATTAATCGCGCCTACTATCAATTGCGTCTACTACCAATCGCGCTTACTAGGACATGACTTTTCATTAAACCAAAACATTTCCTTTTTTGTCAGCATCCCACCCCTCCCATCTATCTATGACGTCAGAATCAGTCTTAAAGCAAGTCTAAACTTGTAGAACATGTCACGTGACAACGTTAGGTTAGGTAAAGTTAGGTTATGTTAGGTGAGCTGAGGTTAAGTCTTAAATATATCCCCTCTCTGCCTTGTACTTAGTGTAAACCTTGACACTGTAACTTTGTGATATCAAAGATGATCTGAGTCGCGCCCATGTCAAATTGCGCCTACTATCAATCGAGCCTACTATCAATCACGCCTACTATCAATTGCATCTACTATCAATTGCGCCTACTATGAATTGCGCTTACTATAAATCACGCCTACTATCAATTGCGCCTTCTATCAATCACGCCTAGTATCAATTGCGTCTACTATTAATCACGTCTACTATCAGTTACGCCTACTATCAATTACGCCTACTATCAATTGCGCCTACTATAAATCACACCTACTAGGACATGACGTTTCATTGTGGTGTTTGAAGCCATATTTTCAGTGTTGCCTTAGTAAACAAGAGTTTAGTGCTTTTCAGTCGGTCAACACGAATGTACCCAAAAGAGAGGGTTATGCCCTAATCCTGAAATAAATTACATGAGATTAATAAAACACTAGGATGACCAGTTTCGATCGTCAAGCGATCATCATCAGATCCAATACACTTAGGCTATAAAATCTATGTTTGAAATACAGGTGAAAACATTTACAATATGCACAATTACTCAGTTGCAGTATTGGTACCGCAACTGTCAGTGGATGCTAAATGCAGTATATATGTTAGGTGAAATGCTAAATGGTGATGGCTATCTGGAGATTGTACTTTAGAGAGATTATATGGTTTAAACTATGGTTAAACTATAAAATTTTAGGCTAACTACTTATCTGATTGTCTTCCGTACTACAGCTATTCGCAGTTTCCGTGCTCACTTGAACTCGCTGTGCGGTCGACTGCGGTGGTTATCTTAACGACTGGTTTTTCCCTGCCTTCCCCCCCCCCTGTCCCTACGTGCTGTGGGGAGTGATCGCGATGTGTTTATGTGAGGTGTTGCCAACCTAGATAAGATGTATGTTATTGAATGAGGTGGATCTACAACTATTAAAGACCGTGGATTAGTCCTCGCCACGCGTGGAGCATAACCCATTCGAACTAAGCGTTGACGGTCTTATGAGGACGTCCCGGCACCTTTAATACTGCCTCTAATATGGGCCTTGGTTTATTGCAGAAGAAAAGTACATCGTACACCTGATCCAGATAACATTTACCTATTAAAAACCCCCTAATTTCCCCCCTTTTTGTTATCTAGCTTGGCTGTGTCGCTAAATTGTGTTTTGTTTCCGACATGGTGTGTTTCTTAGTAGCGTGAAGAGGGGTGAGCTCTCCATGAACGTGTGTTCATTTAGATTGTTGGGATTGTTTCGTTTGGCTAGGTGTATCTCGATTGCTTCCTTTATGTCAAGAGCTCTGCCTTTCGATTCGTGATGGATTATTTTAAGGTCCGACTCTATGTTGGTAAAGCTATGCCCTGCGTCACACATATGTTCGCACACGGCTGAATGTGTTCCGTATCTTATCGCATTTCTATGTTCATTATAACGTGTGTCTACTCGCCTTCCACTCTGCCCGATGTAATTAGATTGACAATCGGTGTCTTGGCACGTTATAGAATATACCCCTGACCTTGAATACGGGTCACGTTTATTTAGATTACTATTTAGGAGGTGCCTAGCGGTTGTGTTTTTCGTCGTGAAAGCTATCTTTATGCCTTGCTTTTTGAATAGGTTAGTGATTTTATATGTATTCGCATTCACATAGTTGAAACGCGCAAATTTTTTCTCATTACTGTCCGGTTTGGGAATCGTTTTATCTTTATTTTTATGTTTGGCTATAATTTGATTTATTTTGCTTGGCGAGAAGTTGTTTTCCTTTGCTATTTGCATAATAGTTCTTATTTCCTTATTATAGTTGTCTTTTGACATGGGTATGTTTAAAGCCCTGTGCACCATTGAATTGAAACCCGCTAGTTTGTGCGTACTGGGGTGATTAGACTGATTGTCGATTGCATGCGAGGTTTGTGTTGCTTTCCGGAATATGGAATATGAAAGGTCGTTGTCTTTACGTTCAATAGTTATATCGAGATAATTTATTTTCCGGTCTATTTCGGATTCCTTAGTGAATTTGATAGAATGGTGAAGGCTATTAATGGATTGGAGAATTGTTTCTTCGCTTGTTAGTTCAGTATCGTAGATGCAAATTACATCATCTACGTATCTTTTCCATATTACTATTCCCTTTGTTGAAGTCTTTTCTAAGAACGCATTTTCTAGTGCATTGATGAAGATGTCAGCGATTAACCCACTTAGTGGCGATCCCATTGCTAGGCCTTCTCTCTGTGTGTATATTTTATTGTCGAATTGAAACACGTTTTGGGTGAGAACGACCCTCAGTAATCTCACAATCTCTTCAATTTCTTTTACCGAATTGTTGGATTTTAAGTTGTTTTCGATAGTGTTGATTGCTTCAATAATCGGAATATTGGTGTACATGTTAGTTACGTCGAAGGATACTAGCCTGAAGCTAGGTTTCATTTGTAGGGTGTTCAATGCTGTTACTAGTTCTATTGTGTTCTTTACAGAGTTGTTTTTGTCGTTGGAAAGACGGCATTTTAAGATTTTTAGTAACTCTTTGCTGATTTTGTAATTAGGGGCATTCCTACAATTGACTATTGGTCTCATTGGGCATTCCTTTTTGTGTATTTTTGGTTGTCCCCTCAATGACGGTATTTTCGGGTTCATGTTTATTAGTTTTGATTTTTCGGCTTTGGTCAGTATGTATTCTGTTTCTTTTAGCGCACTTTTTATTTGTTTTTGGAATTTGTTGGTGGGGTCTTTTGTTAATTCCTTGATTTCGTTGTTGTTTAGGAATTCGACTGTTTTTTCAATGTATTCTGTTTTGTTCAAAATTACTGTAGTGTTTCCCTTATCTGCTTTTGTGATGAGTAATTGTGCATATTGTAAATGTTTTCACCTGTATTTCAAACATAGATTTTATAGCCTAAGTGTATTGGATCTGATGATGATCGCTTGACGATCGAAACTGGTCATCCTAGTGTTTTATTAATCTCATGTAATTTATTTCAGGATTAGGGCATAACCCTCTCTTTTGGGTACATTCGTGTTGACCGACTGAAAAGCACTAAACTCTTGTTTACTAAGGCAACACTGAAAATATGGCTTCAAACACCACAATGTTCACGGCTAGTCAGGCAAATCGTGAAGCCAAGAAATTCAAATCACTCAGGCTTAAACTCATGAATTTAGACAAGTCAATTTGGTTCAACAAAAAATGTATAGAACTAAACCTCACCCCTAAATACGTACCAATTAAAACCGTACCGAACACACCAGCCTCGATCATTTCAACTAAACAAGCCAAAGCGCTTTGGATAAAAAACGAATTAAGATTTGCATACATAAGAAAGCAAAAAAATTAACCAACAATTATACGACATTCAATTGCAACTAAGTAATTTCTGGCACGCAGCCCAATGGGACAGCTTCACCGAACACCTACATGACACCATCAAAATCAGAGCAACGAGGAAGCATGAAACGCTAGAAAATAAATTAAGAAAACTAGGAGAAACACAGAACCATCAATCTAATGAACAACACACGAATAACAATGAATTCAATTTCCACAGCAGAGTAAACAACAGAACGAACGTAACCTTTTCTCAAGGTGAAATGAATATGTTAGACAAAGGTTTGAAATACAACTGCACAGACGCACACACGAACCACAATATAAAACAGTTAATCACAGATATTGAGATAGCCAGTCACAAGCTCCCAGCAGAAGACAGGGAATTAACCAAAAATCTCGCCACCAACGAAGCCAAAAAAATCCTCAAACGAGAGGGCGATAGCAATAACATTCAAAACAACAAACAAATCAAAGAAATAAAGTCGTTGAAACAAAAAATAAAAGAACATGACTTAATCATCACAAAAGCAGATAAGGGAAACACTACAGTAATTTTGAACAAAACAGAATACATTGAAAAAACAGTCGAATTCCTAAACAACAACGAAATCAAGGAATTAACAAAAGACCCCACCAACAAATTCCAAAAACAAATAAAAAGTGCGCTAAAAGAAACAGAATACATACTGACCAAAGCCGAAAAATCAAAACTAATAAACATGAACCCGAAAATACCGTCATTGAGGGGACAACCAAAAATACACAAAAAGGAATGCCCAATGAGACCAATAGTCAATTGTATGAATGCCCCTAATTACAAAATCAGCAAAGAGTTACTAAAAATCTTAAAATGCCGTCTTTCCAACGACAAAAACAACTCTGTAAAGAACACAATAGAACTAGTAACAGCATTGAACACCCTACAAATGAAACCTAGCTTCAGGCTAGTATCCTTCGACGTAACTAACATGTACACCAATATTCCGATTATTGAAGCAATCAACACTATCGAAAACAACTTAAAATCCAACAATTCGGTAAAAGAAATTGAAGAGATTGTGAGATTACTGAGGGTCGTTCTCACCCAAAACGTGTTTCAATTCGACAATAAAATATACACACAGAGAGAAGGCCTAGCAATGGGATCGCCACTAAGTGGGTTAATCGCTGACATCTTCATCAATGCACTAGAAAATGCGTTCTTAGAAAAGACTTCAACAAAGGGAATAGTAATATGGAAAAGATACGTAGATGATGTAATTTGCATCTACGATACTGAACTAACAAGCGAAGAAACAATTCTCCAATCCATTAATAGCCTTCACCATTCTATCAAATTCACTAAGGAATCCGAAATAGACCGGAAAATAAATTATCTCGATATAACTATTGAACGTAAAGACAACGACCTTTCATATTCCATATTCCGGAAAGCAACACAAACCTCGCATGCAATCGACAATCAGTCTAATCACCCCAGTACGCACAAACTAGCGGGTTTCAATTCAATGGTGCACAGGGCTTTAAACATACCCATGTCAAAAGACAACTATAATAAGGAAATAAGAACTATTATGCAAATAGCAAAGGAAAACAACTTCTCGCCAAGCAAAATAAATCAAATTATAGCCAAACATAAAAATAAAGATAAAACGATTCCCAAACCGGACAGTAATGAGAAAAAATTTGCGCGTTTCAACTATGTGAATGCGAATACATATAAAATCACTAACCTATTCAAAAAGCAAGGCATAAAGATAGCTTTCACGACGAAAAACACAACCGCTAGGCACCTCCTAAATAGTAATCTAAATAAACGTGACCCGTATTCAAGGTCAGGGGTATATTCTATAACGTGCCAAGACACCGATTGTCAATCTAATTACATCGGGCAGAGTGGAAGGCGAGTAGACACACGTTATAATGAACATAGAAATGCGATAAGATACGGAACACATTCAGCCGTGTGCGAACATATGTGTGACGCAGGGCATAGCTTTACCAACATAGAGTCGGACCTTAAAATAATCCATCACGAATCGAAAGGCAGAGCTCTTGACATAAAGGAAGCAATCGAGATACACCTAGCCAAACGAAACAATCCCAACAATCTAAATGAACACACGTTCATGGAGAGCTCACCCCTCTTCACGCTACTAAGAAACACACCATGTCGGAAACAAAACACAATTTAGCGACACAGCCAAGCTAGATAACAAAAAGGGGGGAAATTAGGGGGTTTTTAATAGGTAAATGTTATCTGGATCAGGTGTACGATGTACTTTTCTTCTGCAATAAACCAAGGCCCATATTAGAGGCAGTATTAAAGGTGCCGGGACGTCCTCATAAGACCGTCAACGCTTAGTTCGAATGGGTTATGCTCCACGCGTGGCGAGGACTAATCCACGGTCTTTAATAGTTGTAGATCCACCTCATTCAATAACATACATCTTATCTAGGTTGGCAACACCTCACATAAACACATCGCGATCACTCCCCACAGCACGTAGGGACAGGGGGGGGAAGGCAGGGAAAAACCAGTCGTTAAGATAACCACCGCAGTCGACCGCACAGCGAGTTCAAGTGAGCACGGAAACTGCGAATAGCTGTAGTACGGAAGACAATCAGATAAGTAGTTAGCCTAAAATTTTATAGTTTAACCATAGTTTAAACCATATAATCTCTCTAAAGTACAATCTCCAGATAGCCATCACCATTTAGCATTTCACCTAACATATATACTGCATTTAGCATCCACTGACAGTTGCGGTACCAATACTGCAACTGAGTAATTGTGCATATTGTAAATGTTTTCACCTGTATTTCAAACATAGATTTTATAGCCTAAGTGTATTGGATCTGATGATGATCGCTTGACGATCGAAACTGGTCATCCTAGTGTTTTATTAATCTCATGTAATTTATTTCAGGATTAGGGCATAACCCTCTCTTTTGGGTACATTCGTGTTGACCGACTGAAAAGCACTAAACTCTTGTTTACATGACGTTTCATTAAACTAGAACATTTCCTTTTTTGCCAGCCTGTCACCCCTCCCATCCGCAAAACGTGCTTGTATAAGCTGTGTATTTAAATTCAATAAATACAATTAACCACTAAGTGTTCAGAACTAACATGTGTAGGGTATATATGGGATCGTTAGCTACAAACAAAAAAATACTGTCTAACCTACGAATGTACGGCCTTGTCATACGCAGTAAGTACCTGCTAACCATGACTAGGGTATAAGAATATTGTCAGTTGACTACTGCCTGTTACAGTGTTCACATCGTGAAAGACCGTCTCACCTACCAATCTCCAGCCTTGTCATACGCAGTAAGCAGCTGTTGGTGGAAAACAACATCCATAAATCTTGACATTTAGGAAAGTGTGTATGTGTGTGTGTGTGAATCGCTTGTAATCTAAAGATTGTTCATGTGACTTTACTAAAATTGAATTCATATGTATTAGTTGATATGGAAGTCTCAACAACCAGTGATGGCAAGCCATGTGTCTTCTATAAAGGATATACATATATTGTAAAAACAACCAATATAGATGGAACTGTTATTTGACGATGTTCAAAACAACGATCCAAAAAGAGTCGAGGAATAATTAGAACAAAAGACTCCAACGTACTTACTTCAAACGAACATCATTGTGAATCTCAAATTAATACACATTTAAATACGCAAAATACTCTAACCAAGGTAAAAAGCAAGTCCAAGAAAAATATATTGCTGCTCAAGATAGTGCATTGTTTGTTAAAACGCATTTATCATCACCTCAATAAGTCATGTTAGTACAGATGTCAACGTTCAAAAAACCCTTAACGCTATCAAAAGCAGCGCAGACTCTACAAGAGGTCCCTGTGGAAAACAAACAAGAGGAATTGGATAGTTCTAGTGATTTTGCGAATGATGATGATAATGATGGTGACAATGACTATAATAATGTTGATGATTATATTCATAATGATGATGATGATGATGATAATTATGAAAAAGAAGAGGATGAGGGTTTTATGTCTATAAAACCATTGCGGCTTCCCCAGTTTTTAAGAACAAGAGTACCTGGAGAAAGTTATAAAAGGATCTACAACAAGCGTTGTGTTTAAAAATCTATATCGAACAATGGTAAAGAGATAGAGAGTTGAATTCAGTGTGTAACTATTATAAAATGACATTAATAAAAATATTGTATGGGTATTGTCTGTTTTTCTTTATTACGATTCCCATGTCCCACTATTAATGCAATTGTTAACAATCAACAGTCTCTGACTATGTTCAGAAAAAGAGTGGCCTTAAACAATACACTATATCTATGGTTTGTGTACCGAGTATCATAATAATAGTGTGTGGCCAAGCCATGTTAAGGCAATAGTTATGTCAGGTAAGGGGTTCGAACCCTTGCTTCCTTGTACAGGAAATTTGGTCTTAAGTCAAACACC
Source organism: Meconema thalassinum (assembly GCA_946902985.2). Classification (NCBI taxonomy): domain Eukaryota; kingdom Metazoa; phylum Arthropoda; class Insecta; order Orthoptera; family Tettigoniidae; genus Meconema; species Meconema thalassinum. The sequence goes on from OX336389.2 coordinate 1,169,132,760, forward strand.
TTAACCACTCGGCCAACCTGACAGTTACAAATGTAATTAGTCTAGTGGACTTGAGTGTTTACAAAAAAATTTCCAGTATACATTGACTAAACCACTTGCTTGTTTTGAAATATAGATTTTGTTTTGTTTTACCATAACATTGCAGTTATGAGTCTTGTGAACTGGGTGTTTAAAATAGGGTTAAAGACATTTTAAAATAATTTTAGAAAAGCTCTTAGGTATCGTGTCATGGGTTTTAGAAATGCATTTCTGTTCGTCGACTAACATTTACCGTTACACAAAATTATTTTGGTGAACTTACATGTCGTTGTTTGAGTCTTTAGTCTTTTGACTGGTTTGATGCAGATCTCAACGCCTATCTGTCCCGAGCTAATCGTTTCATCTCTATATAGCTACCACACCCTACATTCAAGGCTATCTGTTTAACATATTCTAAACTTGGTCTACCACTACAGTTCTTGTCCTCGAACCTTTCTTCCATAACTAAGTTTGCTATTCTTGGGTGTCTTAGTATGTGTCCTACCAACCTATCTCTTTACTTCATTAGCAGTCGCCAAAAACATCTCTTCTCCCCCACTCGTCTTAATACCTCTTTGTTTGTAACCCTATTTACCCATCTAATCTTCATCATTTTCCTGTAACACCACATTTCATACACTTCAATTCTCCACTTTTCTGCTACACCAATTGTCTAAGTTTTACTTTCATAGAGTGCCACGCTCCAGACAAAGGCCTTCAAAATGCCTTCCTAATACCTAAATCGATATTCATTGTCAACAGATTCTGTAGAAATGCTTTCCTTGTATGAGCTACATAAGAATCCGAATCGTCTCTGGTATAATGTCTTGTTTAGCAAACATAGTCGCTCAGTAGGTCTAAGCTTTTTTTGTATATAACCCAAAATAGCAAACAGTTTTTCTAAAATCCTACTCACTGGTCAATAACAAGCAGAGTCGCCGAAGTGTTTTCGTTGGTAGTTAACTCATGTCTGGTTAGTCAATTCCTTTCATATCGTTATCACATTGTAGTAGTGAGGGCTGGCGAACAACGTCAGTTCAACACACTGCTTTACACATAAATGTAGTTAGGCTCTTTGACAACATTTGGATAAATTTATGGGCCAGTCCATAGGGACCAGACCAAAGGGACTGGTCCAAAGGGAACAGTCAAAAGGGACCCATCAACAAGGACTCGTCAACAAGGACTCGTCAACAAGGACTCGTCAACAATGACCCGTCAACAGGGACTCGTCAAGAAGGACCCGTCCACAGGGACCTGTCAACAAGGACCCGTCCACAGGGACTTGTCAACAAACACTCGTCCACAATGACCCGTCAGCAATGACCCGTCAACAGGGACCCGTCATAAAGGACCCCCTTCAAAAGGACCCGTCCAAAGGAGCTAGTCAACAGGGACCAGTCCAAAGAAACAAATCAACAGTGATCAATCAAAAGGAACCAATCAACAGGGATCAGTCAAAAGGGGCTATCACCTCAAGGCCTGACATGCCCCTCTTTGATTATTGGTTTGCCTATCGACAAGTGCCACTTGGAATACTTTTTGATCACCCCTCGTGGGTTGGGTTAGGTTAGGCTACACTACAGCCCCCATCTTTAAAAATCCCGCCCTCTTACAAAAGTTATGATTGGGCATGCGTAAAAACAAAAAACAAGCATGTTAATTCATATTGGCTATCCACCGTACACATGTCTCTTGTGTGGAACAACGTTTAATTTCATATTAGCATTCAAACTCCCACATGTCGCACTTGAAAAGCGAGATTTTCTAAAAAATTAAAATTGCACCCCCGTGGTAGGGGTAGGTTTTATTTTGGGGTGGAAATATGTTGTCCAATGGAAAGGGGGTGTCAGCCCGAGTTCAACAACACCTCATTTGTCAAAATCCGACCATGGGTTCGCCAGATATCGCGCCGCCGCCATCTTGTAGGTGGAAAGCCGTAGGTGGCGCTAGAACTGTCCAAAAACAACTACTGTCCTGCCTTATCCAGCTTCTCTAAGACATAGGTCAAGTGAACCAAATGGTCTTCATGAGTCCTAGAGCTAATTACCATACCATCTATATATAGTTACGAACTTACCTGTGTCCCTACCTGGTGCTATGTTCAGAGCACGAATCAGAGCTGCCAAACTACTCTTCAAGCCATAGGCTACTCACTGAAATTGATAAAGATTATATTGGTGACTAAACGCAGTAATAGGCCTGTCCTTCCTCAATGGAACTTTCCAAAATCTAGTGCTGAGGTCCACACACGTAAACTATTGTTTTCTCTCAAAATTCTGCATTAATTCCTCAATTGGCAGGGACCTCAACTGTTCGAAACTGATGTGCGCATTGAGCATGCGTGCATCTAAACCAAGTCTGACCTTACCATCAGCTTTAGGCACAGTAATAAGTGAATTTACATATTGACTATGGGAATGTTCAACTGTACCATCGGCAAACATTTGGTCTATCTGATCTTGAACTGTTTTCTGGTAACGAAAATGCACCGGATATCTATGCCCGACAAAAAATAGAATAATTAATTATGAACGTTTATCGAATGCTCGTAACAGTTAGCTTCACCAATTCACTCCTCAAAAACTCTCTTGTTTCTTAATAATACTTCATAGAGCTAAACACCATGATATTTCTCTACTGTATATCACCCTGAAACGCAGCTTGCCGCAACGAGTCCTCTAGACTACCATTCGTCTGCAAACTGCCCACAAATAATAACGGCACAGGCTCTATACCAGATACCTGCCCAACATCCTTGACATCTCTTGCCAGGAAAACCTCACTTAAAATACATACTCCCTGAGAAATATAACACCTCTTACTTGGATCGTTAAACGTTATAATTACCTCCTCACTATACCATTTTAATTTAGCACATACTTCATCATAGCATAATTTAACAGAAAACGTAGTCTTTTTATAGTACAATGATTGCGTCCACAAAGTTTCAGGATAGGTTTTGACCTGTCTTACCTGATACTTCCCTTGTCATGCTACAAATGCCACGAACGTTCTCTTATCTTTCCTTATTCTATCTTCCGAAATCGGCCTAAGACTTAGTACAGCTTCCCATCCTGAAAGTCGTTTTCCTTAGTATCCCCACTTAGATTCCAAGTGAATGTTGGGTTGGTACATAGATCAAGAGCAGGGGTACCTTTTCCCCATTCCTGGCCCCAATTACAAGTAAAGATTGGCTGGCTGCGTGGCTCAGCGGTAACGTTCTCACCTGCTGTTCCCGAGGTTCCAGGAATGAATCCTGGCAAAGTCAGCTGGCATTTGAGGGTGCGCAAATGCGAGGGAATCGTCTCAGAAGATTTACTGGCACGATAGAGATCCTTTCGGGGCAAAATTCTGGCACCCCGGCGTCCCTAAAAGCCACAGTACCGGTAGTTAAATGGGACGTAAAACCAAAAACAACAACAACAAGTTAACATTCTTAAGCTCACTTTAATGCAGGTTATCAGACCCTAGGCAAATTCCACACATCCAAGTACAGTATGTTGCCGCAATCTCCTAAATTAAACAGCACAATTGTTTTCTCTAGGCATAGACTTGCACGTTGGGAAAAGTTGCGTAGCTGTGCAGCTGCTTGCCCTTCACCAATGCAGACGGGGTTCGAATCCCTGTTAATAAATGTGAGTTTTCGAGGTGAAATGTCACGTCCGGTGGTTTGGATTCCACGTAAAAGGAGGACCCGTAGCTCATGACCATGTGATAAACGGCTACGTTGATTTACAAGCATATTTCCTTCCTTGGACTTGCTCACTCGATACACACGAAGGTATGTAACTTAACTTATTTACTGGAGTGTATGAAGGGTGGATATCCGGTTACAACTATTCATACAAGCGTACTATGGTATAACCAAACAATTTTGTATTTGGGATGGACAGAAACATCTGATTACGGGAAGAACTTGTTTTCATTGCTTCGCGTTAAGGCGCAGGGCAATGTGGCAAAATTATATCACTGGACTGGGTGGACGTGTGTTTCTGAATCACATTGTCAGTCATTCCGATGTTTTACCATTTTCAGCTCCAGGCAAATACCGGAACTTAAGGGGGCCTTAACCACCTCAACGCATGTTTCATAAAAAATATGAATATCTCTGGAACCATACATTTGATGATCATGAAACTTTAACTGCTTATAGCATAAAAATGTGTGTAGTAATAGGTCAATGAATTCACGGAGTCCTGGGTTCATAAATTCTTGTGAATAATTATTATCCTCGCGAGTGTAAAACATTATGTATCGGTGCATTATTTCTAAAACCATTCATGCTATTAAGCCAAAATTCACTTTCCAGCTTCCGAAGTGTTTGTATTGTAATCCTAACATACAAAATAATAACATTTTCGGCATATGCAATTTTTGGAAAGGAATAAATAATAAAAAAGTGAATATCATTATTATTATTATTATTTTTATTATTATTATTATTATTATTATTATTATTATTATTATTATTATTATTATTATTATTTCCAATGTTTTGACCTTACTCTACATTTTTGAAGGATTCAAACACAGTAAATTCATAGTAGAACTCAAGTTGCAAATTTAATGTCAATGGTGATGTTACTTCCAGAGATAATGCACCTTTTGTACGAAAAAAACATTATTAGTGAGAAATTGAGTTCAAAGTGAAGTGTGTACCTGCACGTCTTGCTTTCGTCTAAAATATACCTGACCGGTAGTCTCCTGCTCCTGCCTCTTTCTCCTTGTCTTGGTATGCCATCTTCCTTCTTCTTTTCTCCACTCCTAGTCCATTTTAATGATTGTCAGCCCATATTCCCAATTACTACACTTCCACTAGCAATATCGATAAGACTATACAGCAAAAGCGGTCACATGAAAGCACATGTCATATGAGCACTCACAAGTAGCAAAGAACATAAAGCCTCGTCTCCAAGCGTATAATGGTTCTATCTAATGGCCAATATACTAACTACTGTCAAGCATAGAGAAGCGGTCAATTTGAATCCAGATAATTATGACAAAATCCCGTAAAAGCTGAGAGATCTGGGACTTTTAAACGCCACTCCTCCCTTACAGCATGAACTAAGAGCCATAGCAATTAAACTAATTGGGATATCATCATGAAATAAGTTGATTTTGATAATGCGATATAGTGGCCTAAAATGAGCAAATAAAAAATGGATATTTTTTGGTTAACGCCCCTTTAAACTTCTAGTAGGTTAGGCTCGCCACCTGCCAGCTCTTTGCCTGATTTCATTTATCATGACAGTCAGTTCATCTCGTATTATCTCCCATGATGAAGTTAGAATCACATATACACTCTTCTCACCTCAACACGCTCCCCTTAGAAATGAGAAAATAAGGGTTATACATGCATATATACTGTATATACATACATTCCTCCATAAATACACAGCCTACACAAATATAACGAAAACACACTGTTTCACGGAAATTTCTTAGTACAGGTGTTATAAATGCATAGGCCTACTTTCTTTTATGTTCTCTCCACACATAATAGGCTACGTTGGTGTCTTTTTATTTTTCTCCATTTTTATTTATTTAATTTTTGAAATTCTATCATGGACATACCCTTTATTTGGAGGCGGAGGATTACAATTTATACACTGTAATTACTGAGTCAGCTGCTCAGTAGCCATCCAGTATTTTGTACAACCTTTAAAATGCAATGTAGCCTACATCAATTGTCTTGAACATTAATGCCAGCCAGGACATGCGCAACAAGTGATGAGGTGGACTCGGTAAAGTTTGGCTTCCCTAAATATGGCTACCCTCGTAGGTTGCAACAATTAGTGATCTCCTTGACCCCATAATTCTAAAGTGGGAACGCCTCCTTTGTCTTCTTTCCATTCATTAGATGACTTATTATTTTTATTTTTCCTCCTCTTCCTTTCTACATGAATATTTCTTTTTCTACGTTTTGCTTGTTTGGATTATCTTTTTGTGTAGGCTATTTCATATTGCGCTCTCTCTCCACACACAATACGTCACGCTGAAGAAGGGGAATTTAAAATTGAAATGTGCAATATCATGTCTAACGAAGCCGTAGTGATTCTAAAGTGGGCTGATCCCTCTTCATCCTCTCACAGAATGATGTATCTACTTTTCGTGCAGCAAATGTTTGGAGACCCACCTGGGCTTCTTGCCAGTGTTGAGTAAGTAACATTCTAAAAGCAACTAAGTTACAGTTACTGCCAGTGGATTAACTACGGGAGGTGATTGGGGGAACAATCCCCCTCCCCCAGAGCCAAAAAAGTGAAAAAAAGAAATTTGATGCAGTTTTTCATTTTGAATTAAACATTCTTCGTATTAATGACAAATGAGTGGATTGTGTTTGAAAGCATTTTTCTCCCTCATGTAACATTTTTAGTGTTATCCTAACTAAACACTTAATGCTTGAGCAAAATGGGCAGCTGTTCAGTTAGCCAGAGGGGTGACAGTAGCCCTATCCTTCCTTATCCCTTTCCAAAAATACACCACTTGCCAGTTACCAATCTCTTAGTATCCGAGTGTTAGTGCCATTTTGGAAAATGAATAATATTGCGTTTACTCGTGTTGCTATTTTAAGTTAAACTTTAGTTGGAAACTAATTTATTAATATTTATACAATGTCGTAGAATAGAAAATGCAAGATAACACCGAGAAGAGAACTGGACGTTATAATATCAACTAAATTGTCAATTTTCGAGCATTTGCTTATTGATAAGTGCAAATACAACGTATTAAGCTATTAAAATCAAACACAAAAATATTTTAGATAGGAGGTTTTAAAACTCCGGGGGATCGTGTATTTGCAATCATTTATTATGTCTCATTATGTTCGAGCCCTTGTCAACACCCCCCCTCTCCTCCCGCCGCCCCTTTGGCCAATTTAATTCTGACTCAGTTCATCCCCCTCGCGAAGCAAATCTTAGTCATGCCACTGTTCACTGCTAATGTGACTGAGTTATGGTTACAATGGACCTTGTTGGTTCATTGAAGAGCTTGGGAGATCGCGGTCATCAGCTACAATCAAAAGTGACCCTGCAATAACCCATAGTTACATTTACAGATGTCTTTACATAAAATTACATTAATTAATGAATTCATTCAATAATTCATTTATTCGTTCATTTCTTCAGACATCCATTCCAGGGTCGGGGATTAACTCCGTTATTATAACAGTTACATTTACAGTAAATAGAGGATAACTACGTTACTAATTAAATATAGCAACTGTAACTGCAACACCGTTACTTTTAACAGTATCAAAATACCCAAAATGCTCATTATTTTTTTAAGATGGAGCATCAGAGTCACTTATGTTTCTCATGTTATTTTGAATAGTATTTATAGTAAATTTGAAATAACTCTTTGTTAGCCTATTTTCATCATATGAAAAAATAGGCTTATGAGATCGGTTTTTGTCCGTATGTGTGTGCGTACGTGTGTGTCCCTAATACAATGTCACGGCTGGAGCGATTTCAATGAAACTCGGTAAGTACATACTACTATTTTGTCCGACCCAGACCGTGCCTTAGTTTAATACGTTTCACCAATTCAACATGGCAACCGCGCAAAACGTTTCACTGGCATTCTATATCTCTGAAACGAATACTGACATTACCCTGAAATTTAGTATGGTGATAGAGAATAAGGAGATAAGTTCAGTTATGTGACACTTTAAAACCTGTTTAGTAAACCAACATGGCGGCCAAGCGAATTTAATATATTTAAATGCCATTTTTCTGGAAACACCTGGGGGGAGACACACTAAAGATAGCTGCTGCCAATGTCGGGATTCGACTTATAGATCTTCCGGCTTCCAGATCCCCCATTCGGTTGTTGTTCGTGAACTTGTCCTAAAAGGAAGGAAGCGTGCAGGTTCCTTGGCTGTAAATGTCTCGATTATCCGCCATGAGGCCTCCATTCCGAACCATCAGCCATGATATTTCGCCTGGAATACCTTACATGCATTAACCGGAAATCGATCCCAGTCCACCTTGGTGAGTGGCAAGTAGTTTGAAAGTTGCGCCATGATGTCCCCCAGTGCGTTATTAACGAGCGCGGCTACGCTGAGCAGGGATGGTAAGGTGAACGAAATTTTATATTTCACTCCGGTGCAGGAGTGGAATTAAATTCAGCTAGCCAATTCAATACTATTCCGAGGTAGAATTAAACCTGGAGTGAAACATATAATTTCACTCCGACAAGGAATTAAAATGGGAATGAAATATTGAATTCTATTCCTCTCAGAATAAATATCGGAATGCAATTCAATTTAATTCCGCTGGGAGTGAAATAAAATACATTGCATTGCATTTTATTCCTCTCGGAATGAAATGTTGAATGAAACACTCGATTTTGTTCCGAAGGGAATAACAATAAATTCAACGAATTTAATTTAATTCTCCTCAGAATGAAGCTCTGAAGGAAACATTGAGTTCCACTCCGGTGGGAATGAAATTAAATCCATACGCTTTAATTCTATTCCTCTCGGAATTAAATTGTGAATAAAATATATAATTGTATACCGACAGGAATTTCTATTCCTCTCGAAATTTAACTCTGAACAAAATATTTCGGCCTATACCGGCCGGAGTGAAATGTAATCCATACAACTCAATTCTATTCTTCTCGGAACGAAACTATGGACGAACATTTAATTTGATTCCAGCCGGAGTAAAATTAAACCCATGGAATATAATTCAAACGAATATTTAATTCTATTCCGATGGGAGTGAAATTACATCAATACAATTTAATTATATTGCTGTTGTACTGAAACTGAGAACAAACATTTAATTCTTTTCCAGCCGGAGTGAAATTAAATCAATACACTTAAATTCGAACGAATATTGAATTCTATTCCGGACAGAGTGAAATTACTTCCATGCATTTTTATTCTATTCTGTTCAGAGTGAAATTAAATTCATACAGTGTAATACTATTCCGGCTGGAGTGAAATTAGATTCATACAATTTAATTCTATTCCGGCCAGAGTGAAATTAAATGCATACAATGTAATTCTATTCCTGTTGGAATGAAACTGTGAACGAACATTTAATTCTATTCCGGCCGGAGTGAAATTAAACTTTTACAATTTAATTCTATTCCGGCCGGAGTGTATTATAATTGAATTCATACAATGTAATTCTATTCCGGCAGGAGTGAAATTAAATCCATGCAATATAATTCTATTCTTGACGGAATGAAACTGTGAATGAATATTTAGTTCTATTCTGGCCGGAGTGAAATTAAATTCATACATTTTCATTCCAACGAGCATTCCTTTCTATTCTGACGTGAATAAAATAAATCCATAGAATTTAATGATATGTAAATGTGAAGTGAAATTCAATCCACTCACGGAATGGCACTCTCAATGAAGAGTTTGTCCTATTCAATCCAATGAATGATGATAATCGTATGGCATCCTGAGAGGCCCAGTGTTAGTTTTTCTATTTGTCGCCCATGGGCGACCTGCGTGCCGTTATATGGATCAAGTGATGGTGAAGACGTCCCCGAACCGTGGGAATTAACCCCAGGAGAATAAAATCCTAATGGCCCGGCCGGAAATCGAACCTTGGACAAGTCGGGTCAAAGCCTAGCGCGCTAACCATTTGCCCACGGAGCTGCTCACTCTAATGAAATTCTGGGATATAATGCTAATACCTGAGGTATTTTTTATCAATTTTATTCTTCCGGATTATTATTTTGAGCCTACTTTCTTCCTATGAAATGTAGACTTGTGAGATCACCTTGTATCCGTGTGTGTATGTGTGTACGTGTGTGTGTCCCTAAAATTTAAACGGCTAGAACGATTATAATGAAACTTGCTGAGGTCGTAGTGGACTACTATGTCGTCCAACCACGACTGTGCCTTTCAAATTTTAATACGTGTTACCAATTCAACATGACGACTACGCGAATAATTACACCAGCATTCAATATCTCCGACAGGATATTTTTATTAGGAATCATTTGTGTGCCAAATAAACCGATAGCGGTAGCTACACTCGCTAACTCGCGGCGTTAGGCCATGGGGCCAACCTCTCTGTGGACTCGGTAGACGTGAAATGGTTTTCCGTGCTTTCTCATTTTCAACTCCATGCTATCGCTGGGATGGTACCTTCTGACAGGCCACGGCCGCTTCCTTCCTCATCCTTGCCCAGTTTCATTCATATTCATTCATTTCACCTCTCATTAGCTTCTCTCCTGAGGTTGGCGACAGGAAGGGCATCCGGTTGTAAAATTCAACCGCCACATAGACTCTCATCGCATCTCATCCCCGACTCCGTTGAATAATAAGGGATGGACATACATTTGTGTATTAAATCCTGGGTTTACTACAGTCAAATTTTGTTTCAGATAAATATTGTCATTTCAGTCCATATATAAGTTCTACTTTCATCCGCCTACTGCGCCGCGAGTATCAAATGGCCTTATTCATAATTTACCCACCCGAGTTGGCCAGCAAATTCCATTATAACGTCGAAATTATTATAGGCTACACATCCATTGTTGTCCGAGTCTCAACCTGCCAACTGTATGAATAAAAATATGTTTTATTTTGTACCCAATTTCAAATAAATACAATTACAATAACAACTTGCTTCTTTTCTTTTTAATGAGATTTCTGGGCACGTTTCATAGCTCTTACGGTAAAATGCGAAAGTGGAGTGGGGCGTGGTGGTAAAAGGCCAAGCTGCTTGCCTCCTACCAATGTGGATCGGGTTCGATACCTGGTCAATGCAATTGAGATTTATGAAGTGAAATATCACGTCCTGTGGTTCGGATGGTGGTCCCGTAGCTTATGATCACGAGATTTACGGTCACATGAAACTGCAGGCTGCCTTCCTTTTAAAAGGTCCCCCTCCTGGTGTAGCGGTTAGCATTCTTCGCTGTCACCCCGGAGGTCCAGGCTCGATCCCCAACTCTGTCAAGAAATAAAATTGTGGTCTGATGGCTGGAACGTGGTACACTCATCCTCGTGATATACAACTGAGAAGAGGGGGGTTCAATTCCGATCCAAGCCTTCCTTGAAGTGGTTTTCCATGGTTTCCCACTTATACTCAAGGCAAATGCCGGGATGGGTCATAACTTAATGTCAGAGCCACCTATTTCACAATCCCCAGTGATTTATAAATACACACACCTATACAACCTTCACAATAACAAAAGTTTTCAGATAAGAATTCCACCCACCCTAGTGTATGGGGCTAAATGATCTCAATGCCCAAGCCCGTCAAATGAAACAAAAACGTCAATCACAAGGCGGGAAGGTTGGAATGGACACAGTATACAATGTTGTTATTATTAGATAGTTACTGTAGACAGACAAATACCTCATTACTACAGTCGGTTAGTACCGAATTGTTGTTGTTGATTCATTTGTGGGCTTTGCGATATTGTGGTCATGTTTCCCCGTGTGCTTGGGACTGTGTGCAAAAATCACCTCATAATCCGTGTTATTGTGATGGCTGTATTAGTGTGCGTAGTTGTAATTAAGTTGAGGATTGGGAAGGAGGCGGCCGTGGCCTTAATTTAGGAATCATCACGCCATTCGCCTTCTCAGACTCTGAGTAAAACTAAATGTGGAATAAAATTAAATCCTCAGGACGGAATGAAATTAAATGTGGAATAAAATTAAATCTTGAAGTCGGAATGTAATTAAATCTTCGACTCGGAGTGAAATTAGATCTTCAGGTCGGAGCAAAATTAAATCTTGAGATCGAAGTGAAATTAAATCTTGTGGTCAGAATAAAATTAAATCGTCGAGTGGGAATTAAATTAAATTTGGAATGATATTAAATCTTTAGGTCGGAGTGAAATGAAATGAGGAACTAAATTAAATCTTGAAGTCGGAGTGAAATTCAATTCATACAATTAAATTCTATTCCGCAGGAGGGAAACTAAATACATACAATCTATACTAATATAATAAAGCTGAAGAGTTTGTCTGTGTGTTTGTGTCTTTAAACGTGCTAATCTCTGGAACTACCAGTCCGATTCGAAAATTTCTGTATTTTATATGATAGCCAGATTCAAGAGGAATAGTTTAGGCTATGTAGTACCAGGCTACACCTCTCAGGTAACCTTAAAGATTGATTTTTGTTCAGTAAGTCGGTAGAACAAGCGCTCCCGAACTGCTCTATCCGCATGTGCTGGCGTTATGGTTAGTGATACGTACACCGTTTCACAGATCTGAACCAAAATTTGTATACTTACCCTTTGGAACCCTGCGAGTAACACTGTCTACGTGAAATTTATGACAGACCAGTCCATTCCCTGCATTTAGGCCCTTTGGCACAAATTTACACCTTTCCACCGATCTGAACCAAAATTTGTATCCTTACACTTTGGAACCCTGCGAGTAACACTGTTTACATACAATTTCGGACAGACCTATCCATTCTGTGCATTTAGGAATTCGGTACAAATCAACACCGTTTCACCGATCTGAACCAAAATTTGTATACTTACCCTTTGGAGCCCTGCGAGTAACACAGTCCACATGCAATTTCGGAAAAAACCACTCCACTCTCAGTATTAAGGCCCATTGGCACAAATCTACACCGTTTCACCGATCTGAACAAAAATGTGTATACTTGCCCGTTGGAACCCTGCGAGTAACACTGCCTACATGAAAATTATAACAGACCCCTCCATTCCCTGCATTTAGGCCCTTTGGCACAATTCCACACCTTTTCACCAATCTTAACCAAAATTTGTATACTTATCCTTTGGAATCCTGTGAATAACACTGTCTGTTTGAAATTTCGGACAGACCACTCCATTCCCTGCATTTAGGCCCTGTGGCACAAATCTACACCGTTTCACGGATCTGAACCAACATTCGTATAACTTACTTACACTTTTGAACCCTGCGAGCAACACTGTCTGCTTGAAATTTTGGACAGACCACTCAATTCCCTTCATTTAAGTCCTTTGGCACAAATCTACACCGTTTCACCGATCTGAGCCACATTTTGTATACTTACCCTTTGGAACCCTGCGGGTGATACAGTCCACTTTAAATTTTGAACAGACCACTCCATTCCCTTCATATAAGCCCTTTATCACAAATCTACACCGTTTCTCCTAATTGCACCAAATTTTACATACACATTGAAACCCTGCTGGTAACACTGTTCACTTGATATTTTGGACAACGCTCTCCATTCTCTACATTTGGAATAAGAGACAAAATAAACTTGATAACCACGTATTAAGGCCCTAGAACCATTCATGTCCGTAGTAGTGTAACTGTAAGAGTATTTCAATAAGTCTATTGTTGACGGGCAATTCGGGCATCATCACGTCACCCCTACCAGTGTTCTGGTGCAGAATTGCGTAAATAGTTGCATCTTGCGCTGTTTATAAATTGCAGTCACGGGGAGTAATTAGTGCAAAAGGATCTCTTAGGCCCCTTAAAACAGTTATCATCATGAAAATATTATGCCTCTGTATAAGTACAATGGTGTTGGGGCAGTACATTGAGGTTATGAGCTGCAATAAGCGTTGGTGCTTTCAAATTTACCTTCATTTATTCCGAACCTTATCGTTGAGCGCTATGTGGCGATAAATGATAGACTACTATTGCTACCTCAGTAGCTTGGGTCAGCCGAAGTTTTCCAAAGTGTTCTGATTATTTTCCTACGGCGCTATGCGACTAAAGACGACACTATTGGTCTCTACATTTCTAACAGCCAATGAGATATAGGCCCTAGGCAGTGTCTTTTATTTCACTTACTCCTCTTTCTAATAATTTTTTGTTTGTAAATTACGCGTGTCAGTGCTGTAGTTACAAAATAGCCGTTTCTCTATTCATTATTATCATTACGGGAAAATGAACTGAATGTCACGTCCATTATACTGTACTACGTATCACCCCCACTACAACCACCACCACCACCACAAAAGGTTATATTTTTAAAATATTTTTTTTTCTGTTAGTTTAAGTATCATGTGCCAGTTCTGTAGCAGTAGGCTATTCTTTATCATCCATAAAACAAATAAATCCACCGGGCGAAGGCGGGCACTACTGCTAGTTTAATTATATTCCTGTTGGAATGAAACTGTGAACGAACATTTAATTATATTCTGGCCGGAGTGAAATTACATTCATACAATTTAATTCTATTCCAGACGGAGTGAAACTAAACTCATAAAATTTAATTATATTCCTGTTGGAATGAAACTGTGAACGAACATTTAATTATATTCCGGCTGGAGTGAAATTAAATTCATACAATTTAATTCTATACCCGATGGAATGAAACTGTGAACGAACATTTAATTCTATTCCGGTCGGAGTAAAATTAAATCCATACAATTAAATTCGAACGAATATTTAATTTTATTCCGCCCGGAGTAAAATTAAATCCTTGCAATATAATTCTATTATTGTCGGAATGAAACTGTGAATGAACATTTATAAGGTGCGTTCAAAAAGTAACGAGCCGGAGGCTGCAATGGGCAAACCGGTGACGACATCGGCTAATCGTGGCGTGTATAACGAGATGTGGTTCCGGCCACAGCGTGGAAGGTCACAGCCCGTCGCTAGAGGGCACGCGTGTACGTCACGTGACGATACATAGCAAGCAGCAGCATGCATCAATCGTCCAACGCTGCCAGTCGCATTGCAAACAGTGACATGGAGTCGTCAAACGAAGAGCAAAGAGGTGGTGTTCGGTTTCTGATAGCTAAAGGAGTAGGGGGAACCGACATTCATCGCCGAATGTCACAAGTGTACGGTGAACACTGGATGTCCCTTGCAAGGGCACAAGCGCTTCAGGGAAGGAAGGGTGTCGTTAGGCGATGATGCCCGGTCTGGGGCACCCCCCTGCATTACCGATGACAACGTCCAGCTGGTTGATGCACTCATTACCAAGGACCGCCGAGTGACAGTGAACGCCATAGCCACCGTGGTTGGATTGAGCGTCGGAAGTGTGCACACCATCATGAAGGAACGACTGCACTTGCGGAAAGTGTGTGCCCAATGGGTGCCCCACAGTCTTCAACCACACCAGGAAGCATGTCGAATGGCCTACTTTCTTAGTCTTGGTTGGACGATTGATGCATGCTGCTGCTCGCTTTGTATCGTCACGTGACGTGCACGCGTGCCCTCTAGCGACGGGCTGTGACCTTCCATGCTCTGGTCGGAACCACATCTCGTTACACACGCCACGATTAGCCGATGTCGTCACCGGTTTGCGCATTACAGCCTCCGGCTCGTTACTTTTTGAATGTACCTTATAGTTCTACGTAAAATAAGCCTAAACAGGGTTATGTATTTTAATGAAATACATTGTTTGCTACATCAATTATGGCCTAATTGTTTAATGTAATAAACCATGAGCACTAATTTAAAGCGACCCGTAATGGAATTCTCTTCTTGGGTAGGAAGTCTGGAATGTTGCTTTACACAGTAAAATAATCACAGTCCTATATCATCTCTGCTCGCAGAGCAAGGCGCTACATGAATTGGGTCGCACGGGTGGGATAGAGCAGGTACAGTAGGCTACCGGTTGGGTGAGGACCCGGCTGTGTCATCAGGTAGAGCTGGGATTTTTATGCAATATCAAGTGGCATAATGTGTACATAAATATGTAACAAAAAGCACCAAAATATGTAGCAAAATATGTAATATCATATAATTAATATATAGGCTACTTACCATTTTGTCAGTTACAACACACTAAACACGCTTTATATTACAAATTTGTAGCACAGTGAACAATTAAGTATTTTTCAATGTTAAGTAAAAATGTAGACTTTCACGACCGGCGTTGAAATAGGAATCTCTGTTTCGGGGGCTTATAGGTCGTGTTCCAAGGACATTTTGTCGTCCTGACGTTTCGCTGAATACTGCGTTCAGCATGTTCACAGGTTACATAAAGCGAGGTAAAACAAGTAAACAGAAGATATATAAATAGTCAACAACCCACACATAGAGGCTACCATAGCAACGGCGTACCACATAAAAGTAATGCATCAAGGACAGGGCTGCTCGTCTGTTGCATCTTCTCGTCTACGACGGTCAATAAGGGCAGGCTTGAGGGGATTAAGGACTGGAAGCCAAGCTCTGTTCACACGTTCTGCTTCCTCCTTAAGATTGAAGCTGTTAGTATGCTTCAGGATTTCAATGGCCTCCCTTTGTAGCCTGGCATGATAAGACACCGTGGTGGACAGAACTTCGGTGTCTCCATATCTTATATCGTGACCTGCAAGTAGCGAGTGTGCTGCTACAGTGGATTTATCTGTTTGTCCCAGCCGGCTGTGTCGTTCGTGCTCCTTGAGGCGAGTGGCAATACTTCTTTTCGTTGTTCCAATATATACTTGGCCACAATCACACGGGATTTTATAAACCCCTGCCGCGGTATGAGGATGTCGCTTATCTTTAGCGGACCTAAATATGTCCTTAATTTTTCGTGTGGGCCTGTATATGGTCTTTATATCATGGGACTCGAGTAGCCTCCCTATTCTGTCCGTGACCTTTTTTATATATGGAAGAAAAGCTCTAGCCAGGGGCTGCTTGTCTCCAATTACCCTTGTAGTTGGACGTCTCGGATGGAGTGCTCGCTGGATATCTTTCTGGCTGTACCCATTCGCGCGTAAGGCCTCGTTGAGGTGTTCAATTTCTTGTTTTAGGCACTGCTTTTCACAAATTCTTTTAGCGCGGTCAGCCAGTGTTTTTATAACTCCGTATTTCTGTCGTGGGTGGTGGTTGGACGTCTTATGTAGATATCGGTCAGTGTGGGTCGGCTTACGGTAAACTGTATGTCCCAAAGTTAGATCAGTGGTCTTCGTTACCATAACGTCGAGAAACGCGATTTTCTGTTCATTTTCTAACTCCATGGTAAACTGAATGTTCGAGTTCTGGCTGTTAAGATGTAAAAACAGATTTAATTGATCTTTACCATGGCCCCATATTACAAAGGTATCGTCCACGTATCGTAGCCACACTTTAGGTTTCAAAGGTGCGGTCTCTAGTGCTATTTGTTCAAATTGTTCCATGAAGAAATTCGCGATCACCGGACTAAGGGGACTGCCCATGGCGACCCCATCAATTTGTTCATAGAAATCACCCTTCCACAGGAAATAGCTAGCGGTGAGGCAGTGGCGGAATAAGGCGGTGATATCATCAGGAAAAATCCGTGCGATGTACTCCAGGGCTACCTTTATAGGTACTTTCGTGAAAAGAGAGACCACGTCAAAACTTACTAGTAAGTCACCAGCTTCTAGTTGAATAGTTTTCAATTTTTCAATGAAATGGCCGGAATCTTTGACGAACGACTGTGTATCGCCGATATGTGGATGAAGTAAGGTAGCTAAATGTTTGGCAATGCTATAAGTTGGTGATTCAATAGCACTCACGATAGGACGAAGAGGATCATTATCTTTGTGTATTTTAGGTAAACCATAAAGTCTTGGTGGTAAAGCTTCACTTCTGGTGGTTCCCTTCTTTACGTTTTCAGGTAGCGAAGATACCTTGATCAGGCCGTTTGTTTCACGAAGAATCCGGTTGGTAGGATCTCTCAGTAGTTTGCGGTAGGTACCCGGGTCAAATAGTTCCAAAACCTTGGCAGTGTAGTCGTCCATGTCCAAGATAACCGTTGCGTTCCCTTTGTCTGCAGGAAGAATGATTATGCAACGGTTATCTTGGACATGGACGACTACACTGCCAAGGTTTTGGAACTTTTAGACCCGGGTACCTACCGCAAACTACTGAGAGATCCTACCAACCGGATTCTTCGTGAAACAAACGGCCTGATCAAGGTATCTTCGCTACCTGAAAACGTAAAGAAGGGAACCACCAGAAGTGAAGCTTTACCACCAAGACTTTATGGTTTACCTAAAATACACAAAGATAATGATCCTCTTCGTCCTATCGTGAGTTCTATTGGATCACCAACTTATAGCATTGCCAAACATTTAGCTACCTTACTTCAACCACATATCGGCGGTACACAGTCGTTCGTCAAAGATTCCGGCCATTTCATAGAAAAATTGAAAACCATTCAACTAGAAGCTGGTGACTTACTAGTAAGTTTTGACGTGGTCTCTCTTTTCACGAAAGTACCTATAAAGGTAGCCCTGGAGTACATCGCACGGATTTTTCCTGATGATATCACCGCCTTATTCCGCCACTGCCTCACCGCTAGCTAGTTCCTGTGGAAGGGTGATTTCTATGAACAAATTGATGGGGTCGCCATGGGCAGTCCCCTTAGTCCGGTGATCGCGAATTTCTTCATGGAACAATTTGAACAAATAGCACTAGAGACCGCACCTTTGAAACCTAAAGTGTGGCTACGATACGTGGACGATACCTTTGTAATATGGGGCCATGGTAAAGATCAATTAAATCTGTTTTTACATCTTAACAGCCAGAACTCGAACATTCAGTTTACCATGGAGTTAGAAAATGAACAGAAAATCGCGTTTCTCGACGTTATGGTAACGAAGACCACTGATCTAACTTTGGGACATACAGTTTACCGTAAGCCGACCCACACTGACCGATATCTACATAAGACGTCCAACCACCACCCACGACAGAAATACGGAGTTATAAAAACACTGGCTGACCGCGCTAAAAGAATTTGTGAAAAGCAGTGCCTAAAACAAGAAATTGAACACCTCAACGAGGCCTTACGCGCGAATGGGTACAGCCAGAAAGATATCCAGCGAGCACTCCATCCGAGACGTCCAACTACAAGGGTAATTGGAGACAAGCAGCCCCTGGCTAGAGCTTTTCTTCCATATATAAAAAAGGTCACGGACAGAATAGGGAGGCTACTCGAGTCCCATGATATAAAGACCATATACAGGCCCACACGAAAAATTAAGGACATATTTAGGTCCGCTAAAGATAAGCGACATCCTCATACCGCGGCAGGGGTTTATAAAATCCCGTGTGATTGTGGCCAAGTATATATTGGAACAACGAAAAGAAGTATTGCCACTCGCCTCAAGGAGCACGAACGACACAGCCGGCTGGGACAAACAGATAAATCCACTGTAGCAGCACACTCGCTACTTGCAGGTCACGATATAAGATATGGAGACACCGAAGTTCTGTCCACCACGGTGTCTTATCATGCCAGGCTACAAAGGGAGGCCATTGAAATCCTGAAGCATACTAACAGCTTCAATCTTAAGGAGGAAGCAGAATGTGTGAACAGAGCTTGGCTTCCAGTCCTTAATCCCCTCAAGCCTGCCCTTATTGACCGTCGTAGACGAGAAGATGCAACAGACGAGCAGCCCTGTCCTTGATGCATTACTTTTATGTGGTACGCCGTTGCTATGGTAGCCTCTATGTGTGGGTTGTTGACTATTTATATATCTTCTGTTTACTTGTTTTACCTCGCTTTATGTAACCTGTGAACATGCTGAACGCAGTATTCAGCGAAACGTCAGGACGACAAAATGTCCTTGGAACACGACCTATAAGCCCGCGAAACAGAGATTCCAATTTTTCAATGTTATTTGGAGTCATATTATATGAATATATCACACACATTTTCAATGGAAACTTATTATTTTCATAACTCAAAGCACGTTTATTCATTAAATTTTGTAGCACAGTGAACTATTAAGTATTTTTCGATGTTCTCTGGGGTCATAGAAAGGCGTTTGTCACTTAGGTGTTCTTATATGCAGAGAAAGATCTTTCAACACCACATGATGTAACTGGGGCAAATTTAAGGAGAGGAATTTTCGCTGGAGAAATGTCCTCGGGAGGATAAACGTCGTCTCCTAGAATTCGGCACACACTGTGAAATGTTGAATAATCAGATTTCTCTTCAACACTTTTTGCAATTTACTCAATACACTTAAACCAGTTTCTCCATGCACCGCACTTATCATCCTATCATCCTCTCAAATACCTGTCACTCATAATTACCTTAATCCCCCTGTTGAGAGGACAGACAACAGCCCCACATTAAGTGTGAAACTTCAATTCAGCAATTTATTTAATATAAAAACAGGAAAACTCTGAAATATGTAATTTTATGTAATATCACTAAGAATATGTAGAATACCCACAAATATGAAAAAATATGTAAAATATGTAATTACATAGAAATCCCAGTTCTAGTCATCACGGTACCCGACCAGACCCTCCGGCCTCCGATGCAGACCTCTGGTGCAGACTCAGGTGCTTGTTCCATGCGGGAATAAATCTGTCCCGACAAGATATATCCTACGCAAACCGTAAGTAGAAGAGTTAAAGTAATAGAAGGCATTTCTTTCAGTGTTGCCTAATTCTATTAATGAAAGCTTTCCAGTCGGTTAACATTAATAGTAATAATAATAATAATAATAGTAGTAGTAACTGGAAATTCAACTTTTTTGAATTTAGCATATTTTAGATATTCATGTAGTATTCGAGGCTGGCAACACTGGTTCAGACAGTTTTATTTAGGGATGGGCCTATAATGAGTTTTACTGCTCGCACACGGTAAGTAGCCTATATCTAAGAAGAACACGCAGTAGATGTAAAGTAATTAGAGGAGAACTACTAGGCTTTATTATGTGGAGCTCATTTGATGGGGGAGCTGAGCCAGTAACCCCTCCCACGCAGTAGGTATCACAACATGAGTCCACGTTAATGAGAATTTATGCTATACATACAATGTACTAAATGTCAGAAAAATCACAACTCTCCTTATTTTTATTTGGAAGGGAAGGCGTGGAACGAGATGAGCAGTTATGGACGTCAGTGGCGGAAGACGTAGGGCTGTCTCCAAGGGTAGTATATGATTACTCCTCCGTGCTCAAATGAATAAACCGTAAATATTACGATAGTTACAAAATTAATGCGATCTTTGTGCTCTGGTAATAGAAACTCCATCAGCACCGGTGAGATGATGGAAGTTTATTGTGTTATTCTAGAACAATATGTGTAGGTGCCTCGGCCAGCGGCTGTGTGGCTTGTGTACCACCAAGTGTGATACTCTAATTACACTCAAACCTCGCAGGTTCTTTATAAGGTAGCTCTTTATTGTCAAGGTATTAGAATTAAGAATTAAGAGATGAACGCTTGACAGCCGACGTGACGTAGTCAGCAATGTGCTTGACCGGTGTGGCTCAACTGACACTGTAAAATTCACACATTTAATCTGATTTAAAACATTTTCACTTTTTCAACTTTTTTATTTAATTTTATTGTATTTTTTATTGTTTTATTTTATTGCTTTATATTTTGAGTTTAATTATTCTCCATGTTACGATATCTTTCAAATTATTTATATTTTGAAAACGTGCTTAATCTACCATAGTTATCCATGATTAGATTAGTGAGAAATATGATAAAAGAAACAGACTTTCCTGTGTTTCAAAGAAGTACAACATCTGCTTCCTGGAGCAACTCTTAGATCTCTACAGTGTGTTTTAATATCTTCCAAATCTTGAAACTTCATGTACGCCACTTTTTCATGGTTTCAAACAACTATTACTTATTACCGCTGAAAAAAAAAGGAACAGAAGAAGAGGAGCGAGTTTCAGAGCAGAGCAGAGGGCTTCACGTTTGAACTAGGAGGATTATAATGTGAATTTATACAATATTGTTTCACTGCTAATTTCTCGCTCTTTACTTTCCCTGTATTTATGTGTCTATAAGCCTATCTCCGTGCGGAGCAGTAATTATGATGGACTGATAAAACTTCGTAGCCATGTTTATACAAGTGCGGTAAAAAAATCCACTCACGCTTTTATTGTGAGTAAATTTTTAATATTTTTATCTCATTTTAAAAACCGAGAATGCAACAATTATTGCTGTAAGTTACTGACTTAATTAAACCCTTTCCCAACCTTATTTCTGGCCTTGCAATCGCCAGTTTTTACCCTATTATTGTATTGTAGTACCTAAGTTCTTCACTTAATTTAACCCTTTCTCTACCTTATTTATGGCCTTGCTATCCCCAGTTTTCACCCTATTATTTTATTGTATGTTGAAGACTGGGAATATAATTGATAATTGCTCATAACATAAATACAATCCGGCATATTTATGTAAAATTTTACAAGTATATTCCATCCAACTCAATAATACCTCGGACTTCTTGTAACACCGCTGTAGTCCTGAGGTCCTTAGTTCTCATTGCCCATTTCCATTATCGGGGGACAGTCATATGCTGATACCTGGTGCCACTATTGACACGCTTTTATATCTGACAATTTCTTACCAAAGGACATTCAATATCATGGGTTTTTCCTATTGTCCGATATTTCAGAAATTAGATAGAACCTCATAAATACCAAAATCCACAAATAACTTTGACTGGATCAGGTGTTGTGTAAACCCACTAGTAGTGTGGTAAGGACAGAGCTGTCTACTAACTTATTGAACCCTCCTCGTATTTGCCCCGAACTTGATATCTCGCTAACCAAACATGGGATTAGAACATACAGGGTGTCCTAGCACTGCTAGTAATGCCCCCTACTTTCCTATAGGCTCTTTATTTGATTAAAAGACCAAAACTAAAAGGTCATTCGCGAGTAGTGGGGTAGTGTTGGTTTCCTGAAGTCGCGCTCGTGCTTGAATATGTATGCCTATGTTGGCAAAGGGTTAGGTGGTGGGGGAGGAGTAGGGTCGAGTGAGGGGTCGTTTAGATGGTATTTTTTCCGCTCTAGGTGATGGTGAGGTTATTTTTTAAAAATGGATGGAATTTGGAAAGGCCATTTGGGGTAAACATGTTGTTTTTTAACATTTTGGCGATGAATGTTTTTTTATACGCATGCGCACTTGAGGGGTTTTGTAAGAGGGCGGGCTTTTTAAATGATGATTTACCAATGAGTGTTTTTTTAATATGTATTTAAATAAACCAAAAAAAAACTAACAGGTCATTGGCTTTTTACTATCTCGCTAACCAATAATCGGATTTAAACGTATGAGGTGTCGTAGGACTCGTGGTGAACTCTCTTTTTCTATCGAAGGGGTATATTCACATCAAAATAAAAACTACCCTTACCCGGGGGATGAAATAGTAATTTATTTTTGTATGCTTACGAACTTGGCGGTTTTTGTAAAAGAGCGGGCTTTTTAAATGATGATTTATACATGAGTGTTTTTTAATACGTATTGAAATAAACCAAAAAAAACTAATAGGTCATCGGCTTTTTTACTATCTCGCTAACCAATAATCGGATTTAAACGTATGAGGTGTCGTAGGACTCGTGGTGAAATCCCCTTTTCTATGGACGGGGTATATTCACTCTAAAATAAAAACTACCCTTACCCGGGGGATGAAATAGTAATTTATTTTTTGTACGCCTGCGCATTTGGTTTTTTTTGTAAAAGAGCGGGCTTTTTAAATGATGATTTATAAATGAGTGTTTTTTTTAATACGTATTTAAATAAACCATAAAAACTAATAGGTCATTGGCTTTTGACTATCTCGCTAACCAATAATCGGATTTAAACGTATGAGGTGTCGTAGGACTCGTGGTGAACTCTCTTTTTCTATCGAAGGGGTATATCCACTCCAAAATAAAAACTACCCTTACCCGGGGGTTGAAATAGTAATATTTTTTGTATGTGCGCGCACGGCCGGCTTTTGTCAAAAGGACTTAACTATACGTTAGTTAATATTTTCTGAACCCCTCATGGGATTTTGCCATAGGCAGTATTATAGCCCTGGGGGGTAACGCCCCGTTTTTGAATGTAGGATTTATTTTTGTCGAAAGGGCCTAACGACACTTTTGTTCATATCTCGCGAACCAATCATGCTAGGGACTTGTATGAGGGGTCCTAGCACTTGGGGCAACATTCCCTGTTTGGGGGTGAAACTACCCCCCAAAATTGAAAAATCCCTATCTCGGAAACGAAGAATCCTAAAATTAAGTGTGATAGCTTAAAAAATAGGGGATGATATAGGCTTTTACCTCGATGGATCATTTCACCCCTAAAACAGTAAATAGTCATGTTATGGGGAAAAAACGTGTTAAACACCTAAAAATGATAAATGAACCTAAGATCTTTTGTTTTTGATGAAAAATAGCAGGGGGGTGAAACTACCCCCCAAAATTGAAAAATCCCTATCTCGGAAACGAAGAATCCTAAAATTAGGTGTGATAGCTTAAAAAATAGGGGATGATATGGGCTTTTACCTCGATGGATCATTTCACCCCTAAAACAGTAAATAGTCATGTTATGGGGAAAAAACGTGTTAAACACCTAAAAATGATAAATGAACCTAAAATATTTTGTTTTTGATGAAAAATAGCAGAGGGGTGAAACTACCCCCCAAAATTGAAAAATCCCTATCTTGGAAATGAAGAAGCCTAAAATTAGGTGTGATAGCTTAAAAAATAGGGGATGATATGGGCTTTTACCTCGATGGATCATTTCACCCCTAAAACAGTAAATAGTCATGTTATGGGGAAAAAACATATTAAACACCTAAAAATGATAAATGAACCTAAGATCTTTTGTTTTTGATGAAAAATAGCAGGGGGGTGAAACTACCCCCCAAAATTGAAAAATCCCTATCTTGGAAATGAAGAAGCCTAAAATTAGGTGTGATAGCTTAAAAAATAGGGGATGATTAGGGCTTTTACCTCGATGGATCATTTCACCCCTAAAACAGTAAATAGTCATGTTATAGGGGAAAAACGTGTTAAACACCTAAAAATGATAAATGAACCTAAGATCTTTTGTTTTTGATGAAAAATAGCAGGGGGTGAAACTACCCCCCCAAAATTGAAAAATCCCTATCTAGGAAACGAAGAATCCTAAAATTAGGTGTGATAGCTTAAAAAATAGGGGATGATATGGGCTTTTACCTCGATTGATCATTTCACCCCCTAAAACAGTAAATAGTTATGTTATGGGGGAAAAATGTGTTATACACCTAAAAGCATAAGCATCTTTGTGAAACCATGCTTTAATGGACATGTGTATGGAGGATGATTGTTGTTATTATTATTATTAGGTAATTATGGATTAATGTGCGGATAGATAACTAACCTGTGGGGAGCGTGATGGCGCAGGTGCTTAGCTGCTCGTCTTTACTCGGGCAGGTGGGGTTCAAATCCCGGTGACGGCGGGGGTTGGAATTTTCACCTGAAAAAAATCACGTGGCGTCAGAAAGGGCATTCGGCCTTAAATCCCCGGCCAAAACCAAAATGAGCCTGGTTGGCTCCGGCGACTCAAAATAATTGGGAAAAGCCAAAGAAAGAAAAAAATGATAACTCACCAGTAATAGTAAACATTGGTTTGAGGTGTTGAACAAGTCAGAATGGCCAACCCTTTACCCTGGTTCACGAATGGACCCCAAAAAGTTTTACCTGTCAAGACTCAGTCTACCCTGTTGCAGCCTTGTGAAAAAAAATCGAACCGGGGCCTCTGTAGTGACAGTGGAGCTATATTCATGATGATTTTTAAACAAACATAGGCTTGCCTACTACCGCTGTGTTGAATCTGCACAGAGACTCTGGCTTTGGTTTGCGTAGTGTGCCTTGCTGATAACAGCACAGCGACCTTGTCAGTAAGTTTCATATTACTCATTTGCTTGATAGCGGACATGCTATGCACATGACTAGATCGTTGTTAGGTTTGACAAAGGCTTAGTGAAGCTTATGGCAACCTTGAAATGAATGTCATGGTATAGTCGGGGTTGGAAGCCAAGACCTTAGGGTTGACAACCAAGTAGGTTAACCACTACACGGTGATATGGTGAAATAATAATGTAACAGAACATATAGAAACGTTTTCTATAGTTTAACGAATTGGCATACCATGAGAGGTGTAGGTAATGGAAATTGAATCCTTAGCTGATGATTATACTACTTTCCATGCCCACGTATAAGCTATCATGTTAGAAAAAGAATGGTATGGCTTGTTTTAAACGGAGAATAATCATTGTGTTTACTGTGAAACACAAATCTGAATTTAAAATTAATTTAAAATAATTAATTTAAAATTAACTAATTTAAAATTAGTTTAGTACGCTGAAGTTAAAATGAATAATGATCACGCTACAGACAGCCAGTTTCAAAGCCATGAGAACTAAGTGAACAAAGTATAAAATTCATGAGCCAGTGAGGAATTCAACATGCTGTCCTTTGGACAAGAGAGAAGCGTTCTACAGCGACCCTCAATGGTTTGGGACATCGTAAAGATGAAAATTAAATCTAAGCTACTACACGCTTATATACTAGAATAAGAAATGGAAAACAATTGGTCAAATAAAGGACAGAAGGAATAAAAAATGGCCCTCAACCCTCAAGCATAAGGATTGAGGGAGTTGGAAGGAAGGAGAGCCATGAAAGGCAGATAAAAAGTATACTAGGAGTGGCTTTGCCCCAGAGGTAATGGATAAAGAGGAGGAAAACTGGACTCAGCTCAGAAATCCCTTGGGGTTGCCAACTTCCAAACTGATCAGCCCTTGAGGGTGTAGCCATAGGCAGAGTGCATCGCAAGTCGTGGGGCTAAATACACCCTACCTTCTTGAGGGGGCTTGGGCAAAAGACAGGAAATAACATGAAAATAAAAAAGCAAGGCTGCCTCCTCAGGATATCAGAAAAAATAAATAAACCAGGGCCAATGAAGTTTCAAAAGGAAGAGACTCCCTAGGGCTCGGATACTCTAATCATGTTGGGGTCGGTAGAGAACAAGAGTTGAGCAAGTGTGGTCGACAGGAAATAAGAGAGTGAGGAGCCTAGCACAAGTTAGTGGAAGCAATGACGGTCTCAGCTGGGACTCCGTGATCGTCAACCTACATGACACTAGATATGACGCCCAGGGGTGGAATTAAAGACCTCTTTTTGTTTTTTATCACTGGCTTTTAAGAACGCTAACACATGGCATGCCTTATAATGCAATACTGGTCCTAGGGTATGCAAAAATTGTATTAGAAACTCAGCTAATAATAGAGTGCTTGCCCATGATTTACCTTAAATTTTCCTAAAATCCACTACATTTTCCGCAAATTGACCAAATGACACAACATTCCAGCAAAATTCAACAAATGACTACCAGATTTATTGAAATTCCATTGATTTACCTAAGCATGGTTTAAACTACCTCAAATTCATATAAAATTAGACGAATATAGATGAAAATTCACTAAAATTTACCGAATTTAGCCAAGTGGTGTACAAAACATGAAATTTATCCAATTTTTATTAAAATTGACTACATGTACTCGAAAATTCCATAATATTCCCTTTACATGTATGCTTTTTGTTGTTGTTGTTGTTGTCTCGTTTACCACACTCCCTGTAGACAATCACCTCAACATGACTTTCTCCTAGACTAGGAGCTTCACATTCGACATGATAGCTGAGTTTCATTTCCCATAAACTTGTCTCTGAGGTGGGTGTCAGGAAAAGCCATTCAGCTGTAAAAACCACACCCTCACGTAGACTTTCATAACCTCTTACGTTGAGGTTCCTTACACTAACGACATTAAATGATTGAACGGTTTCCTTTTCACAATTCCTGTCTATACTTTCCTCTTTAAGGTTGCAAGATGTTTGCAAGATTCCTAAAATGCAATTAAATGTAATAAATACCTTAAGATGGTTTCATTTGTTTAATGATATGGTGTTGATGATGGATATATACGTTAAGACTAATTTTTGTTAGGTCTTGACTGGCCTTGCAATTAGAAATTGACAAACCAAACATGGGTTATCTACCAGGGGAACACTTTGACCACTATATTGGTTATTTACCAGTAAGTACAGTTCTAGTAATGAGACAGAAATCCAACACAAACAATGAGCGCGCAATGCGGCGGAGATTGGTACCACGATGTACTGTCGGTTATGTAGCTATGTGGAATGCACATCATATATGGTTTACTTGAAGGTTTGGAGATTCCATTAAAGATATTTCTACAATAAACCATTTTCAAATGGTCATTCGTTGGTGTGAAAATATTTATTATATGGTATTTTATGAAAACAATTATGATTTATAATTTATATGTTTATTGTATTCTTATTTAATGTAAGCACTGGAGGCACTATCGACCAAAATACAGCACTATCTGGAATGTATATTGCATACTTGAAGGTTTGGTGATCCCATTAAAGGTATTCCTACAATAAATGATTTTTAAGTTCTCGTTTTATGGCATGATTATTTAATATATGCTATTTGCTAATAGGATTTGACACTGGAATTATTTTACAAGTAGTTATTTTAATGACCAACAGAGTTTAATGTTAACAAGGCACAGCTCTATTTGAAATTTTGAATAACATGTTGCATGTCATACATCATATGCAACTACTGTAAGGCTTGTGATTTATTTAATGCCTTTAACCCTATATTAAACACGCAGTTTGCAATACTGATAACTGCAATGTTAGTGAAAAAAAAATGAAACAAAACAAAAATCAGCATTGAAAAACCAAAAAGTGGTTGAGCATATATATAGTGGGGAAAAGAAAAGTTTTGTAAACACTAATGTCCAACAAGATTAATTAAATCAGTAACTGTCAGGGTGGCCGAGTGGTTAAGGCGTTTGACTTAAGATCAAATTTCCAAATATATAAGGAAGCAAGGGTTCAAATCCCTTCCCTGACATAACTATTGCTTGAACATGCAAGAAAACAAGAAATATACACAAACTATGTTTATCAATTTAATCATTTTTTTACAAGAGATAGACACACAGAATACAGCTCTTTTGGTTTATCAATTCTTTTAAACATAACACTTGTTGAAAATTATTTTTTAGGGGATGGGGGTGTTGCTACGTTGACCCATTACACAATAATAGCAGCTTTACGAAGTTCATTTTCTATATTTAATAGCTCTTTCTCATAACCAATATGGCCAAGCTGTTTACAGGCATGCAAGAGCTGTAGACGTTCGACTAATATATTAGGATCGTTCCATTTACTATTTTTTATGAATCGTTTCAGAATCTCGGGAAGCAGTTCATCATTATCACCATCATTATGATTATCATCCTCATTATTATAATCATTTTCATAATGATGATCATTATCATCGTTATCATTACCATCATAATTTCCACCTTTGTCCACAGACTGTTCAATGGATTGAGTTGCCTTTGATAGTGTTGAAAGCTTCTTTTTAGATGTGCTAGAATGCTTTAACATTGTTATGTTATTATTACCACTATTACCTTTCCCCAC
The DNA here is from genome assembly GCA_946902985.2 of Meconema thalassinum. Taxonomy (NCBI): domain Eukaryota; kingdom Metazoa; phylum Arthropoda; class Insecta; order Orthoptera; family Tettigoniidae; genus Meconema; species Meconema thalassinum. The sequence goes on from OX336389.2 coordinate 1,169,161,890, forward strand.
TAACTTCTTGATGGGGTATATTGTCTCTGATAGGGTTGAGGGCTTTTGAGATGTGGGTGCATGTCTGAACATGGGTTTCACAGGAGGTGTCGAAGGTTTCTCATTAAACAACTCGCTAACAGTATGAGTGCGTTGTAGTGTATTAAACTTGAGGTTAATATTATCTTGAGCAGTACTATTTTTCTCTTGGACTTGGTTTCTTGCTTTGGTTTGGGTTTTCCTTACATTTAGACTAGCGTGATTATTAAGTTTACATTCATGATTGTTTGAAGAAAGTACGTCGAATTCTTTTGTTTTAAGCATTCCTCGACACTGTTTCGATCGTTGCTTTGAACAGCGCCAAATAATAGTTCCATTTTTATTGCTTCGTTTCACAATATATGAATATCCTTTATAGTATGCATAAGGCTTACCATACCTAGTCACTGATACTTCCATATCAACTGTCAAGCACAAACTAATCTCTAGTAAAGACAACTCGGTAATAACAACAATAGTTTAATGTGGGAGCATATATACATGCAAAAAGTGGGAGCAAAGGTGGGGGGGTAAAAAGTGGGAGCAAAAGTGGTAGCAAATGTGGGAGAAAAAAATAACTGTGAGCAAAAAGTGGGAGCAAATATGGGATCAAATGTGGGAGCAAAGCAAATATAAAAAGTGGGAGCAAATATGCTAAGAAATATGTCAACAAATATACCAGCAAAAGTAAATACACAAGTCAAGATAGATTAAAGTGCAAAGAAAATATGGAAGCAAATATGAGAGCAAAAATTGTGTTTTTCTAAAACAACTAGACATAACAAACTTAGTCATAACCTAACCTAACCTAACCCAACCTAACCAAACCTAACCTCACCTAACCTCACCTAACCTAACCTAACCTCACCTAACCTCACCTAACCTAACCTCACCTCACCTAACCTCACCTCACCTAACCTAACCTAACCTAACTTTACCTAACCTAACTTGACTGAACTTTACCTAACCTAACCCATCATAACTTCACCTAACCTAACTTTACCTAACCTAACGTTCAACTCTCAGATCAAAATTAAATTCTAGGCATAGTTGAGTTGGAACCCAAGACTTCAGGGATAACACACAAGTATACTAGCCACTACACCGCAAAATGGGCAAATTATCATGCAACACAACATAAAGTAAAAGTTTCCTGTAGTGTAACTCATTGGCTGTCAACCATAGTTTGGGAATTCAAACCCAAGACCTCAAGACTTTTGTTTTGAACATTATCAGAAATATTATTCCATTTACATTTTGCTGCTGCTTATAGTTATAAGAGTTGGCATTAATATGGGAAGCAAAAAAAAAGTGGGAGCAAATGTGGGAGCCAATATGGGAGCAAATATAGGAGCCAAGATGGGGGGCAAAAGTGGGAGCAAATGTGGGAGCCAATATGGGAGTCAATATGGAGGCAAATATGGGAGCAAATGTGTGAACTAATCATCTCACCTCGGATATCGCCAGTGAGTACTCATATCCACCGCAAGGTAGCGGAAACATACTTTGTGTGTTGTATGTATCTATCTTACAAAGTTTGACTGCATGCAAAACGTCCTTGTATAAGCTGTGCATATAATTTTCATATACAATTAAGACCAAGTGTTCAGTACTAACATGTATAGCCTTGTCTAGGGTATATAGAGGATCGTTAGCAAGAAAGACTGACTAACCCAGGAGTGTAAAGCCTTGCCATATGCAGTAAGCATCTGTTGGCAGAAATGGTTCCTAATAATAACGGACTTAATGAATATGAAACGTGTTTTGAGTGTCGTCTTAAATCCTATTTTATACGTTGTGATACGTGTAAGGATTTAAGACGACACAAACGTATTTTGGGTGTTGTCTTTTGTGTGTCGTCTTAAATCCTTACACGTATCACAACGTATAAAATAGGATTTAAGACGACACTCAAAACACGTTTCATATTCATTAAGTCCGTTATTATTAGGAACCATTTCTGCCAACAGATGCTTACTGCATATGGCAAGGCTTTACACTCCTGGGTTAGTCAGTCTTTCTTGCTAACGATCCTCTATATACCCTAGACAAGGCTATACATGTTAGTACTGAACACTTGGTCTTAATTGTATATGAAAATTATATGCACAGCTTATACAAGGACGTTTTGCATGCAGTCAAACTTTGTAAGATAGATACATACAACACACAAAGTATGTTTCCGCTACCTTGCGGTGGATATGAGTACTCACTGGCGATATCCGAGGTGAGATGATTAGTTCACACATTTGCTCCCATATTTGCCTCCATATTGACTCCCATATTGGCTCCCACATTTGCTCCCACTTTTGCCCCCCATCTTGGCTCCTATATTTGCTCCCATATTGGCTCCCACATTTGCTCCCACTTTTTTTTTGCTTCCCATATTAATGCCAACTCTTATAACTATAAGCAGCAGCAAAATGTAAATGGAATAATATTTCTGATAATGTTCAAAACAAAAGTCTTGAGGTCTTGGGTTTGAATTCCCAAACTATGGTTGACAGCCAATGAGTTACACTACAGGAAACTTTTACTTTATGTTGTGTTGCATGATAATTTGCCCATTTTGCGGTGTAGTGGCTAGTATACTTGTGTGTTATCCCTGAAGTCTTGGGTTCCAACTCAACTATGCCTAGAATTTAATTTTGATCTGAGAGTTGAACGTTAGGTTAGGTAAAGTTAGGTTAGGTGAAGTTATGATGGGTTAGGTTAGGTAAAGTTCAGTCAAGTTAGGTTAGGTAAAGTTAGGTTAGGTTAGGTTAGGTGAGGTGAGGTTAGGTGAGGTGAGGTTAGGTTAGGTGAGGTTAGGTGAGGTTAGGTTAGGTTAGGTGAGGTTAGGTGAGGTTAGGTTTGGTTAGGTTGGGTTAGGTTAGGTTAGGTTATGACTAAGTTTGTTATGTCTAGTTGTTTTAGAAAAACACAATTTTTGCTCTCATATTTGCTTCCATATTTTCTTTGCACTTTAATCTATCTTGACTTGTGTATTTACTTTTGCTGGTATATTTGTTGACATATTTCTTAGCATATTTGCTCCCACTTTTTATATTTGCTTTGCTCCCACATTTGATCCCATATTTGCTCCCACTTTTTGCTCACAGTTATTTTTTTCTCCCACATTTGCTACCACTTTTGCTCCCACTTTTTACCCCCCCACCTTTGCTCCCACTTTTTGCATGTATATATGCTCCCACATTAAACTATTGTTGTTATTACCGAGTTGTCTTTACTAGAGATTAGTTTGTGCTTGACAGTTGATATGGAAGTATCAGTGACTAGGTATGGTAAGCCTTATGCATACTATAAAGGATATTCATATATTGTGAAACGAAGCAATAAAAATGGAACTATTATTTGGCGCTGTTCAAAGCAACGATCGAAACAGTGTCGAGGAATGCTTAAAACAAAAGAATTCGACGTACTTTCTTCAAACAATCATGAATGTAAACTTAATAATCACGCTAGTCTAAATGTAAGGAAAACCCAAACCAAAGCAAGAAACCAAGTCCAAGAGAAAAATAGTACTGCTCAAGATAATATTAACCTCAAGTTTAATACACTACAACGCACTCATACTGTTAGCGAGTTGTTTAATGAGAAACCTTCGACACCTCCTGTGAAACCCATGTTCAGACATGCACCCACATCTCAAAAGCCCTCAACCCTATCAGAGACAATATACCCCATCAAGAAGTTAGTGGGGAAAGGTAATAGTGGTAATAATAACATAACAATGTTAAAGCATTCTAGCACATCTAAAAAGAAGCTTTCAACACTATCAAAGGCAACTCAATCCATTGAACAGTCTGTGGACAAAGGTGGAAATTATGATGGTAATGATAACGATGATAATGATCATCATTATGAAAATGATTATAATAATGAGGATGATAATCATAATGATGGTGATAATGATGAACTGCTTCCCGAGATTCTGAAACGATTCATAAAAAATAGTAAATGGAACGATCCTAATATATTAGTCGAACGTCTACAGCTCTTGCATGCCTGTAAACAGCTTGGCCATATTGGTTATGAGAAAGAGCTATTAAATATAGAAAATGAACTTCGTAAAGCTGCTATTATTGTGTAATGGGTCAACGTAGCAACACCCCCATCCCCTAAAAAATAATTTTCAACAAGTGTTATGTTTAAAAGAATTGATAAACCAAAAGAGCTGTATTCTGTGTGTCTATCTCTTGTAAAAAAATGATTAAATTGATAAACATAGTTTGTGTATATTTCTTGTTTTCTTGCATGTTCAAGCAATAGTTATGTCAGGGAAGGGATTTGAACCCTTGCTTCCTTATATATTTGGAAATTTGATCTTAAGTCAAACGCCTTAACCACTCGGCCACCCTGACAGTTACTGATTTAATTAATCTTGTTGGACATTAGTGTTTACAAAACTTTTCTTTTCCCCACTATATATATGCTCAACCACTTTTTGGTTTTTCAATGCTGATTTTTGTTTTGTTTCATTTTTTTTTCACTAACATTGCAGTTATCAGTATTGCAAACTGCGTGTTTAATATAGGGTTAAAGGCATTAAATAAATCACAAGCCTTACAGTAGTTGCATATGATGTATGACATGCAACATGTTATTCAAAATTTCAAATAGAGCTGTGCCTTGTTAACATTAAACTCTGTTGGTCATTAAAATAACTACTTGTAAAATAATTCCAGTGTCAAATCCTATTAGCAAATAGCATATATTAAATAATCATGCCATAAAACGAGAACTTAAAAATCATTTATTGTAGGAATACCTTTAATGGGATCACCAAACCTTCAAGTATGCAATATACATTCCAGATAGTGCTGTATTTTGGTCGATAGTGCCTCCAGTGCTTACATTAAATAAGAATACAATAAACATATAAATTATAAATCATAATTGTTTTCATAAAATACCATATAATAAATATTTTCACACCAACGAATGACCATTTGAAAATGGTTTATTGTAGAAATATCTTTAATGGAATCTCCAAACCTTCAAGTAAACCATATATGATGTGCATTCCACATAGCTACATAACCGACAGTACATCGTGGTACCAATCTCCGCCGCATTGCGCGCTCATTGTTTGTGTTGGATTTCTGTCTCATTACTAGAACTGTACTTACTGGTAAATAACCAATATAGTGGTCAAAGTGTTCCCCTGGTAGATAACCCATGTTTGGTTTGTCAATTTCTAATTGCAAGGCCAGTCAAGACCTAACAAAAATTAGTCTTAACGTATATATCCATCATCAACACCATATCATTAAACAAATGAAACCATCTTAAGGTATTTATTACATTTAATTGCATTTTAGGAATCTTGCAAACATCTTGCAACCTTAAAGAGGAAAGTATAGACAGGAATTGTGAAAAGGAAACCGTTCAATCATTTAATGTCGTTAGTGTAAGGAACCTCAACGTAAGAGGTTATGAAAGTCTACGTGAGGGTGTGGTTTTTACAGCTGAATGGCTTTTCCTGACACCCACCTCAGAGACAAGTTTATGGGAAATGAAACTCAGCTATCATGTCGAATGTGAAGCTCCTAGTCTAGGAGAAAGTCATGTTGAGGTGATTGTCTACAGGGAGTGTGGTAAACGAGACAACAACAACAACAACAAAAAGCATACATGTAAAGGGAATATTATGGAATTTTCGAGTACATGTAGTCAATTTTAATAAAAATTGGATAAATTTCATGTTTTGTACACCACTTGGCTAAATTCGGTAAATTTTAGTGAATTTTCATCTATATTCGTCTAATTTTATATGAATTTGAGGTAGTTTAAACCATGCTTAGGTAAATCAATGGAATTTCAATAAATCTGGTAGTCATTTGTTGAATTTTGCTGGAATGTTGTGTCATTTGGTCAATTTGCGGAAAATGTAGTGGATTTTAGGAAAATTTAAGGTAAATCATGGGCAAGCACTCTATTATTAGCTGAGTTTCTAATACAATTTTTGCATACCCTAGGACCAGTATTGCATTATAAGGCATGCCATGTGTTAGCGTTCTTAAAAGCCAGTGATAAAAAACAAAAAGAGGTCTTTAATTCCACCCCTGGGCGTCATATCTAGTGTCATGTAGGTTGACGATCACGGAGTCCCAGCTGAGACCGTCATTGCTTCCACTAACTTGTGCTAGGCTCCTCACTCTCTTATTTCCTGTCGACCACACTTGCTCAACTCTTGTTCTCTACCGACCCCAACATGATTAGAGTATCCGAGCCCTAGGGAGTCTCTTCCTTTTGAAACTTCATTGGCCCTGGTTTATTTATTTTTTCTGATATCCTGAGGAGGCAGCCTTGCTTTTTTATTTTCATGTTATTTCCTGTCTTTTGCCCAAGCCCCCTCAAGAAGGTAGGGTGTATTTAGCCCCACGACTTGCGATGCACTCTGCCTATGGCTACACCCTCAAGGGCTGATCAGTTTGGAAGTTGGCAACCCCAAGGGATTTCTGAGCTGAGTCCAGTTTTCCTCCTCTTTATCCATTACCTCTGGGGCAAAGCCACTCCTAGTATACTTTTTATCTGCCTTTCATGGCTCTCCTTCCTTCCAACTCCCTCAATCCTTATGCTTGAGGGTTGAGGGCCATTTTTTATTCCTTCTGTCCTTTATTTGACCAATTGTTTTCCATTTCTTATTCTAGTATATAAGCGTGTAGTAGCTTAGATTTAATTTTCATCTTTACGATGTCCCAAACCATTGAGGGTCGCTGTAGAACGCTTCTCTCTTGTCCAAAGGACAGCATGTTGAATTCCTCACTGGCTCATGAATTTTATACTTTGTTCACTTAGTTCTCATGGCTTTGAAACTGGCTGTCTGTAGCGTGATCATTATTCATTTTAACTTCAGCGTACTAAACTAATTTTAAATTAGTTAATTTTAAATTAATTATTTTAAATTAATTTTAAATTCAGATTTGTGTTTCACAGTAAACACAATGATTATTCTCCGTTTAAAACAAGCCATACCATTCTTTTTCTAACATGATAGCTTATACGTGGGCATGGAAAGTAGTATAATCATCAGCTAAGGATTCAATTTCCATTACCTACACCTCTCATGGTATGCCAATTCGTTAAACTATAGAAAACGTTTCTATATGTTCTGTTACATTATTATTTCACCATATCACCGTGTAGTGGTTAACCTACTTGGTTGTCAACCCTAAGGTCTTGGCTTCCAACCCCGACTATACCATGACATTCATTTCAAGGTTGCCATAAGCTTCACTAAGCCTTTGTCAAACCTAACAACGATCTAGTCATGTGCATAGCATGTCCGCTATCAAGCAAATGAGTAATATGAAACTTACTGACAAGGTCGCTGTGCTGTTATCAGCAAGGCACACTACGCAAACCAAAGCCAGAGTCTCTGTGCAGATTCAACACAGCGGTAGTAGGCAAGCCTATGTTTGTTTAAAAATCATCATGAATATAGCTCCACTGTCACTACAGAGGCCCCGGTTCGATTTTTTTTCACAAGGCTGCAACAGGGTAGACTGAGTCTTGACAGGTAAAACTTTTTGGGGTCCATTCGTGAACCAGGGTAAAGGGTTGGCCATTCTGACTTGTTCAACACCTCAAACCAATGTTTACTATTACTGGTGAGTTATCATTTTTTTCTTTCTTTGGCTTTTCCCAATTATTTTGAGTCGCCGGAGCCAACCAGGCTCATTTTGGTTTTGGCCGGGGATTTAAGGCCGAATGCCCTTTCTGACGCCACGTGATTTTTTTCAGGTGAAAATTCCAACCCCCGCCGTCACCGGGATTTGAACCCCACCTGCCCGAGTAAAGACGAGCAGCTAAGCACCTGCGCCATCACGCTCCCCACAGGTTAGTTATCTATCCGCACATTAATCCATAATTACCTAATAATAATAATAACAACAATCATCCTCCATACACATGTCCATTAAAGCATGGTTTCACAAAGATGCTTATGCTTTTAGGTGTATAACACATTTTTCCCCCATAACATAACTATTTACTGTTTTAGGGGGTGAAATGATCAATCGAGGTAAAAGCCCATATCATCCCCTATTTTTTAAGCTATCACACCTAATTTTAGGATTCTTCGTTTCCTAGATAGGGATTTTTCAATTTTGGGGGGGTAGTTTCACCCCCTGCTATTTTTCATCAAAAACAAAAGATCTTAGGTTCATTTATCATTTTTAGGTGTTTAACACGTTTTTCCCCTATAACATGACTATTTACTGTTTTAGGGGTGAAATGATCCATCGAGGTAAAAGCCCTAATCATCCCCTATTTTTTAAGCTATCACACCTAATTTTAGGCTTCTTCATTTCCAAGATAGGGATTTTTCAATTTTGGGGGGTAGTTTCACCCCCCTGCTATTTTTCATCAAAAACAAAAGATCTTAGGTTCATTTATCATTTTTAGGTGTTTAATATGTTTTTTCCCCATAACATGACTATTTACTGTTTTAGGGGTGAAATGATCCATCGAGGTAAAAGCCCATATCATCCCCTATTTTTTAAGCTATCACACCTAATTTTAGGCTTCTTCATTTCCAAGATAGGGATTTTTCAATTTTGGGGGGTAGTTTCACCCCTCTGCTATTTTTCATCAAAAACAAAATATTTTAGGTTCATTTATCATTTTTAGGTGTTTAACACGTTTTTTCCCCATAACATGACTATTTACTGTTTTAGGGGTGAAATGATCCATCGAGGTAAAAGCCCATATCATCCCCTATTTTTTAAGCTATCACACCTAATTTTAGGATTCTTCGTTTCCGAGATAGGGATTTTTCAATTTTGGGGGGTAGTTTCACCCCCCTGCTATTTTTCATCAAAAACAAAAGATCTTAGGTTCATTTATCATTTTTAGGTGTTTAACACGTTTTTTCCCCATAACATGACTATTTACTGTTTTAGGGGTGAAATGATCCATCGAGGTAAAAGCCTATATCATCCCCTATTTTTTAAGCTATCACACTTAATTTTAGGATTCTTCGTTTCCGAGATAGGGATTTTTCAATTTTGGGGGGTAGTTTCACCCCCAAACAGGGAATGTTGCCCCAAGTGCTAGGACCCCTCATACAAGTCCCTAGCATGATTGGTTCGCGAGATATGAACAAAAGTGTCGTTAGGCCCTTTCGACAAAAATAAATCCTACATTCAAAAACGGGGCGTTACCCCCCAGGGCTATAATACTGCCTATGGCAAAATCCCATGAGGGGTTCAGAAAATATTAACTAACGTATAGTTAAGTCCTTTTGACAAAAGCCGGCCGTGCGCGCACATACAAAAAATATTACTATTTCAACCCCCGGGTAAGGGTAGTTTTTATTTTGGAGTGGATATACCCCTTCGATAGAAAAAGAGAGTTCACCACGAGTCCTACGACACCTCATACGTTTAAATCCGATTATTGGTTAGCGAGATAGTCAAAAGCCAATGACCTATTAGTTTTTATGGTTTATTTAAATACGTATTAAAAAAAACACTCATTTATAAATCATCATTTAAAAAGCCCGCTCTTTTACAAAAAAAACCAAATGCGCAGGCGTACAAAAAATAAATTACTATTTCATCCCCCGGGTAAGGGTAGTTTTTATTTTAGAGTGAATATACCCCGTCCATAGAAAAGGGGATTTCACCACGAGTCCTACGACACCTCATACGTTTAAATCCGATTATTGGTTAGCGAGATAGTAAAAAAGCCGATGACCTATTAGTTTTTTTTGGTTTATTTCAATACGTATTAAAAAACACTCATGTATAAATCATCATTTAAAAAGCCCGCTCTTTTACAAAAACCGCCAAGTTCGTAAGCATACAAAAATAAATTACTATTTCATCCCCCGGGTAAGGGTAGTTTTTATTTTGATGTGAATATACCCCTTCGATAGAAAAAGAGAGTTCACCACGAGTCCTACGACACCTCATACGTTTAAATCCGATTATTGGTTAGCGAGATAGTAAAAAGCCAATGACCTGTTAGTTTTTTTTTGGTTTATTTAAATACATATTAAAAAAACACTCATTGGTAAATCATCATTTAAAAAGCCCGCCCTCTTACAAAACCCCTCAAGTGCGCATGCGTATAAAAAAACATTCATCGCCAAAATGTCAAAAAACACAAGTTTACCCCAAATGGCCTTTCCAAATTCCATCCATTTTTAAAAAATAACCTCACCATCACCTAGAGCGGAAAAAATACCATCTAAACGACCCCTCACTCGACCCTACTCCTCCCCCACCACCTAACCCTTTGCCAACATAGGCATACATATTCAAGCACGAGCGCGACTTCAGGAAACCAACACTACCCCACTACTCGCGAATGACCTTTTAGTTTTGGTCTTTTAATCAAATAAAGAGCCTATAGGAAAGTAGGGGGCATTACTAGCAGTGCTAGGACACCCTGTATGTTCTAATCCCATGTTTGGTTAGCGAGATATCAAGTTCGGGGCAAATACGAGGAGGGTTCAATAAGTTAGTAGACAGCTCTGTCCTTACCACACTACTCCCACTCTTTGTCAGCCTCTCGTGAGGTGAGAACCAGAGGGTTCTATCTGACTTTAAGTTAATTTTTCAGGAGAGGTGTTTGAAGTTTGGAATTGCATAAAGTATGTAGTATTGAAGCTAGATCTTTGCGAAGTATTTCAAAATGATGATACAAGGTTCTACTTTAATGAATTAACACCAAATATTACAATTACATAGAGAACATACGTGTTTTAATGACATAATCCAAAGTTTGCATGCAGATAGAACTTTTTGGCTCTAAAATTTGCATAAGATGGTGGAATCATAAGGTTCTTCATTTCAAAATTGCTTTGTAGAACTCTACATCGACAGAAGGCATCCATTTCATCATGGAATGGATATCTGTAGTCTTCTCCTTGGAAAGTTTCCTCTATGATATAGAAACTCTTGCTTCTGGAAGTCGGGTTGGTACTATGTTCTGTTGCTGATTGTCATCAGTCCTGTTGGTTTTACTCTTCGGTATCTTGACTTTATTCCACTCCTGAGTACCGTTACTTGTCTTAAAGTTCACACTGAACAGGTCTGCACAAAATTTCAGCTGCGATACCTGCAGATACTGTAATTTACTATACTGAAACAGTTTCGTTTGAATCCGGTAGTCACGGAAATCGGATGCTCTCATCTAAAGTACATGGTATGGTGACCTCCTGTTGCAAGAGAGAAGAGTTCTTATTAGTGAAACTGGAGACCATACCTCTGATAGGACTTCTCTATTTTTGAATTTCTGTTGTCAACCTCCTGAATGCAAGAATGCCCCAGTGTTGAAAATTTCATGGGGATTTCCCTCATGTGGAAGAAAGCTAGCCAAAGCAAAATAAATCAGTAAGTTCCTATTCTGAGGAACACAGCTATCACTCCAAAGAATATATTCCCTAACTTCCGGTTGAAACATTTTTTAATACTTTAATTACAGCACTTGCAATGCCATATCCAGATCTGCCGCACAGTGCTTCATTCCAAATAGTACAATAGCCATGTTTATTCCTCGATACATGAGCAGTACGATTGCAAGCGATCAGCTTTCTTTTATAAAAGAAGCTACTAGCATTTGCACGAGGTAATGCTATCACATTTTGTACATCAAAGCATATCACCATAGCATCACTTCGTCTGTCATGTTCTCTTTCCTGTCACATGAATGATTTCTCTTCTAAATGGTTATCAAACTTCGTTGACAAACACTCAATGACTATTTTCCCTCTTCGCCATGATAAACTCCTCACAAAGGTCACGCCGATCGGATTTTGGTAGGAGCAGATGACCTCGTAGTTCCGCTCCTTCAAACAACAATAACTAACTAACTAAACTAACTCGGTTTTTGGTGCTAAAAAGTCCAGATTATATTCAGTGTTAAATATTGACAAGTACTTTGACAGTGTAACCGCTCTATAGCAATTCTGTATGCAAACTTCTTTATACATTTCATACATTCTAGTTACATTTAGATCAGGACTTAAGTATTCATTTTGTGTCACAGCCCTGCAGTAATGCGACTCTGCCCTTGGACATGATTCAATGTGCTTTTTAACAAAATTTTTACAATTTTTGGAAATCCTCTCTTGTTTTCTTTCCTCTCTCATTGGATTTTGGAGTCCCGGATGTTTTATCTTTGTTAGAATGCACATTGTATATTACTTTTTACTGACCAACAAGGTCTCTTGCATACTCTTACCTGCATGCCATTTACTTGTAAAAAGTACGAGAACGTTTCTTAGGGTCAACTTTCATGGTTCTCGGAGAAGATTTACACTCGGAGTTTTGTACAATATAATGTTTTTCTCATATATTGCAGTGAATAAAATGAAATCATTACGGAATTCCGGTCATCTTTAAAAATCTTATGATAACACTTAAATTTGCACATGCAGTCTGTATGTTTTGCTTCCTTCGCAGCTACCACTTTGTCGCAGTCTCTTTTGAATATTCTTTTTACATTGTTGAGGGATATGCTTTCTCTTCCTGGACTTCTTAAGAGTTATAGCCAAACAGATGAGATGGGATAGAAGTGAGCAACCCCAAACAGCTGATCCAGTGTGTACTGTCAACCAACATTCTGCAGATAGAACCATCTGGATCTCAGCCTTGCAAACTTTTGCAGATAGAACAAAATTTACCTGCTTATTGTCTGGAAATGGTAAATTATACGGATGTTGCCGTCATGGATAACGATAGTGCATATCTCCTAGTAACATTTGCAACGAAAAAATCAAAATCCACAAAAAGTGTAGATAGAACCCTCTGGTTCTCACCTCACGCTCTCCTGCTTGGGGCTGCTTGCACTCAGCATAGAGGTTAGTGTAACTCGTGATACTCAGGTACTGTAGTTCACCGACATTTTCCATAAATTCAAAATATATTAACTTTATAGAACCAGGAGGTGGATTTTGAACGTGTCCGCCATCGCCGGCAAAATTGCCTGGCAGAGTAAAGGCAGCAATGTATGACCATTTGCCGGTGGCTCTATTCTACCAGCGTTGCCAGCATTTGTAGGACGGTGGTTTACAACTTCCTCATCACAACAACGAAAATGATCATTCAGAATTAAGCTAAAAGGAAAGAATCACGACATGAACTTTCTGAATTGCTAAAATAGCTTTCACCCAACCCTGTTTCAACATCGGCATCTGAAAATGCAGCCATATTTACAACATAACAGCTGAATTTACAGTAATAATCATGGAATTAACATTTATTATGTCCTCTTTGCTACAACACTAGACCTTCAAATCTTGTCTTTTGCCTGACATATTAGCGCGAGTTTACAGATAGCAGTCCGGGAGATGGTAGGAATTAGCTGGGAAGGACGGGTGTCGTTAGCCGATACACGGCTGCATTCGGGCACTTAGGGAGGAAAAGAGTTAAAAAGTTTTGTGGCCTTAATAACATGGCCACAATAAAAATCGGGGCAATATCAGAAATTATTGAAATATTAGAGACCATTTTTCAGCGTTGCCCAGTAATCTATGAATAGAATCGCTTTTCAGTCGGTGAACACTAGTGTGCCTAAGTACATCGGGTGAGGAGTAACAATTAATTTAATCACCTAGTGCCTGAAATAAATACATGAATAATTATACATTTCAATAAAACATTTCCTACACAAATGCGGGGTACAAACCCAAAAGTTAAATTTGCAACACAAGGGATTTTTTTCATTGAGGAAGTAGTAAGTTTAGTATAATTAAGTAAAAAGTTTGGATGAAGGCGTAGTAGTACAATTGTAGCTATGCCATTCAAAACCCAAGTGCAACATGGTCTTCTGTTCCAAGTTTGTAATTCCTTTGCTATGACCTGACTTCTTCAAGTTCTCGGACTACTTGAAGAAATCAATGAAGTCGTGGTCTTTCTAAAGATATTACTCCACTGGGATGTCCAAGTAGAGCATTATGCATTGTATCAAAGTTGACATCTTCCAATTGGCATGTATTCCTTCCCTTATTTGCCTACTTGCATAAACATGAAATAGACTCGGTGGTCTGTGTCTGTTTGTGTGTGTGCGTCTTCTCTAACAATTCCTAACGCCAGAACTAGAACAACCTGATAAAGAAATAGCCCTCCACCCATACATTTTTACAGTGCTTTTATAGCCTACTTTCGATTTTTGCAAAAAAAAAAAAAAAAAATGAAAGTAGACTTATGAGATCAACACAGGGCCAAATATTGTGTGTCTGGCTGTGTGTGAGTGTGTATGTGTGTGTACTCTGCATGTCTGCCCCCCTCCCTATCAATTCAAACACGGTGAAACCGAATTGAATAAAATTTGGTACAGAGGTAGCACTAGCAAAGGGCATCTCAGTGTCATATTTTATATAGCTGCCATCTTGACGGAAACCTAATGGCGGCCACCGAAATGTTCAAAGCTTAAATCAAATTACGACTAACCTAATCATCTGATCTCTACCACATTTTGCAACATCATACCTTCAGGTGGGAAGCGTCTTTTGACCAAACTTCTAGGTCATCAGCCCAATAGTTTGAAGTTGGCGGCCGTGTATGTGTGCAAATCGATCCCCCCTATCCATTCAAACACAACGAAACCAAATCGAACCACCTTTGGTACAGAGGTAGAACTAGCAAGGGACAACTCAGTGCCATGTTGTATATCGCCACCATCGTAACAAAAAAGAAATGGCACCCACCCAAATGTTCTGAGCTTAAATCAAATTACGACTAACCTAATCATCCGATCTCTACCAAATGTTGCAACAATATACCTTAATGTGGGAAGCGTCTTTCGCCCAAATTACAAGGTCATGAGCCAATAGTTTCAAGATGGCGGATGTATGAACCCTGCAAGTATTATAGCCTAACCGTAACTTACGATTCAACAAGGCCTGGTCTCAACAATTCAGCTTATCGTACATAGGGAGGTTTAAGGGGGGTCATACAGTAGATTATACAAAAAAATATCATTGTTAAAAATAAATCTCAGCCGAAAGGTTGAGGCTTTCTAAACATAGATACGAAGTTTTATGTAAAAATGTCTCATAGTTTGAGAGATATTTGCATTTTAGTGACAGCTTGCACGTTGTGATGGGCGTGGCTACGTAGCAATGGATGCAAATGTACAGCGCCAGACAGTTGTGTGGTTTCTCTTTTCGTTAATTTCTTATAACACTGGCTGCATGGGTAGTATACACGTAGGCCATGCCGGTATCCATGGTTTAGTGAGTTGTCTTTGAGAGTGGAAAGCTTTGAACTTCTGTTTCCAAGGTTACTGTTGTGCACTCCATGGCGGTAGTAGTAGCAGTTTGTTTGGAAATTTCCACGTGCTTTTATTACATTGTTGTGTAAATTGTGATCATAATGCCTAAGAAACGGAATGTTGAAAGACGGAAAAAGAGGAGATATCTGGAAATCACCTTTCTAATGAAGAGAGGGGTGATAATGGCAATGTTATTATTGACGTAACGGGTAGCCTAGGTCTTAGGCCTAGCGCATCAGCCAGGAAACTTGGGCCAAAGGGTAGGTCACATGTCAGTGATTCTAAGGATACTGACAGCGTGTCATATAGGATTGTAGATTCTTCTTCTTTAGTGGAAAATATAAGTGTACATTTGTCTTGCAAATTGTGTCATGGAAATGTGAAATTAATGAATTAAAAGGGAGAAACCAAAATGCAAAGGAGTCATTCAACTGTAAAAATTGGCCCATTTGTCCCAAAACATCATGCATTGGTAATAAAATTGTTCAAATAGCAACCTACAGTGCAGTGGCCAGTTTTAATGGTGGAGCTGTCACTAGTCTACACGTACTGAAGGCATTGGCAATCAAAATTGGGAAGAATACTGGGGAAGCTTTGAGCAATTTTGACAAGGTACGTGTAGATTCTGCTGAAAAAAGTAAAAACTCAACTTTGGAGGCTAGAAGGACTAGACGAAGACTCAAGAGTGGAAGAACAATCGAAGAACATCCAGAAGGAGGGTATAACATATGCCAATGGAGCCTTCTAAGGTGAACTGTGATTAGAACTGTGTGTGACAACTTCACATGCGATTTCCTGAAAACTAATTTTTTTCAAACAAGAAACGTAATATCACAAGAACCATTTGTCTGATCTAAATGAAACTTTGCACAATTGTTCAAATAGGAATTCTATAGAGGATGAACTAAAATAATGGAACTGAGACAAAATTTAGGCTTAATATAATGATATAAACAGGTGATAAAATGTAAAAATTATATGCATATTTTTAAAAAATCTGCCAAATTAATTTGAATGCACTAAAAGATCTCATCTTAGTTCATCCTCTATAATATTCTGTCAAGTTTCAATTCAAAAGAAAGAAAACAGCAATTGAGCTCATATTTAAAGAGTTATCATGATTTTTGTCTTAGCATGTGCTTAATAATTTTATCAACATTTATTAATTAATAATGTGGCTACTTTACATTAAATTTTGATTTTTGATTTTTACTATATCAAACAATAGGTTAGGATGTTATATATCAGTGTGGTCCAACCCGCGGCCTGTTCATTTTTGTTGGCCCTTGCCCTTCTTAATGCCCTTCACTCTTCGACAGTAATAATCCGTGGCGTGCCTGCTTTGATTTTCTCTTTCATTCAGTAATGTTACGAAGGAGCCAGGTGGAAAAAGAAAGATCCCGAAAAATACGCCAGTAATCAGAATTGTCTATCCACGAATACGTACGGCATGAGAAGCGGCCCCGTCTCCAGGCGACAACTGGTTGGCTGCCAGTGATTGGCTGCTGATAAGTTCGCGAGGGAGCGCAGGGCTGTTCGAAGAGGTTATTTTTGACGAGAGAGGTTGTTCGAGAGATATAGTACGACGAGAGTTTTTTGTCATTGTTGTTGCGAGAGCGGTACCTGATATGGCGGGACTTAATAAACGGCGTGTTGAAGATGAGAAACGACAATTTCAGTCAAAGTGGCAGGAAAGTTACTTTTTTGTTGAACATAATGTAAAACCACAGTGTGTTATCTGTTCTCAAGTCCTAGGTGTTTCGAAGGAGTATAACGTGAATAGATACTATACCAGCTTGCATAAATCAAAATACGATCAATACCAGGGAAGTACCGGGTGAGTTAGCCGTGGTCGTTACGGCATGACTGCTGGCAGTCGCTCACATCCGGGAGGCGAGGAGGTTCGAATCCCCCCGCCGGCAACCTTGAAGATGGTCTTCTGTGGTTTCCCATCTTCCTTCCAGGCAAATGCTGGGGTTGGTCCCTAAGTATAGGCCACAGCCGCTACCTTCCAATTCCTAGCCCTTACCTTCCAACTTCCCTCCCCAACGGTACTTGTAGCTCACCCATCGGGTGTCCGTCTCGAAGCGGCTACAAAACTGGCGAGCCGAACATGCCGGTTTAGAGCTAGCTAAAAGTAAAACGTCTTTTCGGGATGGTGAGCTCAGAGATGTGCTGTAAAAATAGCATCTTCATTTGGAGATAATGGGAAGGCTAAAATTTTTGAAACAATTTCCTTGTCTCATCAGAGAGTTAGTAGAAGAATTAATTATATGGCTGGTGAAGTTTCAGGTTCTCTCAAGAGAATTTTACTCTCTAGCTCTAGATGAGAGCACAGATATAGCTGACATCGGCAGCTCCTTTTCTTTGTCAGAACAATAAACGAAGAATTAGAAATTCATGAAGAACTGTTGGAATTAAGTTCATTAGAAACCAGCAAAAAAGGTTTTGACATATTCAACGCACAGGATGATGTCGTTTCTAAATATGGAAGTTTTGTGAAGTTCTCTGGCATTGCAACAGATGGAGCTAAAGCAGTGGTTGGTCCTAACATTGGTTTAGTAGGACTGTGTAAAGAAAAAGGATTGAATTTTTTGTTTTTCCACTGCATTATCCACCAGGAGGCTCTCTCTGGAAAAATTATAAGGCTCAGTGAGGAATTAAAACTGTTGTAAATACTGTAAACTTAATAAGGGGAGGTAATAAAGCCTGTAGACACAGAGCATTTATTGCATTCTTGGACAATTTGGAAGCTGAGTATGGTTACATTTCATTGTACAGTGTTGGCTATGTGCTGGAAATTGCTTGCAACATTTTTTTTGGGTTGAGGAATGAAATTCTTGCTTTTCTCAAAAATGAAAACATTGGGCATGAGTATCAAGAAAAACTGGAAGAAATCCAGTTTTTAAATAAACTTGCTTCTCTGACAGATTTAACATCCCATCTAAATGTATTAAACCAGAAACTACAAGGCAGAAAACAAAATATCTCCCAGCTTTATGGACATATCCGCAAAAAGCTTGATGTAATGCAAATTGCATTGGAGGCAAATAATATGACACACTTCCCATCTTGTCAGCAGTCGAAAGAAGAAAAAGTGACATCAATTTTAGTATGTTTCGAGAAATAATAATACATGATGATGATGATAATTGTTGTTTTAAGGGGCCTAACATCTAGGTTATCGGCCCCTATAAATAATAATAGATATCAAGAAAGAGTTCCAGAACAGATTCCAGGATTTTGACTTCCATAAAAGCAAAACTTGCACTGTTCAACAACCCCATGGATATTGAAGTGAGTGAGGTGCCCTACGACCTTCAAATGGAAATTTGTGATCTTCAGGCAGACCCATTCTACCAGAATGAAAAAAGTGTGATGTCCCTGAAAAATTCTGGAAACTGATTTCAAAAGAACGTTTTCCTAAACTGCTTAAATTCTCCCTGCAAGTGTTATCGCTGTTTAGCAGTACGTATGTGTGAGAAAGTGCTTTTTCTGCTCTCAAACAAATTAAATCATAAACGAGAAATCGAATTGAAAGTGCTTCACTGGAATCGAGCCTGAGACTTTGCCTTACTGTACTTACAGTGGACATCGACACACTTGTATCAGGAAAGTAATCATCACATTAATTTCTCGACTGTAAAATGGTGGTAGCCCATATTAAACCAGTAATATTAAACTTCGTTTAATATAAATTTTAATAAATGTTTTGAGTAAAATATGTAATATGTTTTTTTTTCTTCTGGAATGTCTCTGGCCCCCACATTCCTATACTGAAGTTCGATTGGCCCTCGGGCAACTAAAGGTTGGACCACCCTGTTATATATAATAATATTCATTTTCAATGTCGTACTTGAAATAATGTAGGAAATAATCACATTTTTGTCAAGTGCTAACTAAACATGGCATGGCTATTGTATGACCCCCCTTAAACTGTCCTCAAGGAGGTGACTGGTAGGATATTAGCATATTATAATAGAATATGTAACCGTAGAAGCGACTAACAGGCCAGGCTTACAATGCCATTTCGTTGTGGAGCCGTGGCGTCCCGTTGTCAAAATGGCCGCTATATTTGCTAGTAATTCCATATATTTCCATAACTTCCTAAGTTATTTCCTTTTAGGAATGTACTGAAGAAAATAATACATATTTAGTATCAAATAATTTATAGAAACGGCAGAACACGCTAATGAAATCATTGATTTCAACACGGAATATGATACAGTTATACTAAACCAGTTGTTTACCAAGTATTATCGTACCGCATCCGTGGCGTAATGGTACCGACCTGGACTCATAGTCTCGGGGTTCGGGGTTCAAATCCCTGCAGGTTAAAAATGTTTTACTTAGTATTTTTGGTATTTATTGATGTATAACTACTCAGACGTTATATTGTTAAGCATATATAGTGTGTATTTACAATCGAAACAGTACATTATGCACCGAGCCTATAATGGCAATAAAGAGCATACGCTCGTTTTATAATTTCCATACGAGTGTCTTAATTACCATTACAGGCAAGTTGCATACGACTGTTTATGTTCGACGATAATTATTATAACTATTTTATGTTCGAACATAAATATTCATAAATATCTGTCGAAATTTCGCCAGTTTTATGTACTGAACAGAGCGCATGGGACGCACAGAGTACCTTGTATTTGACCATGGCCTCCTTGATTGCCCCACTATGACACCACTAGGCCAGGCAATGAAATTTAAATTAGAAGGCCTTGGAACTCAGTGCAGGTGCGTTGCTATCCTCACCTAATTGGTCAAACAACTGTTTCTTGAGCTCTGATTGGTGGGAGAAACTGTTTCATTTTGAAAAATAGTGTTATAATGACCATCATTATGGTACAGTTTTCAGGGTCGAACATAAATATTATATATATAGCCTACAGTACTTATAACACCACATATTTCAACACTCGAATACAGTGATTAATATTCGTTGACCTTAATCCGCGGTAGAGTCTCTTGTTGTTGTTGTTGATTCTTTATGAGTTTTGCGGCATCATGGTCTTGTAGCCCCGTTTACTTGGGTGTGTGTAGAAATTGTCTGATAACCTGTGATGTCTGTAGGCTTACTAGTGTGTGTACTTTTATACGAGGAGGGATTTGGATAGAAAGCTGTTGTTGTTGTTGTTTCATTCGAGATGCATGGACATCATGGTCATTTATCACCGTGTACTTGGGTGAGTGTTGAATTTTGTCTAATAACCTGTGTTATTGTGACGGCTGTATTAGTGTGTGTATATATAATTCAGGTGACAATTCAATCAACGTTTAATATCCGTTGTATTTCAACAAGCTACTACAACCAGCATTCAATTATACTCCTTGAAAAGGACAAAGAGTTATAACTATACCCATGCATTTAGTTGTGTTGGAGAATGAATCACTGCGACACCCATCACTCGTGTGTGCCTTGTGTACTACGGTGTGGTGGGATATTTGTATTGTTGTAGTGAACATTGTGGGGTATGAAGCCATTTTTTCAGTGTTGCCTTAGTAAACAAGAGTTTAGTGCTTTTCAGTCGGTCAACACGAATGTACCCAAAAGAGCTGGGTTATGCCCTAATCCTGAAATAAATTACATTAATCTCATGTAATTTATTTCAGGATTAGGGCATAACCCAGCTCTTTTGGGTACATTCGTGTTGACCGACTGAAATGCACCAAACTCTTGTTTTAGTGATCTGAGTTCCTTGGTAAAAATAAAGTAACCTTTTCAACACGGACACGCCCACTTACTTTTCACAACATATAATGGTGCCGAAAAATCCGGTATAACGTAACACGAGACGGTGAGTTTGAACAGTATCAAGAATTCTCAAGAGAAAAAGCAAGCTTGTAGTTTTACGTGACCGTTAATCGCGAGATCATGAGCCACGGGACCTCCTTTTTACGTGGAATCCGAACCACAGGACATGGCATTTCACTTCGAAAATCTCACATGCATTGACCGGGAATCGAACCCGGACCGCCTTGGTGAGAGGCATACAGCTAGACCGCTGAGCCACCACGCCCCTATTCTCAAGAGAAGATCAGTGTAAAGTGAACGTAAATGGTCAAACTTGTATTAAGCGAGAATGTGCTGGTCATATAGCCTCCAACACGCAAATGAGTACGGTGTTTAACTTACTTTCTGAACTATGTTGTTATAAAATACGGGAGATAAGAGTTGAACGCATGTTATTTTATGTTCAAGTACGATTTGGTATGGTTCTAGATGCAATAGTTATGTTAGGGATACATGCTGAATAAATACGCCATTTTTGTGGTCCTCACAATTCACACGAGGTGAGCTAGAGAAATTTCACGGCCTACTCGACCTTCCGAAGCCGTCATTTTGCCTTTACCTATCGGCAAATTAAATAAACGTTTTCACGGCCTACTCAACCAGTCTAAACCGTAACGTTTTGCTGCCACCTACCGCAAACACTAAATAAACAATTCCACGGCCTACTCGACCAGTCTGAACCGTCACTTCATTACATCATGAGTGAAAGTGACCAGCTGAGAAAATGAAAGAGGACCCAAGTTACGACACGCGCTAATGTTACACGCTATACGAACCAAATCAATCAATTAAAATACGATAACAACATGGACGAGGTTACATTTACCAGAAATCGACTTCATGATACACTCCAAACACTTCTGACTCTAGACAAACAAATACATGACCTCTTAGATGATGTTGAATATGAGGCCGACGTAGCAGTTTGCGAAGAATACGAAGATAGAGGCAAACGTGCAATCCACACGACAGATAATCTTCTCAGGCGAAAAAACGACACCGATATCCCTTCTGTCTTCCCACAGAGTTCACAAGTTCAGCCCACGGTTGTTCAGGAAACAAATATTACTGATGGTGAGGCTTGAACCCTTCGCGGTTGATATAGAACCGTGGACAAGTTTCTGGGAACAATATCAGTCTTCCATCGATAAAAACTCCTCAGTATCTGAAATAAATAAACATGCTTTTCTACTGGGATATCTGGCAGGAGAGCCCAAACGTCTTGTACACGGAATAGCTATTACTGGCGACAACTACGAACTGACGAAGAAGATACTTTTAAGATGCAATGGAGATACGAATAGAATAATCCAAGCTCACCTAGATTTCCTAGATAACCTTAAGCCCACCGTATCAGAAAGCCCTGACGAATTGAATTCCACATTCGTTGAGTGTCGCAGTAGAGTTCAAGCCCTTAGGGCTCTGGGAGAAGATACTGACGGTTACTGCCGAATACTAGCGCCGAAAGTCCTGCGTGCATTCCCAGACGATATATGCAAACGATGGCTAATCCATGCCAAAAGAAATAAGATACCAGAAGGTCAGATGTCTTATTTAATGGAATTTCTAAATGAAGAAGTGGAAGGAGCACTAAACGCTCAAAAATTAAGAGGAGTTACTCCCGATTCATTTCCTTATTCCTACGTGCCGATAACAGCTGCCCTTCAAGTAAATCAAGAAAATCAAGGCAAAGAAAAATCCAGCAATAAACCCTTTCTGAGCTTCCTGTGAAGGTCAAGGTCACTGGGCACAAGACTGTCGAACGATTACCAATCTTCACAACAGATTGGTGAAATTAAAACTTTCAAAGAGGTATTTTCTCTGCTTAAATAAAGGACACGCCGTCAGAGAATGCCCCCAAGAAGACCAAGGTCTCTTGTTCTAAATGTAAACAACAGCACCACTTCTCTATCTGTCGTCAAGTCGAATCAAAACACACTTCAGTCTGCAAGATCGAGGTAGAAACGCCTAGCTTCTCTTACCTACAAACCGCCCGCATTTTGATTATAGGACCTACATGAAATTCCAAGATTACCCGATGTTTACTTGACATAGGAAGCCAAACTAGCTTCATTGAGAAATCCTTGGTGAATAGCTTGCAACTTCACGTCACAGGAAATCGCAACTTGACAGTCACAGCCTTTGAAGCAACTTCCTCCGCCTCCCAGCAACGCCGGATTGTTAAGTTAGATTTATTTGGAATCTCCACGAAGAGTTCGATTTCTATACCGCCTTCGAAAGAAGCAAAAGCAGATACACTTCTCATCCAAGCGTTGTGGACGTCCTCGGAAGTCTACCACTGGCAGATCCAAAATTTGATGAAGACGACCTTCCCATTGAGATACTTATTGGAGCTGATCTCTATTGGAAAATTGTGAAACGAGAACAAGCAATAAGTATCACACCCTACCTCTCACTGCTTCCCACAATTTTTGGTTGGGTCCTTACGGGGAATAGATCTGGAACAACAATCAATCAGGTCATGACGCAACACATCTCTACCACGAAAAATGAAATCTCCGACGAGTCCATGAGGCGATTCTGGAATCTGGAAACCATTGGAATTTAGGAAACACAGAGGAGAGAACTAACAGAGAAAGATGCCGCTATCCTTAAAGATTTCCACGAGTCATATAAAATCGAAGATGGAAGAGGAGTCGTATCACTCCCAAGAAAACACAATATTGTCTTATACAGGAATTTACCTACAGCAGAGAAACGATTTCGCACACTCCAAGGACGCATGAATGGCGATCCAGAATTCAAAACTGTTTATCACGCCCTTATGTTGGATTACATAAGAAAGGGCCAAGTTGAAATAGCTCCAGATGACACCACTATAGGAAATGTCTTTTACCTACCTCATCACGCGGTGAAGAAGACAAAAAGGAATGTAAAAAATGGAGGTTCGTTTTTATAGCTCATCTCACGAAAAGAACTTTCCTTCATTGAAGGACACCTTAGAAATAGACCAAATTTGTTACCTGACATTGTTGCCACCTTATTACGTTTCCATTTGTATCCAATTGCAGTTGTGTGTGATGGACGTCAGGCATTTTTGCAATTGAGCGTAAACAGAGGGGAAGAGATTTGACACGATTTCTGTGGTATCACACTGAATTTGACAATGACGGTAACTACCATACCACGGGAAACGTCATAAAGTACCGTTTTACTAGCATTCCCTTCGGACTCACCAACAGTCCATTTATTCTTTCAGCCACGCTTCGGGAATTGGCAACATTGCATCGTGAAGAATAACCCACTGCACGGCACTCTTGGACAAATGTACATTCATGGACGACTGCAGCTAGCATCAATGATGATACCTCAGTCGTCACCGTGTACTACAAACTCACAGCCTTACTTCGACACATAAAACTTCCACTATCCAAATGGGTGACAAATTCAGAGGACCTGAATACCGTATGGAAAAGCGAAGATCAAGGAATAGAAACAGAGATGCACGTACTAGGCGTAGAATGGAATGCAGAGTCAGACTATTGTTTCATTACTCCCAGCGATTTCACACACGATTTTTTACAGAGGCCAGGAACGAAACTTCAATTACTGAGAATCACCGCAAAATTTTACGATCCACTTGATTTATTTGCACCTGTACTGATCGTCAGCAAGATCCATTTTCTGGATACTTGGTGTAAAGGTCAACACTGTGATGAGGATCTGCCATCAGAACTCACCCAAAGATGGGAAACATGGACTTCTATTCTTCACCATTTGTTTTCAATTCGCATAATCCGATGGACTGGAGTATCAAACCATAACGGCAATCTAACAATCCACGTGTTCTGTGAGGCTTCGGAGATAGCCTACGGTGTAGTCTTGTATGTGCGCTCTGCCACGACCAATACTACAACTGTTCGTCTCGTTTAGAGTAAGAACCGACTAACGCCTATAAGAAGAGTGGCTCTACCCAGGCTAGAGTTGCTTGAAGCCTTGATCGGCTCACGCCTCAACTACTTTGCTGAAGAGACATGAATTCATTTCTCACGAGCCACTTTATGGAGCGATTTTACAGTCACGTTGGGATGGATAAGAAGTAACCTCAACCACTGGAAGACATTTGTCTGCAACCGGGTGGACCGAGATTCTGGCCCACACACGTTCATCCAGTGGAGACACTGTCCAGGAATCGACAACCCTGCCGACCACCTTTCGAGAGGACTTCAAGCACAACGACTAACGTCTCTGAACTCATGGTGGCAAGGACCCACATGGTTAACTAGTCATCCAAACACTTGGCCCAGGGATGTTACTTCCTTTAACATGGATCTACCAGAAGAAAAGAAGACAACTCAAGTTCTCGTAACCATCACTCCAGAACCATTGTTCAACGCCTCACGATTTAGCACATACTGGAAACTTTTGCGAGTTACAGCATGGATTCTGCGATTTGTGAAGTGCTTGAAGGAGAAAACCAAATATTGCCACAGCTTCACAGCCGCAGATATGGCAGAAGCAAGAACGTACTGGATACGGCAAGTCCAACAAGAATGTTTCGCTTCTGAGCTGCAAGCCTTAAACAGAAACCTCCCACTAGCACGAACTTCAAAGATCTTCAAAGATGTCTACGAAAGATACTTGGACGTTCTACTATTGATGATGAAGGACTGAGGACTGTTTGATCAGCATAGTAGCCGCATTAAACCCAAGACCACTGACACAAGATAACAATGGTGACGTACTGACTCCAGCCCACTTCCTCGTTGGCGATCGGCTCACCTCGATACCCACCGGACCAGAACCACCTAGGAATGACAAGTACAAACCTTCAGACTACGCCAACAAATAGCTGATGACGTCTGGAAACGTTGGAGTAAAGAGTACTTGCTGCTGTTACGAAATTTCCACGAAGTTCGTCAGCCCCGAGACCGTGGTACGAAAATTAGAATGGGTGACCTAGTTCTACTATAAGAGGACACACCCCCAAGACACATGTGGAAGAGGGCACGTGTCGAAGAATTGCGTGAAGGACGTAATGTGAGAACTAGAACCGTTATGCTTCGTACCCCGGACGGAAACCATCTTACACGGCCTATCCAGCTGGCCATCCCCCTAGAGATAGACCGGGGTGTGGAGGATGTTGGAGAAGTCATCACTGCGACACCCATCACCCGTGTGTGCCTTGTGTACTATGGTGTGGTGGGAGATTTGTATTGTTGTAGTGATCTGAGTACCTTGGTAAAAATAAAGTAGCCTTTTCAACACGGACACGCCCATTTACTTTTCACGACAAGGTGAAAGTAGGCTATATGTTCTTTACTGAACATCTTGTTTAATATTGCCTTCATCTCAGTAGAAACAAAATGGTGACTACTTGAATTTTCATTGCCTCAGTCTGCATCGGCTGAATCAATCATCAAATCCCGAATTCATATATGGAAAGCGTTCTTCAGAAGTTTTGAACATTGGCCACATGTTCTTGGTCTTACGTGCGATACGTGTTACCACGTCCTCCACACCAGAATCCGTGGTGGAAGAGGAGCATACTTCTGGTGAAAAATACGCACCTTTAAATAGGATTCTTTAATTGAATGAGGCTTATTTATACTTCTTCAACTAAAGGGCTGCGTTAGATTTAACAAAACATTCACGGGTCAGGCAGTAATTTCAACAAACAAAAAAGAAGAAGAATTTTTCAACGTACAAAATCAAACAATATTTCATTCGATATGGAAAAGCATACAAAGGATCTTTTTATCTAATCCCACGGTGTAACTACGCATGTTAAATTGCGCACGACGAGCGTAATGAGGAGCTGCAGCCAGTCTGGAGATCGGAGTTTTGAATCCGGGCGCTGACAGTGGCTATCCTGATTGTAACTTTTCACCACCTTTTATCACAGTCCTTGCCGGCAAATACCTTATTTCAAGTCCCGAGGCCCTACAGTCTTCACTCAGTCTCTTGAGGCAAAACTGAGAAGAGGTGGGTTCGATTCCTTCCTCAGCCATCCTGGAAGTAGTTTCCCGTGGTTCCCCACTTCTACTCCAGGAAAATGCCGGGATGTTACCTAACTTAAGGCCACGGTCGCTTCATACCCAAATCCTAATTCAATGACAAATACACTAGTACAGACATCACAGTGACACAATTAATCAGAAGAAATTCTACACACACCCAAGTACACGGGGATACATGAACACGATGTCGCAAAGCCCCTAATGAATCAACAACAACAACAACAACAACAACAACATACAGTCTTCACAGAAAAACCAATTTTTACGAAACGAGTTCAACACACACCCAAATACACAGAGCTGATGACCAAGGTGTCCCAAACTCCTAATATAAATCATTAACAGCAACAATATATTTTATTTATTTATTGGAAAGCATGTGCATTTCGTTTATTATTCGTACGACTTCATATTAAAGGTTTGGAAATATTAGATGGTTTCCGAATAGTGAATTTGTTACATCAAATCTTCGCAGGTAGGATGTTGGTTGCTCGAAACTTAATTTTTGAAGTAACAGTGTTTTGAAGAGAAATAAGTTGTCATTCATTCACTATTCCTTCATTTATCTTAAAGTTTAACATAATTTATGAAAGGCCAAAGGAAAACAGCGAGTTCCAAGGTTGAGGAGTAACGCCGTTACTAGTAAACGTTACTTTTCCGGTAACGACGTTAATTTTTAAAATAAGTAACTATAACTGTTACTTTTGAGAGTAACGGAGTATCGAAAATGCCCGATACTTTTTCAAGATGGAGCAATCAGTTGTCAATAGCACGTGGGAATGGAAGCAACAACTTTCCATTATGAAACTTTGCATTTAAACAGTAGGTCTACTTATATAGTCCGTATATATTTATAATCAGGGCAGATGACCTCACTGTTACGCCCCTTAAAACCCCCAAAAGTAACTAACTAACTAACTAACTATATTTATTTTCAACACAAACAATAACCATAAAAGAACCGTGAATTTATGATGAATATGAAAGGCTCAAGTACGTGCGCGTATCTGTTCCTCGCATTGATGCTATAAACTTCCCAAATGCTCTTTGAGCCGCAATAATGTATCTGCGTAGACCATTTATTTGGTGGCCTGGGGATAGAGGACTTCCACAATCCTCTGTGATGCACATCCGGCCTATGTAAAAGATCTGTAAGAGGTTAGGCCCAACCCTCAATCAAAGTTTATAAATCATTCTCGTTACTACAAAGCGTGCCAAACTATAATTCAGGCATGTTTCTGTAGTTAATTCTGAGAAATACATTTCCTACTAGTGAGCCTGAGAACAAAAAGGAACATTTTATCACTTACTTCTGACTAGTTTAAAAGGTTTGGGGAGGGGGAGGAATTGGAACTTAACCTCTGTTACTTTATGATGTACTCCAACTGTCTTGTTAAAATCAACCACTAGTCAGTTGAAGTTGAAACGTGTTTGTGTCGAGAGTTGTGCAGAAAGAAGAAAAAGTGATGCCTTGACCGTCATAGGCCAGTAGATTTAATTTTTTAAATCGGATGGCAAGAATGACCTTTAAATGTAAAGTGTGTATAGGTGAAAATAAAACAGAGCATTCGCACTTCCTCAGCGAATTTAAAGAAGCATGAGTAGGTAAGACATCGTTAATTTGATATCTTAATATCGTAATCATCGTTATTATTATTATTATTAGCCTATTATTATTATTAGGGGAAGATGACCTCGTAGTTCCGCCCCTTAAAACAACAATAACTAACAAAAGTTTGGTGCTTTTCAGTCGGTCAACACAAATATACCCAAAAAGAGCTGGGTTGTGCCCTAATCCTGAAATAAATGACATTAAATTACCTCACAACAACAATAACTAACTAACTAATTATTATTATTGTTCAGGTTACAAAATATATTATAGTTTAATAGCATGATTCTCTTCATTCTTTCCATAAATTGAATTATATTTAAGGCATGAAGTGTGCTGTTGGGGTAGCGAGCCTGTCTCTCACCCGAAGAAAGCGAAAATTAATTGCCAAAGGGATATGTTACACTTACCAGGCATCATCCCGCAATCTGAGCAACGGTTGCTTGGTAAGCACAGGCTGTAGGGATACGCATTTTAGTGACAGTGAGGTAGCACTGTTCTTCGTGTGCCTTAACGCACTGAGTTATTATACAGCGTAGGATACTTGGAGTAAGCCAATTAAATGCATCAATGAAAGAGAGGGGAGGGGGGCACTAATTAAGGCTTCATAAAGAATGGCCGTGGCTGCAGCGAATTGTGTGCAAGTTGAAAGCAGCACACTGCACACGCGATAGACTAACTTGAAACTAGTAGATTTCTGCCATGTGTGTCGTGACAAGCAAGAGAGGACCATCCCATTTTCTTTCTCCTGTCCTACCATCAAGTTATCTGATGGTTGTGCACTCCCACACAGCCCGCCAACTTACACGACCATCGTCTCAGCACCTCATTGGCTGCGTGCAGTAGCGCTAATTCTTGCTGACACCTGTTTTTGTGGTCAATATTGTTGCTAATATGAAGCTAATCTGCATACAAATTCCTTCTGCTTTCGAATGTTCTATGGATGAACAAAGCTATCGTTTCAGAGATATGACCTCCTAGGTCTTCTATTCTAATCCAATTACCTCACCATCTGAGTCAGCTCATATAAACAGCCTGATATAACGTGTTCATTTCTAACGTAGCATTTATCTCTTCATTGCCAGTACCCCCCTACCATTGCTCCCCCCTTTTTGTCCCAACAATCATTCGTACTACTTTCGTATCAGTTATCTCCAGCTTATATATGAGGTATCCTCAATCTAACCAGCTCCCACTTCTATGCAATAAGGTGAGTCTTAATGCTGAGTTACATCGCTATGCTTTCTGCAAGAAAGAAGTTGGTGTAACAATGAAAACTCACTGAGAACTTGCTGCATTAGCTTTATAACACCTTGACTCTTTCTTTCAATATACTGACATCCTGAGAGAATACTCAGCTCAAGTCCACCTGCTCCAATTTAGTACCTCCTACCTGGCATTCTATTTTCTGGTGTTACTTCCCTACGACAACGACATTTCTTGGAATGCTGATTTTCATATCATAGTCACTACATTTCTGTTCAAGTTCTAACAAATTAGCGTGTAAGCTTTTGACAGAGCCTGTCATTATAATCAGGTTTCCCCGTAGCTGAATCCCACCCAGCCAGTTTATGCCCGTCAACAAATGGTCTATGTAGACTATAAAATAATCAGTAACAGTGAAAATTAACAGCCTCTCACTCCTGTACAATTCTAAAGCAAGAAACCATCCTTCCATCAACTCTCACTGCAGCCTGATAATCAACAAAAATATAAGGCGTGATCAAGAAGTTTCCGTTTGACAGCCGTTCAGTCCAGACTCGGTATGACAATCAGGCAAAATCGCCGTGAGTCAGTCATCTTACCGAAAATCCCCGTGTGGTAAAACACCGTGGCCTTCTGGGATGTAAGGCCCTCGTATGCAAACGATTCCTGATGGTCTGGAAGGACACTTGCATACCTGAAGCCCGGAGTGTCGCTATTCATCGGCAGCCTTGCGGCGCTTATAATGACAAAGCGGTCGTGGGCTGATGTTGCGGAGTGAGAACGACCTGTCTTCGGACGATCCGATACAATGTGCCTAACTGATACACCCTCCAAACTTGGGGCACGTCACTTTGGTTGACTCCAAGACGTTTGCAACTGCTGTCGGCGTTAAACCTTCCCGGATCAGTACGACGATTCGCGCCCGGTTAAACAGAGTGTTAAATATTGACGAGACTTACAACATGCACCAAATGCGACAAGGTGGGGGCATGTGTGGTCAGTTCTTTCTCCGACAGCCGAAAATGGAGAAAGCGATTGGTCGCTGCAATGTGCGCGAGCACGCGCATGTTTGAAACGATACATTGTGCATAATCATGAGTGACAGTGTAGATGTCTCAAAACTAGGTGAGCCATTGTCCGTACTAGCCTATTCGTCATTATGCAAAACCTATTTTGATGTTTACATTATAGAATTCTGAAGTAATTATGAAGAATTATGAATTATTTAATAAATACATGGTGTAATTGATATGATGGAAGTCCGTTACACTGGTGATAGAAGAGACTATTCTAAGCTTCCTAGGTAAAAAAATGTGTCACTTATCTTGAAATTGATAATTAATCATTAAAAAGTCAATGGTTTTAGTTTCTTCAGAAACTAATCAGGCAGAAAGTGGTGCGGCAGGCTGGGGGAAACGAGGTGGAGCCATATGTGACGAGGCGCGAAGGGGAAGTTGTTACGTAATCGGAGCATTGAACTTACCGGTTGACTTGAGGGGTGGTAGGCTATCAGCTGATATGAGGATAAGCGCTACCGTCTCGTAAGAAAATGTGCATTGCCGTTGTTCTTGTTGTTGTTGACAACGCACGCAATGGCTTGGGGCTTTAGGACCGGTAGTATTGTGTAGCCTACTTTGCAAGTGTGGAATTCATTGATTGATGTTCATGTATAAAATAATTTCGATACTCAGCCCTGGTGTATCATTAGCGTCCGTGTCGGACCTTCTGTTGACTAGTTTCTGAAAATACTAAAAACATTCACTTAATGGAATACAGTGTGACAAAATTCCGACATCCCGCAGTCTGTTCAGAACTAGGCATTTAAGACGGAAGTAAAATACTTGATGTTTTGTTTGAGAGGCTTGGCGATTTTGGTCATTTAGCCCCATGTAGCTGGGTGTGGGTAGAATTTGTGTGATAACCTTTGTTTTTGTGGTTTCTGTAGTAATGTGGGTATTTGTAATTCAGGTGAGGATTCGGAAGAAGGCACCGGCCCTGTGGTGTTGGGGCAGTGCAACTGCCTCTCACCCGGAGGCCCTGAGTTCGATTCCCGGCTCCATCAGTGATATTAGAAACTGACGTGAGGGCTGGAACGCGGTGCACTAAGCCTCGTGAGGGCAATTGAGTAGCTGTATGACAGTGAGGCAGTGCCCCAGTCAGGAAAATCAAGATTAATGGCCGAGGGGACCCGATGCACTGACCACGCGTCACCCTAATATCTGCAGGCCAAATGGCTGGACAGCGGTCGCTTGGTAGGCCTAAGCCCTTCATGGGCTGCACTGCCAGCGGTTATGGTTATTGAGAAGAAGGCGGCCGTGGCCTTAAGTTAGGAACAATCCTGGCATTTGCCTGGGGTAGAAGTGGGAACCCATGGAAAACTACTTCCAAGATTTAATACTAGTACGGTACACATGTACATATTGTGAATTGTCCCATCCCATCTCCAGCCTTGGGGTGGCCATAAACTGGAGAGGGGGGGGGGGGGTGTTGATTTATTGGTCAATCAACAATGTACATACATATCAAAATACACGAAAATGATAATAAAATACAAATACAGTGTTATAATTTAATTTTAATTTTAATTTATTTATTAAATACTATTTATGTTACATTATTGTGATATGTCTCACGAATCTGATGACAGTACAGATTAGCTGTGAGACATATTAATTGTTATTTACAACATATATATAGATTATATTTCAATACAAGAGTGCATGCATTTTTTTTGTAATGTTAATGATAATATATTAATGTAAATAATTAAAGACACAAAAAATTACACTATGGTAGTTATATTAATAAATTTATGTTATGAGTTAATGTTTGGCTAAGTAATATTTTTTAATGCGAATTATAGCTAGTTGTTTGCTGTTAATGTTTGTCAGTCCAGGTGGTAGTTCATTAAGTAGTGATGGTATAATATAATTTAGTCTCTTGAAACCATAGCTATTTATACATAAAGGTTTTACATGTTTAGTACTTGTTATGGCTCTTGTTTGTATGTTGTGAGAGACCTTATGCCTGAATCTTGGATCATGGTAGTAGAGATTCAGTACAGTAATTTGAAACAACTCTTTAATATTAAAATAAGGGATATCAGTGAAATATTTAAAGAACCTGTTTTGGCTATCTTGAAGATTATTAATTAAAGTTGTGTTTTGATTTCCCCAAGCTGCTATAGCATATCTTAATTTGCTTTCAATCAGAGCACTATAAATTGTTTTGTAAGTTTTCCTATCTACATAAAATCGGAGATTGTAGAAGGTGTTGAGGTTTGCTCTTAGGTTTTTTATTATGTTTACTGTGTGTGTGTTCATTTTAAAGTGTTCATCAAGGGTAATTCCTAGGTATTTTTGTGTCGAAGTACTATTTATGAAGGTGTTACATTTGCAACCTGCCAGGATGTTTTGGTGTATGCATGATATGCTGTGGTGCGTTAGTTTGTATTTTTCTTGTGTGAAGTGATCATCTCTGATGTGCATTATTTTAGATTTGGTTGTATTTATATACAAATTATTGTCATGACACCATCTTGTGATGTTATTGAAGTCTTCTTGAAGTCTATCAAAAGCTGTTTTAGAGTCTTTATGTATGGTATATATAGTGGTGTCATCAGCATAAATAAATATTTTACTGTATTTAATGGCTTCATTCATACGAACAGGTTATATAGTGTAGGTGAAATAATGCTGCCTTGAGGGATACCTTGTGTTCCTTCTACTGCGTCACTGATAGTGTTATTGACCATAACTGCCATTTCCCTGTTTTTCAGATAGCTTTCAAATAGTTTGTAAGTCGTGCCTCTTATTCCAATATCGTGTAATTTAGCAAGTAGTTTATTGTGATTTATTGTGTCAAATGCTTTAGAAAAGTCAAGAAATTATAATAATAATAATAATAGTCTAATAATAATAATAATAGTAAGAGTCAGCATGTGTAGTCCTGGTGGTAGAGTGCTAACCTTCCCGGGGATGCGATCTACGTTCAGTCATGTAGCAAATGAATGGGATCTAATACGAACATGTCGATGGATTTCATGGCACATACAAGAAATCCTTCGTACATTAAAGTCTGGCAACTCGACATACCAAAAAGAAACATAAAAGAAGTTAGTGTGTCTAAAAGCCTATTATTACTATTATTAGTATTATTAATATTTTATTACAGTTGTTGCACTATCTTCACACAAAGATAGACCAAATCTTTAGGATTTCTATTTTCTATGCATAGTCCATGTGGCTGGCAAAATCCTAGACAGATCCACCATCACTAGTCATGTAGCCACTCCCCATGAAGGTGTGAATCAGCTGTTCATAGGCTCGGTTTGTGTATTTCAATGCCATTGGCAGACAAGGCGAGTAGGTCACTCGACTTCAGACTCTTGTCAACATTCCTCAGCGTAAGGAGGGGAGTGCGACGGGGAGAAGTCAGCTGTGCTGCTGAGGGGAACGCAGCCTAAGACCTTTTCCAAAACATTGACCGACGATATTTGTGATTTAATTCCACCTACACTAATTAAGATACGACTAAATTTCATGAAGATATGTGCTTAGAATAGTCTCTTCTATCACCAGTGTAATGGACTTCCATCATATCAAATACACCCTGTATATTATGAATTGTGAAATATTTAAATTGAACATTGAAACATAGCCTACATATTAGAGCTAGAAACTGTAGCACGCAACAAATAGCTTGTGAAAAATGTGAAAACACAGTTCAATTATAGTAGAAAGAAAAGGTGAATAGGGAGCTGTAACGAAATGCACCGACTTCAATAACTTGTCAAAACTATCGTAGTTCAGACTCAACGGGTTTCTTACGCAAATCTTATTAATTTACAGGTCTGAATAAGAGTTACCACCTGTAAATCTGTCGTGCGCTCCAAACTGACATACCTAGTTTTCAAAAAAGGAAGGAACTTTTCAGTTTTACGTGACCGTTATCTTGCGATCATAAGCCACGGGGCTTTCCTTCTTACTTGGAATCTGAACCACTGGACGAGACATTTCACCTAAAAATTCCCACGTTCGATAACTGGAAATTGAAGGAGACAAGCAGCTTGACCACTGCGCCATCACGCCTCTCCTGATATTAGGCATTTGAATCGACTGGTTTTGGTGGCATAGCCTATCTTTTGTCAGATATGAGAATATTTCGAAAAAGTATTGACAATTTATTGTAAATATAATAATCAATAAATTACGATGTTGCTACTGGACGGACCAGATGTTCGCGAGACCACCTTGCAGTATAGGTCGCTGGGATTCTTGGCTCTGTCTCCCGTGGCGCCCGGGTTTGATACGCGGCTCTTCTAAGAAATTTATTTCTGATGTCTACAACGGGTTCACACAGCCTCGTGAGACAGAACTGAGAAGAAGTGGGTCAAATTCCACCTCAGCCAACTAAGAAGTGCTTTTCCGTAGTTTCCCACTTGTACTTCAGGTAAATGCCGGAATGAATCCCAACTCAAGGCCATGACCGCATCTATCCCAATCCCATACGTAGTCTCAATTAAAGACACGCACACTCAACTACAGACATCACAATAACACAGGTTATCAGACAAATCTTATACACACACATACATGGGGCTAAATGAACCCGATCTCGCAATCTCTTAAATTACTCAACAACAACAACAACAACAACAGATGTTGGTCTGGAGCATTTTAGACACGGTATACCACCCACACACTGAAATAGAAACTCAAAGTTGCTTACTCCCGTGAATATGTGAAGAAATATTTTGTACTGTTCGGGTAATAGGCTAAGTGGCCTGAAATCAAGTTAAAGCCGATGAAGGTGTTATATCGGCCACGCGTTCTCCGTGGCTATAAGCAGTCATGGAGGTCGTTCTTGGATACGCACCATCCTCTGGGTTCCGTCTTGTGGTTAGGCGTTAAGTCGTGCAATAGAGATTATTTGAACAAGCAAACAAATTCTCTGAGACTGTCGCTCTATTTAAAGTGTAGATTCAACTTGGTCATCAATCTTCTGTACAGTACTTGTGTATAATACCATGCTTGATAATTTGTAGACTATTGTAATATCTATATTAGTTGCATACCTGTATTTAATTGTGAAATAAAATACTACTGCAATATTAGTTGGGAATGAGTTAGGAAAAATCGTGCTATAAACAATATTTGGGATTCACACTGCTAGCGTCGGGATTCCAACCTGGAATTTCTGACCTGTGAAGTTCCCTGTTCCCTTTGTCAGCGTGTTCAGCATCTCAAGTGGGAGACCAATGTGCAGTATCCTACCCGTCAAGGGTCAACGGAAATATCTTTGAATTTTGTGATATTTTGATTAATATTACGTTGTTTGAGTCTTCAGTCTTTTGACTGGTTTGATGCAGCTCTCCATGCCTCCCTGTCCTGAGCTAATCGTTTCATCTCTACATAGCTACCACACCCTACATCCGAGGCAATCTGTTTAACATATTCTAACCTTGGTCTACCCCTACTGTTCTTGTCCTCGACCCTTCCTTCCATAACTAAGCTTGCTATTCCTGGGTGTCTTAGTATGTGTCCTACCAACCTACCTCTTCTCTTCATTAGCAGTTGCCAGAAACATCTCTCCTCTCCCACTCGTCTTAATACCTCTTTGTTTGTAACCCTATCTACCCATCTGATCTTCATCATTCTCCTGTAACACCACATTTCAAATGCTTCAATTCTCCTCTTTTCTGCTGCACCAATTGTCCAAGTTTCACTTCCATAGAGCCACGTAATATATTAAAAATATCTGTCCAAATTTAGAACCATACGTTGTTTACACAAATGATGGAGTTCAAACAGGATCTCGTGCAGTGGAACTTTCCAACGACGTCCAAGACTATGGCAGGTGATTCTGAAGGACATTTAGCCATTCATCATGGACCACATGGTCACGTCATCTCTGGTGAATTCTTTTAAGTGTTGATGTAATGCCTTATGATAATTGATGGGTACAATGC
This sequence comes from Meconema thalassinum, assembly GCA_946902985.2. NCBI lineage: Eukaryota > Metazoa > Arthropoda > Insecta > Orthoptera > Tettigoniidae > Meconema > Meconema thalassinum. The sequence goes on from OX336389.2 coordinate 1,169,198,717, forward strand.
TTACATGATAAATGTGTACTGACGTCTGATGAACTCGATGCAATTCCTGCTATCACTGTGTGTGTAAACTTCTTGGTGATATGGTAGAGAGACCTGGTTCGCGTGCTTGTTCATTCCACGCTGATGTCCATGTCAAATACTCAAGATTATTATAGAACAATACAGAAATTTAACCAATGTAAGGACCTTACCTTCCTGAAATTATTACATAGTAGAAAATTAGCGCCGATGAAGAGAGTTATGAGATTATGATCAACCATTTTCCCCTCTTATGTACATCACCTGAAATATATTTGTTCTAGAATGTATATTCCCCTCCATACGTTGCAGCGTGTGACCTACCAGTCAATCGCAGACGTTCCTCGGCATCAATTATTTTATAAACGGCCATTTCATCACGGTTTTTTGTAATTTAATATATTTTTAGCATATTTTCATATTATGAAAAAAATAGGCTTATGAGATCACCTTTCTTCCATGTGTGTGAGAGAGGGCGTATGTGTGTGCATGTGAGCGTGTGTGTCCTTGTTCTAAGCGGCCAAAGCGATTTGAATGAAACTTGGTAAGACCATACTAATACTTCGTCCGACCTTGACCGTGCCTTTCAATGTTTAATACGTTGCACCAATCCAGCATGGCGGCCACGCGAAATATTTAAACGGCATTCTATATATCCGACACTATTACAGATATAACCCTGAAATGTTGTAAGATGAGAACGGGTACTACTATAAGTACACGTATGTGACTTTCAGAAACCCGTTAAGTACAAACCCATCATGGGGATGGAGCAATTGGAAGAGTCCAATCGCCACCATAGAGAAGATGAGATAGAATAAGGAACAGGATTGGGAGCGAAATCAAAAGATCAGGTAGCCTACATGGTGAGAACCCAAAACAATAACAAATTTATTTGTAACAAAGGTGGGAACGAACAATTTGATTAACAGAAAACAAGCTAATTTAGTACTGAAATCTAAAGGACTTAGAACTTCCCCAAGCAGAGTAGCATGAGGGAAGGGGTGGCCCGTGGCCCATTTACAAATGTTTCTTACAATTGCAGGTATAATTAAGCTTAAAGCTTTTGGAAAGAAGTGCTTCAAAAACCATAAGACAAACTTAAGTAGTAGATGGAAAAGCTTTGATAAGCACAAACAAGTAAGAAGAATAACCAATAAAGTTCATAAGACGCATCTCCAGTTGCTGCCATAAGTGAAATGTAGGGGAGAAATATGTGGTAACGTTCATTAGTTTCAACAATAAGTGAGTATATTCTCAAATTTGAGTAGTTACAAAATGCTATAAAGTGCAACAAGGTGGCTTTGGCTGAACATTTAAAGATTATGCCACGCATATAAACAATAGAGCAATTCAATTGCTGTGAGGTTAATATACAAAATAGAGCATTTGCTGCTGAAAAGTTGGTCTCAGACCATGTATACTTTCAAATAGCCTATTCATTTAAAATTACAATTGTTAGGTAGGCTAGATTAGATAAGTAAGAATAAGACAAATTAATGTGCCACATTTGACACGCCGAAACTTAACTCAAAATAAGATAAAGAATCTTAGTTGATCCTAGCAACTTGGGAACAGCAGTGATTGCTGCAAAAAATGAATTACAATTAGAAAATGGAAAAACATACAAAAGGGCCATCAAGGCAAGATAATAATTTAGATTGGGCCTAGATGGCCCCAGAACGATACATGGCCTAGACGGCACAAGAGTGATACCTGGCCTAGACGGCACAATAATAATGAGACTGGGCCTTGCCCGCACAGGAAAGTAATGAGTTTGCAAGCTTCAAACGTTACGATAATTTTAAAGCGCTTAGGCTTCGAGAAAGTTTCAACTTATGTCAGTTGGACAAAAAGAGGTAGTGGACAATGCCACTGAATTGTACAGAAATACTAAATTTATACATTCAAATGTGAAGAGGACGTCATTAGACCGAACCTCAAAATTACTAAAAAAATATACAAAGCAGATTACTTAAATTCGATTGCTTAGTCGGGTTTACGGGAGGAGGAAAGAAACAGGATTTTTTCACTGTAAGTTCTTGCATGTATTTATGTATGCGCAACACTGTAACCGGTTTTTGTGATCAAACTGTATTCAAGCACGACGCACTTTCAAGTTTATGGAAAGAGTCTTTCTTGAAACAAAATACTAACTTATGTGGGTTGAATTATTTCTTGTTTGAAGATCTGCACAATTTCCGAATAGTTTCGGCTTTCGATATTTAAAAATGTTAGTTAGTTATTGTTGTTTTAAGGGATGAAACTACGAGATCATCTGCCCCTTACATTAAAGAAATTGCTTGAGGTTGAAGTCTAAGGCATGAGCAATTTAGACCCATTTGAACGGAGTTAAGGGGCTTTTACAAGATGTCAATTACAGACTTTGAATCTGACGATTACTGGAAGAACTTTCGAGACGAGTTTGCCAAGATGGTATGTAGTATGGAGTTATTACCACGATGGCCCCATTTATTTTTCATTTGACATAGTTAAGTTGTACATTCCAACGATGCGTCAAGCTGTTTGCTTTGACATAATAAAGTTTAAAATAGATTTAATCCCTCGATGAGCCCAGGCAAAAATCACAGTTTTAAGTTTAGAATGTACTCCCACGGAGGAAATGGATGATTAAAGGAACAAAATGATGTATTGACATTGCGTCAATGGTACTGTCCCCGTTTACCTGGATAGTAGGCTGTCAGATATCCGCCCCCTCAATCGGATTGCCAATTATCAATCGCACCGGCACAGTTACATCAATGAAAATGGCACTGACAGATACTATCGAGATAAGAGCACAGAAGTTCACAGGAAATCATTGTGGAACACACCAAAATAGACGGGGGTTCATACTTACCGTTACTTACCTCTTAATTATCTCGGGGTTTGAGTTGACAACAGGATCACTAAAGTCTGTTCACACAATAACCTCCACCATGACATTTAAAAATGAACCAGAACGAAGACGAGAACCTTGAACTGTACAAAAGCTTTATTTCAAATAAAGGGTATGATTTTACTAACACAACAAAATCAACGTGGCTATCAGTAGCCCAAGTCAATCTGACTACGTCCTCCTATATGACTTGCAAAATTATTATACAACATGATATAAAACAATTTAGCTCCCAAGAGCTCCAAATAACGTAATATTCATAACACTATTGGATTGGAAAAGGACGTCAGGGTGTGACATATATAGAGCATTTGGTTTCCTTTTAATAAACATGAGAATGGTATTTATAGTCGCAAGGCCAGAGTGTGGACGACCTCACTCTCTGAGAACCAGATGTTGGCACAGCTGCGGGCTACCCTCCAGCCTGTTGCATACTGGTCAAATGCACTCCCTTCTCACGTGCTAAGTTACGTAAGAGTACAGCTTGCTCTCTCAAACTTTTAAATGTCTACAAGACAACTCACATTATATTTACGCAAATCTTTCAAGTACTTTGCTCACATCCTATTGGATCATTATGTTAATTTCTTAAACTTGTTAACTTCAATCCAAATGTTTAATTAGCTCTTAAATGTTTATAACAAAATCACATAAATTATTTATAACAATTAGAAATTGTTTATAATATTTGTCAAAGACAATAAAAAATATTATAAGCACGCCTTTAACATCACTCTCGTTCCATATTATTTTCAAAAATATTTACAGCAATTATTTACTATATTAACATTTAAATTGTTTAAATTATTAATTTAATAAATACATTAACCACATGTTCATTCGGTTGGTAATTTTCATAATCGTGTTTAATATAATCGACCAATGAAGGTTAGTTATACATATTAATGTCACAATCTGGTTTAATAAAGGTTTTAATAATGATTTGTGACGGCAACCTTCATTCAAAATCTTATCTCAAATTCTTTCAAAACTCGTGTTAATTATAACAGTAAATCACTTGATTAATTTTCAACGAACTATGACAATCTTACTCCAGCGGAAAATCCTTCGCTAACAAGTTAATGCATAAACTGCATTAAAAATATGCCCAAAATCATCATATATTAATCTATATGGCATTAAAAACTTCCACATAACTTACAAAACTTCCACAAATAATTCTTTAACATTAATTCTTGTGGGAACCTCCTTCATATTCAAGGGCATTATACCTCAGCGACTTTCAACACGCGCTGCACTAGCGATTATACATTCATAGTTCCACTTAAAAAATTTTATAATCATTAATTGTTTCAAAACTGTTTTTTATTTAACCTTCGTGGATTTCATTCATGAACCGAAATGAAGTCAAAACTTGCCAATCACAAACAAATTTAATAGTGAATACGCTTATATACGCCTGTCTGGTCTATCAAAATTTAAGATTAACATCTTAAAAAAAATTGTAGTATGAAAATACTATCATCAAATAAAGTGCGACTAAAATGCAAAGTAGTCGAATAGAATCCAATTAGACTGGGGAATGCAAACATCGTTCTATAAATCTCTAATTGAGAAAAACTCCTAACAAAAGTTCTTGACTTTAATGCATTCAATAATTCCTTATTAAAGTTACTCTTTCACAAAGTGTCTATGATGCAATGTTCATTCATAACTGACGATAAATGTCTTTGTTGCAATCAATACAAATAACGACTAGTATTTCCAAGATCGTCGACAACGTAAGAGATTTTAACGCTCTAAAATCATTTAAATGTTCTTCCTTCTTGATGATGACAGAAAATTGGTCAAAGTAATTAAACTGGGGTAGAATTACTTTAATAAAATGACACGCTGTCTGAATTTAAATCTGCCATAAAAATCATTAACTTACAGTCAAATCGTGACTACAAAAATATTAATTATTACTGAAAATCCAAATATCAGTCTCAACTGATTCAAAATCGTTAACTATGCCCATGACATAACAATGTCTTAATAAATCGTCGAAAAATGCAAAACTCATCAAGGTGTACTGAGAATAAGAATCTCAACAAGAAAATAGGGCAAAAAACATGAGGATAAAAATATGGGAAAAATGGTTGCTCAAACATCATTAATAATCTCAAATACAATAAACGTTCACGACTACCTTATCTGCCGATTGACGTTCCAGAGGAAAATTCCCCAAAGAAGACTGCTGATGGATCCATTTCACCACGTTAAAGCTGAGCTCCATCCTCGAAATAGGAAATAGCACCCTCGGAGAATCGAACTGCTTCCTTCTCCGTGAATCGCTCTGCTCCTCGAAGACGAATAGACATCCTTCCGGCAATAATCTTCTTTGTGAGTCGGGATATCCCTGACCTCTCTTGAAAAATTCCCTGAAGTTCCAGTAGACAATCGCCATGAAGTTTTGTAGAAATTTCCGAAGAAATTATTCATATTCAGAGTATGAAATTGTTTCTATGGCTGTTCGATGGTATTCCGCCTTTAATTACGAAACATGGGTGTAGATGGTATTCACCGCATGTTCGCTTGTGTGGAATAGCAATTAGCGAAGTTCCATGTCGCTATCTTACTCCGTTGAAATATGTCCCAATTGCAATAAGCCCGTTAGCCTTCCATCTGCTCTTCGGTTGTAGTATTAGAAGAACAAACTGCCGTATTCAATTGCTCCATTATACTGTATCGTTGTGTAACCAAGCAATCTGAAGTCTTTCTATTCAACTCGCAGCGTCAGCCGTTGCGTTGATTCTGGCTATACAAAAGTGCTTCTCTTGTGGCGAGATAATCACTTTTGTCAGTCGTATAAAACTGCTAATATCTTTTAAACTAATCGGTCGAAATTGTTCAGCTTTTCTCTATTACTTTATGAAGCACAACACAATACAATTAGCTTATCGGTGACCGCTAACTGTTCAAAGCTAAACTTGAAGAAGCTTTCTAAGGTCCGTTTCAACTTCACCTAGTTTGACATGGATCTCGTTAATATAGTGGCCTCGCCACGCGTTATAAAGACGATTCTTTTCACTGCTGTTCACTTCGACGTCTCACTATAATGAATGTATAAGAAAAGAACTTTCACAATAGACTTCGATGATCTGAGAATGAGATCTCAGAATGATCAGAGAACGAAAGAGACTCCTCTCTTCTGCGCAAGCCCTTTTATTAACTTCTCGAGGGGCGTTTCCATCCCTTCCAAAGCGTGATACTGCGTCATCGCTAGAAGTTCCAACTTCGTTAATACATGACGGATTTTCAAAATTCAAAAACTGAAAATAAATTTCACCAAAATTCCAAATCAATGCTTTTACTGCAAATGGATTTCCACAATTCTGCATTCCAAAAGTACTAAAAATACCATAGTTTCAGCAATCTCCGTTTTCCTTTAAACTATCGTTCATTGGTTCAAGCCTCTCCTCCAATAGCATAGTTTCTTCCTCAGCAGAATTCCTCGTTTCCTGCGACTGCGTCGTAAATCTTGGAACATTCTCGACTAAATGCTGACGTCACTGAGAATCTCAGCTCAAGTAGCCTGCTGGCATAACATATACGTCATCCGTGCTTACGTCATGACTACCCACGTCATAACTATGACAGCCATAACTTTCCATATAATTTCAAATATAGCCACCGTGGTCTCTACATAATTCAATTACGGGGGCATTCTCCTCTCACCACGTTTTAAAAACAGTTGTAAATTGTTTTTAAACTCAATGTTACAAGTATCTCAACTCTCTTGAACACGAAATTGAATTATTACTGGCTTACTCTAGGATAGTATCTTTTTAAATTTCCAGCATTGAACTTGCCGTAAACGACATTATTCTCATCATCGTAGAGTTCATAACAGTTGTTCCCATAAGCGTTCGTAATTCTAAACGGCCCCAGGAACACTAATCCAAATTTGGGGTATATCTTCTTGGACATATCAGCCTTGACAGGTCTGCGTAATAATACAAGATTTCCAACTTGAAAGGGTGTACCAAAACGTTTTCCAGCTACTCTTTTCAATCGTTTCTCTGCTGCTTTCTGGAGTTGTTCCTTTGCCTTGTCAATCCTCTGCTGCCTTCCTAGGTCGGGATCTCTAGGTATGTGGTTGAATAGATTATCCCACGGCCTTTCTGGGTTTCTTCCTAGATGAAGTCGCATTGGCACTTCTCCTGTGCTCTCCTGCACTGTAGAGTTCAGACATTCCTCAATAAGGGGTACAAATCTCACCCAACCAGAATGATCATTTGGACAGAAAATTCGACAGAATTTCGAAAATTCAGCCATATATCTTTCTGAGGAATTCGATTCAGGGTAACGCACGCTTGAAAATAAGTGCTTAATGCCAAGCCTTTCCATATCCGCTGCAAATTCCACGGACGTAAACTGCGTTCCATGATCTGACAGTAGATATTCCGGTATACCAGCTTTAGGAAATACAGCATTTTCCAGTCTGCTTACTACGTTCCTCGTGTTAGCTTTCTGCATGGGACTCATTGTAACAAATTTTGAGAAAACATCCACGGTCACCAACAGGTATTGGTTACCCTGGTATCCCTTCGGACAGGGGCCAAATATATCCGTCGCCATAAGTTCGTTTGGCTTAGAAGGAATCATCGCCTTCGGTTTTCCCTTTAATAAAGCAGAAGCATACTTTGCTCTTTGACATTTGTCACAGGATCTAATGACCTTGGCAATACTGGAACGCATGTTAGTCCAGATAAATCTCTCTTTAAGTGTGTTAAGAGTTTTATCTAAACCGGCATGTCCAGTTGCGTGATGAGCTACCCACACTAAATTGACAACAAGTTTAGGTGGCACGACTATTCGAAGTTTTGTATGCGCAGAGTCAGCATACTTGCATACGATGTCTCCACTCAAGACAAAGTGTCGTGAATTTCTCCGTGTAGCTTCATAGTCAACATCCGTATTGTCCATGTAACCCTTGAGGAACCTGTACATTTTCCTTATTGGAGCGTGTCTCTTCTGTGACACACCGATTCGGGCTAACCTCCTAACGGTTTCTTCATCTTCTTGCTCCAATTGTACATGGTGTATCTGCACATTTTTAATAGGGTTACGTGATAGAGCATCAGCCAGTAAGTTATCTTTCCCAGGCTGGTGGACGATAGTAGCGTGAAACTGTTGGGTGAACAAAGCCCAACGTGTCAATCTATCACTTGACATGTCAGTTTGCAACATAAACTGTAGTGCTTTATGGTCAGTAATAATGATGACCTTATGTCCCAGCAGGATTTTCTTCCAGGCTTGTAAAGCTGTCACAAAAGCTAACGCTTCAAGCTCTGTCGTGAAGTAGTTTTCCTCGTGCTTTTTCAACTTCCGACTAGTGAACGCAATGTAGTGCTTGTTGCCTGCCTCGTCTTTCTGGTATAAGACTGCACTAATGCCTATTCTTGATGCATCAGACTCAATATAGAACACCTTCTCAAAGTCTGGGTACTCCAGTTTCACATTATTTTTGAGCATCTCTTTTGCTTTCTCAAAAGCCTCGTCTGCAGCGGTACTCCATTTCCATCTGTTGTTCTTCTTGAGTAAGTCATACAGAGGAGCCATAATTTCCGAGTATCTTGGACAGTGGCTGCTAATAAATTGGCATGCACCTACAAATTCTCTGACTTGTTTTACCTTAGTTGGCTTTGGAAATCTCGTGATCGCATCTACTTTTTTCATGTTTGGATGATATCCATCTTTATCAATAGTATGCCCCAAGTAATTTATCTCCTTCTTCAAGAATTGACATTTTCCAAAATTCACCTTGATGTTGGCCTCCCTTAAATTCTGGAACAACTTTCTCAAGTGCACTAAATGTTCTGCGGCATTGGGTGAAGATACGATTAAATCGTCAATGTAGCAGATTACATTTTCTTTCACTTCGTCAGTGAGCTTACTATCAAGTGCTCGAATAAGTGCTGGTCCACTGTTAACCATTCCAAAAGGCATTCTGGCAAAGACCCATGACGTCTGGTCAAATAGGAATCCAGTGTACTGCATACTATCCTCTTCTAATTGAACTTGATAAAATGAAGATGTCAAGTCAAGAACGCTGAAACAAGCTCTTCCTTTGAATTTCCGAAGCAGATCTCTAATCTTGGGTGGTCTGTCATTTTCTGGAAGAATCTTCAAGTTGATGGTCCTGGCATCGAGACAAAGACGTATCTGACCATTACTTTTCTTTACTACTGTGATGGGGTTTATATAAGACGACGCCTGTTTTCTAATAATCCCGTCTACCTCCATTTTTCTGATTAACCCTCGTACTTCTTGATAGTATTTCTCAGGAATGGGGTATATTCTTTTCTGGTAAGGGGTTTCATCTGTCAGCCTTATCTTGTACTTATAATCCTTAATCAATCCAGGCTTTTCATCGAAAATATCTTGGAATTCCTTTATCAGATCCTCAAATTCCCCCTGAATTTCTTCAAATCCTTCAGTTTTTCTACTGGGTATTTCTTCTAAATTTTCCACTTCATTAATTATTGTATTCAAAATTTCTTCCCTAAGGTCTATTTCCAGACTGTTTTTCACGTCCTGTTCTTCTATCTCTTCTGTGATTATGTACCCATCATTAAAGCTAATACTTCTGTTCTTCATGTCAATAATAGCTCCGACCTTCGATATAAAATCGATTCCAAGCACCATATCAAAATTGATCTTGCTCACCACAATGAAGATCTGTTCATAATTCCTTCCATTGATCTCAAAGTTCAATAACACTTGAATCTTGCATTTCACTGCCTTATCTTGGAATATCCCTCTCACTTTGACGGTAGAAACAGGTAGAACTGTCATGTTCTCTCCTCTTAGCAGACTTTGATAACATTCCTCTGAAATGATGGAAATAATAGCACCAGTATCCATCAGGGCTTTGTACTGCTGTCCATCTATCCGTACAGCAATAATAGGTAAGGCACATGGTCTTTCCTCTTTAACAATACCCCTCTCTTCTAGTAAATCTTCATCGGTAACTTCGTATATCTCATTAATCGTAATCAGGTGTGGTGTGGCAATGTATTTACAGGTTCTCACTGACGTTGAGAAATCGGCGTTTTTTTTTTGTGTTACCGACCTCAAAATTCTGCTGGCTCGTAGAAGGACCAGGATCGATTACAACATCCTGCCTTTTCTTTTGATTGTCAGCTTCTTTATCCCTTAATTCTTTTAAGTATTGCTGGCTTTCCTTCTCTCTTTGCTGATACTGATCAGGTGTCATAACCTGACCTTGAGTATTCTGGTTTCTATTTTGCTTTTGGTTATTCCTATTATAGTTACGGTTATACCCATTATTGTTGTAATATCTGCCTCTTCCATTGTAGTTTCCTCGGTTGTAGTTCCAACCTCTTCTCTGTTGATACGGTCGGTAACCTTGTGATCTGTAATTTCTAAACTGATTATTCCTGTGAGGACCTACATTGTCAGTTTTCTCCTCCTCTGGCTTGTCAGTTTGTTGGACTTGGTCCATGTATACCGTATTGATTTCTTTAAACTCCTGCCTTTGACCTTTCTGGACTACGTTAGGCATTGGACTTGTGTAGTCTAACCTTCTCAGTAATTCATCCATGCTGGATAAATCCCTGATGTTGGACGAAATTATAAGTCTTCTCACCTCAACTGGCAGCATACGAGAAATCGCATCTATTAGTTGCTCCGTGGACAATGGGGGTTGCAAAAATCTCAAGCGGGACAACTGACTCGTAAAGAAATCAGCGTACCTCGTTGGAAGAGTACCTGAGTATTTTCTTGAATACACCTCCGCTCTTAACGAATTCTGCGCTTCTATGGACCAAAATCGTTTGATTAATGCCTCTGCAAACTCGTCAAAGTTACTGAATGTGTATCTAAATGCGCAAAACCATTCAAGGGGTCCTCCAATCAGATATCTCTCTACTATCTTCATCTCTCTCTCTCTGGGAATGTGAGCTTCGATGAAATAATCTTTGAGATTCCTTACATACTCTATAGGTGTCAAACTATCAGTGTTACTGAATTTTTGTGGTTTGTCTTCGAAATTCCTAATGACCGTCACGTTCCTCGGATATGAATCCGGATAGTTTTTCCCACTATCTCGATAGTTCCACTCAGGTTCCATATTCCTGTCGTCATCCTCCTCTCTGAATCTGGATACACGTTCTTCAGGAGTCACGTCTCTTTCTTCTGGATCTAGGTGACATCTTCTGGTATAATTCCTATTCAATTCGCAAGCTAAGCCTTCTGTATCCTTGTCAGTGATTTCCGTTAAGACTTTCTTGATAATCTCTTCTTTGTAGTTCTCCATTAAACTAGCCTCTCCTAACTTCAAATTTTTCAGTTTACTCGTCGTTTCATTTACATCCGAGACAACTTTATGAATTTGATCCTCTAATGTAGATTTTAAAGTTTGCATATCCTGATCTAGTTGTGTTCTATCGTCAACTTGTTTTTCGGATAGCGAATTTATCCTGACGCTTAAATCTTTCCTAATCTGTATTACTTCATTGTTAATTTCTATCTGCGTACTGGCAAGTTTTCTTTCAATCCTTTCCTGAATTTGGGTTACATGTTCCCCACTTGACTTATTCCACTCGTCTTTCCATACCGCTACGTTTGCTGTTAACATTTCGGCTATGTCTACTTCGATATCCTCTTTTAATACTCTATTGTGGTCTAATACCTGTGTTCTCATGACCTCTACATCATACTTCAACTCTGCTAAAGACGTTGTTGTTCTAACTGATTCATCAACTAGTCTAGTCGCTAATGCAGTTATATTACACGTACAAAGAGTTTTTGAGTTTTCGATTTCTTCCCTGACTTTATTTACATCAGTTTGGACTTTAGTGATATCTACGAAAACTGTGTTGACCTCTACCTGAATCTTAGTTATGTCACTTTGCACCTCAGTTATATCCGCACGAACGTTATTAATGTCTACCTGAACATTGGAAACATCAGTTCTAGCTTTTTGAATTTCTTTTTGGACTTCGTCGACCTTGTCTTGGACAGTCGCTACATCGTTTTTGACAACAACTACTTCGGCTCTAGCACAAGAAATATCCCCTCGGACATTAGCTACATCTAAATTTAACATTGTAAGGTTTTTCTGTACCTTAGACACATCAAATTTAACATCATCAACACTTTTATGCACAATAGACACATCTTTATGGACATTAGACACGTCTGTACGCATGTCCGTTACAGTATTCTCAATTCCTAGGGTATTAATCTGTAAACGCGACATATTCTCCTCTAAATTAGCAGCACTAGTATGAAGAACCTTCATATTCTCCTCCATTCGACTAGTATTCCTAGCTTCCATCTCCTTCATACTACTATTCAAATTAGCAGACATATTACTAGCATTCTCCTCCATCCTTGCATTCAAATTAGCAGACAAATTACTAACATTCTCCTCCATTCGACTATTATTCTCCTTCATGCTTTCATTCAGCATCTGCTTCATACTATTGTTCATGCTAGCTTTCAAGTTAGCAGACATCTCCTCTAGCATCAACCTCAAACTTTCATCTGCCATTACAATATTATTCAAAATGGATTGCTGTAGGGACATACATCAAAAGAGCAAAATAACAACATTTGAGCAACACTTTTCACCATATATAAATTTGATCAATTTTCTGTCTTAAATCTAATTTATAACTACCTTATAATTAACTTTCGACGATACTTCATGTTGAAACAAACTCACGCACATGTTCAAATTTCTTTGGCTCATTTTAAAATATCCTAACACAAATAATTTACATTTACAATCCAAATAATTAATTTTATCTTTAATATGACTAAAATGTCATAAGCCGGTCAAATAAAATAAGATTCCAGATCATAGGCGATTTTTCTAAGTTTCCAGCCTATTTAACCTTTCTCAAGTTGTATAAGATCTGATCTTTTCTGAGTGTAATTTTCCTAACACAATACAACATTTAATTCCTATATAATCACACTCTTAAATTCTACAATTGGCCTAGACATCTAACAAAGAATCAACCTCTTTATTTGAGTCTAATCGAACCTCACGTTTTAGGTTTGCCACTCTTTCTGGCGTTCAACCTGGCAATCCAGTTTTGTTGAATCGAGCCCCAACGTTTTAGGTGCGCCAATCTTTCTATTGTTCAACCTGGTAATCCAGTGTTGTTGAACATGCCCCACACGTTGACGGCGCCAATCTTTCTGTCCCCGTTTACCTGGATAGTAGGCTGTCAGATATCCGCCCCCTCAATCGGATTGCCAATTATCAATCGCACCGGCACAGTTACATCAATGAAAATGGCACTGACAGATACTATCGAGATAAGAGCACAGAAGTTCACAGGAAATCATTGTGGAACACACCAAAATAGACGGGGGTTCATACTTACCGTTACTTACCTCTTAATTATCTCGGGGTTTGAGTTGACAACAGGATCACTAAAGTCTGTTCACACAATAACCTCCACCATGACATTTAAAAATGAACCAGAACGAAGACGAGAACCTTGAACTGTACAAAAGCTTTATTTCAAATAAAGGGTATGATTTTACTAACACAACAAAATCAACGTGGCTATCAGTAGCCCAAGTCAATCTGACTACGTCCTCCTATATGACTTGCAAAATTATTATACAACATGATATAAAACAATTTAGCTCCCAAGAGCTCCAAATAACGTAATATTCATAACACTATTGGATTGGAAAAGGACGTCAGGGTGTGACATATATAGAGCATTTGGTTTCCTTTTAATAAACATGAGAATGGTATTTATAGTCGCAAGGCCAGAGTGTGGACGACCTCACTCTCTGAGAACCAGATGTTGGCACAGCTGCGGGCTACCCTCCAGCCTGTTGCATACTGGTCAAATGCACTCCCTTCTCACGTGCTAAGTTACGTAAGAGTACAGCTTGCTCTCTCAAACTTTTAAATGTCTACAAGACAACTCACATTATATTTACGCAAATCTTTCAAGTACTTTGCTCACATCCTATTGGATCATTATGTTAATTTCTTAAACTTGTTAACTTCAATCCAAATGTTTAATTAGCTCTTAAATGTTTATAACAAAATCACATAAATTATTTATAACAATTAGAAATTGTTTATAATATTTGTCAAAGACAATAAAAAATATTATAAGCACGCCTTTAACATCACTCTCGTTCCATATTATTTTCAAAAATATTTACAGCAATTATTTACTATATTAACATTTAAATTGTTTAAATTATTAATTTAATAAATACATTAACCACATGTTCATTCGGTTGGTAATTTTCATAATCGTGTTTAATATAATCGACCAATGAAGGTTAGTTATACATATTAATGTCACAATCTGGTTTAATAAAGGTTTTAATAATGATTTGTGACGGCAACCTTCATTCAAAATCTTATCTCAAATTCTTTCAAAACTCGTGTTAATTATAACAGTAAATCACTTGATTAATTTTCAACGAACTATGACAATCTTACTCCAGCGGAAAATCCTTCGCTAACAAGTTAATGCATAAACTGCATTAAAAATATGCCCAAAATCATCATATATTAATCTATATGGCATTAAAAACTTCCACATAACTTACAAAACTTCCACAAATAATTCTTTAACATTAATTCCTGTGGGAACCTCCTTCATATTCAAGGGCATTATACCTCAGCGACTTTCAACACGCGCTGCACTAGCGATTATACATTCATAGTTCCACTTAAAAATTTTTATAATCATTAATTGTTTCAAAACTGTTTTTATTTAACCTTCGTGGATTTCATTCATGAACCGAAATGAAGTCAAAACTTGCCAATCACAAACAAATTTAATAGTGAATACGCTTATATACGCCTGTCTGGTCTATCAAAATTTAAGATTAACATCTTAAAAAAAATTGTAGTATGAAAATACTATCATCAAATAAAGTGCGACTAAAATGCAAAGTAGTCGAATAGAATCCAATTAGACTGGGGAATGCAAACATCGTTCTATAAATCTCTAATTGAGAAAAACTCCTAACAAAAGTTCTTGACTTTAATGCATTCAATAATTCCTTATTAAAGTTACTCTTTCACAAAGTGTCTATGATGCAATGTTCATTCATAACTGACGATAAATGTCTTTGTTGCAATCAATACAAATAACGACTAGTATTTCCAAGATCGTCGACAACGTAAGAGATTTTAACGCTCTAAAATCATTTAAATGTTCTTCCTTCTTGATGATGACAGAAAATTGGTCAAAGTAATTAAACTGGGGTAGAATTACTTTAATAAAATGACACGCTGTCTGAATTTAAATCTGCCATAAAAATCATTAACTTACAGTCAAATCGTGACTACAAAAATATTAATTATTACTGAAAATCCAAATATCAGTCTCAACTGATTCAAAATCGTTAACTATGCCCATGACATAACAATGTCTTAATAAATCGTCGAAAAATGCAAAACTCATCAAGGTGTACTGAGAATAAGAATCTCAACAAGAAAATAGGGCAAAAAACATGAGGATAAAAATATGGGAAAAATGGTTGCTCAAACATCATTAATAATCTCAAATACAATAAACGTTCACGACTACCTTATCTGCCGATTGACGTTCCAGAGGAAAATTCCCCAAAGAAGACTGCTGATGGATCCATTTCACCACGTTAAAGCTGAGCTCCATCCTCGAAATAGGAAATAGCACCCTCGGAGAATCGAACTGCTTCCTTCTCCGTGAATCGCTCTGCTCCTCGAAGACGAATAGACATCCTTCCGGCAATAATCTTCTTTGTGAGTCGGGATATCCCTGACCTCTCTTGAAAAATTCCCTGAAGTTCCAGTAGACAATCGCCATGAAGTTTTGTAGAAATTTCCGAAGAAATTATTCATATTCAGAGTATGAAATTGTTTCTATGGCTGTTCGATGGTATTCAGCCTTTAATTACGAAACATGGGTGTAGATGGTATTCACCGCATGTTCGCTTGTGTGGAATAGCAATTAGCGAAGTTCCATGTCGCTATCTTACTCCGTTGAAATATGTCCCAATTGCAATAAGCCCGTTAGCCTTCCATCTGCTCTTCGGTTGTAGTATTAGAAGAACAAACTGCCGTATTCAATTGCTCCATTATACTGTATCGTTGTGTAACCAAGCAATCTGAAGTCTTTCTATTCCACTCGCAGCGTCAGCCGTTGCGTTGATTCTGGCTATACAAAAGTGCTTCTCTTGTGGCGAGAACGAAAGAGACTCCTCTCTTCTGCGCAAGCCCTTTTATTAACTTCTCGAGGGGCGTTTCCATCCCTTCCAAAGCGTGATACTGCGTCATCGCTAGAAGTTCCAACTTCGTTAATACATGACGGATTTTCAAAATTCAAAAACTGAAAATAAATTTCACCAAAATTCCAAATCAATGCTTTTACTGCAAATGGATTTCCACAATTCTGCATTCCAAAAGTACTAAAAATACCATAGTTTCAGCAATCTCCGTTTTCCTTTAAACTATCGTTCATTGGTTCAAGCCTCTCCTCCAATAGCATAGTTTCTTCCTCAGCAGAATTCCTCGTTTCCTGCAACTGCGTCGTAAATCTTGGAACATTCTCGACTAAATGCTGACGTCACTGAGAATCTCAGCTCAAGTAGCCTGCTGGCATAACATATACGTCATCCGTGCTTACGTCATGACTACCCACGTCATAACTATGACAGCCATAACTTTCCATATAATTTCAAATATAGCCACCGTGGTCTCTACATAATTCAATTACGGGGGCAGTACCTTGCCGGCAAGTTAAAATTCAATAGCTCAGATTGCTGGCGAGTATTAAAATAGCTTCATAGCTAGATTAAAACAGAGTAACTATCTGCTCATGATGATTTTTGCTGACGGTGGTGGTACTGACAGAGTAGCAGTCACGGTTTGACTGTTTCACAAAATGTCTGACGTAGCTGTCGCCTTCTACTCTTAGACCGAGCGAGTCTGCAGAAGATCCCAAGAGAAGTGAAGGAGCAATTGAGCTCCAGACTATGCGAGGTGATAGGAGGGGAAGGGGAGGGGAGGTAAGGTGTCGTAAAATGTACTAACTGGTACGCAATGAAAATAGTCCAAATACACAAATTTCTTTCTTGATGCTAAGACCAAAGGACGTAGGAGCGAGTAGCTGCCATCTGCTTGGAATGAGTTGAAGCAGCATGCATCCTTCAGCAGTTGGTGAAAGAGTTCCAGCGCTGGCCACAGAAGACCAGTGAGTTGAGCGAACAACAGTAAGGCAAAGCTTGATGCTTCCTTACAACAGGGGAAAGGGTGACACGTCCTGTGGAACATACTGATACAGAAAATTAACAAAGACAGAAGAGTAAGACAAAATCACACAGAACTCCTGTTGCGGTTTTCGCAGGAGAAAAGGTAAAATAGGCGAAAATTCAAGAAACCCCATTATGAGTGCAAAGTTACGTTGAACGTTTATTTTAAAAATATACCAGGCAGCCAAGTGAACTTAAAATATTTTAATTGAATTTTCTCGCGATTTAATCATTCGAGTGCAGTGACACATGGTACGGTAAATGTTTATACGTGACTGAATCTACTGCCAGCTAATTTATTTCAATTGTTTTCATAACCCTAAGATGGCGGCTGTGCAAATTTGAAAATTAAGTTTGTATTTTTGTATCCTAATCATGTGACCAAAGTGAACTTGTGAATAAGGAAGCTACGAAATAATCTTCTTCTTATGGTACTTAACTCTATGGTCTCATGTATAGAACAATCCTTGATGGCGATCATCCTAAATACGAGTATTAGGCTCTATATCTTCGAATCTATTATAGAAATCCAACTGAAATTTTGTTTGTGGATGGAAACAGTTTTAAGTTATGAAAACAATTCAAATAAATTAGATGCCAGTGGATTAAAATTTGTATATGCATTTACAGTACCAAGTTTCACTGCGCTCGGATGGTTAAATCGCGAGAAACATCCATTCAAATATGTATATTTCGCGTCACCGCCATGTTGGATTTGTTCTCACCAGGTTATTGAAAGTCCCGTAGGTGAACTTATATTTATAGCCTCTATCAACGTACAGAATTTCAGTCTGATGTCTATCATATATTAATAGATATTGAGAACCGTCTAAGTACTTCGGATGATCCCCATATTGGATTTTTATATATGTAGGCCATAGAGTTATGTACTAATAGATGACGATTTTTGCGTAGGTTCATTATTCAAATGTCCACCTCGATCGCATGATTAAAACAAAAGAAATAAAAACTTAATTTATAATTGCGCACTGCCACCATCATGAGGTTATGTGAACAATTCAACTAAATTAGAAACCAGTGCATTACAATGTGCATAAACATTTACTCTACCATATTTCACTGCGCTCAGATAGTTAAATCGCGAGAAAAGTCTATTAAAATGTTTCACCTTCGCTTGGCCACCATGATCGTTTTGTATTTTACAAGTTTTAGGAGGTCTCGTAGTTGAAC
This sequence comes from Meconema thalassinum, assembly GCA_946902985.2. Taxonomy (NCBI): domain Eukaryota; kingdom Metazoa; phylum Arthropoda; class Insecta; order Orthoptera; family Tettigoniidae; genus Meconema; species Meconema thalassinum. The sequence goes on from OX336389.2 coordinate 1,169,217,087, forward strand.
GTCTAGTAGTACCCTTTATCACCGTACAAAATTTTAGGGTGATATCAGTTACAGTTTCGGAGATATAGAATACCGGTGAAATATTGCGCACAGCCGCCATCTTGAGGTAATGAAAACAATTTAACTGAATTAGATGCCATTGCATTTCTATGTGTATATGCATTTGCTGTACAAAGTTTCATTGCGTTTGGATGGTAAAATCGTGATAAACATCTATTTAAAAGTTTCAAATTCGCTTGGACGCCATGTTTGTTTTTTAGTTAACAGGTTTTTGAAAGTCTCCGAGGTGGACTTCTAATAGTGCGTTTATAACCGTACAATGTTTCAGGGTGATATCTACAATAGTTTCGGAGATATAGAATGCCCGTGAAATATTTCGCACAGCCGTCATCTTCAGGTTATGTAAACAATTGAACTAAATTAGATGCCAGTGCATTACAATGTGTATAAACATTTGCTGTGCGAAGTTTCATTGCGATTGGAAGATTAAATCGCGAGGAAAGTCTTTTTAAAGTTTCAAATTTGCTTGGCCGCCATGTTCGTTTTGTACTTAACAGGTTTTTGAAAGTCTCATAGGTGAACTTCTAATAGTGCCCTTTATCACCATGCAAAATTTCAGGGTGATATCGGTAATAGTTTCGGAGATGAAGAATGCCGGTGAAATATATCCCACAGCCGCCATGTTGGATTGTTGAGACGCAATAAAATTTGATGGGCATGGTAGGGGTCGGCCAAAATAGTAGGCCTACTATGACCTTACCGAGTTTCATTGAAATCGCTCCAGCCATTTAGAAGTAATTAGGTGGGGACACACACACGGACGCACGCATAAGCGGCCTACACACATGGGAACCTGGTTCGCCGAACTTAGTTCGAAGAACCAAGTTCTTGGTTTGTCACTCCCTACACACAGTGGAGGGGAATGTGAACAACGGTTCGCCATTTCACCAGTTTCATTCCAGCAGTTGGGATGAGTTCTTGGAAGATTACAGTTGCTATTGTTGTATTAGATGAGTTTGGGGGTTTTACAAGAAAGAAGAAGAAAAGATCGCAATGGACCAAGCAGTAGCTTCGTGAGAGAGAGAAGTGGTTTCACCTCAATCTCTTATATCACCTTAGGGAGAACAGTGCGAAAGATTACACCAATTATTTAAGAATGACCGAAACAGAATTCAATTATTTTTGAAACTTGTGACACCCTACATATCAAAGCTGGATACTCACATGAGAAAGTCAATATCGGCCGAACATCGCCTCGTTGCTACACTTCGCTACCTAGCTACTGCAAAAATATGGAGGACTTAAAGGTTTCGTGCGCCATATCACCACAAGCACTGGGGAAAATAATTCCCGAAATATGCATAACAATTTACAAGACCCTGCATAAAGACTTCATAAAAGTAAGTTTATTACGTTACTTCATTTCTATATTTTACTAACAAAGTTCTTTTCATAATTCATAATCTTTATATCTTCAAAGGAAATTGTTGTTGGCCTGCCAGAGCACACGTTTGATTAAACTAATAATGATCCCTAGCATAACCTTCTTATTGGATATAAATTAATTGGTTGATAAATTACATGAAACATGTTTTTAAATATATTTATTGGAAAAAATTAATACAAATCACACACACACAAGTGTTTTAGAGCGCCGTAAATCGGCTGCTGTTGCCTCCGTAATTCACGAGAAAGTCTGTAGTGGAATCAGTAGTGGTGTGACGAGTAGTACTCCTGAACGTATCCGATTCACTAAAAGAGGAGTGAAATTGCGGCATCTGGTTATACATTTGAAAGGGATTAAATGCTGAAGAACTGTTGTTTTCGAAAAAACAAAGTGTTGGACGATAACTGATTTTGGAGGCCTTTGTACAGGACCTCCGTAATGAGGCTCTCCTACTGCAAGCGCCCAAGCGTCTGCACTGAGTACTGACAAAAATCGAAATGGCGAATAACGGTTTCCCTCCTCCACACACAGACGAACTTAGTGTGCCCTGCCGGCGAACCGAACAAATGTTTTCCAACCCGATGGAAGACCAAGTTCGTGAGAAATTGTGGCGATCTTGGTTCGTTACACACCACACACAGGGGAACAAATGACGAACATGGTTCGTGCGAACCAAGTTCGGCGAACCAGGTTCCCATGTGTGTAGGCCGCTATACACACACATACATACACACACGAACAAAAGGTGATCATATAAGGCTTTTTTTTTTCATAAATGAAAATAGGCTAATTATACACATCATTGAGTTCGAAGGCTTTGCGCAATACGGGAGGTGCATAACCAGGATAGATGTTGTAGCTACGACATACTTGTGCTCCGGAACTGGTTAAGAGGAGCAACGTAGTGTGGGCGTAAAATAGTGCATCAACCGGAGACTTACTTAAAAACAGGTACGTGGAGCTGTACGATTCTTTGAGGGATAAACATCCGAATGGCAATGAATATCATCGTGAACTTCCGGCGGTGTATGGAGCAAATGCAGTGCCTCATCCAATCTCTGTGAAATGGTGCCCTCGTTAAGAATTAACATAGCCTATTTTCATATATTCTTCCCTGTGAATTAAATATATTAACAATATGATGGACAAAATATCCTTTGATTTATAACCTACACTGTGATAAAATATACGGTACCAATTTTAAGATCATTCGATATTGCAATATTGTAGCGTATAAGAACAATAAATAACTAACTAAATATTTTTCGGCTGTAAAATAAGGGTGTTAAAGCGTGCCACATTCAGAACAAACCTGCGACCATTGCTCAAGACATAAGCACATCTCCAACACTGGAAACCAAGTGTTCGAAGTCACATGATGATGTCCTATCTAAAGAAACAATAAATAAAACGTACATTGCTTTTTAGTTCGTAATAGTGGTAAAGAATTCAACAGTCCCAGTGACCTATTAAATAGAACACAAATAATACATGTTTACTGTTTGAAATTATCATTCGAATCATTCATAATATAGGCCTACAATAATTTCAATAGAAAATTGAAGATGATGACCATGATGTTATGCCCCTTAAAATCAATCATCACCACCACCAATACACTAGAAAAATTACGTACGACAATATTTGACTTGCATTACCGGTGATAACTACCGTAGAGATCGCATCATTGTGAGACAAATCACAGGAGTTCATTTCAGGGAAAGCCATATCCACGGATCTATAATTATAATTAAATTATAATTTATGAAAAGTTGCCAGAAATTGGGCCTATAAAATTATTCGTCACACATTTTTCCAGATATCGCTTGAACAACGCTCGAATCATAAAATAATAATTTGAAAACAATAACAATGGTATTGGTTTTACGTCCCTTTTAATTACTGCGGCTTTTAGAGACGCCGGGGTGCCGGAATATTTCCCCCAAAGGGGATCTCTAACGTGCCAGTAAATCTACTGACACGGCTCCCTCACATTAGCGCTCCCTCAAATGCCAGCTGACTGCACCAGGATTTATTCCTGCAACCTAGGGAACAGCAAGTGAGAACATTACCGATAAGCCACGCTGCCAGTCAATTTAAAAAGAGGTGTACTCGCTATTTACCTAATTCACGAATGCGACATTTTACAGTAGAACTGTGCCGGTATAATTTGTTCAACATACTAGCTCATTTTACCGCCAGTCACTTGGATTGGATCAATAGATGCTTTCCAGTCGGTCAACAAGCGTGTGCCCAATTAGATTCGACGGGGAGTTACAATTGATTTCCAAGAGCCTGATATGAATTACAATAATTTATTACGCACTTCTCACTTCACACTTCTCACACAACTGGGGTATTTAATTGGATGACTGGGTTTGTTTGTCAAGTGAATATCATCAGGCTTAATTTAGATTCAGCGGATGGATATATATAACACTCATGTATAACGGTATATTAAACAAGTAGTTCCGTTAAGAACTATACAGCCTATTTTCATATATCCTACTTATGTTAATTGCCTCTATCAACATACAAAATTTCAGTTTGATTGTTGTAATAGATTCGTAGAAATTGAGAACCGTCTAAATTTTTCAGATGGTCGCCATGTTGGATTTTTATTTAAGTACTATTACATGAAGATTATTGTGTACGTGTGGTATTCAAATTTAAATCGCATGACAAGGACACGTGAAGTAAAAAACGAGACCTTAAAATTTCGCTCAGCTGCCATCTTGTGGTTATGAAAACAATTGAAACAAATTAGATGCCAGTGGATTAACATTTGTATAAGCATTTACCGCACAAAGTTTCACTGCACTCGTATGGTTAAATCGCGAGAAACGTCCATTTAAATATTTATACTTCGCGTCGCCGCCATGTTGGATTTGTGCTCACCAGATTATTGAAAGTCCTATAAGTGAACTTATGTTCATAGCCTCTATGAATATAAGAAATTTCAGTTTGATTGCTGTAAATGATTCGTGGATTCTGAGAACCATCTACATATTTCGGATGGTCACCATTTTGGATTGTTATATGTATAGGCCAGAAAGTTATGTACCATTAAAGGAAAATTGTTGCATAGCCTCATTATTCAAACTTTCAATTCGATCGCATGATTACGACACAAGAAAACAAAAACTTAATTTTAAAATTTTGCACAGCCACCATCTTGAGGTTATGTAAACAATTGAACTAAATTAGATGACAGTGTATTACAATATGTATAATCATATACTGTACAACATTTCACTGTGCTCAGATGGTTAAATTGCGAGAAAAGTCTATTCAAATGTTTCAAACTCGTTTGGCCGCCATGTTTGTTTTGTAATTTACAGGTTTATGAAAATTACATAGATAAACTTGTAGTAGTGCCTTTTATCATTGTACAGAATTTCAGGGTGATATCAGTAATAGTTTCGGAGATATAGAATGCCAGTGAAATATTTCGCACAGCCGCCATCTTGAGGTTATGTAAACAACTGAATAAAATTTGATGCCAGTGCATTACAATATGTATAAACATTTGCTGTTTGGATGGTTAAATCACGAGAAATTTATATTTTAAAGTCTCAACTTCGCTTGGCCACCATGTTGGTTTTGTAGTTACCAGGTTTCTCAAGGTCTCATGGGTGAACTTTTAGTAGGCCTAGTACGCTTTATCGCCGTACAAAATTTCAGGGTGATATCGGTAATAGTTTCGGAGATATTGAATGCTAGTTAAATATTTCGCACAGCCGCCATGTTGGATTGGTGACACGTAATAAAATTTAATGGGCTCCAATATACCAATATACCACGCCAATATACCAAGCTCTAAACAAAGATTTACTATGGCAAGTTTCACTGCGTAGGCCTACGGATGATTAGGCTACGTCTTAGAGAAGCACATTTAAGTATTTTAGTTTCGCTTGGGTGCCATGTTAGTTTTGAGTTCATCACATATTGATAGTTACGGTATAAATGTCAATTTACTTTATGGATGTTGCTGCTTCTTCTGAGGTGCTTGGACATCCTGGTCATTTAGCCCCGTGTACTTGGGTGGGTATATTTAGAGATATATATATACACACACACACACAATTAGTCTAATAACCTGTGTTACTGTAGTGTCTGTAGTAGAGTGTTTGTAATTTAGGTAAGGATTCGAGGTGGTCGAGGTCTGAAATACGGAACCATCCTGGCATTGGCCTTGAGTAGGAGTGGGAAACCTCCGAAAATCTCTTCCAGGAAGGCTGAGATGGGAATCAAACCCACCTTAGTTTTGCCTCACGAGGCTGAGTGTACCCCGTTTTAACCCTCAGACCAGAATAACATTATTTTTCAGAGCCGGAATTCGAAACCAGGACCTTTGGGACCGGAGTCTCAATACGTATCCCGAAATCACACAAGGCAGCAAAAAGGGTAGCCTACTGTCCTGGCATTTCCATGGAGAGAATGTTAAAATATCCGGAAAGAAAACAGTATGGATAGTCGTTGGTAGGGCGTGGTGTGAACCTTATACATCCAGACTTCAAGCTCCCCCGTGTAGTCGTGTTGAGCGTCTTAGCGCCCATGGCTACACTGCATGGTTGGAATCATTCTCCAGTGGGAAACAACTCTACGTGTCATGAAACTATATCTCAACAGGAATTTTAACAAATATCACTGAACAACTCTTAATTTCTTTCTAAAATGAAACAAAACAAAATACAGTAGCCTATGTATAATTGGTGTCGTGTTTCTTAAAAAAATTCATCTTGAAGGAAGGTACTTGAGGATTATTACTCATCAGGTAGTAGGCTTTTCTGTAATTACATGATGATTGCATCCTAAACCAGTCCCAGGATCAGATTGGTGGCTCGGAGCAACAAGCAAACCACTTCGTGTGGCCCATATTTCTTGGCACACACTGTCCTTGCAGATCTGATGGCATCTGATCCCTATCTAACTACCGCACCAGTCCCTTAAAGGATCTACTTCACTTAATACATCGATGTACATGTAATGTTACTTTCTGGTCGAATGCTAATCAACGTTCCAAACACCTTCCCACTGTAATTATCCGGGAACTCAAGTCACATAGTAGTTAAATTGGTTAGCAAACATAACATACACAAAGAGCTTCAATTCCAGCCAATTTCCTAACTAATATATGCGTTCGTGTTCTCTTGAAATGCAAATGAAGACTACGAGTTTATGATGACGAAGTACACTTGACTGTCTCGGTACTATTCCTATGCTTAGATCTTATACCTATTATACCTACTGTATGTTAACCTTTTAAGTGCTGAGTTAGGTGCTTGCAACCTCAGTGCTGAATTTTCTTATTCGCATGTAAAGAAATTTTAGAAACCGTTATTTTAAACTTATCAAGGGAGAGGTTCATAAAATATCTACAGGTTTTGGTTTTGAATGCAAATTCAAAATAATTATTATATTTATATTAATTCTAACAAATCAGGCCCAAACTTTAATTATTTTCTAGAATTACTAGCCAACTACCATAATACATACTATTCCTCCTTACTAGTACAAAAATTCATATTATTTGATGAACTCTAACTGTCGAGGACAGACTTGAGACCAACACAAAGTGATTTCTTAGTTACTTTCGGAAGAAGAAAATCAAAATCAAATAGTACTGCATAATGTCCAACAAATGTAAGAACATGCCATGGATCGACACGGCACTTAAGATCGAATGAGAAATATGAAAAAATAAAATATATCATGCACCGTCTATAAACCGTCTATGAACTGGCTAAATACCGAACAGGGTAGCTGCGTTCGTTAAATCACGCTACTGCAGTTTGGAGATAGGTAGCTCGAAATTTGGCGCTGACATTGCTCATCCTAGGAAGATTTTCCAAATCCACTCCAAGCAGACGCCGTATTGTACTTCAAGTCCTGGGTTACATATTACAATCCTAGAACCTGCCACACTAATACAAGACAATATATTTTAGGAGGATGTTCTTTAAGAACAGTAGAGGAGGTAAGGGTTCGATTCCAGGTTCTGCCAAGAAATTTTATTCTGAGCTGAGGTCTGGAACGGGGTACATTCAGTCTCGTGAGGCATAACTGAGAAGGGATAGGTTTGATTCCCGCCTCAGCCATCCTAGAAGTGAGTTTTAGCCTTTACTCCGGGTGAATGTCGGGATAATGCCTAACGTAATGCCACGGCCGCCTCCTTCTCAATCCTGGTCCCTTATTGCAAATAAATACACTAGTACAACTATCAAATTGACACAGGTTATCAGACAAATTTCAAATATACGCCAAGTACACGGGGATAGATGACCAATATGCAACAAAGCTCCTGAATGAATCAACAACTCGTTATTAACAAGTAAATATGGTATCTATGTCAAGAATTTGATTTTTACGATACTCGTGATGACCAATTGAGGCTTTCAACCAATATGTTTTGATTTGTACAGTTTGAACAAGACATTTAGAGAATAGGTATGTCCAACGCATGTGGAACTGGAATCCTACGGGGTTGCACACCGTTGTTCTACCACTAAGCAAATGTGGTGTTAATATAACTCTCATGGCAAGAACACATCTACGACGCTAGCGTGTCTTCCGCTGTTGGCCAGGTTCCTAGAATTGGATATTCACAACAGCATTAATGCCTTCTACACACATCAAAAAAAGTTTTGCATCACCTCGGTTCCAAGAGTTCCGGAACCTTTAAATACAAAGGGAATAGAGATCAACACAAACAACATTTCAGCTCGTTTTATTGCTCATGAGATCCACACATTGCATGTTGTACCATCATACAGCTAGACTTTCAGCATTTGTGGTCCAGATTGCAGTACACACCACTACCTCTAATACCCAGTAGCACGTCCTCTTGCATTGATGCATGCCTGTATTCGTCGTGGCATACTATCCACAAGTTCATCAAGACACTGTTGGTCCAAATTGTCCCACTCCTCAACGACAATTCGGCGTAAATCTCTCAGAGTTGTTGGTGGGTCAAGACGTCCATAAACAGCCCTTTTCAACATATCCCAGGCATGTTCGATAGGGTTCATGTCTGGCGAACATGCTGGCCACTGTAGTCGAGCGATGTCGTTATCTTGAAGGAACGCATTCACAAGATGTGCACGATGAGGTCGAGAATTGTCGTCCATGAAGACAAATGCCTCTCCAATATTCTGCCGATATGGGTGCACTATGGGTCGGAGGATGTCATTCAGGTATCGTAAAGCCGTTTCGGAGCCTTCCATGACCACCAGTGGCGTACGTCGGCCCCACATAATGCCACCCCAAAACATCAGGGAACCACCACCTTGCTGCACTCGCTGGACAGTGTGTCTAAGACGTTCAGCCTGACCAGGGTGCCTCCAAACACGTCTCCGACGATTGTCTGGTTGAAGGCATATGCGACACTCATCGGTGAAGAGAACGTGATGCCAATTCTGTGGGGTCCATTCAGCATGTTGTTGGGCCCATCTGTACCGCGCTGCATGGTGTCGGGGTTGCAAAGCTGGACCTCGCCATGGACGTCGGGAGTGAAGTTGCGCATCATGCAGCCTATTGCGCACAGTTTGAGTTGAAACACGACGTCCTGTGGCTGAACGAAACGCATTATTCAACATGGTGGCATTGCTGTCAGGGTTCCTCCGAGCGGCAATCCGTAAGTAGCGGTCATTCACTACAGTAGTAGCCCTTGGGCGGCCTGAGCGAGGCCTGTCATCGACAGTTCCTGTATCTCTGTACCTCCTCCATGTCCGAACAACATCGCTTTGCTTCACTCTGAGACGCCTGGAAACTTCCCTTGTTGAGAGCCCTTCTTGACACAAAGTAACAATGCGGACGCGATCGAACTGCGGTATTGACCTTCTAGGCATGGTAGAACTACAGACAACATGAGCAGCGTACCTTCGTCCTGGTGGAATGACTGGAACTGATCGGCTGTCGTACCCCCTCCGTCTAATAGGCCCTGCTCATGCATGGTTGTTTACATCTTTGAGCAGTTTTAGTGACATCTATGAACAGTCAAAGGGACTGTATCTTTGATACAATATACACAGTCAACGTCTATATGCCGGAGATCTGGGAACCGAGGTGATGCAAAACTTTTTTTGATGTGTGTATATAGCAGTGAAACTTAAAACGTTAAAACCTGTCGTTGAGTTAGTTTTGTTTCGTAACCACACGATATCTTTAGCGAACCAACAATCTTGAGGTCACGTGTTAGAACACTGTACCATGATCTACCGAGGAAGTACAGTAACTAGGATAATATAAGCAAACTAGCATGTTTACCCGACGTTACCAAGCTGATCTTAATATGCTGTAGAAGGATATGTGCCAAGCTTTATTACAAAGGGTAATGCATATTTACTTCGCATCTAATATTCTTAGATCGTAGTTCTTCTCGGATCTGTCCCGCGGCGTAGCCGTGCTCGTTAAATTGTTCACCATAACCGCGCGGGCAGCTGCAGCAAGCCCAGAGACTGTAGGTTCAAATCCAGGCACTGACTGTGGTTTGGTTTATCCCCTGATTTTTCCACACTACCTCCATGCAAATAGTACCGTATTTCAAGTCGCAGGAAAACTACCTCAAATCTGTCCCTAATACACACTACTACAGTCATCACATAAAAACAGGTTATCATACAAGTTCAACACACACCCAACTACACGGGGATGATGACCAAGATTTCATAAGCCTCTTACCTACTACAAGAACATATTCTCGGTTCCAAGCTGCTCAAGTGGGATATAAACTCTTACACAGATTGTAATGGCATAGTAAACACCGATAAATTCACAATTCCTCAAGGCTCTAGTCCCCTATTTACTTCCTTAATATATTTGCCATTGACGTACTGTGGTAGCCTAATTATGACGCCATATTGCAGCATTCACATCCTAAGTCAAATAATAATTTCGGTTCCGACTATGACACACAGTTGGCTCTGATGTCTCTGAGATCACGGTCATCTGTGTGATAGTCTATCCAGGAAGTCCTACGATATATTATATTTGAATTTCAGCCAATGGTCATAGCAGGGCATTTCAATTTAACGTTCGTAGGCTCCCCAACAAGTTCAATTTGAAGTAGTTCCAACTTTGGCTATCTGCCACTACTCTCACTGACACCCAGCGGTGAACGTTGGAATTTGATCGAGCGTTTCTAACCAAATAACCTACACATTTTGGCTACACACTACCAATTTACATGCCATAAATGTATGACATGTGCCCGCCGGATTTAGATTCCCTTCGAAGGAAGGAATACTGAAAGATTTTAACGCTCTTAAAAATCTGACGACTTCGGCCGGATTTGAACCCGCGATCTTGGGCATAGCATGCTACCGACTACTCCACCGAGACCTACAATATGAGTCCTAGTTGTGGCATGGCCACGGTGTTGTACGCACCTGCCCGTAGAGCAGGAAGCTTGTATTCGAATCCCGACTGTGTTCTCCTTTTTCAAGTCTCATTCAACAGTGTTCACATAGCCTATGGTAGTTTCACTCATGCATTTCTATGAAATAGCTTTTAATTCATATAGACTACCACTCCACCTTTTGAGAGAAAACATCAAACTCAAATATTTTCCTTGTAAAATTTTCTTAAAATCGAAATTCCTAAACGTTTACCTTCCAAATTCTAAAACGTTTACCTATCAGTTTACATATAGGCCGATTAAATGTTTGTAATATACGTGCACATTTTAGAGTCACTGGACATAATACTTCTATTCCAGGCAAATGCCGGGATGGTACCTAACCTAAGGCCACGGTCGCTTCCTGTCTTGACTACAAATACACACACTAGTACAAGAGCATAAATGACCACGATGTCGCAAAAGCCCCTAAAAGAATCGACAACAACAAAATACTTGTACTCCAACCTGTATAATCCCTTTAAAACATTTTCCCAACAAATAAATAACACCTTCCCTTATCTATAAAATGTCAATCCAAATACTGTATACAGTGTTGGAGGAGTAAGCTATTATACTAGGTAGCTTGGGACGCATGATTCCTAAGGTCAATAAGAGCAGAAAGACGTAAATGAAAGAACAGTAAAGTTTGCGTGGTTTAGAAAAATGAGGAGGTGATAGATAGAGCCCTGCGCGGATGAACAAAACGATATCCGCATCCGCCCCGCATCCGCACGACTGTTATCCGCATCCGCACGACTGTTATCCGCATCCGCCCCGCATCCGCACAACTTTTATCCGTATCCGCACGTTTGATATTAAAATTCACTGACATCACAATAATATTTTTCATTTATTAGATAAATTATTAAAGCAGAACATTTAGACATTTGAGGAGAAATTTGTCCCCCTAGGCTATGTGTGAATTGCAAGACAATGATGGCTGAGTTTTGTCCCTCTAAGTAACGCTATGTGAAACACCGGGTGGCTACTTAGTCGTCGGATATACCCACGCAGGTATCAAGGACTATTTTTTCGGCAAAAGTCAACACGAATTGAGGGTATTTTCATGATTTGGCTTCTCTCACTTCTCTACTATTTTTATACGATCCAAGAGAAAGCAAATAGGGAAATAATAAGAAACGTAAAAGACGCAGATCTTAGCAAAAACTAAAATTATTAAGAAAAAAAATCCTGTTCAACTTTGTATTCTAAAAACTATCCGCAAATTTACTCTTAATATTATCCGCAGCTTATCCGCTATCCGCACCGCCATGCAAACTATATCCGCACGGCGAAAAATGTTGCGGATATCTGCGGGTTTATCCGCGGGTATCCGCATCCGTGCAGGGCTTTAGTGATAGACCGCTTCCTTCCCAATCCAAGCCCTAAATAGTTGTAGGCCTACACTGATTGGTACATATACGGCAATAACACAGGTTATCAGAGAAATTCCACAAACAAGTCTACTGGATTGATGACCTCAACAACCCAAATTCATAAAATTTAACTTATCTTCAGGGAGGGAATATCTCTCTTCTCACTGCAACCAGCTGCTCGTCCCACCTCTGATAACAGCTTGTCACGAGAAATTACATAATGTTGGACTGGAGGTTCAATATCATCCTGGGGCATGGGTGGCAAGGCTTTAAACTTCACAGACCCAATTAACTTTTCACTTTCAAAAGAGCCTCTTCGAAGTGTAATTCATTCGCAGATAGAAATAACATACGGTTACAAATGACAAATCACAATTAAGTTTGCATGTAGACCCTGGAGCTTCAAATGGCATTGGAAGTAACGGTTCATGAACTGAAGCTCGGCAAATTTAACTCTCGTGTGTGATCGACATTAAAACTGCTGGGAATTGTGATACGATGGCCAAGCCAATGGAAGAGATGAATAAGTCAGTTATAAACGAAGTAGTTACGAGAGAATACGTAGTAAACTTACATAAACGCTTACATGGCTTTGGGTTCAAGAAAAGGACAACCAGAGCCATCAAATAAATCCAAATGTTTGAGTAGACACACGCTTGAACAAACAAGTCTGGTCCAAGGGAATCAGGAACATTCGAGTCCGTCTTTCTCCTAGAAGAGACGATGATAAAGATTCCCCCAACAAATAGTAGGCTACGCTTTTGTTACCGTACTGAGGCTACGTGCCCGTTATTACATTCAAGGGTCTTCAAACAGAAAATCCTGATGCCAGTTACGTAAAATAAAACTAAAGCTGTCGCAAAGAAGTTGTTGTCGTTGATTATTTCAGAAGAGTTTCGACATCGTGGTCATGAAGACCCGTATACTTGGGTATATGTAGAAATTTCTGATAACCTGTGTCACTGTGATGCCTGTGTTAATATATGTACAGTATTTGTAATTGAGGTAGAATTTCGGTAGGAAGCGGCCGTGGCCTTAAGTTAGGTACCATCCCGATATTTGCCTGGAATAGAAGTGGGGAAACGACGAAAAACGACTTCCAAGGATGATTGAGGTAGGAATCAAACCTGGGGGCAGGAGCCTCGTGAGGCAGAACTGAGAAAAGGTGGGTTAGAATCCTATCTCAGCGATTCTGAAAGTAGTTTTCCATAGTTTTTTATTTCTACTCCAGGCAAATGTGATTCCCACAAACCAGAGCATGATCACTATAGAACATTCCTCACGAGCCGGTAGAAGAGGAGAATTTATGATTGTAAACTAAAAATTGTTTCTAAAATATTTCATTTATATTTTCCTTCCCGTCCATTTTGTATTTTCGAAACTAATGTGAACCCAACCTGATGATCTAAGAATGAGGATAATGAGCTAAATATACCCCGGAACTCTGAAGTCAGAATGGAACAACTACTCTTATCTCCTCTACACTTCATGGTGTTTGAAACCATTTATAGCCTATTTTCATTTATGAAAAGAAAATAGGCCTATGAGATCACCTTTTGTCCGTGTGTGTGTGTGTGTGTGTCTCTCTAATGAAATCTAAACGGCTGAAGCGGTTACAATAATAATTTTATTAATGCAGTCAATGTCCTTGTCCTTTTCTTTTCAGGACGGGTGAGGGGAGGGATATTGGAAGGAAATCGGCCGTGGACCTATTGAAAGGAACGGTCCCGGCATTTGCCTGGTGGGGAAAGTGGGAAACCACGAAAACCATACTCAGGACGGCCGAGGTGGGATTCGAACCCACGCTCTCCCGATGCCAGCGAGGCACGAGGTAGCGCGTCAGTGCTCTCGGCTACCGCGGCCGGTGAAGCGGTTACAATGAAACTCAGTAAGTGCATACTACTACCTTGTACGACCTCGACCGTGCCTTGCAAATGTTAATACTTTTCACCTATCCAAAATGGTTGCCACGCGAATATTTCACTGGCATTCTATAGCTCTGTAACAATAACAGTTATCACCCTGAAAATTTGTTCGGTGATAAAGATGATGATGATGATGATGTTAATTTGGGGTTTTAAGGGGCCTAACATCTAGGTTATCGGCCCCTAATGGTCTGGGTGACAGCGAAAATGACAATGAAGTGGAAACCAGAACGAAAATTAAGTGAGACGTAAAATACTTACATAAAGGAACTCATTGAAACTACTCACAAAATGGAGAGTGGTAATACTTACAAAAGGGAATTTAAACCTAAAATTCTCACAAAAGGAAGAGAGTGAAAAATACGCTCAGAATGTAGTTCAGGTTCAAAATACGTACAAAATACAATGTAGAGTCAAAATACTTACAAAATGCAATTGATATTCAAAATATTTACAAAATGCAAATGAGATTGAAAGTACGTACAAAATGCAATTGAGGTTCAAAATACTTACAAAATGCAATTGAAATTGAAAATACACAATGCAATTCGGATTGAAAAGCTCCCATTTCCAATCCAAAATATTCACAAAGTGTAATTGAAATTCAAAATGCTTACAAAATGCAATTGAAATTGAAAATGCTTACAAAATGTACGGTTGATTCAAACTACTCAATTGGATAGACAATACTTACAAAATGCAATTTCGATTGAAAATTCTTACAGAATGTAATTTAGATTTAAAATACCCACAAAATGCAATTGAGAATCAAAATACTTGCAAAATGCCGACCATACAAAATGCAATGTAACTTAGAAATTACTTGCAAAAAACGGTTTAGGTTGAAAATACTTACAAAATGCAATTGAAATTCAAAATACTCACAAAAGTCACGACCCATATATTGAAAGACTTACTATAAAGCAAATTAGATTGTCAATCCTTACAAAATGCAATGGAGGCTGAAAACACTCGCAAAATGCAATTTAGATCGAAAAGACTTACAAAATACAACGTAGATTGAAAATACCTACAAAATGAAATGTAGATGCAAAAAGAAATTAGATACACCAGGAGCCAATTAACAAAATCAGTGCGGGAATCTTAAAGAGAAGAGGAAATATAATGAAAAGAAAACAAGAGGTCTGACCCCTCGAAGAAGGAGGGATCAGGAAAGATGAGACAAGGGCTAATTAAGGCAGGAAAGTGAAAGACTCCCTAGGCCTCGGATACCCTAATACCGTCGGGTTCGGAAAAGAACAAGAGTTGACCAAGGGGGGTCGACAGGAAAGAAGACGGAGAGGAGCCCGGCACAAGTAAGTGGAAGGAATGCCGTGGTCCCGTGGTCGCCAATCCACGTCCCACTAGATATGAACCCCTGGGGGACGATGATAGAGAGTACTAATGGAAGTTTATCTATGTGACTTTCATAAACCTGTTACGTACAAAAAGAACATGGCGGCCAAGCGAAATTGAAACTTTTAAAATCCTTTTTCACGCGATTTAATCCTCCGAGCCCAGTGAAACTGTATACAACAAATGTTTATATACAGTGTAATACACTGCCATCTAATTTAGTTCAATTGTTTGCATAACCTCAATATGGCAGCTGTGCGAAATTTTAAAATTAAGTTTTTATTTCTTGTGTCCTAATCATGCGAACGGAATGAAAGTTTACATAATGAACCTACGCAATAATCTTCATCTAATGGTACATAACTCTATGGCCAACATGTATAACAACCCACCATGGCGACCATCCACCGTATTTAGACGGCTCTCAAGATCTACGAATCTATTACAGCAATAAAACTGAAATTTTGTATGTTGATAGAGGCTATTAACTTAAGTTACCCTATGGGACTTTCATAATAACCTGGTGATAACGAAACCAACATGACGGCCATGCGAAGTTTAAACATTTAAATATAATTTGTGTTGTGATTGAGTCTTCAGTGTTTTGACTCGTTTGATGCAGATCCCCATACCTCCATGTCCTGAGCTAATCATTTCAACTCTACATAGCTAACACACCCTACATCCGAGGCAATCTGTTTAACATATTCTAACCTTGGTCTACCCCTACAGTTCTTGACCTCGACCCTTCCTCCCATAACTAAGCTTGCTATTCCTGGATATCTTAGTATGTGTCCTACCAACCTATCTCTTCTCTTCATTAGCAGTCACCAGAAAAATCTCTTCTCTCCCACTCAGCTTAATACCTCTTCATTTGTAATCCTATCTACACAAATGATGTTCATAATTAATTCTCCTGTAACACAACATTTCAAACGCTTCAATTCTCTTCTTTTCTGCTGCACCAATAGTCCAAGTTTCACACCCATATAGTGCCACGCTCCAGAGAAAAGCTTTCAAAAACGACTTCCTAGTTCCTAAATCTATATTCAATGTCAACAGATTCCTTTTCTGTAAAAATGCTTTCCTTACCTGAGCCAATCAACTTTTTATATCCTCTTTGCTTCGTCCAGCACTGGTAAATCTCGTTTTAATGTCTCGAGTCGTAAGTTAGACCAGTAGAATGTATGAAAATAGGCTACTTAGTTCTTGAAGGCAGTACTTGTTCAGTGTTGCCTTCGAGATATAAATGTAATGTTTTTCAGTCGGTCAACATGATTGAACCCAGTTGTGATGGGTTATTCCCTAATCCTGAAAAATATTTACATGAGATTAATAAATACACTTGGATGACCTGTTCCGATCGTCAAGTGATCATCATCAGATCCATTACACTTAGGGTATTAAATCTATTTCTTAAAGTATGGGTGATAGTGATTAAAAATATGTACACTTCTTTAGTTGCAGTAGTAGTTAAAAGAATGCAACTAGTCAATGTCTGTTTGTTATATTCGATGTGGTATTTTGTTAAGATACTGAAAGTATTGATTGACCTCCAAATTTGCTTGCTTAATGTAAGTATGTGATTGTTGTTAAATGGTTATTTCAGATTTTCTTGTCTACTTGCCTGGTTAAGTCGGAAAGTACTAAATGAAATTAGTCCAGGAAATGAATCGAAGGTGAATGTTTTTGAACCCTAGCTAAAAATGCTTAAATTCAGTCTCTGCTGAAGTTTTCACCGTAAATTGTGTGAAAAAAACTGTTCAAATGGAAAAGCACTATTACAAATCATCGAAGCACCTGTGATACGGGTGGCAGTCACAATTGAACTTACTGTAAGTATCATCATCCAGTTAATTGTTACTTTTTGGCATTCTATGCCTGAAATCAATTAGAAAGCCGCAGAAACAAAGAAAGTTTCACTTGAACCCAGTGTATTGCTGAGCATCCAAGGCTACAACTTTCAATTTGTTGGGTGTTATGTGGGTATTCAGATATAGACTACTGTTCATTGAAACATTAGTAAATAGCCTCACAAACTCGGAAAACTTGAGGAATGCACTTAAATATGTATTTTCATTCTGCTAATTACATGCAATTTGTACCTTGTGTAATTGCTTACATTATGCCCATTTTTTGTTTTATAGTATATCAAGTGGTCCTAAACCAGCTTTTTCAAAGATGTATACTGTGCAGCGCTTCTGTATAGTTCTATTGACCTTTTCCAGGGACGTTAATTATACATTAGGCCGTGTTTCTTTGGGGCATCTCTGCTTGAAACTGCATTAGCTGCAACAAATTCTTGGCCCCGAAACTTGCACCCTGAGCGTCCGGGACTCCAACAATTTATTATGTCACTTACAACAATGTATTTGATGTCAGAGAAAGCTTTAATTGCCGTTGGGGCATGAAACCTACAAGCCATAAGGTAATCGTGACTGTCGTTCTTCCCTCTTTAGCAAGGTCTAGGCTGGCTTATCGACAGCATCTTGCGTGCTATGGTCCACCTGACCAGCCCGAGGGCCTCTTGGTCCCTCACACAGTCACTACGGGAAAATTAATGGAAGCGTGCGTATATTGCTTGATGGAGTAGACATAAGTGTGTGCGGGTGAGGAGAAATCCACGGCAATAAATATCGAGTGAGATGTCACTTGGGGTAATAAATGCACGTCCTTAACTCGCAGAGAAACCTATAAAGCTGATTCCATCCTCACTGCATACTGTCAATAAGGTCATTTATCTTCCTGACATTTTAGAACTCTAATTCACTGCCCGTATATTTCTTTCGTTTGATTTACGATATGAGTGTGTTTAGCAATGTCCAAATGTGCTGAAAACATCCACTGCAGAATGAAAGTGGACCAGTAAATCTTCCAAGACTTATATTGTACGAGATCGAAGTGTAGCCTATATATACTGCGGATAAGTTTGGAACGATAAACCACCTCGTAACCTCACAGAACACCTAAAAGTACAGACAGAAAAATTAAAGCGAATTAAATTACCTCTTAATTTTTACCATTAACATTATTTTGAAAGTTGGGCAATATTTTCTTTTGTAATCAAGTGTAATGCTACGAGTTCATGGAAATAATTCATCTGTAATGAGTGAAGATTTCCTGTGGTACAGTAATTTTCTACGTAATGCGGGTGGAAAGGAATTTTGCATACTGTGGACATGGAGCCATGGGTAATGTTTTCTACACTCCCTCGCACACACACAACATGGTATAGAGAGAAAGGGTCGTTATTGGGCTGATGGTGTTATTCCCTAACATTTATGGCATTCACTCTGCTTTGTGAGGATAAATGAGTAGAACGCGGCTTCGATTCTCACCTCAATCAACCTAGAAGTGTTTTTCGTGGCTTCCCACTTCTACTCAAGAAAAATACCGGGATGCTTCCTAAATGTATGCCACGGTTGAATCCTTCCCAATCATAGCTTTAATTGCAAGCATACACGCTGAATATCTATGACTTTAGTCATTATTCTAGATTTTCCCGTATTGATTATGATATATTACACCAATATCCACTTTACAATACAAATACATTTTTGTGCAATATAGCATACACGCTGCTACAGACTCCACAGTAACAAAGGTTAACAGACATATTCCACACACACACATGGGACTGATGATCACGATTTTTTTTATCGTATGGCTTTTAGTGCCGTGAGTGTCCGAGGACATGTTCGACTCGCCAGATTTTGTAGCTGCTTCTACGCGGACACCCATGGGGTGAGCTACATGTACCGCCGCGTGTGGAGGGTTGTCTGGGGAGGAAAGTTTGAATGTAAGTACTAGGAGTTGGAAGGCAGCGGCTGTGGCCTATAGTTAGGGACCAACCCCGGCATTTGCCTGAAAGGAAGATGGGAAACCACAGAAGACCATCTTCAAGATTGCCGGCGGGGGGATTCGAACCTCCTCGCCTCCCGGATGTGAACGACTGCCTGCAGCCACGCCGTAACGACCACGGCTAACTCGCCGATGACCACGATGCCCAAGCGCCTCAATGAAATAAGAACGCTGACAGTTCACCTTCACTCACTAATGAGTCTTGAGATAGAGTAGGGGTACCTCTCCTTAAAGATTGTTGACTGATATGTTGATGGAGAGTTTCAAAAGTGCAGTAAGTTACCCCTTTTCAGGGCTTGCAGAGAATTGCAATTTGTATTCACTTAGTGACGAATCTAATGTGGGACTGAATTCTGAGTGTCCCAAAAAGGAAGCTTGAAGTATATGGGAGTGAGTCTCTACACAACTATAATATGTTCCATTTGTATTCTATTTTCATCATATGAAAAAACAGGCTTATGAGATCACCGTTTGTCCGTGTGTGTGTATGTGTGTCCCCCCTAATGAAATCTAAACGGCTGAACCGATTTCAATGAACCTCGGTAAGGATATAGTAGGCCTACTGTGTTGTTCAATCCCGAAGGTGCCCTTCAAATATGAATACGTTTCACCAATCCAACATGGCAGCTGCGCGAATTATTTTGGTTTATATTCGAGATGGTGGCCGAGGATGCTATTGAAACCTCAATATCAATAACTCAGAATCCAATTCCGCAATTAACACGACATTTTGTAAGACCGGAATAAGAGACAAAATAACTTGCTTGCATTAGTCATAAGACAATCACTCTGCATATAGCTCACAGACGCCATTTGGAATATGTTTGAGATATTAATTTCGACAATGCATTATTTACTACAGTTACAACCACGAAACGCAGCAAATATGTAGTCTCACGTAAAAGGCTTTCTCTGCAGAAGGCGTAAGATAAACGATTCCATACATTCAAAGATGGTGGATGGGCGTACTTTCTTACTGTTTCAATCAACTATTCTGGATGCAAAAGCGGAGATACAGCAAACGGGGAGTCTTATATAGGCTACAACTCTTAACGTTCATCACAAGAACATTCAATTATTCTCCTTGATAAGAACAAATATTTATAACTATAATCATACATTTAAGAGAAAGTATGCTATATGTTTTCTACTGAACGTCTTGTTCTTTTTCGACTAGTGTAATTGTGATGAGCTGATGACACTTTTAAAGACTGGTGTAGCAGCGCCCCTAAGCACATGACCGAAACGAGATTTAGTAAAAGAGTGTGATCGATCGCTAACGTCTTCTGCCCTTGAAATAGTTTTTCACTGCTTCCCTATTCAACTCAAGATAAATAACAGAATGGTATCTTTCAAAGAATCGTAAGAAAGCTCACCGCATATAAACTCATCTCACCCCATCCCCGCTGTTTTAGAAAAGGGGATAATATAGGGTGGACATACTTCTGGCATTGAGGGAACTTCACCAGAGGGTGTGTTTAAGGAAATTATCGTCAGTTATAGAGGGGTTTCACTTTAATAGAGTCTACATAAACATTCTTTGTCTCTTCAACTTTTAATATTCGGAGTCCTGGGAAATTGTCCAGCAAAGTGGCGTGTATTAGTTTTCCAGCATAATTCGTACAATTATGGGGAAAGGGACAAAACATTTCATGGAACCATATTTTTGATATCCCTCTCTATGACTAAAATTGAGAGATGCACGTTTGAAGATTCGAACTTTGATTATCCACGGTGATGGAAGTCAACCTGGGTTCGATTTTTAAGCTGCAGTACACACATCTCAATCCTAATGTTGACGTTAATAATATTGGTTACACCCACTTCTAAAGACATGAAAATAATACAGGTTATCAGATAAACTTGATATACACGCACGCGCATGGGGCTGGTGATCAATAGTTCTAAGAAACTTCAAAAATCTGTTCACCATCAATCGATATCTTCTAGAAATGGTTGTAGCGTAACAATAATCTACCTCTTTACTGAACCCATGGGCCATAGGGTCCATGACGGTCGAGCCCATGTCCTTAAGGAAGAAATGAAAGAAATGTATAGTTTCTTAAAGGAACGGAGAGAGATTTTAAGCCAGGAATATAGCTTAACATTGTGCAAGCGACTAGGGACAGATGTTCCTTAGATGAGATCACCCCACTCGACATTTCAGAGAGGGCTGGTCACGAGTATTAATAACTGAGTGGAACTTTCCACCGTGTTAGACAGAGAAGCATGAATCGGAATTCGAGCTGACGTTGCTGGAATTTGACAACGCCGCATATGCGCCAGAAGAGGAATAATTAAAATTAACACGTTTACGAGCATAATAATGAGTAAACAAGCACAGTACAGTGAATCATTTTGAATGAGAGATTTTTCAGTATAGAGAAACCATGTAATAATTGTGCAGAAAAAAACTGCCGACGTAAGACGACGTCATTGGGGAATTACCTAAGCCTCTGTGGAGGGGAGAGAGCAAAAGGAATGCAACACCCACACAATTGAGGACGAGAAATTAATTAATATCTCCGAATTGCACGATCGATTCTTAGGTGCAATAAGATCATTTGACATTGAGAAGACGAGCTTTCGGAAGGTATAATTTTTATATTTGTGGCACCATTATTTTAGAAGTTGACCACAGGAAAGGCTAGAGTCTTATTTTTTTTAGTAAAACAGTATAAAGCTTCGGGCGTTTCCAAGCAAATCATGCAGTCCTACGAGCATTCCGTGAAGGGAAGTGCTGCTCCACGACGTAGAAGTAGTCATTCCGACAGTCCGTGAAGGGACGTAACTCTGCGTTACATCGATAACAGCTACCAGTCCTCCTTGAGGGGAGAAACGCTGTTTTACACCGCAGAAGTAAGATCCGATAGCCACAGGCGTCACAGTAGTAACGACTTGCTTGCCTCCATAAGGAGCAGTCAAGACGAAATTTTAAAGTATCGCCGTAATGAAATATTAGGAGAATCCTAATTATAGGATTTAGGCCCGACTGTATACAAGTTAAAGTGAAAATTCATAAGATATAGTCAGAGCAGGCTGCGAACGTCGGACTTAAAGGCGATAGGTCGTTAAATGTACGAACGAATAGATCATAACGTACGGAAGTATCGTACCAGACAGATAAACTGTTATTTAAATTGAAGAAACCTAAAAAGGAAGAACAGAATAAGGATCGAACGTAGGAGTGTTAAAACAGTTCAAACAAAGAGGATAGGAGACTATAAACATTAGCTCCAGAAAGCAGGCGAACAATTCTAACAGTACTAGAATCGAGAAGTGCTAGCTGCTATAAACTAATTCTATAGGTCTTAGAGGAGACCTCGATCCACATAGACTTTCGTTAGGATCGATAGACAGATCTACAAAGAAGCCGTTCAAGCTAGATAAATAGCCGGTTATCCAGGATAGGAATAGCAGAATTGAACTCCAGGGAATAGTAGATGTTTCGGGACTTTCGCATTCTGCAGAATAGGAAGCCGACATCGGATAAATTTCACCCTTGGAAACGGGAATTTAAGAAGATCACGTGTGATAGGCTCAGAAATACGGCCTAGTGATCGAGTCATTGTGAAGTGTAAAATAATCAAGATTGTGTGTTAAATAATATTTTTAGTGTTTATTATGTGTTCAAAAGGGACACATCAGTATATAAAAATGTCGTCAATATTAAGTGTTTTAGATATATGTCAAAAAGTGTTTTTACGTAAGATGAATACCTTTAATATGGTGTAAAAAGTTCAAAGTGGGCCCAAAAATGAAGCACCGCACCAGATTTAAGATCATGGGATGATCTGGAAAATATGTGAGTACTAAATTCATTTTATTTTGGTGTCAGAAATTGATTGTGTACAAACTCACCGGAGTTTTTGAGTGAAAGGGATGTGTTTTAATGAATAAATACTGAATAATCAAGAACACGGTCTGAACAATAATAAAATAAATAGAGAAATTATAAATAATTATGTAAAGAATAAATCCCGTAGAGGAAATATGTGAATAAAGGGTTAATGTATTTAACAAATGTCATAAGAGCAAGCGAAATATCATTAATTAGCATGAAGGACATTGAAATAAAGTAAAGTTGAGATATGAACGAAATAGCTTTTGAGCTTGTATAAAGAATAAAGATAATAATAATAATTAATTATGGAAATGTTAAATAAAAATCAAATAAATTGATATGAACATAAGAACGTTAAGCCTTAACGTATGTGTAAGAAATGAGGTTCAATGGAATATTTTAAAACAGGGAGCGATTTATCGACCACGGAAAGATTAATATGTGAATTAAAATAATATGAATTGTTACTAAAGAGATTTTATCAGTTCTTGGGAAGACATTTTCGGCTTAAAATAATGCATAGCGCATAATGAGCGCAAATATAATATTAAAGTGTCACGCTAGGAACGCGTAGTGGTTAAATACTTGGTACATTACTTATGGAGGGTAGTTGATTGCAGTGAATTGATAATTGTGTAAGTCCTCTATTTGTGACATAGTATCACGAGGCATTGTGTATGTATTTAAAAAGGGAGCTAATATATGGTATTATTGAGCGTATGTCATATGGGCCACGGCCGACTCTAAATCGCATTTTGTATAAGTCCTCTGTACGGGATTGGTTCCCGAGGCACCTGAAGAGATTCGAATGCAGGATCTTCTTATGATAAAAGCCCCTGTAATTCTCCGTCGTCGTATGTGTATTTAATCTTCCCAATCAATGAGGACCCTCTCATAATTAATAAATGCCAAGGATATGAAAAGGGTCTTTGAACCAAAGAATAGTTGTTTGAATGTTACGGTACAGTAAAGCCCGGTCTCCCCAGAACTGGATAGAATGGGAAGGTTTGTTTTGAAAGCCTTGGGAATAAGCTACTAATGTTGGGTCAGACAGGATGTCGCCGCCACCCTAACGTGTCATAAATCGCACCCCAAGTAGTAGAGTCTAGCTTTCTTAAAGCGAGATGGAACAGAGACCGTCTCGTAAGCTGTTGTAAAGAGAAATGAAAACACCAGGAGTGTTTAAAGTTGTTAACGACCCGGGCGTTGAACCGAGGTCCTTATAGATGGATATTTCGTTTGCCGGTTCAGATCGTAGTTTCTTATATGATAATGGTCTATTAAGACATAAGAGATAAATAACAATCCCTATGGTAATAATGTATGGACGTGGGATTCCACGAGTTGATTGAAGGCAGCTGAGTTCGGGAGTAACTATAGTTTTTTTGACTGTGTCAAGTACCTTCACGCTCTGGAGTACACAATTGATTTTCTGATTACCTTAATATATTTGTGAAATAAAGAGAGATGATAACAACTGAATGTGTGGACATGCCCAAAATATTGAGTTAGATAATTAACCTAGATTTTTAAATATAATTATATTTGTTTTTGAGAAATAAGAAAATAATAAAAGATAGGGTTTGAGGTGTACTAGAATGACACCATAATAATGTAAATGCATGGAGCCAAAGAGCTCGGAGTTATGTAAACTTAATGTTAGTGCTTTATGGAAGTGAGACTAAGTAAGAGTTGTTGGTTTATGTGGAAACCACAGGTTTTGAATACAATATTTGTTTATTTTATTTGTGATCCCTTGTTCATTTGGAACAAGCAGTTGATATTTGGGTCAGTAATTAAATTGTTTAAATGTTTGTAGCGCCATTAATTTTATTAATTAAATGTGTTTAAATAGGAGTTGATTTTGTTGTTATTTTGCAAGTGTATCCTCTAATTAATCCAAAATATGTGAGTCACAGAGTGGGGGAACTTACCGCTGCCCCGAAATCCCGAATTGAGCTACGCTGGTATACTGTGATTGGCATATTTCTTGCTAAATGGGCACAGGGGGATATATAAATATTGTGCTGGATTAATAACTAGAGGAACACTTAAGTCGGTCATATCATGTAAAATTAAAGTAATAATAGGAATAGCTACAACGTAAAATATTAACTGACCGCATGGGTCCCTGGAAACTCATACCGAGCAGCCCTGAATATATTATATTATAAACCCCCTAGCAAACCACATATCACTTCATGGCGCCCAGTACGCAGGGCTGAGTTTTCCTAGGGAAAACCCGAGTTTTCTCGAAAAATCAAAATTTTCATTTTTTGAAAAAATGGTTTTTCGAAATTTTGAATTTTAAATACTTCCATAAAGGTTTTATGAAATTGAATAAGATTATCCAAAGGGTACGTTGTAAGTGAATACCCGTACCAAAGTAAAGTTTTAAAGAAATTGGGACACACTAATTCAGAGTATCATCTCTCAAGCATGTACTAGTGTGGTGGCATTTGTGGCCCACTGTATTCTCATAAGATGGCATTAAGTGAAGAGATGCAACGGCTTTTGGAGGCTATCAAAGCCGATAGCAATGAGAAGTTGGAGGCTATAAACAATACATTGGGTCTCCAAAAGGATGAAAATAACAAAGTGTTCGAATCCATAAATGAGAGTTTGAATAAGTTGGACAGCCAACAGGAGAAGAATAACCAAAAGTTAGGATTCATGAATGAGAGTTTGGAGTCAATAAAAATTGATAGTGCTAATATGGGCACTAAATTAGAGAATATCGAAGTTAAAGGTAATACCATGGGAATTAAATTAGAAGCTATCGAAGCCGACTGTATAAACATGAATAAGGAACTGAAGGCTGAGATAGAAAAGATGAAAACAGAAAGTGGGAAAACCATTAAACAACAGTGGGAAGTGATGAAAACGGAGACGTTAGAGTCTCTGAAAGCCAACAGTAACGAAAACAATGGAGTACTGAAGGCTGAAATAGAAGAAACAATGAATAACAAATTTCAAGCTTTGGATAAAACATTTGGGGACAAGTTAAAGGAATTGCAAACTGAGAGTAACACGTTTAATGCAGGATTGAGAACCCAGATAAGTACTATAGAAAAAAATAGTATAGAATCCAAAAAGGAGTGCCAAGATAATTTTAAAAGTATAGGGAATAAAATTGATACCATGGAAAATAAATTTGGTTCTATAGAAACTAAATTAAATAGCATGGAAGAATCTTGTAAAAAAAATGTAAAGGCATGTGAGGAAAAACTTGTAACCCAGATCCAAGGTGTGCAGAAAGAATTGAAAGCTCAGATAAAAACTAACAGCGATATTTGTGAAGCCTCCCGGGAGGAAATAAAACAAAGCGTGAATAAGCTAGGAACCCGATTTGGAAAGGTTGAGGAGAAAGTAGGGACCCTCGAGAACAAAATTGGTGTAGTTCAGACGGAGGTAACTGAGATGAAAAATCAAAATCTAAAGGATGTTAAGGAGATGAAAGATCAAATTGATCATTTTACCGGGCAGGTAGATGAGAATCTGAAGACATACGAAACGAAAATAGATCAAAGATTAGGTGTATACGAGGGGCATCTCCAGAGTGAAAGAAAACAACGAGAAAACGAAAGTAAGGAAAGTACCCATAAAATAAATGAAATAAGTCAGGGTATTATTGAGGTTCAGGAAACCATCGGAACATTAAAAGTTCATGTAGGAAAAACCAATAAGGAAATTAATCAGGTCCAAGATGAAATGATGAAATTGTATAAGAGTCAAGAGAAAACTGAGGGAAGGCTTGAAGGAATGAAAATAGATATGGTCAAAGGACGAAAAGAAGTGGAGAAGCAAATAAAGGAGATACGAGAGGGCCTGGAGACCATAGGTGACGTTAAGCCAGAAATTATAGACCAAAGGGTCATGATCTTTAAGAAAGAGGTAGAAGAACAACTAAAGGAATTCAAGGATAGTTACAGGGATGAGAAATTCCAATCCAAAAAGGTAGAGGAAGATATTAAAAGGAATCAAGAAAGAATTCAGAATGAATTAAGATCCCGATTGGAGAGGACTGAACTTAAGAATAGTCAAATGGAAATCCAACTCATGGCAAATGAAGAAAGTGCCCGAAGAGAAAGGAAGTTAGAATTTGAAAATCAGGAGGAGTTTCCAAAAACAGGATGGGCAGATTCTCGTGAACAAGGCACAGATACGGAGAGGGACTTAGGAGGGGAGAGCCCTTATAAGAACCCAGGATATCCCATGGCGATGTCAACCCCGTACACGAATCAGACAAATGGCCAAATAATAAACATTATTAAATCCAATGAGGATAGACCAGTAAAGTTTACGGGTAATAACATGTCTATTACTCCAAAATACTGGCTAAAAGAAGTGGCAGAGTATCTAAATGAAATGAAGGTTCCTCAGGATCGGAGACTGAGAGCTATTGAAAAGCTGTTGGCAGGTGATTGTCTCACCTGGTTCAGAAGCTTCCGATACACTTTTGATACGGTGGAAGGCTTTAGGGAAGCATTTTTAAAGCGATATTGGGCAGCAGATGTCCAAGAAAATTTAAGGCTAGATCTGTACTCTAGGAAGTACAGCACCAATGCACCTACTAAATACTCGGAATTTTTCACCGCTCAGCTGTGTAAATTCCGCGAACTGGATATTGCTCCGGCAGAAAACGACCTGTGTGCTGCCATTGCAAGACAGCTTCCATATAAGATTCAGAGGCTGCTAATCTCATCCAAAGCCAGAAGTGCTGTGGAAGTGGAAAGCGTATTACGTCAGTTAGATATGACGACTTCGCACGTAACACCTCGGCATCAGAGACAAACTGAGCAAGTACACATGGCCAGCAGTCAGGAAACTGGAGAAAAACCAGCGACCAGGAATCAGTCCACCAGTACGGATACTCAAGGACGAGATCGAGAGTATGGGCACCAGGAGCCTAGAAGGATACAGCCATATTACCGGGGAGGATATCGAGGAAGAAATCCTAGAACGACGGGTTATAGGCAACAGGAAAGCCGACCCTATAACAATAACCAGCAAAGGCCGGACAACAGAAAGAAATGGGAGAATTATCCCAGGAGAAATGTAAGGCCAGACGATAGGGATGATGAATATCGGGCCGAAATAGAAGAAAGATATCAGGAGAGTCTTCGTTATATGAACGAAAGACCAGATGAACCTGATAGGCAAAAAGTCCGTTGGAGTGAGGCAATCAAGAACCGGAAATCACCCGACCGACTAGACGGAGCTCAAAGCTTGGAATTACAAGCTCAGCTAAAGAATGAGGGAAAAGGGAGCCCTCAGGATATAAAAAAACTCCAAATTTAAATTGTCAAAAGTGGAAACATACCAGGAGCTGGGAGGAAGTAGAAATTGTAAATTGGATAGCCAGACCAGATGAACTAATTAACGAGGATGTGGAAGGAATCCCACCTGTTAAAAGAGAACTACCTATAATTATGCTTAGGATAGAAGGATTACTGGTCAGAGCATTGATTGATACTGGATCTACAATAAGTCTAATTACACAAACCCTTTTAAATGAATTGGAAACAAGGGGCCGAGTACTAAAGATTCCCACATCAAGTGTAAAGATTAAGGGAATTATCCCTGAAAAATCTTTGACATGTAAATTTCAGGTATACATTGATTTAATCATGGGTAACGCTGAAATTTCGCAGTGCTTTTTGCTGGTAAATCAATTACCGTATAATGTCATATTAGGTATTGATTTTATCCGTGAGAACAAGGTCATTATAGACCTAGCGCAAAATTGCATTAGAATTCAAAGAGAGGATGTGGATGAGCAAAACATTAACCTACAGGATCAGGAGGCGAAAATGGCAGAACAGGTATGGCATATGGAAGAAGTGATTGAGGAAGATTATAAGGACATAGAAAGGATATTTGAAGTCCTCAACATAGAACTCGAAGATAATGTGGAAAATGAGTTCGAGACCAACCTGTCAGGAAAAGTGGAGGAAGCTAAAGTCAGCCTCGAAATTAAGGAACAGTTAAAGAAATTATTATTGGATTATAGGGACGTATTTGATTCCAAGCCAGGGAAGATTGAAAATTTTAAATACGCGTTCCAAGTCAACGATTGGGCACCGTTCAAACAAAAACCATACCCGGTTGCGGAAAAACATTACCCACAAACCAAGAAAACACTGCAGGAGATGATGAATGCAGGTGTTATAGAAAAGATGGCGACACCATATGTTAGTCCATTAGTGATTGTGAGTAAACCGGATGGCTCAGTAGGGGTGTGTTTAGATGCCAGAAATCTAAATGCAAAAATCATACCTGAAAATGATTCGGCACCACCCATAAAAGAAATACTGAGGAAATTTAAAGGCAAGAAGATTTTTACAAATATTGACATGACTTCTTCGTATCATCATCTCGAACTGGAAGAGAAAACCAGCTTGTTGACTGGATTTCAGTTCGATCAACAAACGTACTGCTTTAGAAGATGTCCGTTTGGATTAAAGACTGCAGGATCCGCATTAATAAGAGCGCTGGATCGAAACCTGTCAGAGGAAGTGAAAGAGTGCACTATCCGATACGTAGATGACATTTTGCTTACCTCGGAGAACATTGAGGAACATTTAGAAAATTTGAAGAAATTATTAGAAGACCTAAGAAGGGCAAATTTTAAGATAAATTTAAAGAA
The DNA here is from genome assembly GCA_946902985.2 of Meconema thalassinum. Lineage (NCBI taxonomy): Eukaryota > Metazoa > Arthropoda > Insecta > Orthoptera > Tettigoniidae > Meconema > Meconema thalassinum. The sequence goes on from OX336389.2 coordinate 1,169,246,945, forward strand.
GTCGAACTTCTGTCAAAGGCAAGTGACATTTTTAGGGCATGTGATTGACAAGGATGGTGTTAAACCAAATCCATGCAAATTGGAATCGATAAGGGATTTTCCAAGGCCTTTGAAAGTGAAGAACGTTAGCCAGTTTTTGGGATTGATTGGGTTCTTCTCAGGACATTGTCCATCATACACCAAAACTGTTGCACCACTACAGGACCTTCTGAAGAAGGGGGGCAAGTGGAAATGGACGGAGGAAGCAGAAAAAGCATTCGTGGAGGCCAAGGAAATGCTCTTAAATTACGTGAAGCTAGGATATCCTGATTTTAATCAGAGATTTATCATTCAGACAGACGCATCCCAGATTGGAATAGGGGCAATGCTATATCAGGAGAACCCGGAAAACCCTGATAAGAAGAACTATCTAGCTTTCACAAGTAGGAGACTGAAACCACACGAGAAAAATTATACGATCAGCGAGATCGAGCTGTTAGCGATATTGCACGCGTTGCAATATTGGCGGAAGATCGTATATGGGTTTCAGGTCATTCTAAGGACGGATCATAAAGCCTTAACCTTTTTGATGAAGACTGATTTATTCAGTCAAAGGTTGATGCGTTGGGCTTTATATATTCAACAATTTGATGTCAAGATAGAGTACTGCCCAGGAAAGGAAAACATAGTTCCAGACTACTTAAGTAGACAGCCAGAGTCCATAGAAGAGGAAGTAATGGCTATAGATTTGGAAGACAGGGATCAGCGTACTCTTAATGAGTTAAGAAGCATTAGTCAAAGACAACGGGAGGATCCATGGATGAACATGCTCATATCATTCCTTGAAGGAAGCTTGATAAGAGGAACACCAGCGTACACGGAAGCTGAGAAGATAGCACAAGACTACACGTTTTATAATGGGTTATTATATAAGTTTGTGGACTCTGACCATACGAAATTAAGGATTGTTGTACCTGCAATTTTGCAGAGGAAAATAGTATGGTTAGCCCATAGATCGTTCGGACATATGGGAGTCGACAAAACAGTCTCGATGCTGAAAGAAGCATTTATATGGCCGAGACTGAGAGAAACTGTAAGGGACACACTAAAGACATGTGATTTATGTCAAAGGATTAAACCTAATGCATTTCTGATGAGACAGAAGCCTATACCATTGTTGCCCGAAAGGCCCGGCCAAATCATATCTATCGATAATTTTGGACCTTTGCCAAAGGCAAGAAGAGGAAATCGACACATAATGGTGGCTATGGATGTCTTCACTAAAATGGTTGTCCTTGCTCCCATACAGAAGACTAGTACCAAACAGGTGTTAAAACGACTTAAAGAAAAAGTGATACCGATTCTGGGGAAACCTGAGAACTTGTTGTCGGATCACGGCAGTTGTTTCACCAGTGTAGAGTTCAGACGAGAATTAGAAAGACTTGGGATACGTCAAATTTTGTCAAGTATTCGCCATCCTGAGGCAAACCCTGTAGAGAGAGTTATGAGAGAAACGGCCAAGTACTGTAGAATATACTGTGCCGAAGAAAATTGGAAGTGGATAGATATTTTGGATATTATTGAATTTTGTATAAATAATACAATCCATGAATCCACAGGAGAGATACCCATAACGTTACATCGGAATGAGCAACCAGAAAGACCTTGGAATCTGGTAATTCCTAGGCCAGTAGACGCTCAGCCGGGAAGAGATGTACGAATTAGGAGAGCCTTTGAGCATCTAAAAGCTCAAGCCGACAGGAGGCAGAGAAGAAATAGGCATAAGAGGTATCATCGACCATTATTAGCAGGAGAAATGGTGTTAGTGAAAAGACCAGCCATTTCGGATCCAGGGAACCGTGTGTACAAGAAGTTCCAGAAAATGTACCACGGACCAAATCAGATAATCAGAGATTTGAGGAATAACGCATATAGAATTCGGCACTGTGAAACGGATCACGAAGTGACCATGAATTCAGCAAATTTGAAATTATATTACCCTCCCGAAGATTTTGATGAAGAAAATGAACAAGCCCTGGTCGTGGAAACATTTAGAGATGAATCCGCTTTTGACATAAACAAGAATAAGGGAGAAATAGAAAATAGAGCTCAAGCATTCGAGTGCGAATGCGAATTGGAGAAAGTATATTGGGAAATTAAAGAAATAATTGAATTTATTGAAGAAGAAAATTCCAATTTAAGAAAAGAAAATGATGAAATAAGGAAACGGGTAGGGATAGACCAAACCCGTAAGGGAGAATGAGGTTCTGGGAACGTAAAGTCCAGACAAACAAAGAAAGAAAGAAAGGGTAGGGACAGAGCATACCCGACCTACACAATTACCGGATACGACTTAAAAGAAGTAAAAACAACAGTAAATACGGATGACGTTATGATGGCTTCGACGAATAAAGAAATACAAAATTAAATTGAAATAAATTTCCTCAAAATTTTCGAAAATTTATTTACCTAAGGAGGGGAGAGATGAACCCATGGGCCATAGGGTCCATGACGGTCGAGCCCATGTCCTTAAGGAAGAAATGAAAGCAATGTATAGTTTCTTAAAGGAACGGAGAGAGATTTTAAGCCAGGAATATAGCTTAACATTGTGCAAGCGACTAGGGACAGATGTTCCTTAGATGAGATCACCCCACTCGACATTTCAGAGAGGGCTGGTCACGAGTATTAATAACTGAGTGGAACTTTCCACCGTGTTAGACAGAGAAGCATGAATCGGAATTCGAGCTGACGTTGCTGGAATTTGACAACGCCGCATATGCGCCAGAAGAGGAATAATTAAAATTAACACGTTTACGAGCATAATAATGAGTAAACAAGCACAGTACAGTGAATCATTTTGAATGAGAGATTTTTCAGTATAGAGAAACCATGTAATAATTGTGCAGAAAAAAACTGCCGACGTAAGACGACGTCATTGGGGAATTACCTAAGCCTCTGTGGAGGGGAGAGAGCAAAAGGAATGCAACACCCACACAATTGAGGACGAGAAATTAATTAATATCTCCGAATCGCACGATCGATTCTTAGGTGCAATAAGATCATTTGACATTGAGAAGACGAGCTTTCGGAAGGTATAATTTTTATATTTGTGGCACCATTATTTTAGAAGTTGACCACAGGAAAGGCTAGAGTCTTATTTTTTTTTAGTAAAACAGTATAAAGCTTCGGGCGTTTCCAAGCAAATCATGCAGTCCTACGAGCATTCCGTGAGGGGAAGTGCTGCTCCACGACGTAGAAGTAGTCATTCCGACAGTCCGTGAAGGGACGTAACTCTGCGTTACATCGATAACAGCTACCAGTCCTCCTTGAGGGGAGAAACGCTGTTTTACACCGCAGAAGTAAGATCCGATAGCCACAGGCGTCACAGTAGTAACGACTTGCTTGCCTCCATAAGGAGCAGTCAAGACGAAATTTTAAAGTATCGCCGTAATGAAATATTAGGAGAATCCTAATTATAGGATTTAGGCCCGACTGTATACAAGTTAAAGTGAAAATTCATAAGATATAGTCAGAGCAGGCTGCGAACGTCGGACTTAAAGGCGATAGGTCGTTAAATGTACGAACGAATAGATCATAACGTACGGAAGTATCGTACCAGACAGATAAACTGTTATTTAAATTGAAGAAACCTAAAAAGGAAGAACAGAATAAGGATCGAACGTAGGAGTGTTAAAACAGTTCAAACAAAGAGGATAGGAGACTATAAACATTAGCTCCAGAAAGCAGGCGAACAATTCTAACAGTACTAGAATCGAGAAGTGCTAGCTGCTATAAACTAATTCTATAGGTCTTAGAGGAGACCTCGATCCACATAGACTTTCGTTAGGATCGATAGACAGATCTACAAAGAAGCCGTTCAAGCTAGATAAATAGCCGGTTATCCAGGATAGGAATAGCAGAATTGAACTCCAGGGAATAGTAGATGTTTCGGGACTTTCGCATTCTGCAGAATAGGAAGCCGACATCGGATAAATTTCACCCTTGGAAACGGGAATTTAAGAAGATCACGTGTGATAGGCTCAGAAATACGGCCTAGTGATCGAGTCATTGTGAAGTGTAAAATAATCAAGATTGTGTGTTAAATAATATTTTTAGTGTTTATTATGTGTTCAAAAGGGACACATCAGTATATAAAAATGTCGTCAATATTAAGTGTTTTAGATATATGTCAAAAAGTGTTTTTACGTAAGATGAATACCTTTAATATGGTGTAAAAAGTTCAAAGTGGGCCCAAAAATGAAGCACCGCACCAGATTTAAGATCATGGGATGATCTGGAAAATATGTGAGTACTAAATTCATTTTATTTTGGTGTCAGAAATTGATTGTGTACAAACTCACCGGAGTTTTTGAGTGAAAGGGATGTGTTTTAATGAATAAATACTGAATAATCAAGAACACGGTCTGAACAATAATAAAATAAATAGAGAAATTATAAATAATTATGTAAAGAATAAATCCCGTAGAGGAAATATGTGAATAAAGGGTTAATGTATTTAACAAATGTCATAAGAGCAAGCGAAATATCATTAATTAGCATGAAGGACATTGAAATAAAGTAAAGTTGAGATATGAACGAAATAGCTTTTGAGCTTGTATAAAGAATAAAGATAATAATAATAATTAATTATGGAAATGTTAAATAAAAATCAAATAAATTGATATGAACATAAGAACGTTAAGCCTTAACGTATGTGTAAGAAATGAGGTTCAATGGAATATTTTAAAACAGGGAGCGATTTATCGACCACGGAAAGATTAATATGTGAATTAAAATAATATGAATTGTTACTAAAGAGATTTTATCAGTTCTTGGGAAGACATTTTCGGCTTAAAATAATGCATAGCGCATAATGAGCGCAAATATAATATTAAAGTGTCACGCTAGGAACGCGTAGTGGTTAAATACTTGGTACATTACTTATGGAGGGTAGTTGATTGCAGTGAATTGATAATTGTGTAAGTCCTCTATTTGTGACATAGTATCACGAGGCATTGTGTATGTATTTAAAAAGGGAGCTAATATATGGTATTATTGAGCGTATGTCATATGGGCCACGGCCGACTCTAAATCGCATTTTGTATAAGTCCTCTGTACGGGATTGGTTCCCGAGGCACCTGAAGAGATTCGAATGCAGGATCTTCTTATGATAAAAGCCCCTGTAATTCTCCGTCGTCGTATGTGTATTTAATCTTCCCAATCAATGAGGACCCTCTCATAATTAATAAATGCCAAGGATATGAAAAGGGTCTTTGAACCAAAGAATAGTTGTTTGAATGTTACGGTACAGTAAAGCCCGGTCTCCCCAGAACTGGATAGAATGGGAAGGTTTGTTTTGAAAGCCTTGGGAATAAGCTACTAATGTTGGGTCAGACAGGATGTCGCCGCCACCCTAACGTGTCATAAATCGCACCCCAAGTAGTAGAGTCTAGCTTTCTTAAAGCGAGATGGAACAGAGACCGTCTCGTAAGCTGTTGTAAAGAGAAATGAAAACACCAGGAGTGTTTAAAGTTGTTAACGACCCGGGCGTTGAACCGAGGTCCTTATAGATGGATATTTCGTTTGCCGGTTCAGATCGTAGTTTCTTATATGATAATGGTCTATTAAGACATAAGAGATAAATAACAATCCCTATGGTAATAATGTATGGACGTGGGATTCCACGAGTTGATTGAAGGCAGCTGAGTTCGGGAGTAACTATAGTTTTTTTGACTGTGTCAAGTACCTTCACGCTCTGGAGTACACAATTGATTTTCTGATTACCTTAATATATTTGTGAAATAAAGAGAGATGATAACAACTGAATGTGTGGACATGCCCAAAATATTGAGTTAGATAATTAACCTAGATTTTTAAATATAATTATATTTGTTTTTGAGAAATAAGAAAATAATAAAAGATAGGGTTTGAGGTGTACTAGAATGACACCATAATAATGTAAATGCATGGAGCCAAAGAGCTCGGAGTTATGTAAACTTAATGTTAGTGCTTTATGGAAGTGAGACTAAGTAAGAGTTGTTGGTTTATGTGGAAACCACAGGTTTTGAATACAATATTTGTTTATTTTATTTGTGATCCCTTGTTCATTTGGAACAAGCAGTTGATATTTGGGTCAGTAATTAAATTGTTTAAATGTTTGTAGCGCCATTAATTTTATTAATTAAATGTGTTTAAATAGGAGTTGATTTTGTTGTTATTTTGCAAGTGTATCCTCTAATTAATCCAAAATATGTGAGTCACAGAGTGGGGGAACTTACCGCTGCCCCGAAATCCCGAATTGAGCTACGCTGGTATACTGTGATTGGCATATTTCTTGCTAAATGGGCACATTACAGAGTAGGCTACACCAAAATAGAATAACTTTAAACTCCAACACCAGATTACATTCCTGTCAACACACTGTTGTTGTTGTTGATTCATTTAGGGGCTTTGCTACATTGTGGTCAGGTCACCCTGTGTACTTGCTTGTTTGATCTTTCTGATAACCTTGGTTATTGTGTTAACTGTACTCATGTTTGTAGTCTATATGTAATTATGGGCTAGGATTGGGTACAAGGCGACCTTAGCCTTAAATTTGGTACCATCTCGGCATTTCCCTGGTGTTGAAGTAGAAAACCACGGGAAATCACTTCTAGGATTGTTGAGGTAGGAATCAACCCACCTCTTCTCAGTTCCCATAAACTGTTCTTCATAGTAAAGTAAGGGATTTATGATCAATATTCTCCCTTCACGATTACTCATCTCGGGCCACATCACTAATAAAGTGCATTCTTCTGGATCGGGCTAAAGACAGGACGGGTTATTTCTTTATGTTGTTGTTGTTGTTGTTGCTATTAGAAACAAGGAATAGTGATTTCATATTCATAAGCTTAATGTCTAAGGATTTGTCTGTATTGTTGTAATTGGGAAGAGAGATCTGGAATATTTCATTATTTGTAGGATATAATAGCGGGACAACATAAGGAACCCAGACACACCAGTCAACTTGAGATTCCTATCCCTCACATGATACGCACGGCTATATGGTTTCATGAATTGGTTTCATTGTACACGAAAACGCTCGGGACATATTCGTAAAAAAGGTATAATTCCTGTTTTCTCCCCTTGTTTTGGTTCACCTTCCCTTACCTTTCACCTCCAACTCCCTCTCGCGCTCTCAAGCGGTAATGTTATTGTTTTTTCAGTCCCAAATTATGGGGTGAGTGCGGAGACAGGTCGGTATAGTGCGTGGGTGTCGAGCATAATAACAGCCCAGACCACGCGATGGGAATGGGTTTTCTTCCCCTCACCACCTAGGTGCACAGACCTAGAATCTGCATACCTACACAATACTATTCAACCTTTACACTCAAGTGCTTATTAAAACAAAATGCCTCCTAATTTTCACGTCATGCTGCCTTAATAAAAATAAGAATACCAAGAGATGTATATGGTTGGCTCTCCAAGAATAACATTCAAGCATGGCTAATATATCATACATTGCTTTAGCCTTGGGTCTTCACTTCGAATCGTAAGTCTTACTCTGGGCGAGAGGAGGATCTTTGGAGGTTTACACGGTGAGCTTCTGGTTCCTACAGACGGACAACTCAAATAGGCCGTGGACATTCCAGAATAAACATTCTGTCTTCATGAATTAGAGTAAGCAGAAAGTCTGTCCTTTTTAGCCTATTTTATAAAAATTATATAGACTTACGAGACCAATCGTGATCAGTATGTGTGTGCTTTTGTATCTGTGTGGGTGTCTGTATGTGTGTTCGTCCAGCTTTCAATCCTCAAACGACTGAACTGAATTACAAATGAAACTTGCTACAGAGGTATCCTTCCTCCAGGACATTTCGTCCGTACTTTTTATTTTGCCGCCATCTTTTCGATAATGAAATGGAGGCCACCTGAAATTTCATTGCCTAAGTCAGTTAGCGTCTGAACCAATCATCTAATCCCTGATGAGTTCATGTCCGATGTACAATCATTTAGGATGAGGCGGACGCCTCAATTATACTGTAAATTACTCAGCTTATAAATGTCAATATGGTGACCGTGTGTAATTTTAATAGTACATTATGCAATGAGCCTATAATGGCAATAATTAGGACACGAGTATGTTTATAAAACGAGCGTATGCGAGTTTTATAATTCACATACCAGTGGCTAAATTACCATTATAGGCGAGTTGCATACGACTGTTTATGTTCGACGATAATTATTTTAACTATTTTATGTTCGAACAAAAATATTCATAAATATCTGTCGAGATTTCACCAGTTTTATGTACTGAACAGAGCGCATGGGATGCAGACAATGCCTTGTATTTGACCATTGCCTCCTTGATTACCCTACTATGACACTAAGCCACGCAGTGAAATTTAATAATAATAATGTATGTATGTCTACCCCTTATTATTCCCGTTTTCCAACGGGGTCGGGGATGAGATGCGATGGAAGTCTTTGTGGCGATGATTTTAACGGCCGGATGCCCTTCCTGACGCCAACCTCATGAGAGGAGTTAATGAGAGATGAAATGAATGATGGTGAATGAAACTGGGCAAGGATGTGGAAGGAAGCGGCCGTGGCCTGTCAGAAGGTACCGTCCCAGCATTTGCCTGGTGTTGAAAAATGGGAAACCACGGAAAACCATTTCAAGGACGGCCGACGGTGGGGCTCGAACCCACGCGTCTACCGAGTCAGCAGAGAGCTTGGCCCCATGACCTAATGCTGAGCTTTAGCCAGCGTAGCCACTACTGTCGGTTAAATTTAATAATAATAATAATAATAATAATAATAATAATAATAATAATAATAATAATAATAATAATAATAATAATATCGTATGGCCTCGGGTGCCGGGTGCAAGCTTTGTAATTTGACACCCAGAGGGTAGCTTGCATGTCAAATTTCGTTGTTCCTTGAATCACTATGAAATTCAAGGAGGTTAGATATCTAAGCTCCTTGAACACACTAGCGCTTTCTAGTAGAGAAATGAGGAACTTTGTGTTTGTGGAAACTCCCGAGATTAATTTTGCCATTATGAACACAGCCTACTGAATTCAAATGGGTTCTTTGACATGCCAACATCGTATGACAGGCGTATCGTATTTTTGCCGCCTTTCAAAAATCACTTACCACGGCCAGGAGCGAACCTGCATTCTTGGGGGTTAGTAGACCGACACGCTATCCACTCACCCACCGTGGCAAGCTAGTGAAATTTAAATTAGAAGGCCTTGGAACTCACCGCAGGTGCGATGCTATCGTTATCTAATTAGTCAAACAACTGTTTCTTGAGCTCTGATTGGTGGGAGAAACTGTTTCATAATGAAAAATAGTGTTATAATGAACCTCATTATAGTACAGTTTTCTGACATATAATAGTCAGGGTCGAACATAAAGTATTTTAAATGATAAATTACACTACAATTGTTCGATGCTCACCATATTTAGCATTCTGGAAGCTTGATGGATATAAGTTTCCGGAGTCACAACGAAATTATATTGAATACTGCGCACATCCGCCCATTTGAATGCGATATATACAGTAAAATATTAAAGTTGCTCAAACACAATGCAATAAACTTAGAATTTCCAAACTGTGGAAGAAGGCCTAGGGTAAATTTGCTCTGATGAAGAGACAAGTGCCTCGAATGAGTACATTCAAGATGGCGGCCATGCGTACTTTTAAAACCTTGATGTATAGATAGTTTTGTATTTTTAGTGCACAACTGACTGAAAGTTAGGCAGATAGCCAAATTGTCAGATATGTGTAATATTTCTGGACGAAATCATTTTCAGTTATAGAATTACTTCCCGTATAAAAGCGGGGAAGTTTAAAATGCAGAAACCGGAGAGCTACAGTGTTGTAAAATAACGTGTGCATTAAAATTTGGATGGTTTACAGAAGTTTATTTTTTACACTCAAAAAATTGACTTCACGCTCTATAAGGAATTACTCGCCGACCAAATACATCAGGCCATGAGTATGTTAGCACCTTTCGTATGTACAACGACCAGGGTGATTGGGTATTATGATTGAAAACAGACGTGTGGTAGTCTCAAAATAACTTTTTGCCTAGTATATGCATCGTAACGACGCATATTATCAGGCAGATTTCACTAACACCAAACTTACGAAGATGTTACTATCTTTGAATTTTATGATTCATTCTTATCTTCTGTTCTTGCTGTGTACTAAGATTCAGCACCATTAGGGTAGTCAAATTCTGCATCATATAACAATATTGTTGTTGATTTATTTAGAGGCTTTGCGATATCGTGGTCATCTAATCCCGTGCACTTGGGTGTGTTTGTAATTTGTCTGATGACCTGTCTTATTGTGATGACTGTATTAGTGTGTGTATTTGTAAATCAGATGAGGACTGGGAAGGAGATGGCTATGACCTTAAGTTAGGAACCATCCCGGTATTTGCCTGGAATAGAAGTTGAAAACCACGGATACCACTTTCAGGATAGCTGAGGTGAGAATAGCGCCCACCTCCTCTCAGATGTCCTCATGAAGCTAAGAGTACCACTTCCCTGCCCCCAAATCAAGGTTACATTTCTTGACATCTTCACTCTGGTAAGATGCGTTATTATTATTATTATTATTATTATTATTCGTAGTAGTAGTAGTAGTAGTAGTAGTAACGTTCCTTGTCCAGGTTCATTCTTCTTCATTAATTTTATATTTCAGTAACTCCTCTGGAAGGGCATCTGGCCATAAAGTCCACCCACAACATAGAACGCACATCTCACTTTATCCCTGGCCCCGCAGAAATGGGAATAATAAGAGTTACTATTACTATTAGTCTATTAGTATTATAATAATAATTATTATTTTAATTATTATTACTATCACATGGTTTATACAGAAATGAGTGGATGCCCCCTGCATGACAGCTATGTCCCTGACTGACCTGTAGGGCCTACCCATCAAATGTAATTAGATATACAGTAAGGGCAGTCTTTATATCGCCATACAATGAGAATGAATTAATATTCCATAAAATAATGTAGACATGGTCATTACACGTGGCCTACATCGCAGACATGCCTCAGCCAGGTAATGGATCATGGCAATAAAGTTATCATCAGTTACGACTCTAAGCTATCCTTTTTAGGGGTGATGAGACTGGCCCTTATTTCGTTCCGTTGTTAGTTTCTCTGTGAGAGGATAATGAAGATTGAGTGGCTACGAGTACGTTGTATTTTACGCTTCAGAGATCTCGGGTGATTAATTACTGTCCATGCTGGAGTGGGGAGTAGGGACTGTTTGTTGAGTGCCCAGCTCCCGCTCTTACCCGGCCATCCCACTGTTGGGATCCGGGTTCATATCCCTGTCTGGAAGTAAGGACTGTTTGATGAGTGCCCGGCTCCCGCTCTTACCCGGCCATCCCACTGTAGGGATCCGGGCTCATATCCCTGTCTGGGAGTAGGGGCTGCTTGTTGAATGCCCGGCTTCCAGTCTTAGCCGGTCATCCTACTGTTGGGATCCGGGTTCATATCCCCATCTGGAAATACGGACTGTTTGTTGAGTGACCGGCTCTTACACCATCCCATCCTCAACCTACTGGTGCACGGGAATCCGGGTCCAGATCGCAGTCTGCTACTCCACCGTATTTATGATTTGACAAGTGGGACCAGGGTTCATATCTCATCCTGGGCATGTGTTCACAGACACCTCCTCGATGTCGCTCCTCTCAACAGGAGTTTATATGGTGCATGGTGACTATGGCCAGTACATTACAACGCGAACAATAACTTCTCCAAATGTCAGCACTCACAAATAGCACGCTGGTGAGGGAACGAACATCGTAGACAGGAGACTTCAATTTAACTTACACACGGTGGGCACATCGTAGCCACGACCTAACGGAACACAGGTCTGAACCCATCCTCCAGAATGGCTCGATGAAGAGGTAAGAAACCAGCTAGGGGATACAATTAGAACCCTTGTGTGTTTTTATTGCCTGCACCTGATCTCTATCAACCCTTGATTGACGTTTCGTTTGAAACGGAGCTTTAGATAGGGGCTCACCTTTTTCCTTCCATAGATCGTAACCAGTCTCCGTGGGTATATCATGTTATTAATGTTATTATTAAAAATAATTAATAAATTAAGGAATTATTAGACTACTCATATTATGGCATGTAAAGGCTTCGTTATTGAATAGGTGCTTGCAAAGTGTCTCATTGCTGAATCATTTATCATTCTTGCCTTTATACGTGCCTTCACCTCAGATCACCTTGCCGCATTCCACTTCCATGTCATATCTTTGGGAAATAGCCGTTCACTGTTTATGTACGCCCTTGCACTGTGCATTTTGAAATTCTATTAAAAGTCTGTTTTTATCCCGCGTCAAGTGTATAATGATCAAATATACTCGCGTTGTTTTGTCTGTTTCTATGTTAGGAGTTGGAGTGAAAGCAGAAGAGTAGGTAGGCCTATTCATTTAGAAGTTATCCCCAGAAGGAAACTTGGCTCCAAATTATTTCTATAATACTGGGAGGTGAAGAGGTTAAGAGGAAGCCTTACATAGTTTGTAGCTCCTTTCTACAAAGTTGTTACATTAATTTAAGAAATATAGAACAAAAGTCATTGGAATTTGAACATTTCCAGCCAATAATATGTGACAAAATTCCTTTGCAGAGACAAGTAAGAGAAGCGCTTGCTTTAATTTCCATATCTCAGAGATGAACTGGGATTGATGACACGTACTTTGGCACACGCCTTCCGTCATCACATTACGGCGATACGATTATTGTCGTTCATAATTCGTTTTAGGGACTTGGGACATTTTTGTCATCCCCGTGTACTTGGGTGTGTGTTGAATTTGTCTCATAACCTGTGCAGGGCCGTAGAGAGTGATCATGGGCCCTAGGACAAGGTATTCCTGGTCCCCACATTTTTATTCCACCTGTGACATAATTTTGAAATTGTGGTAGCCTATTACAATAAGCTTTGCATATTTTTGCCTCCTCCCCCAAACAAAACAAAAAAGAAACGTTCCGTGGAATTTAGCTTGCCCAAATGAATATTAATTTACTATTGTTTTTAGTATTTCTGCCACTCTCCTTTCTCTCTATATATATCATTGGTTGTTCTTATACTTCAAGAGTTTCATCACTGTGCATTAAAATTCCATTTTCTTTGAATCTGAACGTGTTCAGGCACCACAAGAGTAAGCCATACTCATTTCAGAAATGAATGAAGTAAAGGGTCTGTTACGTGCCACCCCCTAGTGGCACTTTTGTTAACTGGATTACGGTGGGTATAAAGCACAACACCAATTACTGCTTAAAGAAATAATTAATTTTATTGCAGCCAGAAAAATACACTACTCAACAGCAATTATTACCTTACTCCAGTTTCCTCACGTCAAGAATACTTTCCCTTTCACTTGTCAACAGACCACAGTTAATCCTCTTCGCTAATGAGTCCGGTCCCGTACGCTAGCTGGAAATAGCTGCACTAGGTCTGTCACTGTACTATACACTGTTTCACAAGCACCACAATCACTTCCTCGCTGCCAAGAGAATCAGCTTCACTAGGGATTTCGCAAGTCACCACACTACTGTCGCCCAGGATAAACACTCGCACTAGCTCATAAAACACAACAACAACCACTGCTTGACAGGTCGCACTTATATAGCAGGCCGGTGACTCAATAAATGCTTCTAGATCCATCCAGGGTTCACGGCTTCTCGAGGTTTCCATCGCTGGTCCAGTCACGAATATTCTGGACTATCCCTTTTTCCTAGTAGCCCTGTTGCATAAGGCGCACGCAATACAGGAGGCAGGGCACAGCCCAGCCCTGGGGCAGTTGTGACTCATGCGGCGAGCGATTACACAAACTCACAGCCGTAACAGGTCATTCTTTCTGAGATTGAATTAGAAACGTAATGCTCCAGAGGGAGCTCATGAGCTTTAGCACATTGAAAATTAAATGGGCAACTCTGGATACTTTCCCCGAAAAAAATGAAAAAAAAAACACAACGCTTTGTAATGTTTTGGATATTATTCACTGTGTTTACATCGAACAGAGTCTTATCAGAGAATTTCCTAATAGTTGTGACATTAAATTGCCGGTCCCGTGTTGTTGGGGTAGCTCGCCTGCCTCTTACCCGGAGGCCCCGGGTTCGATTCCCGGCTCCATCAGTTATTTTAGAAACTGACCTGAGGGCTGAAACGGGGTGCACTCAGCCTCGTGAGGACAATTGAGTGGCTGTCTGACAGTGAGGCAGCGCCCCGATCACAAAAACCAAAATTAACGGCTGAGGGGACCCGCCCGATGCGCTGATAACCCGTCACCCCAATATCTGCAGGCCAAATGGCTGGGCAGCGGTCGCTTGGTAGGCCTAGGCCCTTCATGGGCTGTAGTGCCAGGGGTTATTACTGTGACATTAAATTAAATAAAGTTGTCTACTCTAAGTTCTTTTACCGCCTCAGGTCTCTCGTCGTGCCTGAACTTGTGTCTCTGTGGTGATGGTAGTAGTTCGTGACAAGATGGAAATGTGAGATAGATGTGATATACTACAGTATACATGTGCCCCAATCATACTCTTCGCCTCCTTAGAATTTGCATGCTGGCTCATTGATTCCCTTAACAACTGTCTAATGTTAATTATTGCCATCCTAACTAAACAGAACAACGTGCAGGCTAAATATTGTGATATAACGCGGATGCTTGCCAAGCAAGGTCGGATAAATCTGACTGTTTAGCCAATGATAATCTCACTCATGATATTCGCGCGAGTTAGGGTCGGATGTGGGAACCATGTTTTATTGTCACTGCAGTTTGAACTCGTCAACGACAGGTACTCAAAGCTAGTCATCTCTAAAATGCAAAGCATTATCAATTGACAAATTTCAAGATTGACTTTTTATTCCATTTCGGAAGGCTTTACATTACTCTTGTTTCCAAAGCACCGCCCTCCACTCTTAATGCATATTTTCAGTGTTATTAACAATCCAATCACATGGAAGAGTCTATTAAGTGATCTTTTTTATGACTTCGGATGTGACTTGTTGCAGTGCATCATTGGAAGGAAATGTCTTGCCACGTAATAACGGTTTAAGGTTTGGAAATGCCCAGGAATCACATGGTGCTCTAAGTCCAGTCTGTACGGAGGATTTTCTAGCGACGCTGCATAGCTGTGCGCGTTAAATTTCTCACCTCAATGAACTCTGGAGGTTGGAATCCTAGGTTTCTCCCCGGGTTTTTCCACACTCCCTCCAACCAAATGCTGGGATAGTACCTTATTTCACGCCCCGCTGCACCTACCCGACCCCATACCCATATAATTAGACTACAGTTACACACACTACTACAGTCACTACAGTAGCTCAGTTTATCAGACAAATTAAAAAAGGATGAAAGCTTGTGGTTTTATGTGACTGTTAATCTTGCGATCATGAGCCACGGGACCTCCATTTCTATGTGAAATCTGGAACATGGCCTGTATGGAGTTGGCTTGGCTTTGCTTAGTAGGTTGTCTACAATAAAAGAAATACCGTACATTGTGATTTGAGGTGGGTTATTACTATACGATATCCTATAGTCACTTCGAAAATCTTGCAGTGACCGGGAATTGAACCCGATCCGCCTTGGAGAGTGGGGAGCAGCTTGACAACTGCACCACCACGCCTGCTCAGAGATATTAGAAACACACCCAAATAAACGGGGCTGATGACTGATATGTACAACAAGCTGTCCCACCAATTTTGGCCAGTGCCTGCATTGCTACAGTAGGATTATTCTGGAGCAAAACCCACTGTTCCTTTGAGAAATTCCGGTCGTTTCCCCCTCACGGCTAAACACAAATAGAATTGCTCAAGAAACTGGTTTATGATCCAGGATAACGCCTATCCGCTTGTTGCTCCTATTCGAGCGAATATTATACACGCATGCGACACTTAATGAAATCCAGCTCATGCGAATGTGACTTTATTTTACACATTAAATTACTTTGGCTAGTAGATTGTCTGAGGGCTACTTGGCGCAGCCAGTACAGACGCAGAGCTTCTAACTGAAAGGGAGTGGGTTTGATCCCCACCCTGGTAGTGGGTTTTAAAAATAAAACTATCACTTTAGGAAACGCAAATAGCCCTGGGGTTCACTCAGCCTACACCAGAAATGAGTACCAGGGTAAGCCCTGGGAGCAAAGACGGCCGGGCATGGAACTGACAACTCCATCCCATCTAGTGTCGATGTCACAAAGAGCGGAAGCCTCTACCTTCCACTACTCCCAGGGCCTCCATGGCCTGTATGGAGTTGGCTTGGCTTTGCTTAGTAGGTTGTCTACAATAAAAGAAATACCGTACATTGTGATTTGAGGTGGGTTATTACTATACGATATCCTATAGTCAAATTAATTGCAGAATTGACCAAGTGATATCGACTGCAAATTGTAATAATTGTATTCTATTGAAATGACGGTTTTGATATTGGAATAACAAAAACAACAAAACAAAAATTTTGGTGCTTTTCAGTCGGTCAAGACGAATGTACCCAAAAAGAGCTGGGTTGTGCCCTAATCCTGAAATAAATTACATGAGATTAATAAATACATGTTGATCTTAGACAAATTAACTTCATGCACTTAACAGTGGAATGGTTTGGAATCAACATCTCAGTTCTACACCAAAGGGACTTGAGGGCTTACTGAAGGCATCTAGTAATTTAAGCACTTTATTTATGATCTTAACCTGCTTCAGTTTAGTAAAATGCTACAATCTCGCAATAAAATTCAAGCCCAAGTAATCATTAGCAACTTTCACGATTACCTAGAACAACCAGGGCGTTTAGAAAGCTAATCCGATAAAATCAACGGTATGGCACTTGATTATGTACTTAAGTACACTTCAATTTGTGATGGTGAGGCCGTCTGGGTGGGCCGTGAGTTGACATCTTAACCTTTGAGAGCAGTGCCACTGGTCTGTATTCCTCCCTAGGCTAGGGTGTCACTGACTTTCTTCATTGAGCCACTCTGCTCTCACGGAAGTGTTGCCCTGATATAATGTTACTCAGTACGATTACCTCACTGGGGTGGGTTTTCTTCAGGAACTGATCTCTGATGGGCAAGGTTTCGTTCCTGAGTTCATACGCTTGTTTTTCAATTGCAACAAACCGTGCTCATTTATAGCGTGCAAACCCTTGGTTCCAGACCTACCAGTAAAGAATGAACAACTTATTTCCTTGTGGATGTTGTCAATACTCTGATTGGATTTGTCTTCACCAAGTCCAGAAATTTCCAGGATACAACATGCAAAAGTCCGCATACACTACCGTAAACTTTTGCCCATTAGCAGCAGATCATTCAGTAGAACATTACGGAGCTGAAATCAGCAAGGAATCTGTTCCCTTGTGTGTATGGTACGGTAATTTGCTAGTTCTTGTCGTTAATTTATATTATGAGCTTCGGACATCTTTGACTATTAGACTCGTATAATTACGTGTGTGCTGAATTTCCTTGATAACCAGGGCTGAGGTGACTGTAGTAGTGTGTGCAGTTGCAATTATTATTATTACGGTCGGAGATGGGTTAGGTGCCCGGGATTTGAAACAAGTACAGTCCTGGCATTTTTCTGGAGGCAATGTAGAAAAACCGGGGAAAGTACAACATTCAGGGTTACCGCTGTCAGCGCGGGATTTGAACCTCTGATCTCCGGATTTTCTGCAACTCCCCGTCACGGTCGTGATGAACAACTGAACGCGCACGGCTGCACCACGAGGTACGATAATTAGACTTCTTTCGATATTTGCAAAAAATGCAAGTACACTTATAATTTATACACAGGCCAATAGTTCGTGTGTCTGTCAGCCTGTGCGTGTGTATGTCTGCCGCCTCCCCCTCAATTCAAACGTGACGAAACCGAATTATACCAAATTTGGTAAAGAGGTAGCACTAGCAAAGGGCTCCTTTGTGTCATGTGTTATATCGCCGTCATCTTAACCAAGACAAAATTATGGCCTTCTAAATGTGCATGGCTTAAATCAAATAACGGATAAACTACAAGGTCATCAGCCAAACCATTTCAAGATGGCGGCCGTGTGAATCGCGCAAGTACTAATATATTGGCTAATACGTAACTTGCGATCCAACAAGGCCCGGCTTCACCATTTCCGCTTATTCAACAGAGAGAGGTTTAAACTGTCCTCAGGGAGGTGACCGGTTGGATATTAAAATTGTATGTTATAATATTATACTGTATAACAGTGAATAGAGCGCTCAGGCAGAGTGGCCGTACTGCGCCGTGCACTGAGCTCACACGTCACGATAGCGGCTAGTGTTTGCTGCTTGTTCCATTTTTAAGTAGCTTGAATTTTTTAATGGAATGCACTGAATGAAATAATACAAATTTAGTAAGAAATTCTACAATACTAGTACTTATCAGTGCGGACAACACTACTTGGCTGTGTGAACACTCACTGCCCGTGGATTGTGTGGTATCTCGAATATTCAGCGTTGCGTTTCGTATATCTAGACAATATTAACAGTTCAACTTGTACAGTAGGCCATGAAGCATACGTACTTTTAGTGTATAATTTAA
The DNA here is from genome assembly GCA_946902985.2 of Meconema thalassinum. Classification (NCBI taxonomy): domain Eukaryota; kingdom Metazoa; phylum Arthropoda; class Insecta; order Orthoptera; family Tettigoniidae; genus Meconema; species Meconema thalassinum. The sequence continues at coordinate 1,169,265,486 of OX336389.2, forward strand.
ACAGTCATCCTAAGTCATCTAACTGTACAAAAGAACCTTTTAGGATATAGGTTATTTCATTTGGCTGAGTGATGAGATCTTTATGGTCACTATGCTTGACTCGCGTATAACACTCGAACAACGTATTTCCCTTTAGAGATGACCTGAGGGAATTGAGGGACGAAATGCAATGTAGATTTTTCTTCAGGCCTCACTTAAAGGTGTGCCAAGTGAAATTAAAATCGTTGAGCTGTTCAACTGTCAGGCGAGGAAGCTAAATGTCTGGAGAACTAAGGCTCAAACCATGACTCTGCAAACTGTCAATTGGAGCTTTAGTTGATCCAAGCATCTTCTTTCTCACTCCAGAAATATTTCGGGATTATATTCATTTATTTCTTTCTTTATGTATTTATTTATTTATTTATTTACGAGTGTTGGGGCAAAAGTCATGGCAACTATTTTTTTTTCTTGTAGATATGTGAACGGATCACAAACGTATATGTGTCGTGTGGACGTTCTGCAGGCATAGTGTGTATGCAGAACAACAGATGGCTCTGTGATAGCTGGTAGTAGTGCAGCGAGGGCTGTGAAATCAGTCAGTTGGTGCAGGGGGAGCCACTCCGGGCTCCGCGCTTCGGCTTGCCAGAGCATAGGCTGCTGTGTGACGTCACCGGTTGGGTACTGTCGTGGCGACCCTGTATAACAAACAGTTCTCAGCCGTCTCTAGCAAAAAAAGGGACGCTTTTGAAGAGAAATATGAATGTGGTGGTCCTCGCATGCCCTCATGCAGTCAACTAATACCCTATAAAGGGCGTATCACTACAGTCTGTACCATTAAACTTGCTACCCTCCTGTCAGGAGACTGATAAAATAACCCGGTCAATGCATGTGAGATTTTCGAAGTGAAATGCCATGTCCTGTGGTTCGGATTCCACGTAAAAAAGGAGGTCCTGTGGCTCATAATCCCAAGATTCACGTTTACGTGAAACTAATAAATAGAACTCCAAAATGGTAATGTTGAAAATTAATCAGTGAGGTAAACAACATTGAACCAAAAGCTAAACGGTTATCGCAGTCCCAAGTCAGACTATTGTGTGACCACTACGTAGTGTAGCGGTTAGTATTCGTGGCTGTCCGGGTACACTCTGCCTAGTGAGGCAAATCTGAGAAGATGTGGGTTCGATTCCCACCTCAGCCAGCCTGGAAGTGGTTTTCTATGGGTTGCCACTGCCAGGTTGGTTCCTAACTTAGGCCACGGCTGCCCTCTTCTCAATCCTAATCTGATTTACAACTACACAAAGACACCACAATAACACAGGTTACCAGACAAATTTAACACACACCCAAGTGCACGTGGCTAAATGGCCACGATGTCCAAACTCCTCAAATTAATATGTTGGGCTGCACCCAACTGATTTACTACTTCTTGAAAAGTACTGTAGTTTTAAATAAGGAATATAATAAAATGCTAAATAATTAATAAGCTAATTGCATTGGACACTAAAATTCTTTGGCATTGTATCGTGCAAATAACTTGAAACGTCAGAGTATTCTGGACTCTCATAATCATAATATGCATAGATCATACAAATGCACATATTTTAAATAGGTTAAATATCGTAGTTCTCAAAAGCCTCCGTGGCTTAGGCGGCAGCACGCCGGTCTCTCACCGCTGAGTCCGTGGTTCAAATTCCGGTCACTCCATGTGAGATCTGTGCTGGACAAAACGGAGGCAGACAGGTTTTTCTCCGGGTACTCCGGTTTTCCCTGTCAAAATTTCATTCCAGCAACACTCTCCTCCATCATTTCATTTCATCTGTAATTCATTTACTCATTGCCCCAGAGGAGTGCGTCAGGCCTCGGCAGCCGGCACAGTTCTTATCCTCGTCGCTAGATGGGGGCTTCATTCATTCCATTCCTGACCCGGTCGGAGACTGGAAGCAGGCTGTGGATTTTCATTTTCATCGTAGTTCTCAGTTCTTAACAGTTTCTAGGATCAGGCACACCCTCGCAGGAAGTTGTGGTAAAGTTACAAAAGTACTCTCACGCTTACGAAACTATAGGGTCTTCCTTATCGGTCTAGTGATATATAAGCTGGCCTCGTGACTCAGCGGTAACGTTCTCGCCTGCTATGCCCAAGGTTTCTGGATCGAATTGGTGCAGTCGGCTGGCATTTGAGGGTGCGCAAATGCGAGGGAGCCGTGTTTACAGATTTACTGGCACGATAATGATCCCCTTAGAGGCAAAATTCCGGAACCCCGGCGTCTCTAAAAGCAGCAGTTAAAAGGGACGTTCAACCAATAACATTAATTATATTATCTAGCAATATAGCAGCTGCATTAACATAATCTCTCGGCTGTTAGTCACCCGGCTACGTGCGCATTTTGCCGGTCCCCGCTTTATTGCTAGACCGATAAAAATGTCTTTGTAATATTGTGAGCCTCTGAGTTATATTCTACTTATCTTGGTATTGAGTCATCTAACGTGCTCGGCAGAAGCTGAAAATTAAAACTTGCTACCAGTTGCATCGGTAATACTTCTCCAGTGAAGATGACGTTTCGTTAGATGCTTTTAAGTACTTTGCCGGTTATGTGGCATCAAGAGTAGGTTCATTGATGAGAGTTTAAGTGTGAAGAGGGAAAATTTGTGTGTAACAGACGAGAGCAGGGATGATTGGATATCCATCATTTCAAAGGGGGGGACTTACTCGTCCAACACATGAGTGGCTCCATAAAATGATTGAATTTGAAGTTTTGTTCGGTTCTTTTCATGGACGAACTATATCAAAAAGAAAAATGTAATGACCTACCTGACCACCTTAATAAAATCAAAATTCCCGGAAGTGTATGAGAAGATAATTCGTTTATACGTGAGGACAAGGACTTTTATCAGAATCCGTCACCTGAATAGGCATATCAAGATCAAATTACTGGAGAAATATGCAGCAATAAAGAACAAACTCTGGGTCGCTTCGTCATCTAAAACTCAAGTCGCATAAAAGGTAAGTTAAGTGTTTATAAACTGATCATTTTCATACCAATGTTACATTAATAATGTATGTTGTTGGGACTGGGACATCTTGATCATCAGCTCCGTGTACTTGTGTGTTCAATTTGTAATCCGTGCTTTTAAGGTGACTGTTGTAATGTGTGTGTGACCGTAATTGTTAGGGACGGAAATGGGGTAAGTGCTCCGGAGCTTGAAACAAGGTAGTCTACTATCTCGGCATTTGACTGGAGAGAGTGTGAAAAGCCGCTGTCAGCGCCGGGATTTGAACCTCTGAACTCCCGACTTACTGCAGCTCCCCATCGTGGTCGTAGTGAGCAAAATAACGCGCTTGGCTACACTGCAGGATCGCTAAAGCATGATTATGTAGCCTATTGCTACTGCTATATTTCGTATTTCCATCCTTTGCACGTCTTTTGTTGTGTTTTGTGAGGCTTCTTTTAAGCTCAGCTGATACTAAGGTGCGGTGGCGTAGTTAATTTAAATATTTTTTTTGTGTGTTTATGAAGTATATTTCGCATTATAACCCACTGCAATATATTGTTTATACCTTTCTCTTTATAACGTGCATATTGCCATTATTGTGATTGTATACTACGCGCGGAAAAGAGAAGCGAAATATGACTGTGTTTCCCGTAAGAATGCATTGTAAATATCAGCTGGCATGCGCCAGCTACATCCGAGCTGCGTCACAGCGTAGCAGCCAATGGGAGCGAGAGGCACTGGAGTGTCCTACCTTATAGTCTACTTACCTTGCAGTTGGTGACTGTCGTGCGAGATGGAAGTAACCCGTGTTAAGCAGCGCGCTTACATCAAAATAGCCGTTCTTCGAGGGAGAAATGCGATGGAATGTCACAGTGAATTAGTGGAAGCCCTTGGGAATAATGCCCTACCATACCGTACAGTAGCACGGTGGGTAGGAAAGTTTCAGCAGACGTGTGTCAACCAGTGATGAGCAACGTTCGGGAAGACCTGTCAGTGTGCGGACCGACGTGGCACGTGCCGTCATCAAGCAGCTCCTGGATTAAGACAAACGATGGACGCTACTGGAGTTAGAGAGGGCAAGTGGCATCGAGAAACGCACCGTCCACAGAATAATGCAAAATGAGCTGCAACTACGCAAAATCACATCGCAGTGGGTAATGCAAGCACTGATGGAAGTTCAAAGGTGGGTGCGCTATGCAATATGCTCCGACCACCTTGCACGCTGGCAACAGGTATTGATCAATTCTTGTCACGAATAATCGCCATCGATGAATGTTGGGCCAGAGCATACGAACCAGAACGGAAACGTCAGTCCGCGGAGTGGCGATATGCTGGATCACCAAGGAGACAGAAGTCCCGTCAGAATCCTTTCCCAGTCAAATTGATGGTGATCGTCGCGTATGACGTCAGGGGTGTCATTGTTTGCCGCTTTGTTCCACATGGTAGAACAGTGACCACACAGTACTACAGGGACTTCCAGGTGCGACAGGTCAACTGTATGTGTACTGTGTTGTCATTCTTTTGCACCGTGAAGGCCATATTGCCCTGTATACTACCGTAATAAATTACATTAGTGTGTTACATTGTGGTGTTTGAAGCCATATTTTCAGTGTTGCCTTAGTAAACAAGAGTTTAGTGCTTTTCAGTCGGTCAACACGAATGTACCCAAAAGAGATGGGTTATGCCCTAATCCTGAAATAAATTACATGAGATTAATAAATCACTAGGATGACCAGTTTCGATCGTCGAGCGAGTTACAGTGCGCACGAAAACTGCGAGTAGCTGTAGTAAGGAAGACAATCAGATAAGTAGTTAGCCTATAATTTTATAGTTTAACCATAGTTGATTTTTACAACCATATAATCTTTCCAAAGTACAAACACCGGATAGTTATCACCATTTAGTATTTCACCTAACATCATATATACTGCATTTAGCATACGCTGACAGTTGCAGTACCAATACTGCAACTAAATAATTGTACATATTGAAAATATTTTCACCTGTATTTCAAACATAGATTTTATAGCCTAAGTGTAATGGATCTGATTATGATCGCTTGACGATCGAAACTGGTCATCCTAGTGATTTATTAATCTCATGTAATTTATTTCAGGATTAGGGCATAACCCATCTCTTTTGGGTACATTCGTGTTGACCGACTGAAAAGCACTAAACTCTTGTTAGTGTGTTACGATATTTCAGTGCTATTCATTGTCCACACATGTAGTTAACACCTTATCCTTTCGTCTGTATATGTCACATTTTCCAACCGGACTGGTATCTTCATGAAAAAAAAAATGCCATGACTTTTGCCCCAACCCTCGAATTTCAACACTCCAAATACGTAATTAAGTATAGGCACAATAGTAAGACAGGCTATCAGCTAACATTGCTAGAATGACGAACGCAGGGCTGATTAGTGTTAGTGTTTATTGTCTGTAGCTACATACGCAACTAGCAGTAGTGCCCGGCTTCGCCCGGTGGATTTATTTGTTTTATGGATGATAATGAATACTACTCCAGAACTGACACATGGTACTTAAACTACCAGAAAATAAATATTTTTAAATATAATTTTTTGTGGTGGTTGTGGTGGTGGTTGTAGTGGGTTGTTTAAGCAGTACAGTATAATGGACGTAACATTTAGGTCATTTTCCCGTAATGATAATAATGATAATAATGAATACGGAAACGGCTCTTTACTAACTACAGCACTGACACATGTAATTTACAAACAAATTTCTAAAATGATTAGAAAGAGGTGTAAGTGAAATATTATAAAAGACACTGCCAAGGGCCTATATCTCATTGACTGTTAGAAATGTAGAGACCAATAGTGTCGTCTTTTGTCGCATAGCGCCGTAGGAAAATAATCAGAACACTTTGGAAAACTTCGGCTGTCCCGAGCTCCTGAGGTAACAGTAGTATCATTTATTGCCATTTATCAACGATAAGTTTCGGAATAAATTAAGGCAAATTTGAAAGCACCAACGCTTATTGCAGCTGATAACCTGCACCAACACCATTGCACTTATACAGAGGCATAATATGTTCATGATGATAACTGTTTTAAGGGGCCTAAGAAATCTTTTTGCACTAAATACTCCCCGTGACTGCAATTTATAAGCAGCACAAGATTTGACTGTTTTCGCAATTCTGCACCAAAACACTGGTAGGGGCAACTTGATGCAGCCCGATTTGCTAGTCAACAATAGACTTATTAGAATACTCCTACAGTTACACTGCTACGGACATGAATGGTTCTAGGGCCTTAACACGTGGTTTTCATGTTCAGTTTGTTTGTTATTCTAAATGTAGGGAATGGAGAGCGTTGTCCAAAATATCAAGTGGTCAGTGTTACCAGCAGGGTTTCAAAGTGTATGTAAAATTTGGTGCAATTAGGAGGAACGGTGTGGATTTGTGTCAAAGGGCCTAAATGCACGGAATGGACTCGTCTTTCATAAACTTCATGTAGACAGTGTTACCCGCAGGGTTCCAAAGGGTAAGTATACACATTTTGGTTCAGATTGGTGAAACGGTGTAGCTTTGTGCCAAAAGGACAAAAATGCAGGGGATGGAGTGGTCTGTCCGAAATTTCATGCAGACAGTGTTATTCGCAGGGTTCCAAAGGGTGGGTTGTATAATTTTGGTTCAGATCGGTGAAAAGGTGTAGATTTGTGCCAAGGGCCTAAATGCAAGGAATGGACTGGTCTTTCATCAATTTCATGTAGACAGTGTTACCCGCAGGGTTCCAATGGGTAAGTATACACATTTTGGTTTAGATTGGTGAAACGGTGTAGCTTTGTGCCAAAGAGCCTAAATGCAGGGAATGGACTGGTCTGTCATAAATTGCATGTGGACAGTGTTACTCACAGGGTTCCAAAGGGTAAGTATACATATTTTGGTTCAGATCGGTGAAACGATGTAGATTTGTGACAAAGGGCCTAAATGCAGGGAATGGAGTGGTCTGTCCGAAATTTCGTGCAGACAGTGTTACTCGCAGGGTTCCAAAGAGTAAGTATACAAATTTTGGTTCAGATCGGTGAAACAGTGTAGATTTGTGCCAAAGGGCATAAATGCAGAGAATGGAGTGGTCTGTCCGAAATTTCCTGTAAACAGTGTTACTCGCAGGTTTCCAAAGGGTAAGTATACAAATTTTGGTTCAGATAGGTGAAACGATGTAGATTTGTGTCTGTCCGAAATTTAACATAGCCTAAACTATTCCTCATCATATAGGCTGCATATACAAAAATAATGTTTCGAATCCGACTGGTAGTTCCTGAGATTAGCGCGTTTAAACACACAAACACACACACAAACTCTTCAGCTTTATTATATTAGTATATATTGGTTCAGTTATTTTAGTCTGTTACAGACGATACAACAGCTCTGTTACTTAGGGAAAACACGTTGGGCTCTTACCTACTGTATGAGGTCCTGGGTTTGAAATTCCGGCTCCGTTAGCTGAACTGGCGCGAGGACTTGAACGGGCAGTACTCTGCCTCATGAGGACAACTGAGTAGCTATCTGATGCGAGAGGCAGCTACTCTGGTTAAGAAAGCCAAGATTAACGGTTGAGGAGACAAGTCGTACTGATCACAATCTGCAGGTCATGTGACTGGGCAACGGTCGATTAATTGGCCGAAACCCTCGACGGGCTGTGGAGCCACACATTTCTTCAGGGATTACAGGTGCAAGGTACACAAGGTAACTCTACGATTAAGGCGAGAGGTGAATTAGGCTGCATTATTAACATTAAGTCAAACAACGCTTGTATTTGATATGTTGTATATTTGTTGTTGTTGTTGTTTCATTTGAGGGGCGTGAACGTCGTGGATATTTAGCCCCGAGTATGTATTTAGAGGTGTGCAAAATTTGTCCCATAACCTATGTTATTGTGTTGACTGTAGTAGCGTGCGTATTTGTAATTCAAGTGAGGATTGGGGAGGAAGTGGCCGTGGTCATAAGATAGGGAACATCCCGGCATTGCCAGGAGATGAAGCGGAGAGCTAGGGGATTCTCAAGGCATGAAATCCCAAGTTTAAGATACTTGTCACACTGTTATATACGTTAAAATATGGCATTTCATTGAAATATGAAGTTAACGCCTATTGGAACTATGGACCTACAGTAAATATTGCATTTTATTTGCACCCAAAAATTAAGAAACGATACAATAACAGCGTTAAGTAGTATTTTTAGCTTATTTTCATTTATAAAAGAATTGGCTTATGAGATCACCTTTCGTCCTTGTGTGCGTATGTGTTTGTGCGTTTGTGTATTTGTGGCTCCCCCCAATAAAATCTAAACGGACGAAGCGAATTCAAATAAACTTGGTAGGTGCACACTACTACCTTGTCCGACGTCCACCGTGCCTTTCAAATTTTAATAGGTCCAACCAATCTAACATGGCGGCCGTACGAAATATTTCATTTGCATTCTATAGGCTATATCCGCAACAGTAACAGACGCCACCCTGAAATTTTGTACGCTGATAAAGGGTACTACTAGAAGTTCACACAAGTGACTTCCAAAACCTGTTAAGTACAAAACGAACATGCTAATTTGAAACATTTAAATAGATGTTTCTCTCGATTTAACTATCCGAGTGCAGTGAAGTTTGGTACAGCGCGTGTTTATACACATTGCAATGCACTGACATCTAATCTAGTTCAAATTTTTACATAACCTCAATATGGCGGCTGTGCGAAAATTTAAAATCAAGTGTTTATTTTTTGTGTCCTAATCATGCGATCGAAGTGAACGTTTGAATAGTGAACCTATGCAATAATCTTCATCTTATGGTACTGCCCCAGAAAAATGAATTATTTGGGACTAAAATGAGATTATTTTTGTAGCCCATGATATAATTTAACATGGCAATATGAATCCTGGAACTTGACACAAACGAGTCTTGTTAGTGTGTCGAGCAAGGAGGGAGATCCCATCACGTGACGTGTTGTGCAATAGAATGTTCTCGAAGGTTGAAAAGGACCTAGCAACAGTGAATTTGTCGCGGATTATGATCAATTATTGTTATAAAATATATCATTGGACATAAGCCCACAGCCAATAAGAAGAGGTTTTTTTGAAGACGGGATTACCTTGAACTAAATTACAGTATATGGAGAATTATTACATTTAGGCCCCAAGAAAGATATTTTATTCATTGGAAATGAGAAGAAAATTAAGAGAAAATGTTACAGATACTTTGAAAGTTGCCGAAAGGAAGAAGTACGCCGTAATAAGCATTCTTCAATTGCGCGCTATATTTCTGGCGGAATTGACTTGGAGAGGGGACTGCAAGCAACAGGGTTCTTATGGCTACACGCATCGAAGAGTATAGATATATATTCCGGGAGAGTCGAGTTCCCGAAGGTAATAGCCGAGTGCGAAGTTTTAACCACTCGTGGAGACAGCTTCGTTGCAGGGTAGATAGTGGAGATCGCCCGCGCTTACGAATTATGTGAAGTTGTGAAGAGACTTAACATTGCGATTACTGAGTATTCTTTGAGAATTTATCAAAGTAAATTATTAGTTAGTTATTGTTGTTTTAAGGGGAGGAACTACGAGGTCATCTGCCCCTCAAAGTAAATTAATACAGTATATAGTTCCGATCGCATAGTATCATTATACATGGGTTGGTTTTTTAGTTTGGGCACCTTAGTTATAACTGGATTAATAACTCACTTAGATGGTTCCAAGTTTCACAGGCCCTCAATGTAGTCCCCACCGTTGCATACAACGTGTTCCCAGCGATGCGGAAGTCGTTGGATCCCGTTGGCACTGCCCAATCTATTGATGGTACGAAGAGAGTGCTCGGCAGCCTGCTTAACGTCTTCAATGGTACGGAAGCGCTCCCCGCGCATTGTCATCTTCATCTTCGGGATGAGATCATAGTCGCAGGGACTGTTGTCGGGAGAATATGGGGGGAAAAGAGGACCTTCCAGCCCCTGCGATCCAACAATGCCGACACAACGCCTGCTGTGTGTGCCCTACCATTGTCATGCAGAACGATGGGCGGTGTAACCATGTGGTGGCGCCGTTTCCTTCTCAGAGCTCCTCGGAGATGGTCTTGCAGAATCGAACAATAGTACGCCGCAATAACGGTTTGCCCTCGGGGAACAGTATGGTGAATGATCACACCATCCCAATCATAGGCATGAATCAACATTACCTTTACATTGGTGGGGGTTGGTCGAACTGTTTGTTTCCGTGGTGATCCGTGGTGCCGCCACACGTTCGATTGGCGTTTTAACTGTGGCTCATAAGATCTGGCCCACGTCTCGTCAATGGTTATTATACGCCGTAAGAAGGCCTCTCCTTCGCGCTCATAACGCTGCAAGTGCATACGACAAGCGTCATATCGCAGCCATTTGTGCATGTCGATTAACTCATGCGGAACCCATTTGGACGCAATATTCCTGATTTTCAGTAAGTCCTTCAGGATGTGGAGGACAGTTGAATGCCCCTGTCCGGTATCTTGCTCTAATTGACGAATCGTTACGTTCCGATCCACCTCTACTAACGCGGGCACCATCTGTACATTGTCATCACTTACTGGTGGGTGACCAGATCGAGGCATGTGCTCCACACGTTCAAGCCCATCTCGAAAGGCTGCAACCCATCTTGCTACCGTTCTGAACGGTAACGCAGCTGCACCGCACGCTTCCTGCAATCCTCGGTGACACTGTTTAGCACTGTGACCCCTAGCACACTGAATTTTTATCCACGTTCTCTGCTCCTGCTTGGAAAACATTGCGACTGTCTTTCGCGAGCGCTGGTCTCACACTACTCATCTAACAGGCGCGACTGCGCATGAGCGGTGGTGAGGACGGCGAGGTCATGTGCTCTGAGGGAGGGGTTGCAGGGCAGCAACCGTCGGTGAAAGTGGCAGCGCCCAACATTGTTGCAACTTGGCACTGAAGCATTGGTGCCAAAACTAAAAAAACCAACCCATGTATAAAATTTCAACGTCACGGAAAGAGACTTTAGCAGATATTGAAGATTTAGTCGTGCAAAAGAAAAGTGACGGACTCAGAAGCTGAAAAGCACTTTAGTTTCAACGAGATTGCAGCGAACACAGGTTCACTATACGAAGTCCATGTGAGTAACAGTGTGATTGGCATTGGAGCAGTATATTATTACAACATAACTATGACTGCTAATATTCATCAAGAAGAAGTGTTAATCGACATTTATAATATGTTTGAGATGATGAACTAAAGACTTTTATGCGCGAGGGATATGTTTGAAACAGAGTATTAGATACAATATGGAGCTTCGTTAACAAGATTACTTCTGAATCAAGTATACATGAAACGTTATGTACAACTCCATCTCGGGCATTGACGTAACTTCATGGACTTGAACTTAACATCTACGAGCTACATAAATATTTCATAGACCATCATTATGAATATTTCTAACAACGATTGTGGTCCAGCACTTCTTTTACAAATTTTATTTGTAACCATGAAGCTGAACCTACAACATTTTCGATAATGACATGGAAACTCTATCAACGACGGAGAATGAAGATTCATCAGAAGAAAACCGGGTGAGTTAGCCGTGGTCGTTACGGCATGACTGCTGGCAGTCGCTCACATCCGGGAGGCGAAGAGGTTCGAATCCCCCTGCCGGCAACCTTGAAGATGGTTTTCTGTGGTTTCCCATCTTCCTTCCAGGCATATACCGGGGTTGGTCCCTAACTATAGGTCACAGCCGCTACCTTCCAACTCCTCGCCCTTACATTCCAACTTCCCTCCCCAACGGTACTTGTAGCTCACCCATTGGGTGTCCGTCTCGAAGCAGCTACAAAACTGCCGAGCCGAACATGTCCTCGGACACTCCCGGCACTAAAAGCCATACGCTAAAAAAATCAGAAGAAAAGTCAAGATGCCAGGGTGGACCCGGCAACAATGGAGATCTATGAACGAGAGGTTCCAGTTCGATTCCAGGCGGAGATTGGTGTTTGCCGGAGGGGAAATTCCTTCCTTTTCCGAGGTCGTTGGTTCGAGGAAGCGGACTGGGGTCCAACTTAGTTTCTTGGAAAGAGGAAACACCTAAGTATTTTCCAAATACTTAACCATATCATCGAGAGTCTTCTGTCAATGTAGAAGTGTACATTATTATGTAGTGAACCCTTTACCCTATGTTGGTTAAATGATTCTACTATTTTATTTCTTCAATTAATAAATATTTCAACCAGCATCATGAAAGTAGCCAGACAGTGATGAGGAAATTTCAAGCATTTGTTGGAGACAGTAGGGACATACCTGCATCAGTTTAACAAAAGGCTAAGTACTTGAGCTATGAAAAGAAATAGCAGAGCGATGTATCATAAGGACAGGTGTGGCTACCTCAATTTTAGAAGCGACGCGCGGTGAGACATGGTTCTGGTATGTTCATTGTGATATTCGCGCCTAGAAGAAATATGATGCAGTAACGTGAATGGCTGATGAAGAAAATAGACACTCCCAAGACGCCAAGATCTACTAGAAACCGCCAAATTACAGAAAATGGAGAACCAATGAGAAGAGAATGCCTACTTGCGCGCCAACTCTGGCTGGGGTACGCGGTGGCTAGCATTCACGCGGGAAATCGCCTAGACAAAATCTCTACGATCGATTCTAGGATTAATGGGCATATTCTTGACCTGTGCAATATTACGAGTTCAGTGATATCTGTTTCATTCCTGTATCACAATTATTTCGAGAAATTTTTACATAAAATCCCCCTCCATCTAGACCCAAGGGCCAGTTCATTTATAAGTGTGTCGAAGAGCCAAGACATTGACTTTTATTCTGTGTGTTGAGGACACAAGAGAGACTTTCATTCCGTGTGTCTAGGAGACATGACTTTTATTCTGTGTGTTGAGGACACAAGAGAGACTTTCATTCCGTGTGTCTAGGAGACATGACTTTTATTCCGTGTGTCGAGAACACAGGACTTTGATTCTGTTCGTCTGAAGAGATAGACTTGTATTTGTGTCGAGGACACAAGAGATTCATTGAAAAGTGGTAAATTCAGTGATAGATAGTCATAGTACTATAGTTATAGGGACAGTAGCGTCGATAATTCGCCAACGAACAGTGACAGGGAATTTAGTACCTGAACAAGCGAATTTAGTAGTCAGGCATAAAGTGTATAATAAGCTAATTTTTGTATCAGCGCAAGGATGACATCGATGAATGCAGAGGAAGTGTGGAAGTCTCAACAGTCCGTCCAGATGGCTGCTATGAGATAGAGAACCATCAAGTTGGGGAATGGCATCTGATGTTCTTTGACGGGTGACTACAACACGAGATGAGTACAAATAATATTTTATTATTTATTAAATTAACTTATGGTTTATGGGACATATTTTTGTAAATACTTTGCTTATGTGATTTAGTGTAGTATATTTTGTTTTGATCTGGCACACTTTTGTTTGGAAGCAGCTCGCACAATGGTAGTTAATGGAAGGTTCTTTTCTTTGTGTTGTGTTAACTAACGTATCTATGTGAACGGCCGTGTTCGCCTATGTTACGAAGTGCGGTTAAAAACGTCTCTCGGAGATATGTCGTGTTTCAGAAGTAGGACTGAATTAATCTAATTATATAGTAGATTGGAGGGTAATTAAATTTTGTTGAAAATTATTATTGATCAGATTCAGTGTGATTATTGCCTTTGGAGCAATGTAATTTGTGACGAAGAGTACTCAGCTCTATCGTAGGTTTTAAATATTGTGTTAAATGTTTGCGAGCTTTAATTCAGCAGACCCATGTGAAAGGCGTTATGTCAGTCCCAGATGTGTGTACTGTGAGTATATTGTTGTGGTATTACAAGCGGGAACTTCAGCAGAGACTGATTTCTGTCAGCTTGGTACCAAATTCATATTGTATCCTCGCGAGGACAATTATGGATATGTGATTATTGTCTGACCATATGTTGAGTGGGAGGAGATGTTAGCGGTTGTTGATTCCTTGAGATAACAGTTCAGCGGGTCGGCTATTTATATACACTGGATGGGGGACATGACTGGTATTGTGGAAAGGGGTGAGTTGTTGTCACAAGGGCTGACTGAGTTTCGCAAGCAGAGCTCATTAGTGGAGTGCACGACTGGCTCCAAATTACTTGAAAATAAATATAAATGTGAGAAACTGATCAATGGTAAAATTGTTTAAATAAATGGGAGTTGCCTACGAAACACGATTACCTTCGAAGCGTTTCCTTAACATGCAGTTTTGTTAATATAAAGTAATCTTAACCACTCAGGTTGTTTGTTGTTGTTGGTTTATTCTTTGTTTACTGTCCATGTCAGTGGCCCGTGAGTCACGTGCGGCGCTGTTTTTCCTTGTTGTTGAGTATCTGGCCATAGTGGCGGCTCAGTTGGTTAAGTGTGTCACCACAATAATAAGGGTCTCAGAGAGATGCCTGTAAATAGTAGAGTTGTAATATGTGTGTCAGAGTTAGATTTAAGGATTTTTATTAATGTCATGCCCATAGCCATAAAAGTTGATTTACGAGGTGATTGTTCGTGAGCACCGTGGCTGTTAACCCGTTGTGAACGAATGATCATCCAAGTACTCATTTCCCGTAGATAGTCACCACGCGAACATAAATTCACATGCAAGATAGTGGAACTGGGATCCACATTTTATTAGAAAAGGGGAGATCCATCTGACTCCTCAAAGTGATAAATATTCCTGTCAGGGAAAAATTCAGGGAGGATTTTGTTTATTATTGCTTGTTTTATTCTTTTATGCACAAATTAGTTATTAAATCTTGTTATTATCTTACGTTTTGTCTCCTTTCTTTCTTAGTTATAGTTTTCATCCTATAACCCTTGCCTCAGAAAAGCACGTAGTTTGGCGGACGTAAACACCACACTATGAACTGAACGCGACCCCTTGATCAAAGATTCTTGCATAAAACACTGCTATTCTGAAGGGTTCAGTAGTTAGAGCATTTTAGTGACATTCAGAGCAACCTTTTCTCCATATTTCGATATATATTTGTACTTCATGTTTGTAACAACATTTTATTCTACAAGATCATGTGAGGTGATCGTCTTTCGTCGTTTTCACTTATATATTCTACGATTCATTTTCTGAACTGAGATGTTAATTTGTTTGAGGAATTAGTATTCTATATTTAAGATCAGTAACTTTAACTTTCGACGTTTTTCGATTCATTTTGAATAGAGAATTCAGACAGTTTGCCTTGGGTACCAATTAAATTCTTTTTAGTAATATAATTTGGGCATCTTATATGTAATGAAGAGACTTCAAGAACAGAAGAAACCACGAGTGATATATTGTAATAATATCACAATTACTATGAACTTAACGCCGATCTGACAAGAAATATTCGTCATGATTATGATAGGAAGTCATATACTCATATACATGCTTTGTGTAGAATGGAGACACATTCAGGAATTGACGATCCTTATTTTATTAGAGAAAGCTAAGATCTTTCGTCAATAAATATCTTTATTAGAGATACGTCTTCTTGGAAGATACTTTCATCCGACATTAGCGAAGTCAAAGCTAGTCTATCCCAGCCGCGATTGATTTTATTGGACACTTAAATAATATTTGTGGTTATTTATACACAATATGTAATGTCACATTATATTGTGGACGTAACATTGCAAGACGTGTAACTTTGAGGCCAGATAAGTACGGTGGAGCATAATTGTATTTCTATTAAATGTATATGTAACAGTTTAGTCGACAGCCAAGTAACATTTTAGAGTAAACCCATGGTGGTCATTCATCTAAGGTCGTCTTAATGAATGAAGGGAACGTTTAGGAACAGAAGTAGCTGTTCAGGATGCCAGCGGTTTATTGTTACAACGCTGAGGAAAATTCCAATAATGTAATTGCAAGTTCTACAGAAGAGGTGTTGGTAACAATTATTTTGTGTAATAGAATTGTTCAACAAGTAGTAGAGGAGAGTTTATTACCGTATGCAGAGGTATAGGAGGCTACGTAGAGAAATGTTTGTGTAAATGCGAGGCAGTTTCCGCTTTAAGAGAAGTTATTGCAGTGTAGTACTGTTTTTGTTAAGAACATGGCATTATAATAATGGAATCGAGTTGTTAAGAACTCCGATGTGTGAATTCACGACTTAGAAGTGGAGGCAAGAGTGTATGTGCGGAAATTGATTGGGAAAAATGTTGTCAACTTCTGTTTACTAATACTTTTCATTATCATTTTTATCAAACACGGATCTGAGTAAATACGTGTGTTTGATCTTTGTTGATTGAATACATTAGACTGATAACGACTACAAACCTTAATTTGTCATGGTGGTTTAGTATTTCATGAAAGAGACGGAGCTAAGGCTCAGGGATATAACGAGTCATTACCGTTACAAGAGTAAACGTCAACGATAACGAGTGTAGATATTGTAAATACATTTTCATAATTATTTAATTAGGGGCATAATTTGATAATAATTATTTGACCGTATGTTTTAAAATGTATTGTATTCGAGGGTAAACGTTTTTGGAACGAATGTTTTACGATGTTAATTATGTATGAGACAAACTTCACCAGTCATGAATGATGCAAGGGAATGCATGGAGTGTTATGTTAAAGTTTGAATGTATTCGATAAAGGAATGACTGTTTTATAGAAGATTTTGTAAGAATGAATGATACAATTTGAAACGTGTAATCTTGGAGCGCAGTTACGCATTCGCTGTATGCAGACCAGCGGTGTGGACTTGCCGGTTGCAAGGGGAGGCAGGTAACTCTTGTTATAAAATCAAGGTCAATGTATTATATAAATGAAAAGAGTTACTACGGCTACAATCTTTATGAATGGAAACAGGTTGAAGGCTGATTGGAAACTGTGTCAATATATAGACGAGTCGACAATCCAGATGCACGCTTTTGACGCGCACAGGAATGTCAATAGCTTCTAGAGGAATGCTAAACGCGGAGGAATTTTTCGTTAAATGTTGTATTATTTGTAATTGGCGGAGGCCTTTCAAAATTTAATTTTTGTTTAACTGGGGACATAGTAACTTCAGTAGCGTGTGTGATGAGAGGGATGAGTGTGTATGAATTTATTATTACATTTATTAAGATAGGGAATTTTTATTTATTTAGTTTTTAGTTTACAATTGTTAATAAACTTGTTTAATTCGTTTTCTACATCATGTTTCGAGTGATTTATTTTAGATATAGATGAAATGATATTATAGAGCCCCATTTCAGGTTTGAAGCTGATTTTCCTTAATAAAACCCCAAGAATTAAGGTAAGTGTTCACTTGAGCCCAGTGTATTTTATTGTTTGTCCATAGTATCATTGTAGACTATTGTGTATATTCCCGAAGACCCTGTTGGAGCGATTTTTGATGGTATATTTAGCCGGATGCCTTCAGAATTTTGCAATCCAGAAGTGCTGTGGATTTCCAGCAGGCAACTTCTCGAATTTTACGGGTACAGTACAGAACTCTATGGCCTACATATATAACAATCCAACTTGGTGACCATCTGAAATATTTACATAGCTCTCAATATCTACGAATCTATTGCAGCAATCACACTGAAATTTTGTATGTTAATTGAGACTGTCAACTTAAGTTTACCTATGGGGCATTTAATAACCTGGTGATCACAAAGCCAACATGGCGGCCAAGCGAAGTTTAAACATTTAAAAGGAATTTACTCACAATTTAATCATCTGAGCGCAGTGAAACTTGGTACGGTAAATGTTCATATAAAATTTTATCTACTGACATCCAACTAAACTCAATTGTTTTGATAACCAAAAGATGTGTGTTAAGTCGATTCATTTCAATGCATCCCTCTGAATATGAAAGTAAGTAATATCGACGGACTTTGCCTACATATTAAGAACCCCGTGTCGTAGCGAGCATGTTAAATCACGCACAACGACCGCAATGGAGTGCTGCAGCAAGTCCGGAGATCAGAGGTTCAAAGCCCGGTGCTGACAACGGCCATCCTGAGTGAGCTTCTCCTCGGGTTTTTCCACACTCACCTCGACAAATTCAACATACACATCTCATAATACAAATTAACAATACAGAGCAACAAAGTACAGAACAGAAGTCCAATCGAAAATATCTTAAGTATTACTGAAGAAAAAAACCCAGATAATTCTTAGCAGAAACACTCAGGATTTGTGTATTAGTAACTTTCACACTATACTGGTACTCGTCACATAACTCATGGATCCACGTAGCAAAAGCTACGTTATTGAGATGAGGGGGGAATGCGGTTAGTAGTGAATACATTACTTGCTCTTTTACTGTATTGAAAACGGCTCTTAATTCTGACTTAATTTATGTAACCATTTTATACCCATTGCATTGTAGATAATATCTTGTTCTAACCTTTATTCGAGTCTAATTTGAATTGTGAAGTATATTAATACAATTTTCGCATAGATGATGATGATGATGATGGTAATTGTTGTTTTAAAGGGCCTAACACCTAGGTCATCAGCCCCTAATGGTTTGGGTGATAGTGAAAGATGAGAAGAGAATAAAAATTATTTCTAATATTAACTACAGACGTATATACTAGAAGAAGAAATGGGAAACAAATAAAGGATAAGGCAAATAAAGGACAGGAAGAAAAGAAATGCCCTCAACCCCCGAAGTATGAGGATTGAGGGAGTTGGAAGGAAGAAGAGCCATGAAAGGCAGATAGGAAAGGGAAAGAGGAGAAGCCCGCCCCAGGTCAGTGGAAAAGGGGAATAAACGGACCCAGCTCAGGAATCCCTCGGGGTCGCCAATTCCCGATCTCTCTAGCCGTGAGTCCCTGAGGGTGTAGCAATATCCAGGGTGCACCAGAAGTGGTGGGGCTACATAAACCCTGCCTCCTTGAGGGCCTTGGGCAGAAGGCAGGAGATAACATGAAAAGAAAATGTAGGCTGACCCCTCGCAGAAGGAGGGTATCAGGAAATATGAGACAAGGGCCAATTAAGGCAGAAAAGGAAGAGACTCCCTAGGCCTCGGATACCCTAATACCGTCGGGGTCGAAAGAGAACAAGAGTTGACCAAGATAGGTCGACAGGAAAGAAGACGGAGAGGAGCCGGCACAAGTAAGTGGAAGCAATGCCGGATTGAGCTGGGGTCCCGTGGTCGCCAATCCACGTCTCACTAGATGTGAGGCCCTGGGTCGTTTTCGCATAGAGAAAAACATAAATTACACGACACAGATCAAGGATAGGCGCAAATATTTTTCAAGAAAAGTTGCTCTTGCATCTCCCCTGAAGCTCTGAATTCACCTCTTCAGGGAATTTCTCATAATTTAGTAATTGAGCCTTAATAGTCACGTCTATGGCTGGCAGCATGACGTAGCAGTAATGTTCATGCCTGCTGTCCCCAAGGTTGCGGGAACGAATCCCGGCGTGGACAGTTGGGATTTGAAGGTGCTTAAATGCGAGATTTACTGGCATGTTGAAGATCACCTTCTGGGCAATGTTCCGGTACCATGGCGTTTGAATAGAACACAGTAGTTAAAGAGGGACGTAAGAGCCATAGTATTATTATTATTGCTATCTTGATTATAATTATTATTCTTATCTTATTGAACCATTAAATATAAGACCATATTTAAGTCTTCAAATATTTTATTTCTTCAGCTCTGATTTAACCCAGTTGAGGAAACTGATGGTCATATTTTGTAATAGTAGTCTGTCTGGTTGAACAAAGTATCCTGTCGATGTCGCCAGCAAGACAACGGCCAAGCTAAATATAACCGATTCTGAGAAAGGGGAAATGCTGTTGCGAGATGAAAGTCCGTTGCTTATTTCAAACGAGAAGTCAGTTAATTTTCCTTGTCTGGAGGATGTTAGAGTGAGAGCGCAGAGTCCAGGTAGCAACCGAGGTCACGAGCTACTTCATTTGGTGGGGGAGTTCACCACCTAAATATTTCAAATTATTTGAATGAACAGCCAATAACATCAGGACGCTACTTTTTGGAAGCATGGATATTTGCCCGCGAAATCAAGAAATGTGTGTTGCCACGATGCGATTTTCTGCACACGAGTGTCATTTGAAAGTACTGATTTTTACGAGTTGAATGAGATGTGTCCGAAGTCTGTGGGACAATTACTAAGAATTATTGCGGAGCGATGTACCCCTTCCACATCGTGTTGTGCTAAAACATATAAATACGACGGTCTGTGAACAGACATCACACTTGATTTTCTGAATCTGAGACGTTTATAGTGTGTTACTCTGTCCAAGCACGAGACACTTTGATACTTTAACTTTTTGCGAGTGCCATGGAAGCACTTAGGAGTTTGTTGTTTAATTGTGTTGTGTGTCACGCAACACGTATTGTGATAAGTGATGTGTGTTAGGTGGAGACAGTTCCACAGTATAGGGAAAGTCTTCGGTACTGCATCAAACAATTTAAGTGAATTTAGTAGTTTATTACGCAGTCTAGCTAGCCATATTAATAATAATAACATTTTCCAACAGCAAGATGTTCGGCTACAAGATGGAGGATCTGGACCATGTTATTTCATCTGCCATGATGTGTAGTAAGATGGGCTAGGTCATCAGATGGACAACGACGAGGGCGCTGTCAGCCACCGGGCAAAGCTGAGGTGATGAGTACACAATTAATTTATTTAATTTTGGAAAGGGCGGAATCACGCGCAATGTTTGGGAAATTTTGTTTTGTAAATAATTTTTGATTTGCTGTGTTTGAATGTAAATTCTCCTACTGACATATTATTTTTCTTAGCATCACGTGACAATTTGTTGTAAATATTAGATTTGTGTGTGTTTTCCTTATGGCTTTTGCCTTTCGCTTTTTATTAGAGTGCTTGCTCTCAGGTCGCTCGCGCGCCTGAAAGCATCGCGCTATTGAGATTACTTACGGCTGAAATGTTAGATAGGGGTGACAAATGGATCTGTTTTAACTGTAATGCTAGACATGGGGGGAATTTCCCGTATTTTTTTTATTATGATTGATCAGGCAAATGCTAGTTTATTTTGTTCTGTTTTGTGCAAACTTTTTGTCCGCCTGTCTGTATTCAGGTCATTAGTCTTGTTTGGTAATTTATTCTCGGTCTGAAGTACGAGTTGGGGGTCACATTGTCAAGCCATGATGTGTGTGTGCTATGTGTGAATTCTTCGATTGTGAGCAGGTTTGGGCTGTGGACCCAGGACCGTTGCTACTATATTTTCAGCTTGCGTAACCCGCGGGGCGCATTTGCTGATGTTGTGAATCTTGATATCCCAAGGGGGATTTTTCAAGAATATGATGGTATTGATTTATTATGTCTCGTGATTTCAGGAGCCAGTGAGGCTATCTACGAGAATACAGGCTAGAGGCTTGGGTATTTTTGTCTACACACACAAAAGCACAGTTGAGAGAGCTTGAATGACCATTGTACTCATATCTTGAATGCGATAAGCAATAGCGTGCGCGCTAATGCATTCTTTGGTAATATGTTAAATGTCTTGCCTGATAAATTATGATACTTTTGAATTAAATAGGGAGCTATCCATGCCGCTAATCTAACTAATTTCCGACCCTATTGATCGAAGTGTAATATGTAATTGTTTTGTTCGCCTGATGAAGCTTGCTTTTTGTTTGTTGTTGCTTGGTTCGCTGCCAAGTTTTGTAAGGTCACTTTGCTTTTTATTGTCTATAGTACCGGATACTATGTTGCACCTTGTGGTGCGGTTTGTTTTAAATGTCATTTTAAGGTTGCATATGGCGAACCAGATGTTCTTGTATGTCACGTGATTGCCTTGTGTTGATTTGTTTAGCCAAAGACCGCTTAGTTCGGCTGCTAGTAGTGTAAATATACAATTCGTGTATTATTGATTGTTTATAAGGGGTTAGACTATGTCAGTGTGTTTATTGTTGTATTAGCCATTTAGTGTGTTCCCATAGTTGTCGTGATCTCTAACTCGCAGAACGGGAATTCATGACTTAATAGAGTGGTCGAACGGGAATGAATTCTCGTCTAGTACTCATTTATTTCAATTGTCCGACAGCGCACACAACACGTAAACGTGTTTCTTTGTATTTTTGTAACTTTTTGTATTTTTATTCAGTGTAAATATTTTCTCTTGAGGTGACGTTTTGGTACACCTTGTGTTTTACAGCTGTCGAAGCTGATTCGTTGAGGTAGCTATCTTATGGACTGATGTTTTGAGTCAGTCGTTTGTTTTGACGGCTGACACGGTTTGAGGACACTCTGGGAACAAATACGTGCGGGACTTTCCGGGTCCTTGACCGGGTTTGTTTACATAATGTCGGATGCCTGGAAGTCGCATGTGGGCTACTGGGTTACTTGCAGGTCACTTGTGGCAGGCAAATGACTCATGGTTTCACATAAGTGTGGAATTTATTTATTGTCATGTCAGATAATTCCGTATTAAATTGTTATTTGTTTTAACCTGTCATATACTTTATTTGTAACTTTAAGTTCCCCTATGAATCCTGGAAATTATAAGAAGCACGTTTCTCCTCATACTACTTTTCAAGAACTGATCACGACCCCGAATATAAGTCTTGTGTAGTGCTTCTTTTCCTTAGGGTACATTATATATTAAAGGAGTGAGGTAAAAATTTGAAATTTTACCAAAACTGAAATATTCTGGGAAGTGTTTTGGCTACGCTACGGCAACATTTGTTATCTTAACATGTAATGCATGTGACGCATTATTGATTGAGTCCCAACTTACTTGATTAGATCTTCCGTGTATTAAAATAATTCCGAATATTCATTTCATCATGGTCACATTTCACGTTTTACTAAAACTTAAATATTTTGATAAGTATTTGCGCTACGACAACTTTTTTTAAATGTAATGCACGTGACGCATTCTCGACTGAGTCCCAACTTACTTGATTCCAACATCCGTGTCTTGAAATAATTGAGAATATTCATTTATTCAAAGTCAAGCCGAGATAGAAGTTCCACTTTTAACCAGCAGATGCTACACATCGCATCAATGATGTGGAGAGCCACTGTACAAAGGCTGACTGCTTTCTGATTTCCAGCCAAATACTTACAAATAAACCTAAGAATGTATAATCATTATAGCTGTACAGCTATTACAAATAGATTTCGTACGAAATTATCAACGGCAAAAACTTGGCGACGTTAGGAACCGTATCAAAAGGTTATGCATATAATGAAGGCCCATTACATAGCAATATTTTAAGCGTGTGGTGGTGGTCTGGGGTTTAGCGCCATGTTGGTGAAATGTAATTTTGGTGGTTCGAATACCAATACAGTAGCCTTTTTTTTTTTTTGCCTGCTAATTTTTATTTAATTTTTATGCTTGGTTTTTCATTACATGCTAGTTAATTGTAATATACAAATACCTGTACACATTGGAATCATTTGTGTCCTGTCACATTTAATCTCATAAGTCTACAATTTCATAATTTTTCCAAACTATGAAAGCTAGGCTAAAATTGAAAGGCGATGGTACCGTAACTGTCTGTTGAGGTCGCAAGTTTGAAAACATCCGAACAGCTAATATCATATGGAAAGACGTCATGTAGGATTGTTGAAATGAAGTGAATACCGCGGAGAAGCACGGGTCTTCTAGTTATTATTATCATTATTATTATCATTATAATTATCATTATAGTTGCCTGTTCACCTTGAGGCGCAATGGCTATCACTCTTGGTTGTTACCCCTGAGATGCGAGTCCGATTCCTGGCTCTGCCAAGAAATTTAATTGTGTTCTGAGGGCTGAAACTGTGTTCACTCTGCCTAGTGAGGCAAAACTGAGAAGAGGTGGCTTCAATTTCCACCTCGGCCATCCTGTAAGTGGTTTTCTGCGGGTTACCACTTTTACTCCAGGCAAATGCTGGAATGGTTCCTAACTTAAAGCCATGGTCGCCTCCTTCCAAATCCTCACTTGAATTTCAAATACAGACACTTCTGCTGTCACCAGAATAGCATTGGTCATCAAACAAATTCTACACACACCCAAGTACACGAGTACCACGATGCCCATGGCTCTCAAATAAAACAACAACATAACTTGTTATAGTTAGGCATCTACAACATCGGGCAAGGCTAAGATGCCGGTGATTCACTTCACTCTAATATTTTCATAAACGAACATAATTCAAGGCACTGTTTGTTTTCCAGGTATTGTGTTTACGCGTGCACTTTCATATTATCATAAATCCTGCCCAAGGGAGGGGAAGAAGTCCAGGATATTGGCGACAACGTTAATTGCAACACACTTGAGGTCACGTGGGAGAAAATAAATATCTAACAGAGATTATAATATAACAGATTTAATTTTCTAGAGACGAAAATGTCGACCTCCTGCGAGACCGCAGGGCAATCGTGTAAAACAGGCGGAGACTTTCACCGACCCAGTTCATCTTGGCCCGATTCTTTTTCCTTTTCGCACCTGGAAAACAATGCTGATTTAGTAAGAAGATTTCGACAGCCATAATATCATTGTGAACGTAATTCTTGTTTGACCCCAAAGGTCGATGGGCAGGTGATGATTGGTCTACGATTTTCAAATCACAACACACCTAAAGGAAAGTTATGTTACTTCATATACATACATTTCATTTCAAGTGACCTGCACGCGATGATTCATTAGCCCAGCTAGCAACATGACCTAGAAGTCTCGGATGAGTCAGGAACAAGCTCCTACGTTCCTGCATGTTAATCTTAGGAATTAATATACCCGTTGTTGATGGGAATAAAATAGTAATATTAATAATAATTAGAATAATAATGTTTAGAAAATGATGTGCCAGGACACACAGATAAAACAAGTACTGTAGTTTTGTGAAGATCTAAATAGCCTATTTTCAGATATCCTACTGGTCTTACTTAGGACCCAAGAAATTCCATAGGTGGACTCATGTTAATAGCCTCTATCAACATACAAAATTTCAGTAGACTCGTAGATATTGAGAACCACCTAAATATTTCGGTTGGTTGCCGTGTTGGATTGTTATATGTGTAGGCCTTACAGTTATGTACAATAAGATGATTATTGCGTAGGTTCATTATTCAAAAGTTCTCTTCAATCGCCTGATTAGGACACAAGAAATAAAAATTTAATTTTTAAATTTCGCACAGCCGCCATTTTGAGGTTATGTAAGCAATTGAACTAAATTGGATGTCAGTGCATTACAAGTGTATAAATATTTGCTGTGCCATGTTTCACTGCGATCGGATGGTTAAATCCCGAGAAAAGTCTATTTAAATATTTTGAATTCGCTTGGCCGCCATGTTCGTTTTGTACTTAACAGGTTTACGAAAGTCGCATAGATGAACTTTTAGTAGTACCCTTTATGACCGTACAGATTTTTAGGGTGATATCTGTTACTGTTGCGGAGATATAGAAAACCAGTGAAATATTTCGCGCGGCCACCATGTTGGATTGGTGAAACGTTTTAAAATTTGAAAGGCACGGTCGAGGTCAGACGAGGTATCAGTATTCACTTACCGCGGATCATTGAAATCGCTTTGGCCGTTTAGAATTAATTAGGGACTCACACACGTACACACACACTCACACGGGCAAAAGGTGATCTCATAAGTCAATTTTTTTTTCTTTCATAAATGATAATAGGCTACAAACAGAAGCTGATAAATAAGATCATTGAAACAATATTATTTTTATGCTCTACCCACTTTTATGAACTGTTCCACACTTATGACGTTTCACCAACTTCCTTATTGCACGTTAGGTAGTCAGCCCAGAGGCAGGTTGGATCCTCAAAAAGTACCACGGTACGTTAGGTCAGTAGGTACCCACAAACCTAAGGCAGCAATAATGAGGCATACTAGGCAAGGTGAGGAGTGAGTTCGTTTGCCATTGCTTTGTTTAACGAGTCAGAACAATAGCACTGAATCTATGAGTAGAACTTATCACAGTACACAAAAGCACTAGCTCTGCTCTGAAGGCCTCATACCACTCATACCCCCAAAGCTTCCATAGAATCACAGCCATGAGTGGGACTGAGACATCGGTGGATAGCCACCTTTTATTCTAGCCTGAATGCAAATGTACTGCATTCATCAAGAGAAGGCAATTATATATCATTAAATAATACCTTAAAATAGTTATGATTTAACACATTTAGTTGAATCGGTGGCTCTTAATGAAAGTCCAACAATTTTTTACGAGCAATAAGGACTGTTGTTTTGAATTACAAGAATAATCTCAAAACAAAAGTTTGGTGCTTTTCAGTCGTTCAACAGGAATGTACCTAAAAAGAGCTGGGTTGTGCCCTAATCCTAAAATAAATTACATGAGATTAATAAATACAGTGTATGTAAATACATACATAAATACAGTGTATGTAAATACAGTGTATTTATTAATCTCATGTAATTTATTTCAGGATTAGGGCGCAACCCAGCTCTTTTTGGGTACATCCGAGTTGACCGACTGAAAAGCACCAAACTTTTGTTTACTTAGGCAACACTGAAAAATGGCTTCAAACCTCACATGAATAATCTCTCTGGAACGATAAACTTATCCATCTGGAGCTGGAGAAATCCATTTTCACACTCACTCGACACTCTTTTATTGGAGACCTTTCTCACTGGTTCTCGAATAATTTACCGTTTGAATCAAAAATACGCAATTGAAAGTGTTAGTATATTCACATGAACATAGAAGAAATAGAGGTTGGAGGTCCTCGGGTCTCGAAACATTATGGTGATACGCGACATTTCTCAGAATTCAACAGTTTCTTTCACCTTCATTACTTCTTGACAGTTAATGAAGTTAATTTTAGTGCGGAAATCTCAACTAAGGTCAAACTTAATATCCATTATTCAAGAACTTATAATTTTTTCGTCAGACTTTTGTTTTACCCAAGTTACGGAACTCCATTGAAGATAGGTATGTAGGCTAATAAAAAGCCATAATAATGATAATAATAATAATAATAATAGTAATAATAATAATAATAATAATAATAATAATAATAATTAGGTTCAGGATTTTAATGCATGAATCTGCCAAGGAATGTCTGGCATTGCCATATTTATTGCTGCCAATAACTAAATAACAGAACGCACCACACAGATTTTGATGGGGAGTAGCAGCCTTCTAGAATTTGACAAAGCTTTATTGTCCTATGCATGGCGAACACATTCATAACATAGCCAACTAATGGTTAAGTTGCTTATTGCTACAATGGCTGAAAGCAACGGGAAACTGAAGCCATAATGTTCTTCCCGAAGATATGCACCTCTCTGCGCATAATTACAGTAGCCTATATATGTTGGTGTCCCCATCGCCAGTAAAATCCCAATCTGGAGGTAAACTAATTCCCCATCCGGATCTCCGGGTTTGACATCAGAGAAGTGACAAAGAGCAAATCTGATATTCTGCACGTAGGAGCGTGGAATGTTAGAAATCTGATTGGCAATGGAAGGTTAGAGAACTTAGGAAGGGAAATGGATAGGTTAAGGTTAAATTTGGTTGGGGTTAGTGAAGTACGCTGGCAGGAAGAACGGGACTTTTGGTCAGGAGATTATAGGATCATTATCACTAAATAAAACAACGTCTCATATTGACTAGCAAACTTCGACAGCGGGTGGAATATTATGAGAAATATAATGAACGGATTACTATACCTAAAATCGTTACAAAACCTACGTGGACCAGAGTAGTATAAGTCTGTACGTCTACTAAATCAGATGATGAAGACGTTGGAAAGGTCTACGAAGAAATAGATGAAAGAGGTATATCAAGGGTGACAAAAATGTTATAGTAATGAGGGATTTGAATGCTGTGGTAGGAAAAAGACGAGATGTGAAAAATAGTAGAATAATTCGGATTAGGTGAAAGGAATGATCGACGAAGACGGCTGATAGAATTCTGCACCGAGCATGAGTTGGTCATAGCTAACACCTTATTCAATAACCACAATAGAAGAATATATACAGGGTTGAGACCAGGAGATATAGTGTGCCCGTTTAGACCGGAGTCCGCACGACCACATATGCATTTTACCAATAATCAGTCAGCACGAGAATCAAAATATCCCGGAGCGCCAGATGGGTTAAAGCAAATCGCAAAAACGACATCAAATTTATAAAAATGCTTTGCTGATTTTTGGCTCAATGCAACAATAAGGATAGAAGGAGATTTAATTGGGTGAAACACATCTGGTAAAATTATCTCAGTTTATTTAAAGTTAAAATCTGACTGCAAGAATAATGCTCAAAGCAGCATCATCCACGTGTGGCGATCCACACTCTTATTTACACATAATATACAGAATCTTCCAAACACATTTGACAATCTTTTGAAAACACAAGTCCGATTGTTAGTCCTGTGGACTGTGTTCCAAAATTATTAACATTTTAACTCCAGTGCAAAATGAATTGTCCATACTGGAAATAACGTCGATCACTGTTTGACTATTTACATGATATTAACACTCGTAGAATAAATGTTTATAGAATTTCTTAGACTTTCATTTGTTTTCCAGTTTTCCAAAATATATCATTGAAACTATTATTATCATCGTAGCAACACAAATTATTAACACATATTAACAACATCTGAAAAGTATTTGACCATTGAGCATAGCATCGAAGAACTGTGCGAAGCACAACAACAATTAATTGTTCTTCTGACATTAAACATTCGAGAAGTGACTCGATTATGAACTTCAAGTTCCAAACAAAACATATGATTTCTGAATCATCAACTTGATCAATAAATGGTTGAATCATTCAACTATTAGATTTTTCCACTTGGAATTATTATGAGAAAAATATTTATATTTATGGCCATTTCCAGCAACTTTCACAACTTGCAATTCTTCGACAGAATGCGGAAATTAGAATTGTAGTCTTATAATGAATTCATTTAGTTCATGGCACTAGGATTGAAAATATCCTTCAAATTATTCGTGGTTAAAGAATTATTTTAAATTGGCAGTGGCCCATTCTACTATTTGTGTAAGGACACAATATTATAACAACAACAACAACGGCAAAGGTCTTCCTCTGAAGAAGAATAAACTACTATCATGACAAATCCGGGTTCTAGCAAAATCAAATTCTAAATGGAATTCGTAAACAAGGTTGAAATAAGAACTGATGGTTTCAAAGAAATAACCTTCGGGTTATTCATACGACGAAACGTGTGGATCCAATACT
Source organism: Meconema thalassinum (assembly GCA_946902985.2). Lineage (NCBI taxonomy): Eukaryota > Metazoa > Arthropoda > Insecta > Orthoptera > Tettigoniidae > Meconema > Meconema thalassinum. The sequence continues at coordinate 1,169,294,583 of OX336389.2, forward strand.
CCTACTATAAACCTGAGCCATCGAACCTGCTATTTGATTGATGCTCGAAAAAACCTTCATTCCTGCGACTTAACATGCGCACCTGGGAATGGCATTACAACTATTCCACACACATAAATTATCTTCCCAAAATTTATACAATAAATCAAGCCTCTGCTTGTTATCAACACTGGAAGATTAATAAACTGACAAGTTTATTTTATTTTACCATTCAGTTCAACCCGTGAATTTACCATACTTATGAAAAGCTTCATTTCACTTTCGAAGTGTATTTACGTCATGATTTTATATAAATACAAAAATCCTATTTGATACAAATATCAATTGCTTCCCGTTTCATGCCTCTCCGTGTTATATGAAACATATACTTTGCTCATAGCAAATATCAACTGTTCAACCAGAACTGAAATGTAGGTTGAATGCGGGCTTGCGCTAACCACTCTCCTTCGTAAAATCTCCTGTTCCATACTAGAAATGTTTCAACTACTTCATAGGCTCTTTCTCAATGCATATGATTATTATAAAATATAATATCCAAGAATTATTTAGAAAAATTATGAAAATTATTATTATTATTATTAGTGGATTATTATTATTATTATTATTTCAAATATGTTTAATTATCATCTCATTATGTGAGAATCCACATGTTCGAACCTTCGAATATGGAAAAAATATCCATTCCTCAACAAAAATAAATTTAACTTTTACAGTTACATCGGCTGATTACCGTGATTTCCCAAAAATATGAAAAATTCAAATAAATGCTCGAAATGCTCGGTCATCGATCCTAAACTGTTCTGAGTGCTGAAAATGCTCAGAATAAATCTAACAAGTCTTGCGTAAATCATTACAAGCTTTAAATACGATGAAAAAAATGTGTTGGTCATCTGCAGAAAAATAGTTTGTTCCAATTAGCTAAGCATAAAATAATTCAAATGTGGCTTACATTTCTTGATGTTCTTGAAGTGTAGTAAACCTGGTCTATACCAGATTTATCCGTAGACATGCCCTAGCGGACAAGCATGTATAATCCTTGTATCGGCCGCCATTGTAGACCCACAATTCGTCTAGTCAGACATAGTGGTAGTATCTTTCGACGTTTTAAATGACTGTGGTTCCATTTTAATATGTGCTTCTAACAAAGCCATAACAGTTTGTTGAAAAGGGTCAGATCTAAGCGATCTCTTCTTAAATGTGTCAGTTGTAACCTAACTCACTGTAATCTCATCAGTACAAGAAAAACGTTGACAGTCTAAGCAGTTAACGGCTGTTCTGAAGATCGTTCCCTGGGCATGGTTTGTATATCACCATCTGCCATGCGCTAGACAACCTGCAGTTTCCCTTGCGTAGACTAATGAACGCCACCGTTATAGACTATTCTTCAATGTACTGACGGATCGAAGTGGTTAAATAGTTACAAAATATGAAAACTGACTTTAAATGGATTTAAACATCCAAGTATTAATTTACTATTGGACTGTGACAATATACTACTTTCTAGACCAAGTCTAGCATATGTCCTTTAAGAAATATAAATATTTCCACCAATGTCTGTAGAAATACAATCACCTCAGTGATTCTCCTCACCAGAAACTTACTAAGTTCCAACTCGTTTGCGCAGCACTTCTCGTGACTATCACGATTTGAAAAGTACTTCTTCGTAGACGTGGCAACCATGTGCCTTGGCTCAGCGTAGATGCAACTTGTTCGCCAAGTGCTTGTGATGAAGTGAGCTCACTAAGCCTGCTCCTGCTTGCTTTTATACAAAAACGGTCAGGGTCACGCGTCATCGCCTGATATCTAAAAATCCTCATATCTCTTGAATCCCTGGTCCGATTTACTTGATACTAATTGCATTCTCTTTTATTTGGCCGTGCCAGTAATCTGATCCCAGTCTCAAGTCTCTGCTCCATAGTTAACTATTTAATCAATAAATAGTCTCCACCTCTGCTGTTACTCGCTACGTCATTTACCATCCAACTATCGGTAATTTCCTTCGAATGGCTTCGAGAAGCAATGTAGCGCGATATTCAAATATCTGAACTTTCAAAAGCTGCTACAGCCTTTCCCTTGATATCTAGGTGTCTGAAACTTGGAATACGCATTCCTAGATTTGGGCACATCCACCCCACACCTAGCAAAAAATAAAAATTGAAAATTTTTTATTTTTCCTATCTACACATTAAATTATCTGGTTCTTGAATAATAGATCTTCAAATTCGAAGCATTATAAGTTCCCACGATGTTACCAGTTCGTGTATGAGCTACTTCATAGCTTCCATTATTGTTGACTTCCACAATACTCAAAATCCTTAATTTTACCATTCCCCCGGGATTGTTGTGTTCCCGATGGACCTGGATCATTGGGCCTCTGCTCCACAAATTGTAAGTTTTCTTGGTGTCTTGCTTCCAAGTTTTTCCTCGTGTCCTTGTTAAACTCTTCATTGGACTGACGAGTATCTACATTCCCTCTGTTATTATAGTTATTACCATAGGATCTTCTTTCCTGGTATCTTCCTTGAGTATCACGTGGTCTTCTCCATCGAGTGTTGTATCGATTACCACCATCCGGTCTTGCATATGGTTTGTAACTGTATCTGTTACGGTATTGGTTCCATCCTCTCGTATTGGAATCTTCCCTCGGTGATTTCTCTTCTCGCTCCTCTCGAATCTCTCGAGGTGTCTGAGAATAACTGTCAGCCATAACAGCATACACAGCGTTATTACTCTTTACTCCCTTCTGATGAAAGAATTGAGCGTTTGTATGATCCAGCTTTTGCAATACTTCATCAAACTGTTCCATATTGTAGATGTCAGCAGCGATCAAAGTCTTCTGGACGTCTGCTGGAAATTGTCGTATCAAAGCAGTAATCAACTCGTTATCTGGCATTGGCGGATCTAAATGTTGGAGTTTAGACAGCTGTCCAGAAAAGTATGTAGAGTATCGAGTAGGTTGTGACGTCGAGAATCTCTTCGAATACAACTCTGCTCTAACTTGCTGTTGGGTTTCAGGGGACCAAAACTTCTTCAATAACCCACGAGAAAACTCCTCAAAAGTATTTAGAGTGGATCTAAATGCTCTAAACCACAAAAGTGCGGGACCTTCCAAGAACTTCCCTATTACCCTGATCTGTCTTTCTTTAGGGATCTTAGAATCTTTCAGATAATCACCTGCTTCTCTCAAAAATTCCACGGGTGTTACAGAATCTCGCCCTGAAAATTTAGAAGGCTTGTCTTCTATATTCTTAAACACAGTTATGGGGTTGGATTGAAATACTGTCCTGACCTCATCCTGTCTTTCAGTCTCTCTAGCTCCTCCTAGATTTATCTGTATCTGTTCCTTTCCTTTTACATTCGGCATTTTCAAAAGATGATCAGACTGTTTCTCATCCTTTATTTGAGTTTTCATAGCCTCAAGTTCCTTCTGGTTTTCTTCTGCCATCTTCTTGATTGCTTCAGTCTCTTTACTATTGTCTTTAACATCAATGGATATCTGATTCATAACAGCCTCATGACTTTTCAATGACCCTGTCATATCTGATATGTCCTTCTGAGTTGCTTGAATATCCTTGGCAATTACTTCAATGTGGGATGACAAAGATTCCCTAATCTCCTTGATTCCCTCTTGATTCTCCAGCTTGAGTGTGTCTTTAATTTCATTGACAACTGTTGTTTTAATCTCAGTTTGCAATTCATGAATCACTCCTTCTCTTATTTCTCCCATGACAAGTTCCTTGAATTGTTCCGTTAAACGCTGAACAACTAGAATTCCCATCTCGTTACTCCTCCTTCTTCACTCTGACTTCCAGGTTGACCATGTCTTCACCAACTTTCCTAAGACCATGTTCTATCCTATCAGCTAAGCTTTGGGATCGAAGATCGGCATCGCGAAATTTATCGTCCATTAAACTTGCGTTAGTAGCTAATGAAGTTTCGAGCTCATGTGTTTTTTCGCATAATTTATTCATTTTACTTTCAAGTGTCATTTTCAAAATTTCGGAATTCTCTTTAAATTTACTTTCCATTGAATTAAATTTACTGTTTAAATTTTCCTTTAAGTTATCTTTTAACCTGCTCTCTAACAAATCGGAAGTTTCTTTGAGTTTATCAGAATTTTCTTTAAGTTTATTTTCCAAACTTTCTTGAAGTTTATTTTCTAAAGACTCAGAATTTTCTTTAAGTTTATTTTCTAAAGAATCAGAATTTTCTTTAAGTTTATTTTCTAAAGAATCAGAATTTTCTTTAAGTTTATTTTCTAAAGAATCAGAATTTTCTTTAAGTTTATCATTCAAATTTTCTTTAAGTTTATTCTCTAAAGAATCAGAATTTTCTTTAAGTTTATCATCTAAACTTTCTTTCAAATTATCAGAATTTTCTTTAAGTTTCTTTTCTAAAGCCTCAGTATTTTCTTTCATAATGGCTGCTACACGCAGTCCAGCCTGTTTCGAACTCTCCTCCAAACTCCTCATCATTCTCATCATTTCTTCCATAATTTCAATTATTCAAAACTTAGGGGTATACAACAGTGGCAAACACAAGCTTATAACTAGAACAAGAAATATGAATAGCTAATTGGAACACTATAATAAAATGAGATTTGTCCTAATATCGACGTGATGGAAAAACAAAAGTCTCTACCTTTACGAATTACATTTACCATAATATCACAAGAAAAATATGCAAGTTCTCAAATATCCTCCACCTGGATTCTAATAATGTATATCTCCAGTCATCGAACGTTTACTACTGAATTTACTTGACGCCCTAATGGTTAAGCCATTATCAAAAATAATCAAACCCATTCTAATTATTAACCAGTTAAATTTTTAATTTTCCCACTAATTGGGTTTCCTACTAATTTATTCATCCAAACCAGACATCTCTCAACTCCCAAAATATTTCTATAAAAATTATCACAATTTCAAATCGGCATGCGATTGACCATGTCTAAATCGGGACCCACGTTCGAAGCCATTTCTCTCTCTATCTTATTTTATGTGCCCGTTTAGACCGGAGTCCGCACGACCACATATGCATTTTACCAATAATCAGTCAGCACGAGAATCAAAATATCCCGGAGCGCCAGATGGGTTAAAGCAAATCGCAAAAACGACATCAAATTTATAAAAATGCTTTGCTGATTTTTGGCTCAATGCAACAATAAGGATAGAAGGAGATTTAATTGGGTGAAACACATCTGGTAAAATTATCTCAGTTTATTTAAAGTTAAAATCTGACTGCAAGAATAATGCTCAAAGCAGCATCATCCACGTGTGGCGATCCACACTCTTATTTACACATAATATACAGAATCTTCCAAACACATTTGACAATCTTTTGAAAACACAAGTCCGATTGTTAGTCCTGTGGACTGTGTTCCAAAATTATTAACATTTTAACTCCAGTGCAAAATGAATTGTCCATACTGGAAATAACGTCGATCACTGTTTGACTATTTACATGATATTAACACTCGTAGAATAAATGTTTATAGAATTTCTTAGACTTTCATTTGTTTTCCAGTTTTCCAAAATATATCATTGAAACTATTATTATCATCGTAGCAACACAAATTATTAACACATATTAACAACATCTGAAAAGTATTTGACCATTGAGCATAGCATCGAAGAACTGTGCGAAGCACAACAACAATTAATTGTTCTTCTGACATTAAACATTCGAGAAGTGACTCGATTATGAACTTCAAGTTCCAAACAAAACATATGATTTCTGAATCATCAACTTGATCAATAAATGGTTGAATCATTCAACTATTAGATTTTTCCACTTGGAATTATTATGAGAAAAATATTTATATTTATGGCCATTTCCAGCAACTTTCACAACTTGCAATTCTTCGACAGAATGCGGAAATTAGAATTGTAGTCTTATAATGAATTCATTTAGTTCATGGCACTAGGATTGAAAATATCCTTCAAATTATTCGTGGTTAAAGAATTATTTTAAATTGGCAGTGGCCCATTCTACTATTTGTGTAAGGACACAATATTATAACAACAACAACAACGGCAAAGGTCTTCCTCTGAAGAAGAATAAACTACTATCATGACAAATCCGGGTTCTAGCAAAATCAAATTCTAAATGGAATTCGTAAACTAGGTTGAAATAAGAACTGATGGTTTCAAAGAAATAACCTTCGGGTTATTCATACGACGAAACGTGTGGATCCAATACTCCTACTATAAACCTGAGCCATCGAACCTGCTATTTGATTGATGCTCGAAAAAACCTTCATTCCTGCGACTTAACATGCGCACCTGGGAATGGCATTACAACTATTCCACACACATAAATTATCTTCCCAAAATTTATACAATAAATCAAGCCTCTGCTTGTTATCAACACTGGAAGATTAATAAACTGACAAGTTTATTTTATTTTACCATTCAGTTCAACCCGTGAATTTACCATACTTATGAAAAGCTTCATTTCACTTTCGAAGTGTATTTACGTCATGATTTTATATAAATACAAAAATCCTATTTGATACAAATATCAATTGCTTCCCGTTTCATGCCTCTCCGTGTTATATGAAACATATACTTTGCTCATAGCAAATATCAACTGTTCAACCAGAACTGAAATGTAGGTTGAATGCGGGCTTGCGCTAACCACTCTCCTTCGTAAAATCTCCTGTTCCATACTAGAAATGTTTCAACTACTTCATAGGCTCTTTCTCAATGCATATGATTATTATAAAATATAATATCCAAGAATTATTTAGAAAAATTATGAAAATTATTATTATTATTATTAGTGGATTATTATTATTATTATTATTTCAAATATGTTTAATTATCATCTCATTATGTGAGAATCCACATGTTCGAACCTTCGAATATGGAAAAAATATCCATTCCTCAACAAAAATAAATTTAACTTTTACAGTTACATCGGCTGATTACCGTGATTTCCCAAAAATATGAAAAATTCAAATAAATGCTCGAAATGCTCGGTCATCGATCCTAAACTGTTCTGAGTGCTGAAAATGCTCAGAATAAATCTAACAAGTCTTGCGTAAATCATTACAAGCTTTAAATACGATGAAAAAAATGTGTTGGTCATCTGCAGAAAAATAGTTTGTTCCAATTAGCTAAGCATAAAATAATTCAAATGTGGCTTACATTTCTTGATGTTCTTGAAGTGTAGTAAACCTGGTCTATACCAGATTTATCCGTAGACATGCCCTAGCGGACAAGCATGTATAATCCTTGTATCGGCCGCCATTGTAGACCCACAATTCGTCTAGTCAGACATAGTGGTAGTATCTTTCGACGTTTTAAATGACTGTGGTTCCATTTTAATATGTGCTTCTAACAAAGCCATAACAGTTTGTTGAAAAGGGTCAGATCTAAGCGATCTCTTCTTAAATGTGTCAGTTGTAACCTAACTCACTGTAATCTCATCAGTACAAGAAAAACGTTGACAGTCTAAGCAGTTAACGGCTGTTCTGAAGATCGTTCCCTGGGCATGGTTTGTATATCACCATCTGCCATGCGCTAGACAACCTGCAGTTTCCCTTGCGTAGACTAATGAACGCCACCGTTATAGACTATTCTTCAATGTACTGACGGATCGAAGTGGTTAAATAGTTACAAAATATGAAAACTGACTTTAAATGGATTTAAACATCCAAGTATTAATTTACTATTGGACTGTGACAATATACTACTTTCTAGACCAAGTCTAGCATATGTCCTTTAAGAAATATAAATATTTCCACCAATGTCTGTAGAAATACAATCACCTCAGTGATTCTCCTCACCAGAAACTTACTAAGTTCCAACTCGTTTGCGCAGCACTTCTCGTGACTATCACGATTTGAAAAGTACTTCTTCGTAGACGTGGCAACCATGTGCCTTGGCTCAGCGTAGACGCAACTTGTTCGCCAAGTGCTTGTGATCAAGTGAGCTCACTAATCCTGCTCCTGCTTGCTTTTATACAAAAACGGTCAGGGTCACGCGTCATCGCCTGATATCTAAAAATCCTCATATCTCTTGAATCCCTGGTCCGATTTACTTGATACTAATTGCATTCTCTTTTATTTGGCCGTGCCAGTAATCTGATCCCAGTCTCAAGTCTCTGCTCCATAGTTAACTATTTAATCAATAAATAGTATCCACCTCTGCTGTTACTCGCTACGTCATTTACCATCCAACTATCGGTAATTTCCTTCGAATGGCTTCGAGAAGCAATGTAGCGCGATATTCAAATATCTGAACTTTCAAAAGCTGCTACAGCCTTTCCCTTGATATCTAGGTGTCTGAAACTTGGAATACGCATTCCTAGATTTGGGCACAATAGGATATTACAAAATCGACTTCATAATGGTCAAGCGAAGATTACGAAACAAGATCTTGCATTGCAATACATGTCCTAGAGCTGACATAAGCTCTGGCTACAATTTGGCTGCTATGAAATGCAGACTTAAGTTGAAGAAATTTAAGAAAAGTCAAAAGCCAAAAGATGGGCAATAGACAAACTGAAAGCGAAGGGCATGAACGAAATATTCAAGAGGAGTATAACGGAAGGACTAATGAAGAACCCTGAACAAAACTTACTTAAATGGCAGAGGAATGGGTAATTTTGAAGAATGAAATAACCTAATATGCAGAAGAGAACATTGGTGAAAAGGAAAATTTAAGTTGAAAACCATGAATTACTCATAATATAACTTACTAGAATAACTGGATGAAACAATGCAAGAGATAAAAGGGAGAAAGTAGGATACAGATGTTTGAAAAATGAGGTAAACAAGAATTGAAAGAAAGCGAAACAAGTATGCTTGAAAGAGAATTGTGCAGCTTATCAAAGAATCAGGAGTGCGTTTGGTGAAAGAAAGACTAAGTGCTGTAATATTAAGGACAGATAGAATATCACTAACAGCTAGAGCGGAAAAGGTTGAGACAAAGAAAGCTTACATACAGTGTTTGTGTAGGGGTAAAGAGATAGAGGATCATGTAATGGAAAGGGAAGAGCAAATTGATGAGGATGAGAAAGGACATTTAATATAGAGATCAAAATTTGATAGAGCACTCGAAGACTTAAGCAGGAACAAAGCGCTAGGAATAGATGATATACCGACCGAGTTTAAACAAGTCACTAAATCGCAATACTGTATGCAATTTATTTTTGAGCACTGTATAAGTTTAGTTTGTTTGATAAGGGTTTGTGATTTACTGTACGTATGAGTATTATGAACGTGCATACAAATTAGACTAACTCAATATAATAAATAAAATAAAATTAGGACATGCACTTCAATTCTACTCGTATTATGTACAGTATATGGTTGCATATCTCAGCGGAGCCGTTGGTCGTACAATTGTTACGCTAACGCCTGCCTACTTCCGCCGGGATCATTGTGATTATAACTAATAAATGTGCTTTTTTTAAGAGTTTATTTTCTTATTACTCATATAATACATACATTGTACCCCTCACAGTCATTAGACAAATTCGTGTTGACCAACTAAAGAGTTATAACTGACACTTTGTAAAGCAACACTGAAAGAATGACTTCAAGAGTTCACAAAGAAGATGCATTATTTAACAGATAGTTCCATAAAGAACTAAATAACCAATTTTCATATATCCTACTTACGTTAAATGCCTCTATCAACATACAACATTTCAGTTTGATTGCAGTAATAGATTCGTAGATATTGAGAGCCGTCTAAATATTTCAGATGGTCGCCATGTTGGATTTTCATACTTGTAGGCCTTAGAGTTATGTACTATTACACGAAGATTATTGTGTAGGTGTATTATTCAAGTTTCAATCGCATGATTAGGACACACGAAATAAAAACGAGATTTTGAAATTTTGCACAGCCGCCATCTTGTGGTAATGAAACATTTTAAATAAATTAGATGCCAGTGGATTAAAATTTGTATACGCATATTAGGCCAGTCACCGTAGACACAAAAAACACGTTAGGTCGCAAAAAAATGCAAGGTTATGATTTTTTGGAATGCTGTTAGGACAGATACCAATAGTGTAAAACCAAGTTTGCTACTTCGAAAGACCTGTGCTAACATTGTGGTGCTCGAAAAACCTCGACATTTTCAGTAGTTTTTCAGTTTTTGGCTTCTAACATGTAAACAAAGCATTCTACGGAAAAGTCATCTATGACACTTTTAACGAAGATACAATGAGCGACAATTTGAGCGCAACTTCAGCTCTGTATGTCTTATAGATCTCGAGATACAACACTTCGAAAATGGGCCATTTTTTTTCTTCAAAACGTTAGAAATATGTAGTAAGCTAGTCTTTCGAACAAAATACCGCCTTAAATACTCATTCCATGAGGAAATTCATGAGATATAAAGTTGTAGAGCCGTTATTTCGTTTTAATTTAAGCATAAGAAAGACGTTTTAGGACCAACAATTCTCATGTTATCAAGTAAAATACAAAATAAGGAAATCGGATTTTTCAAGAAATACAGCATCGGAAGTATATTGTTATCAATATTGCACAGTTATCTATTAATGTCATATTTTTTGTGGGTTGGGTGCCTGGAAGAAATCGATCATAGCAATAAGGACGTCTATTGCAGTCAATGTTATACCTACTCTTTGAGTAAATTTCACTGTACTTGTATTTACGTTATGTTGATTGTAATAAAGTGTTTCTAATATAATCTATTTTCGTGAAAATTATTGTTACTGTCCTAGAAATTGGATGTAATGGAGTCAAAGAAATAACTGGAAAGGAATTTAGAAATGTTAAATTTTAAAAGGAAAGACAAAGTACGACCCTTGGCGGCAGCCACAGTTAAGGTGCACAACAAGCAGGTTGCTATAGACCTACTCACAATATTCCAACGGCTGTGCGTAACAAAACAGTCTGAGACCGATCTAAAAAGCCACTTAACATACGAGTTGGCCTCATATCCCATGGCTCTATCCTCCGAAGAGGGAATGCGAAAAGGAACAAAATCATCGTTCTCCTCTGCCTTTACGCCCCTCCCAGAAAACGTCGCCGTTGGAGTAAGAAAGTTTGTTTTAGTGGACGGAGGATACTTGCTCCATAAGGTTATATGGCAACGGAACAGCTCAGTGAGGGAAATTGTAGCTGCTTATAGCCTATTGCCTACACGACCAACCGTTTTGGAAAAAAAATCTCAGTTGTATTCGATGCCTATCCAGAAGAGGGGGCTGTTAAGGGCACAAAAACAACAGAACGGCTACGACGTTATGCAGCCTCATCGTGCAGCGATATATTTTTTGGAAAATTGACACTGATCGAAGTGCCCCAAGAAAAGAGTTTGTCCAACCCATAAAACAAGCAGCGCCTGATCAACTTTATCAGCACTGGACTGGATCTACAAGGGATTGAAACAAAGCAAGCTCCAGAGGACGCCGACTGCCTCATTGTGAGGACAGCACTGGAGAAGATCGAGGAGTACGAGCACGACATAATCGCTGGAGAAGATGTCGACCTCGTGGTGCTCCTAAATGGATTGGCGCCAACAAGTTCATTCATTCATTCATTCGTTTATTTGCAATTGGGGGTGTGTCCCCAGGTGGCAAATTAGATATACATAACAAATAAATAATTGTACATAACAATTCACTAGCAATTAAACTGGAGTATTTACACAAATAGTCAGTATTTTCTTAAACACACCTATATGTTTGGGAAAAGGCTCTAAGACTGCGGCAGGTAGAGATTTCCCATTATCAATGGGACGGTTTACGAAAGAATATTTACCATAATTTGTTCGCTGTGGTCGGCCCTTAACTTTGAAAGGATGATCGCTCCTACCCATGTAAGTAGGCTTTTCCGTAAGTTTGCTAAGCTCACCTCATGCTGGTTGATTTGTTTACGTGTTGTACATAGCGCAGAGTCTAGATTTCATCCTCCTAGCCTCAAGTGATTCCCACCCAAGTTTCTTTAACATACGGCTCACACTGCTCCTGGGATTAAAGTCACTGAGCACAAATCTAGCGGCCTTTCTTTGTACCATTTCCAACTCATTTATGAGCCCTACTTGATATGGATCCCAAACTGCCGAGGCGTATTCCAGAATAGGTCTTACAAGTGACAAATATCCTAATTCTTTAGCAGAGGTACTCCTTCCTTTTAATACCCTCATTACAAAGTGCAGGGATTTGTAAGCTTTAGAAACTACACATCCTATATGACTACTCCATTTCATATCATTTCTTACGTGAACGCCCAAATATTTGCAAGAACCTTCTTCTACAAGTATTTCCGAGCCAATGTTATATTGAAAATCTTGCCTTCGCACTTTCCCTATTTTTATTAGGCTACATTTTCTTGTGTTTATATCATTTTATTTTCAATCGCCCACTTATAGACCAGGTTCAGGTCATCTTGAAGTACTGCATTGTCTTGTGAGTCATGTATCTTTCGATATATTACACAATCATCCGCAAACAATCGACAGTCACTGCGAATCCCATTTGGTAAGTCATTTATAAACGCCAAAAATAACAAAGTTCCGATTACGCTGCCCTGAGGGATACCCGACGTTACGGTAATTTCATCCGAGAATCGGCCTTCAACTTTCACTTTCTGGGAACGACCCGTCAAAAATTCTTGGATCCATAAAATTACTCTTCTATCAATCTTCGTCGAAGCTAATTTATAGAGTAGCATGTCATGCGGCACGACATCAAATGCCTTCGCAAAATCTATAACTGCGGCGTCCATAACTCCATCGTCTAACGATTCGCTAATATCTAGAAAAAGTGATAGCATCTGACTCTCGCATGAGTAACCTTTCCGAAATCCATGTTGCCTATCATTAAACCATGATAATGTTTCCCACTGTTCCCTGAAGTAGTCGCAAATGAGATGCTCCATCTGTTTACAAACGATGGACGTAAGACTAACCGGCCTGTAGTTGCCCAGTTCAAGTCTGCTCCCTCCCTTAAATATTGGGACTACCGTAGCTCTTTTCCAGTCATCCGGGATTTGCGCATTGTTTATGGACACATTAAACATCACCTCTAAGTATCGTGCCACGGCCCTACCTCCTAGTTTAAGTACTTCACTAACAATATTATCAGGACCCTTCGATATATTGTAACGTAATTTTTGTATTAGCTTTACAATTGCTGACTGGTTTATTTGGAGAAGTGGAGCCCCTGATTCACCGTTAAGGTCCAACACACAGCTATTGGATTTATTGAACACACTACCATAAAAGACATTTAATTCATTAGCAATGGCCTGCTTCTCAGTAATTAATTTACCGTCACCGGACTTTATCATCGACAAATTATTTGAATTTCCCTTTCTTCTCCTAACATAACTGTATTTTTTTTTCCACCCATCGCCTCCCGAACCAAGTAAACCTTGCATATAATTGTCATGAGCAGCCCTCTTTTTTAAGATGAGCTCTCTTGATAATGACTTAAATTTCAACATATACTTGTCACTATCATGTCATTTATTGTATAATTTCCTAATTTTCCGTGTAAGACTCCTGATTTCCCGTGTGTAATACTCAGGATCTGGGTTTTGTTTCAGTAATTTAAATGGAACAAATTTATCAATAGCGCTGCTTAAAATTTTCAAAAAGTTAGTCCACAGGATATTAATGTGATTTCCTTCCGATGCCCATCCTACGAATAGCTCATCCAAATACCCCTGAAATTTGCCCTGATCCGCCCTGCGATACTGGAATATGATCTTATTTGCTACATCAGAGTCTAATTTTGTAATGTCACCGTATCTAATATTTAATTCAACCCCAGAATGGTCACTAATTCCTGGTACTTTCAGACAGTTAATATACAGCTCTACAGGCCTTACGAGATAAACATCTAAGGTATTATTGCCTCTAGTTGGGAAGTCAACTACTTGGGAAAATCCCCCCTCCCTTAAGAATTTGTTTGCAGCGCTCTGAGCTTGCCCCCAGCTAGTTGACTCACCAGACCAGTCTACTTTGGGGAGGTTTAAATCTCCGGCAATTATTATGCTCTTTTTCGTAGCATTACCCGTACAAGTTTTATCATACAGTGTGTCAAGAAGCGAAAAGTTATCTTTCGGTGCTCTATACGCCCCTATCACCTGAAGAGGGAATTTATTCCCTTTGCCCGAAATGTGTACACATAACATTTCATGATCCGTATCAGCCCACTTTAAGAAACTAGCTATATTTTTACGCACACAAATAAATAGCCCACCACCTCGCTTCCCCCGATCCCTTCTGTACATTTCGTAGGTCCCTTGAATTATTTCATTACTATTTATATCCTCATATAACCAAGATTCAGTAGCAATGACAATGTCAGGAGAATACGTCTCTACAAGATTCCAAAATTCAATTAATTTATTTCCTAAACTCTGGCAATTAACCTGCAGTAATCTTAGAGTCTTACCTCCGCAGCAAATATCCCGAAGTAGCTCCTTCTGTTCCCGTCGACTGGCAATCACTGGACCTGCTCCTCCTCACAATGGTCGGCACGAACCGATGACCCTGTCATGTAGGCTCCCTAGGTTGAAAGCGCCCCGTCGATTTAAATACAGCCCGTCTCGGGCGAAGTCACGGCCACCAATCCAACAGTCAGCATCTACGTACACTAATCCCAGTTGTGCACAAACCCAGTCCATGTAGTCATTTACAGTCGGGGGCGTGGTGGCTCAGCGGTCTAGCTGTATGCCTCTCACCAAGGCGGTCCGGGTTCGATTCCCGGTCAATGCATGTGAGATTTTCGAAGTGAAATGCCATGTCCTGTGGTTCGGATTCCACGTAAAAAGGAGGTCCCGTGGCTCATGATCTCAAGATTAACGGTCACGTTAAACTACAAGCTTCCTTCCTTTTCATTTACAGTCTTAACTCGCCTTAACGGAACATCTCCCCGCCGAACAATGCCACTCATTATAATTTTTGCATTTCTAAACTTGCTTTTAGCTTTTCTGCCTAGTTCGTAGAGCTCCCCCATGATGTAATCAGCTGTAGCCCTCTTCTTCAAATCGTTCGTCCCAACATGGAGCAACAACACTTTAACTTTGTCACAGTCCTCTACATTTGCTTCTTCCACTTGTTGGGCAAGCTGGTCAATTTTAATCCCCGGATAACACCGCACTTACGCACCTAATTTCCTCGAGATATTCGCACTCCTTCGTATCATAGAATCACCCATTATGATAACGTCATCCTCAGTGTGCTCCTGCACGCCCTCTTCCACACTGATCCCAGTAGAAAGCCGTTCAGTAAAATGTTTCCTTCCAGAAAAGTGACAGGGGTACAATAGGTTGCAAGCAGTTCTTGTCAACATCATTCATACGAGGAGATCTCTCACTCCCCCCTGGAATTGAGTTGTTCCTCCACGCCTTCAGTGGTTGCGGCACCACCTCTGCGCTTTTCGAGCAAGGAAAAACGACAACAAACGTCTCGTGGCGTTGTATGGCGCCGGAAAAGACGATTCTCTCCACGACTTGCGTAATGGGATATTTTTCCGATCTGCTGCCAGCGCAAAAATCAACCTCGCTCGTCTGCCCCCAACCGAAGAGGCTGCTGCCCAGCATTCATACAGAACCTACCATCAGGTGCAGCAGTGGTTGGGGGTTGAGAAAGAGCCCACCAAGTGGGGATGTACAAGGAGTCAGCAGGGACTGACACCAGTGACCTCAATCAAGGAACCAGCGCCGCAAACTCTGCTCAAACTCCTGTCATGCAGGTAAGGTAATTCATTCGTATTAGGTCGGTCCTAGTCAATGTCCACTGCTGGATATAGGAATTTTAATGATTGAAATTAAAACATTTGAATCTATTGTAAACTGTATTTATTATAACTGCTGAAATTCTCGTCATACAGGTGTCTGAAAGAGTGCGGAGCAGGGCGATGCTCTTGCCGGAGAGCTCTCTGTAAAAAATTGTCGGGAGAAGATCTGCCTTAATTCTCCTACCCTAGACATGACTGAGTCAGATGAAGACGACTACTTCGACGACCCCCTGTTACATCCAGATCCAACTACGCAGGAGTCTCCGGAGCGCCAAGAAGAGCCCTATGATTAACCTGGGCCTTCCAAAATAATACTACTGTCTCGCTGTGTTGATAAGCCTAACGTTACATACCTATCCTTTTGTTGTAACTTATTCCCACTGATTGATGTATTTCTTATCCTTTAAAAATGTCCAACAATTCGTCAGGCTACATTCTTTGAGAAATCGGATTTCCTAATTTTCCTTCCTGATAACAAGAGAACTATTCGACTTAAAGCGTTTTACTTCTGCTTAAATTAAAGCTACATAACTGTTCTACAACTTTACTTCTGATACGTTTCCTCGTAGAATGAGTATTATAGACGATATTTTGTTCGAAAGACTAGCCTAGCATACTACAAATTTCTAACTTTTTGAAAAAAAAATGGCGCATTTTCGAAGTGTTGTATCTCGAGATGTATAAGGTATACAGATCTGGAGTTGCGCTCAAATTGTCGCTCATATTATCTTCGTTTAAAGTATCCTGAATGACATTTCCGTAGAATGCATTGTTTAGAAGTTAGAAGCCAAAAATTGAAAAAAGTCTGAAAATTTTGAGGTTATTCGAGCACCACAAAGTTAGCACTGGTTTTTCGAAGTTGCAAACTTGGTTTTACACTATTGGTATCTATCCTAATGACATCCCAAAAACAGAACTTGGAAATTGTTTGCGACCAAGAATGTTTTAGATGACTGGCCTATAAACCGTACCAAGTTAAACTGCGCCCGTATTGTTAAATAGCGAGAAACGTCAATTTTAATATTTTAATTTTGCGTCGCCGCCATGTTTATTATTTTGTGCTCACCAGGTTATTGAAAGTCACATAGTTGAACATATTTTTATAGCCTCTATCAACATAGAAAATCTCAGTTTGATTGCTGTAATAGATTCGTGGATAATGAGGACCGTCAAAATATTTCAGATGGTCGCCATGTTGGATTTTCATACTCCTAGGCCCTAGAGTTATGTACTATTAAATGAAGATTATAGTGTAGGTGTATTATTCAATCTTCAATCGCATGATTAGGACACAAGAAATAAAAACGAGATCTTGAAATTTCGCAAAGCCGCCATCTTGTGGTTATGAAAAAAGTGAAATAAATTAGATGCCATTCGATTAAAATTTGTATAAGCATATACCATACCAAGTTTCACTGCGCTCGGATGGTTAAGTAGCGAGAAACGTCCATTTTAATATTTAAAATTCGCGTCGCCGCCATGTTTATTTGTGCACACTAGGTTATTGAAAGTCCCATAGGTGAACATATTTTTATAGCCTCTATCAACATACAAAATCTTAGTTTGATTGCTGTCATTGATTAATATAAATTGACAACCGTCTAATTATTTTGATTGGTCGCCACGTTGGATTTCAATATATGTAGACCAAAGAGTTATGTACTATTAAATGAGGATTATTGCGTAGGTTCATCATTCAAATGTTGACTTCGATCGAATGATTAGGACACAAGAAATAAAAATAATAATTTTAAAATTTCGCACAGCCAAAATCTTGAGGGTATGTAAACAATTGAACCTTTTTAGATATCAAAGCATTTAAATGTGTATAAATAGTTGCTGTACCACGTTTCACTGCGTTTGAATTGTTAAATCACGAGAAAAGTCTATTTAAATGATTCAAATTTGCATCGCCGCCATGTACGTTTGGTAGTTAACAGGTTTTTAAAGTTAACTATGTGAACTTTCAGTAGTGCTCGTTATCTCCGTACAAAATTTCAGGGTGATATCTGTAATAATTTCGGAGATATAGAATACCGGTGAAATATTTCGCACAGCCGCCATGTTGGATTGGTGAGGCGTTATAAAATTTGAAGGCCATAGTCGGGGTCGGACAATATATTACTATGATCTAGCTGAGTTTCATTGAAATTATTCCAGCCGTATAGATTACACACACATGCGCGCACACACACACACACACACACACACGGACAAAAGGTGATCTCATAAGCCTATTTTTTCATAAATGAAAATAGGCTGAAAGTAAATGTTACAAGAGCCTATATTTTAATTAATTAAAGGTTTGTTTTGGTGCAAAAATACTAGCAAAGAAACATTCAATGGGGGGAGACAGCTTCGCTTTACAGTCACAATGTTTCCTGCAATTGGAAATACACGTTCAGTGCTCCAAGTGGTCGTGGGGTATTGTATATATTGTTTGATGCATTTTCCACCAGTCAAAAAGTATGAGTTTGCAAGCCAGGCGTTTTTTTTCTTTCTTTCTTTCTTTCTTTCTTTTAGCGTATGGCTTTTAGTGGCCCGAGGACATGTACGGCTCGCCAGGGTTTGTAGCTGCTTTTATGCGGATACCCATGGGGTGAGCTACAAGTACCGTCACGTGTGGAGTGTTGTCTGGGGAGGAATGTGCGAATGCAATGACGGGGAATTGGAAGGTAGCGGCTGTGGCCTATAGTTAGGGACCAACTCCGGCATTTGCCTGGCAGGAAGATGTGAAACCACACACAAGACCATCTTCAAGGTTGCCTCCCGGATGTGAGCGACTGCCTGCAGCCACGCCGTAACGACCACGGCTAACTCACCCGGTAGTCTGGCGGTGAATTCCCAAGATATACAAGATTTCCTATTTTTACCGCGCTTTTTATAACTGCCCTATCATGAGAACATTGAGCTTTTATCGAACATGCCTAAAAGTTGACTTTAGACAAAACTTCGTTTGTAAGACGTCACATTTGTATCTTTGGAGTCAAAATGTAATGTTCTTCAGACGGTCAACACGATTGTACCCAATTGTCTAATGGGTGATTCTCTAATCCTGGAAAAAAAAAACACTTGAGTAACCAGTTTCGATCGTCAAGCAATCATCAGATCATTTACACTTAGGCTATTAATCTATGTATATCGTAGGTATGGGTTATGATTAAGGCTCGGATTTTTAGGTAAATAAATATTTTGTTATGTAAATACATATTTGAAACATTTTGTTTATAAATACATAAATTCCCGCTTTTCACTTATTAGCACATAAAAAGACATAATATTTGCATTTTTTTAGTCAGTATGCCAGATCTTTCAGTTGATTGCATTTTTGTTCGGTGTTACTTCAACGGGGAAGAATATGTGAACTATCTAATCTTCATGCAAAGCGTTTGTCAGCTGATAGCTGTGTTATTCTCGTCCTGTCCCACTCACTGTGTAAGCCGGGGATTTCCTTGTCCATAGCCATATTGCACCATGTGCTACACCTCCCCTCCCCTAGCTACCAGGAACCAGTGTCGCTCACATGCAGTTCATTTCTGGCACTGTGAAGTGTAAGGCAGTTCTGTCATGCCTAAAGTAAAAACAACTACAAGTTATCGTCTGCAGCAGTATGTTGCAGAATTTAAGGATAATTTTACTTCTGATGGGGCATTCTATTCTGCCAACCATGTGGGAAAGCTATCAAGGCTGAACAGCGATCTCAAGTTACACAACACCACGAGGGCAAGAAACACATTGCCGCAGTTTTGCGCCTTCAGAAGAAGAGTTTCGCAAAAAACGTCGGCCATTTGTGATGGACAACCTGAACATGTATCTCGTTGTGTATTGTAATTCTTCAGCAATCAGTGAGGCATAGCATAAATTGCATTTGTGAATACTGCATATTGTTTATATTGTCATTAATATAAACTAAATTATAATTAAATATTTTTGCTTTTTTGTCACATATTTTAGGTATTTTTATTACATAAAAAATAAATATTTTCCCGATTTTTAGCACCTAAATCTGAGCCCTCGTTATGATATATGCAATATATACACTTATTTAGTTGCAGTTGTAATTAAACTGGCACAACTAGTCAAGATATGTGATTTTGTTGAGATACTGTTAGTGGTGATTGACCTTCAAGTTTGCTTGCTTAGTGTGATTATGTGATTGCTATTAAATGGTCAGGTTATTTTGTTAGTGGGATGTGGCTGCTGCACCAAAATGGACCACACATCCCTCAAACAGCTAAGTGCACAATCCACAATAACCTCACCATTTAATAACAATCACATAATCACACTAACTTGGAGGTCAATCACCACTAACAGTATCTGAACAAAAAATCACATATCTTGACCAGTTGTGCTAGTTTAATTGCTACTGCAACTAAATAAGTGTATATATTGTAAATATCATAACCCATACTTGTAGACATACAGTAGATTTAATAGCCTTAGTTTAAGGGATCTGATGATGATCACTTGACGATCGAAACTGGTCATCCAAGTGTGCTTATTGATATCATGTTTTTTTTTTCAGAATTAGAGAAGCACCCATTACAATTGGGTACAATCGTGTTGACCGACTGAAAAACATTAAAATTCGATTACTAAGGCAAGACTGAGAAAGAGCTTCCAACACGATAGTCTTTGGGGTGAAGTTAAATAGAACCTCAAAGCGGGCGTTGAGCAATGGCTACCATTCTTGGCTGTCAACACAGAGGCCTGTGTTCGATTCCCGGCTCTGCCAAGAATTTTTATTCTGGTCAGAGGACTGGAATGGGGTACACTCAGCATCGTGAGGCAAAACTGAGAAAGGTCGGGTTTGGGTCCTACCTTAGCCAGCCTGGAAGTGGTTTTCCGTGATTTCCCACTTTCACTCCAGGCAAATTCCGGGATGGTATCTAATTTAAGGCCACGGTTGTTTCCTACCCAAATACTACCTGCATTACAAATAAACACACTAGTACAGACATCGCAGTGACACATGTTATCAGACAAATCTTAAACACACCTAAGTACACGGGGCTACATGACCACTATGTTGCAAAGCCCCTAAATGAATCAAAATCACCCGTCATGGGAAGGCTCAGGCTAACCATGTCGAATGTTTGCATTAAGTAACCAAGTTGTGTCATACTTTGTTGTTTCTGTGAGAGCGTAGTTAAAAGTACGAAATACATTGATTAATCGACAAAACTATTAATCGATTATTCGGAAAACCGATTAAGGAATGTAATGTGAAGATTTATGCCACAATTTATTGAAAGTAAAGCCATTATTATGTGGAAGGCTACGGTAAAATTGTATTAATTATGATGTAAAGACAGCTGTTTATTGGATTTAAATTAATAACTGATGTATATGAGATGTGCTAGAAAATCGAAATAATTCATAAGAATATCTCTTCTTCTTATTATTATTATTATTAATGATTTTGACGATGAAACAAACACTAAGCTTGACGCTTTGGTTATTTAAGCTAGGATTTGACAATTGATACCAGATCTGAAGAATAGCGATTTTAAAGTGTATTTTGAAGTGATACTTCAGAAATAATGCTCTGCGGAGAATATTGAACATACGTTTGGAATGAGAGGAAGAAAGTGGAAATGTAAACAATTCAGCGATGTACATACAGTAGTTGTACAGAAGTTATAGTAATATTGATTTTAGTGTTCATTATTCTATGATTCAGAAGATCGATTGACAGGGTTAGGACAATAGATAAAACTAGGAGTAATTGTATAGAATAAAACCAATAATGTTAATTTCAACGTAGGGGAAGGACAGGGCATTCTTAAAGTTATTTAATAATGTTAGTATTCGCAGTTCGAAATCACTATTTTTATTTTTTTATTTTTGAATACTTCTAGAAGCTGTGGAAAGCCACGTGAGTTAGCTGATAGTAGAACAGCGAGGTCGTAGACCTAATTTATATTATTTCATCATTTTATTCCAGGATTGATTATTATTATTATTTATTTAACTTTTTTCGGTAGATTTAGGAGTGTTACTTTATTCTATTATTGTAGTGTTACCCGAGATTCAGGAATCTCACATTCAAGCTACAATTAGGTTTCTGTTTTTTAAGTAGGTCCATAGCACACCATCCATTTCCATCTTGAATAAAATGTCCTAAATGAGCTACTTGTCAGCGTTAGACCGCCGTTACTTAGCCTGGGACCTCATTGCTTCTGCGATCCTTTTTCCATCTGTGGATTATCAAATACCGGGCATGCTCGGGCTCATTTTCGGGTACAGTATTAGAAAGTCATTTTTGAAAGCCTTTGTCTGGAGCGTGACATTCTATGGAAGTGAAACTTGGATTTTCAGCCCAGCAGAAAAGAGGAGAATAGAAGCATTTGAAATATTGCGTTACATGAGAGTGATGAAGATCAGATGGGAAGATAGAGTAACAAATGAAGAGGTATTAAGACGAATGGGAGAGGAGAGATGTTTCTTGTGACTGCTACTGAAGAGCAGGGGTTGGTAGATAAGTTGTACACATATAAAGGCACCCAGAAAATAGCATGATTAGTTATGGAATGAAGGGTTGAGGACAACAACTGTAGGGATAGACCAAGGTTAGAATTGTTGAACAGATTGCCTCGAATATAAGGTATGGTACCTAAGTACAGATGAAACTATTAGCTCAGGATAGGGAGTCGTAAAGGGCTGAAGCAAACCATACGAAAGACTTAAGACTCAAACCACGACAGAACAACAACGTCAATAATAACAAAAATACGCAGATCGTTGTTGGGTCATTCGATCATCTGAAACATTGCAGTCACACAACACACACACTGACAGCGTGCCTGCGAACTTTGTCAACTTGTGCGCAATGGACATTGAAAATCCTTGCGCATACGAGTTAGTGTAAATGCATGGGATATAAAGGTATATTTGCAACTTTAAGTGTATCTTTCAAATTTTCCGCACGTTTGGTAGAGATCTGCATCGAATGGGTGTAGCCGAGTCGGATTTATTTCCGCCAGCAAAGGGATGACCCAAGCAGCTGTAATTGCACTAGGGTACCGCATCACCAGTGCCCCGTAGTGTTGGCTGGGTAATCCTTGCTTCGGTTGGATCGGGTCTTGTGAAGCGGCGGGACACCTCTCGCTTACAAGACGAGTTTCACACAGTTATGTTCCCGAATCAGTTTTCATTATGACCAATTAACACAATATTTTTGGAAAGTTGGCATGCTTTTCAAGCACTTCGGATGAGCTGGTATCTGAAAATTCAACAAGATGGTCAGTAAAGAACATATAGCCTACTTTCTCCTAAATGCATGGGTATAATTATAATTCTTTGTCCTTTTCAGGGAGTATAAATGAATGTTGGTTGTTGAAATACAACGTGCTATACGGATATTAGACGCTGATTGATTGAATCCTCACCTGAATTATATATACACACACTAATACAGCCATCACAATAAGACAGGTTATCAGACAAAATTCAACACTCACCCAAGGCTAAATGAACATGATGTCCATGCATCTCGAATGAAAAAACAACAACAACAGCCTCCTACCCAAATCCTTCCACGTACACACACTAGTAAGCCTACAGACATCACAGTGTCACAGGTTATCATACAACTTCCACACACCCAAGTACACGGGGCTACAAGACCATGATGCCGCAAAACCCCTAGAGAATCAACAAGAAAAACAAAAATAACAACAATAGTCTCTACCGCGGTTCAAAGTCAATGAATATTAATCGCTGTATTCCAGTGTAAATTTGTTTGTTTTATGGATGATAATGATTACTATTACAGAACTGGCACATAATACTTAAACTAACAGAAAAAATATTTTAAAATTATAACTTTTTGTGGTGGTGGTGGTGGTGGTGGTGGTGGTGGTGGTGGTGGTTGTGCTGGGGGTGATAAGTAGTACAGTATAATGGATGTAACATTCAGGTTATTTTCCCGTAATGATAATGACAATAATGAATAGGGAAACGGCGATTTACTAACTACAGTACTGACACATGTAAATTACAAACGGATAGAAAAATATGATTAGAAAGAGGAGTGTGTGAAATAAAATACACTGCCTAGGGCCTATATCTCATTGGATGTTAGAAAAGTACAGATCAATAATGTCGTATTTTGTCACATAGTGCCATAGGAAAATAATCAGAGCACTTTGGGAAACTTCGGCTGTCCCGAGCTCCTGAAGTAGCAATTGTGGCATTTATCGCCACATACCGTTCAAGGATAAGGATCTGAATAAACGAAAGTAAATTTGAAAGCAGCAACGCTTATTGCAGCTGATTACCTGCATGTTCTGCACCAACACCATCGCACTTATACAGAGGCATAATATTTTCATGATGATAACTGTTTTAAGGGGCCTAAGAAATCTTCTTGCAATAATTATTCCCAGTGACTCCAATTTATAAGCAGCGCAAGGTGTAACTATTTTCGCAATTTTGGTAGGGGTGCCGTGATGCAGCTCGCATTGCCAGCCAACAATTGACTTATTAAAATATTCTTACAGTTGCACTATAGGGACATGAATGGTTCTAGGATCTTAAAACGTAGTTTTCAAGTTCATTTTGTCTGTTTTTCTAAATGTAGGGAATGGAGAGAGTTGTCCAAAATATCTGGTGGACAGTGTTACCCACAGGGTTCCAAAGGGTAAGTATATTAAGTTTGGTTAAGATCGGTGAAACGATTTAGACTTGTGCCAAAGGGCCTAAATGCAGGGAATTGGAGTGGTCTGTTCGAAATTTCACGTAGACAGTGTTATTCGTCGGGTTCCAAAGGGGAAAGTATGTAGAATTTGGTTCAGATAGGAGGAACGGTGTAGATTTGTGCCAAATGGCCTAAATGAAGGAAATGGAGTGGTCTGTTCGAAATTTCATGTAGACAGTGTTACTCGCAGGTTTCCAAAGGGTGAGAATACACATTTTGGTTCAGATCGGTGAAACGGTGTAGATTTGTGCCAAAGGGCCTAAATGCAGGGAATGTCCGAAATGTCATGTAATAAACACTGTTACTCGCAGGGTCCCAAAGGTAAGTATACAAATTTTGGTTCAGATCGGTGAAACGGTGCAGATTTGTATAAATAACAGACAGACAAACCAACATTGAGCTTTATACCGTATTTGCACATTCTAGTGCAACAATCACAATAACGCAGGTTATCACACAATTCTACACACACACGCATGTACACGGGGCAACATGACCACGATGTATAAGCCCCGCAAATGAAATATTAACTGTGGATACGAAAGCATAGAGAATACTACAGACGAATATAATCCTTGATTGTCAATCGGTCAGTTTTCCCATGTGTCCTTTAGCAAATTTTACCGGACTATCATGTTAGAGTGCAAATCGTTGTTGCCTAGTGACAACCTGTCCATCAATGGTGCGGCGTTGACTATCATGATACAGTGTTAGTCGTTGTCGCCTAGTGGCAATATGTCCGTCAAGTTATTAGAACGGTGAAACGGTGTAGATTTGTGAAAAAGGGCCTAAATGCAGGGAATGGAGTGGTCTGTCCGAAATTTAACGTAGCCTAAACTATTCCTCTTGAATCTGGCTATCATATACGAAAAGAATTTTTCGAATCCGACTAGTAGTTCCAGAGATTATCGCGTTTAAACACATAAACACACAAACACGCAAGCACACAAACACACAAACTCTTCAGCTTTATTATATTAGTATAGATTTTCGATTGCACACTATATATGCATAACATTATAACGTGTGAGTTGTTATAAATATATAAATACAAAAATAAACGAAGTAAAGAAATTTGAACCTGCATGGATTTGATTCACGAACCCCCAGTCTATGAGCCCAAGTCGCTACCATTATGCCATGGATGCGCTACAATAATACTTGATAAACAACAGGTTTAGTACAACTGTATCATATTCTGAGTTGAAATCAAAGATTTCATTAGCGTTTTTTGGCGTTTCTATAAATAATTTGATTCTAAATATGTACTATTTTGTTGAGTATATTACTAAAAGGATATAAACTTAGGAAGTTACGGAAATATATGTATTTACGAGGAAAAATAGCAGCCATTTTGACAACGGGACGGCACGGGCCCACAACGATATGGCACGTTAAGCCTGACCTGGTAGTTCTACGGTTACATATTTTACAGTGAGTCCGGGAATTTTCTCCGCAGCGCCTACATGCGTCTGCGAGAGCTAGCTACAGCAGTTACGTTGGTAGCACGGCTGCTATACTTTTAGCTATACTGCATGCCTTGCAATACTGGCGAAAAATCGTGCATGGGTTCAAAATTATACTCAGAACCGATCATAAGGCATTGACCTTTCTAATGAAAACAGATTTATCAAGCCCAAGGCTGACAAGATGGGCATTGTTCATCCAACATTATGATGTGGAAATTGAATATTGTCGGGGAAGGAAAACGTTATCCCAGATTTTTTGAGCAGAAATTCGGAGAATAGAGAAACAATACTAAATATCCAGATAGATGATAAAGATCAGGCCACTATAGAAGATTTAAGAAGAATTGGTGACATGCAAAGACAAGACCAATGGATGGGGATGATGATCTCATACTTCGAGGGAAAACTTGACAGAACATCACGTGCTTTTGCGGAAGCTGAAGCAATTTCAACTGAGTATCTTTGGTACAATAGGCTACTTCACAAATATGCGGACGCAGATCATACCCGGTCAAGAATAGTAGTACCAGCAGGGTTAAAAGAAAATTAATCTGGTTGTCACACCAAACATTTGGACACATAGGGGTGGACAGAACACTTAAAATGTTACAGGAAACATTTATATGGCCGAAAATGGGAGAAACAGTGAGGTCGGCATTGAAAACATGTAATATCTGTCAAAGAGTGAAGGCTAACTCTTTCTCGATGAGACAAAAACCAATCCCGCTTTTGCCACAGAAACCATGTCAAATATTATCAATAGATAACTTCGGTCCATTACCGAAAGCAAGAAGAGGCAACAGGCACATCCTGGTATTCATGGATGTATTTAAAAAATGGTAGTCCTGTGCCCCATACAAAAACATCGACGAAACAGGTTCTCAAAAGGGTAAAGGAACGCGTGATTCCGATTTTAGGAAAACCCGAAAATCTTTTTTCGGATCACGGAAGCTGTTTCACGAGTTTGGAATTACGTAAAGAATTAGAAACATTAGGAATTAAACAGATACTCTCAAGTATTCGACACCCTGAAGCTAACCCAGTAGAGAGGGTGATGAGATACGTACAGAAATACTGTAAAATATATTGCTCAGAAGAAAATTGGAAGTGGATCGATATATTGCAAACAATTGAATTTTGTATCAACAATACGATACATGAGGCGACTGGAGAAGTGCCTATTAGAATACATTTAGGTCAACGTCCAGAGAGACCGTGGGATCAAATCATACCAGTACCAGTAGATAATCAAGTGGGAAGAGAATTGAGAATTCGAAAAACATACGAACATTTAAAAGCTCAAGCTGATAAACGGCAGCGACGAAATAGCAACAAGCGATACCATCGACCATTGATAGTCGGGGAGTTAGTATTAGTAAAGCGACCAGCCATGTCAGATCCTGAAAATAGGATATATAAGAAATTCCGAAAGAATTACCATGGACCTTATAGAATTATAAATAATCCAAAGAACAATGCATATAAGGTACAACATGAGGAAACGAATCAGAAAATGATAATGAATGCGGCAAATTTAAAGGTGTACCATCCTCCGGAGGAATTTGAGAGAACAGAAAATCAAACCTTGGTAACTGAGATATGCGATGAAGTTGATGAAAGGGAAAGAACATGCAGCAATTAGGTTGCGAATGTGGATTAAAGGAAGAGTATGAGGACATGAAGGATTTTGCCAGTTTCTTCATAGAGGAAAACAGGAAAAGAAGAGAAGAGAATGAAAGGATTAAAAATTTGATAGAAATAACCAAGTTATAGTGAAACGGTTAGGGATAGACCTAACCCAGGTGACAGAAACGATGTTTCTTCGATGAAAGTAAGATGGGATGAGAAATGATAGAGAAACGTGATAAATATTTGAAACGTGTTTAGACATTGACGTGCCCATCTAGCAACTGATACTGAAATAGATTTGAAAATATAGGACGTTCGATGAAGGTTGAAAATTTGATTTTTTTTTACAAATACATTTCTTCAAGTTTTTTTCAAACAATTATTCGTTTTGAAGGAGGGATTTGTGCCCAACGAGAGTTTGGCGCAAGAATCGAACGCTGGATATGTAAAATGAAACGACGATTTAAGCCCACCAGGGAAGGAATATTGTAAAATATTATGCAAGCCGTACGTGACTCAAGCCACCCAGCTGCGAGATTAGGAGCAATTAAGGAAGCCATAAACATTGTAATCGACGATAAGTGTCAAGAATATATCAACAGATAAGGAAAGTTCTGGAAAATCATGAGCTGTTAATGTATTAACAAGGAATCATTAAACATTCTCTGGTCAAGCACTGTTTATCAAATTTATGAGTGTATCACTGCCAGATTTAATGGAAGTGAACCTAGTGATCAACAACTATCGCATGATTCAGGCGGGCCCCAATTAGTGCTGAGGCCGCGATAAATTATCACACCGAAGTTACAAAGTCCCAGACGGTAGCGAATCAATCTTAGGGGGCAACATTGCCTAAGATAAAATACTATACATTGATATCATGCGTTAAAACACTCACAGGGACTAGGTCTGATTAGAGGTTGGTAATCCTAGTTGCTGACACAGATTTAAATCGCGACATCAGCAGTGGTGTCATCGTCAATTAAAACGCAGGGATACGGAGGTTGGATGTACCTTTCCGCTGGCCACGGAGGGAGCATAATAACCTTTTTAATTGATTAAAAATAAGTAGACGATTAAATGTGTTTCCGCCCGACATGAACGTCAAAGTAAACATGTTTTACATATGCAAATAAAGTTTCAAGGAAATAGGGGTTCAAACGTGGAGAATAGACTAGGACTCGCGTGAGGGAACTACGTTTTGATAAACTAGTATAAATATGAGGCCGAACGAGAATCAGTCACTCAGTTCTACAACGGTCCTTTGAGAGGTCGGGTGTTGGTCGTCACATTTCAGCCCACGATTTAGGAAAGATGCTGGATTCAGCATGAGATCATTAAGTACATCATATTCACCGGAACAGAACCTACGGGTCATCGTGTCGTTATTTAAAGTTGATCACTATAGCGCCTGGCGTTGGATCAAGTAAAATTCGCGGCGAGAATCAGTAACGCAGCGTCAAGTAAAGGAACACTAATACCGTCAAAAGTGCGGGCTAGTATAACTAAAATACGCAAAGTCGAAAGTATACAGAAAGACGCGAAATAAGAGTGATAGTTACGGAACTTGAAGTTTAGAAGAGACAGTACTTACAAATTAGATATCGGTGTCTCAGGAACACGAAATATAAATACACTGCGTCAAAGAAAGACAGTATAAAGAAGCGGATCCTAGAAAGGAATAATATCAACAATTATTAATCATGAAGTATATGAGTAGGGCCCTAGAAGACTGCGGGTTAGATACTCAAAATATAAAGCATCAAAAATACGAATTAGACAGGCTATTGGTCTCGAACAGGAGACCAAGCTAGGAACTATATCATTAAAGCGAAGAGAGATCACTCGAACGAGTGAGGGTAAACACGAGGAACATTTATATTCAGGAAGGAATAGGAGAGAGTGAGCAGGAACGCGGATTTAGAGACTTTCACGAAGAAGAGGAAATCAGGAACTTCGATGAGTGAGGAAGGAGCAAATTAGCACGTCCAAAGGAGAAAAGCGAGGTATCGTCAGGGATCGTCCAATGCGAAAAATCATTGCCCAAGCTCTGAGATAAGGGCGTGTGCTTAGAAGAGAAAATGTTTTAGTGTTAAAAGTGCTATAATGTTAAAGTGTTACAATAAGTTTTATGTGTCAGTGAAATAATAAATAAGTGTAATATAGAAATGTCAGGGAAAAGTGTTGCGATGGAAGACTAGATATTCAGCTTGATGGGTGAGCCTATCTAGGAATGGAGTCATCGCCTGGGTGAGTTGATGAAACGTTATTAATATGTCTTTGTTGTTGTACTGTGCGCGGATATCAACAGAGCCATTCGTTGACTAGGGAGTTAGACGAATGATTCATTGATGAAATAAATATGCAAATAATTGAAATATTGAAAAGGATGATGGTTAATCACGAAAACCGCCTCGGTGAAAATAAAGCATTGCTGGGATCAGTAAAGATAAAGGAATGAAAGCCCGATAAAGAAATATATGATGAATAAATTTGAAAGAAGGAATAAAAATGATAATTTAAATGGTTTAAATTGTTGCCTAGTTATAATGAAAATACGCACCATAATATAAGTATAAAATCAAAGGGATAAGTTAAGTAATAATGGTCAAATTGTGTACCAAATAACAGATACCGAAAGAATAGAGCGTCATAATGAGATGAGTTAAACTATGGAATAATAAGAACGCAAATAATAATAATCAAATTAAAGAATAAAGTTATATTTAAAGATCCGTGTCTAGGAACTCAAAGTGGAAATTAGAGCGAGAAATAATATGTTAATAAATTAAATAAATGATAAATATCCAAGTAAATGGTGAAATAAATTGTAGGAATGCCGAAATCAGGCGAATGTCGTAAAGTATCCAAGCAAGTTGCATTGCCGTAAGGGCCAATAAAGATAATAAAGTATAGTTTCAAGTTGAATATAAATATGCGTTAAGCCAGGATAGATTTATTCATGAGATGGAAATGTAGTAAAAATCGTCGAAATGCGTGGAGGTAAATTCCCACCGAATATATTGTTGAAATGTAGAAGCCTCGTATATTCTGCCTAATGAAACGTTGTGTATTGTTGTATTATGGAAATGAAATTAATAAGTGGACGCCGTCGTCGTAGTGAAAGTAAGTATAATAGCCAAAGCAGGCGAGGTATGCAATGTTGTATTGTTGCTGAGGCCGGGCTAGGTAAAGGACCTCCCCGAGTCGCTCAAGCCATTGTTGTTAAAATGCATTATAAGACTGGATGTATGTATAAATGGACGACGAGCAAAGTGTCTCCGATCGTGCCAAATTCTTCGTTGTAATTCCCAGCAGTGCAAATTAAGTGTTATGAAATGGGGCGTCGTATGAATGAAGCGTCAAAAGTTATGTAATCCCGCTGCAGGATGGGTATCCCAGCTAGATATTGTTATAGGAAGATATATTTGTGTAAAAGGCATTGTTAATATATAGGTATTGTCGTCAGAGGCATTATAAGCATCGTAAAACGTTGAAATAATAAACTACCGTACAGCCTCTCCGAATCAAATACTAATATCCTGGAAGTGAATGTTAAATTATAATAATAATTAAATAAGAACGGAACAAATATCCGTAGTGAAATTAATTGTAAATCCTGGAAATCATATGTTTAAAAGCTACCCTATCGTGAAAGCAAGGAGTGTCGGCTAGCCATCGTAAATCTCGTTGTCAAGTGCCACAGGAAGAGGGGGAGGCGGCCTTGTGTGCAGGACCTTGCCTCTTGTGAGAGAGAAAAAGCAGACATCTTAATGAGTTCGGTAGCTAAGTAGGGTCGAGTCGAGACGAATGGAAAGAGAAACTGTTACACGGAAATCGTAAAATTTAAAACAAAAGGTGCAAGCAAAAATTAATTGTAGAATTATTTTGTGGGAATGAAAATTTCATCCCAAGTCAAATTTTGAAATGCTATATACAAATTTGACGCATTTGTCAAACAATAGATGTTGATGAGGAAAATTCATTCTTTCATGAATAAATAAATAACGGGTTAAGAAATAATGGAATTTGTCATAAATAATTATCCCACAGTAATAAACAGTACAGTGCACAGTACAGCACAAAGCAAATCACCTAGATGCATGGAGGGTAACTGGAGGGTTACGGGTTCGATCAAAAGATATGGCATGTTTTTGTACAGTATTGTAATATGTGTAAAATCTAAGGCTTTGTGAAGAAATATTATTAAGATCCAAAGGACTTAATAAATGATAAATAAATAAATATTTAAGTAAACATACAGGATAAAGGAAACCCTGAAGGGTAAATGAAATGAATGTAAGTGTCCAAAGCCTTGGAGAAATTATATGATTTAAATGATAGGCGCGCTCGACGCCTGAGTGAAATAAATAAAAATGGTAATAGTTTAATTTAAGCAATACAAAGTATTCACGAAACTTCACGGAACAATGAAATGACATTAGAGTAAATTTTGATGATTTTTAATGGTGATTGAGTGACACTTGAAGAGACAATACCAAGTGATTTGATTCTTATGTGTTTTGAGTTGATTATTTTGTGAGTGACACTTGAAGAGATAATACCAAGTTATTTTGGTTTTTATATGCATTTGAGTGAATTTATTTTTATTTTTATGAATAAATAATTATTTTAAATTGTAATGTTGAGTTTTTCCTAAATGTTGTTAACCTGATTGTGTCTACATATCGGATGTGAAGTTAGTGGTGGAGGGAACGTAACGCGCCCCGATACCGCAGTAGCAAAAGCCGAGTACTAACTAAACATCCTCCTCTAAACGGGTACAGGGGTCTCATATATTGAGGTACTGATATGTGCACAAGGTGACAAGAAAAGTCGGTCCAAAGTAAAGTAATTTTAAGGATAGGTACATGGCCGCAATAACCCGCAAACCCTATATAAATACTAGGAAGGTGACCCCCTGCATATACTTCCAAATGGCGCCCAACCTTAGGGGCGGTTTTCCAAGGAAAAACCAGGAAAACTCGTGTTTTTCCGGGATTTATTTTTGGAAAATATCGAGATTTTCAAAATTTTAAATTTCAAAAAGAAAATGTCTGCTTAATGTGGTTAATGGTTTTGAAGGAGGGACGTGCGACCGGGTTCGTATACAGACAAACCCGTTGGACACTTCACCTCAATATGAAAAGAAAACAATACAGGCTTGTCATATCGAGTTCGGGATTACCTGGTGTGCATGATTCATTCTTGGATAGTAGTAGCCCATCTTTTCTCAAATATTTGGAAAAAGAATGGCTACAGGGAAGGAGATAAAGGCACTCCTGGACAGTTTTAAGGAGAGCATTAAGGAGGAGAGCAAGATACAGAGTGAAGCAATAAACAGTAAGCTTCAGGAATGTATGGATGAAAATAAAAAGGACTTAGAATATATAAACAGTAAGCTTCAGGAAGGTAGGGATGAAAATAAAAAGAACGTGGAAGTTATAAATGGCAAACTGCAGGAAAACATTAAGAAGGGCAATGATGAGTGTAAAAATAACTTTGTAAACTTGAACACTCAGGTAAACGCTAAAATTGGTGAAATAAATGAACAAATGGACACCAAGTTTGGCTACTTAAACGCCCAGCTTAACGAAGTAAATAATAAAGTTTAAGCCGCATAGTCAGAAATAAATAAAAGTATACAGACTCAAGTGAAGTCTGTCCATGGAAAAATTGATGATGTAAAACTAAATGTAAACCATATCTCAGATGAGCAGGCAAAAGTAAACGAGCGGTTGGATGGGATAGACGGAAAGATCGATAGAATCAAAGTCGATACAGAAAAACAATTGCAGGATCAGGCCAAAGAGATCCGGGTAGATTTTTAAACCGGGCTAGGTAGCGAAATAAAAGCCATGAATGACAATTTTAATGGTTTGAGAGCAGATATGAATGAATGATTCTATTCAAATATGCGTATATGCGAGGAAGGTAGGCGAGACCTAAACGGAAGAATTGAAACACTATCAGAAAAGATCACGGAGACTGACAAGCAACAACGATTAGATAGAGAAAAAATGAGTAAACAAATAGAAGGGATTTTCCAACAAATAGATAACAAGTTTGAGGAAAGCGAAAAGAGAGGGGAAAGAGATTAAAAGTACAGAGAGTGCCCATACAAAAACAAATAAAGACACAGGGAGAAATTATCACAGAACAGGGCAAGGAGATAGAGGAACAAAGGGGATTGATTGAGGGAATTCAGGAAAAGATAGATCCTATAAAAGCTAGTATAGGGAAAGTAAATAAGGAAATGGAAAGAACACAAGCAGACTTAGCCCAGGTAAATAAACGCCAAGATGACACCCAAGGGACAACCCAGAATATAGATATGAAAATAAAAGAGTTCAGGAAAGAGTTGAACTCAGTGCAAGAGAGGTTAGAAGTAGAGATGGTCGTGAAGATGGAGGCTAAAAATAAACAAGCAATAAATACTAAGAAGGAATTCGAGGAGCAAATAGCCCACATAAAAGAAAACTTTCGAGTGGAAAAGAAGGAATTGTTCAATACAACTCAGGAGATAAAGGAACAGATAAAGATGAATGAAGATCGCATAGAGAAGGCGGAACAAGAAACCTTTGCTAGATTAGAGAGAACGGAAGGATGAACCAAAATGAAACCAGAATGATTGCTATGGAAGGATTCAACTTAAAAGGTCACAGGTCAAACCGGGAGAGTACAGAGGATCTAAGGAATAAATGGGGAGAGACCGAACCCAAAAATATATTCAATAATTACCAAGAAGGGGAAAACCAGTTCAGAACGCCAGGGCAACCCATATTTGTGTCTACTCCCTTCAGAAATAATAATAATATAATGCAAAACCAAATAATTACCCATGTTAGACCAGATATCGATAAGTCTAGGAAATATTCAGGCAATAATTCATCATTGACACCAAAATATTGCTTAAAGGAAGTGTCATAATATCTCAATTATAATAGGATACCTGCCGAGAGACAGTTACGTTCCATAGAGAAACTACTAGACGGGTACTGCTTATCATGGTTTCGAAGTTTCAGGTATACCTTTGTCACGGTAGAAGAATTCAGGGAAGCATT
The DNA here is from genome assembly GCA_946902985.2 of Meconema thalassinum. Taxonomy (NCBI): domain Eukaryota; kingdom Metazoa; phylum Arthropoda; class Insecta; order Orthoptera; family Tettigoniidae; genus Meconema; species Meconema thalassinum. Next base: position 1,169,329,182 of record OX336389.2, read on the forward strand.
TTTGAAAAGGCTGCAGACGTGCAACAGAATTTAAGGTTAGACCTTTATTCCAAGAAATATACTACAAGTACTCCAACGAGGTACTCAGAATATTTCACCGCACAGCTATGTAAATTTCGTGAATTAGATTGCGCCCCAAGCGAAAATGATCTATGCTTAGCAATCACAAAGCAACTTCCATACGAGATACAGAGACTGCTGATCCCCTCAAATGCGAAAATGGCCATTGAAGTCGAAAGTGCTCTACGTCAACTTAGCATGACGACAGCACACATATCACCACGTCAAAATAGGACGATGGAACATACACATATGATAAATACTCAAACAGAAACTATTGGAAAGCGTAGCTTGGATAAGTCTACCAGTACTGAAAGAATGGGAACGGGAGGAAACGATAATTATCAAGGTAACCTTATCTCAGGAAATAATTCATCATTGAAACCAAAATATTGGTTAAAGGAAGTCACGGCAGTATGACCAAAGGGGGTCAGACGGAAGAAAACCACCATACGGAAGACCGTATCGAGGAAGAGGTGGAAATCGTGGAAATAATAGTAATTACCGACCCTGATTACGAAGCCGAAATTGAAGAAAGATGGGTCATTACTCAGAGCTACTATGGTGAAAGGGGTGATGGACAATTAGCTGGGGGAAGCCATAAAGAATAGGACATCACCAGATATCCATGATAATAGGGTCGCACAAAGCCTCGAAGTACAAATGCTAAACAAGGAATCCGAGGCAGAGGATCCGGATAAAAAACGCCAATTTTCAAAGAAGTCAAACTCAGTTATGAAGGAGGATGGAACGAGATTCAGGTGGTAAATTGGGTCGCTAGGCCAGAAGAGCTAATTGAAGAAATTACAGAAGGACCAGTAACAGTAAAATGAGAACTACCCATAATTATGATTAGGGTTGAAGGAATTTTAATTCGATGTCTATTAGATACAGGGTCGACTATAAGTCTTGTGACTCAAATACTGGTAAATGAGCTGGAAAGCAGAGGGAGAGTTTTAAAAATCCCTACATCAGCCGTGAAAATAAAGGGTATTATCCCCGATAAAACGTTAGTTTGCAAACATCAAGTATTTTTGGATATGCAAATAGGGAACTTGGAGATATCGCACAGTTTCTTGTTAGTAAACAAGCTACCATATAACATGATCTTGGGTATTGACTTCATAAGAGAATATAAAATAATCATTGATTTGTCGAAAAATTGCATACTCTTTCGGGAAGTAGGTAACGAACAAGGAACAGATGTGGCCTTACAAAATATTGAGCAAAAATATGACGAACAAATATGGCACATAGAGGATGAAAATAATTTAGATATTACTAGGGAAGAAGTGTTAGCTCTAGAAAATGAATTTAATACACTCACCGCTTGTTTGGAAAAGGAAAAAGAGCCTGATTTTGATATATGCGTATTGGAAAAATTGGAAGAAGCAAAAATTTCGTTAGAGGATAAAATAAATTTGAAGGATATCATTAAGAAACAAAAAGACGAATTTGATTCTAAACCTGGAAGGATTAAGGACTTTAAATACGCCATTCAAGTAAATGACTGGACTCCATTTCGCCGAAAACCGTATCCCATAGCAGAGAAACATTTTAAACATGCCAAATAGGCCTTACAGGAAATTATGGAAACCGGGGTAATTGAAAAGGTTCCTACACCATATGGAAGTCCGTTGGTGGTAGTAAACAAACCGGATGGTTCGGTACGTGTATGTCTCGATGCCAGAAACTTAAATCAGAGAATAATTCCGGAAAACGATTCAGCTCCTCCTATAAAGGAAATTTTGAGAAAATTTAAGGGAATGAAAATATTTACAAACGTAGATTTAACACATTCTTATCATCATTTGGAACTAGAGGAGAAAACAAGTTTACTAACAGGTTTTCAGTTCGAATAGCAGACGTTCTGCTTCAGAAGATTACCTTTTGGATTGAAGACAGCTGGATCAGCTTTAATACGAGCTTTAGGTAGAAATTTGTCAGATGAGGTAAAAGCTTGCACAATTAGGTATGTCGATGACATTCTTTTAACCTCAGAATGAGTAACCGAGAACATGGAAAAGTTAAAGAAATTATTAAGGGATTTACAACAGGCCAATTTCAATATAAATTTGAAGAAGTCAAATTTTTGTCAGCGTGAAGTGACATTTTTAGGTCATGTGATAGATCACTATGGCGTGAAGCCAAATCCATGTAAACTAGAAGCCATTAAGAATTTTCCACGACCAACTAGGGTCAAAAATGTAAGACAGTTTTTGGGACTAAGAGGATTTTTAGTAGCCATTGTCCAGCGTACACCAGTACAGTATCTCCACTACAAGATCTTCTCAAGAAAGGGGGAAAAGGGAGATGGACTGATGAGTGCGAAGAGGCATTTAAGAAAGCGAAGAGCATTATATTCAACTTCGTGAAGCTAGGATATCCGGATTTCAATGAGAAATTTGTAATACAGACAGATGCATCACAAATAAGCATCGGAGCTATGCTACATCAAGAGACCGATCAGCAACCTGGAGGAAGAAATTATTTAGCTTTCACTTCAAGGCGATTGAAACCTCACGAAAAGAATTGCACCATCAGTGAAATTGAACTTTTAGCTCTACTGCATGCCTTGCAATACTGGCGAAAAATCGTGTATGGGTTCAAAATTATACTCAGAACCGACCATAAGGCTTTGACCATTTTAATGAAAACAGATTTATCAAGCCCAAGGCTGACAAGATGGGCATTGTTCATCCAACAATATCATGTGGAAATTGAATATTGTCGGGGAAGGAAAACGTTATCCCAGATTTTTTGAGCAGAAATTCGGAGAATAGAGAAACAATATTAAATATCCAGATAGATGATAAAGATCAGGCCACTATAGAAGATTTAAGAAGAATTGGTGACATGCAAAGACAAGACCAATGGATGGGAATGATGATCTTATACTTCGAGGGAAAACTTGACAGAACATCACGTGCTTTTGCGGAAGCTGAAGCAATTTCAACTGAGTATCTTTGGTACAATAGGCTTCTTCACAAATATGCGGACGCAGATCATACCCGGTCAAGAATAGTAGTACCAGCAGGGTTACAAAGAAAATTTATCTGGTTGTGACACCGAACATTTGGACACATGGGGGTGGACGAAACACTTAAAATGTTACAAGAAACATTTATATGGCCGAAAATGGGAGAAACAGTGAGGTCGGCTTTGAAAACATGTGATATCTGTCAAAGAGTGAAGGCTAACTCTGTCTTGATCAGACAAAAACCAATCCCGCTTTTGCCACAGAAACCATGTCAAATATTATCAATAGATAACTTCGGTCCATTACCGAAAGCAAGAAGAGGCAACAGGCACATCCTGGTATCCATGGATGTATTTAAAAAAATTGTAGTCCTGTGCCCCATACAAAATGCATCGACGAAACAGATTCTCAAAAGGTTAAAGGAACGCGTGATTCCGATTTTAGGAAAACCCGAAAATCTTATTTCGGATCACGGAAGCTGTTTCACGAGTTTGGAATTACGTAAAGAATTAGAAACATTAGGAATTAAACAGATACTCTCAAGTATTCGACACCCTGAAGCTAACCCAGTAGAGAGGGTGATGAGAGAGGTACAGAAATACTGTAAAATATATTGCTCAGAAGAAAATTGGAAGTGGATCGATATATTGCAAACAATTGAATTTTGTATCAACAATACAGTACATGAGGCGACTGGAGAAGTGCCTATTAGAATACATTTAGATCAACGTCCAGAGAGACCGTGGGATCAAATCATACCAGTACCAGTAGATAATCAAGTGGGAAGATAATTGAGAATTCGAAAAACATACGAACATTTAAAAGCTCAAGCTGATAAACGGCAGCGACGAAATAGCAACAAGCGATACCATCGACCATTGATAGTCGGGGAGTTAGTATTAGTAAAGCGACCAGCCATGTCAGATCCTGAAAATAGGATATATAAGAAATTCCGAAAGAATTACCATGGACCTTATAGAATTATAAATAATCCAAAGAACAATGCATATAAGGTACAACATGAGGAAACGAATCAGACAATGATAATTAATGCGGCAAATTTAAAGGTGTACCATCCTCCGGAGGAATTTGAGAAAACAGAAAATCAAACCTTGGTAACTGAGATATGCGATGAAGTTGATGAAAGGGAAAGAAGATGCAGCAATTAGGTTGCGAATGTGGATTAAAGGAAGAGTATGAGGACATGAAGGAATTTGCCAGTTTCTTCATAGAGGGAAACAGGAAAAGAAGAGAAGAGAATGAAAGGATTAAAAATTTGATAGAAATAACCATGTTAGAGTGAAACGGGTAGGGATAGGCCTAACCCAGGTGACAGAAACTATGTTTCTTCGATGAAAGTAAGATGGGATGAGAAATGATAGAGAAACGTGATAAATATTTGAAACGTGTTAAGACATTGACGTGCCCATCTAGCAACTGATACTGAAATAGAATGGGGAATATAGGACGTTCGATGAAATTTGGAATTTAGAATTTTTTTACAAATAAATTTCTTCAATTTTTTTCAAACATTTATTCATTTTGAAGGAGGGATTTGTGCCCAACGAGAGTTTGGCCCAAGAATCGAACGCTGGATATGTAAGATGAAAGGACGATTTAAGCCCACCAGGGAAGGAATATTGTAAAATGTTATGCAAGCCGTACGTGACTCAAGCCACCCAGCTGCGAGATTAGGAGCAATTAAGGAAGCCATAAACATTGTAATCGACGAAAAGTGTCAAGAATATATCAACAGATAAGGAAAGTTCTGCAAAATCATGAGCTGTTAAGGTATCAACAAGGAATCATTAAAAAACCTCTGGGCAAGCACTGTTTATCAAATTTATGAGTGTATCACTGACAGATTTAATGGAAGTGAACCTAGTGATTAACGACTATCGCATGATTCAGGCGGGCCCCAATTAGAGCTGAGCCGCGATAATTTATCACACCGAAGTTACAAAAGTCGAAAGTATACAGAAAGACGCGAAATAAGAGTGATAGTTACAGAACTTGAAGTTTTAAAGAGACAGTACTTACAAATTAGATATCGGTGTCTCAGGAACACGAAATATAAATGCACTGCGTCAAAGAAAGACAGTATAAAGAAGCGGATCCTAGAAAGGAATAATATCAACAATTATTAATCACGAAGTATATGAGTAGGGCCCTAGAAGACTGCGGGTTAGATACTCAAGATATAAAGCATCAAAAATACGAATTAGACAGGCTAAGGGTCTCGAAGAGGAGACCAAGCTAGGAACTATATCATTAAAGCGAAGAAAGATCACGGAACGAGTGAGGGTAAACACGAGGAACATTTATATTCAGGAAGAAATAGGAGCGAGTGAGCAGAGACTTTCACGGAGAACAGGAAATTAGGAACTTCGATGAGCGAGGAAGGAGCAAATTAGCATGTCCAAAGCAGAAACGCGAGGTATCGTCAGGGATCATCCAATGCGAAAAATCAATGCCAAAGCTCTGAGATAAGGGCGTGTGCCTAGAAAAGAAAGTGTTTTAGTGTTAAAAGTGCTATAATGTTAAAGTGTTACAATATGTTTTTATTTGTCAGTGAAATAATAAATAAGTGTAGTATAGAAACGTCAGAGAAAAGTGTTGCGATGGAAGACTAGATATTCAGCTTGATGGGTGAGCCTATCTAGGAATGGAGTCAACACCTGGGTGAGTTGATGAAACATTATTAATATGTCTTTGTTGTTGTACTGTGCGCGGATATCAATAGAGCCATTCGTCGACTAGGGAGTTAGAAGAATGATTCATTGATGAAATAAATATGCAAATAATTGAAATATTGAAAAGAATGATGGTTAATCACGAGGACCGCCTCGGTGAAAATAAAGCATTGTTGGGATCAGTAAAGATAAAGGAATGAAAGCCCGATAAAGAAGTATATGATGAATAAATTTGAAAGAAGGAATAAGAATGATAATTTAAATGGCTTAAATTGTTGCCTAGTTATAATGAAAATACGCACCATAATTTAAGTATAAAATCAAAGGGATAAGTTACGTAATAATGGTCAAATTGTATACCAAATAACAGATACCGAAAGAATAGAGTGTCATAATGAGATGAGTTAAAATAAGGAATAATAAGAACGCAAATAATAATAATCAAATTAAAGAATAAAGTTATATTTAAAGATCCGTGTCTAGGAATTCAAAGTGAAAATTAGAGCGAGAAATAATATGTTAATAAATTAAATAAATGATAAATATCCAAGTAAATAGTGAAATTAAACATCCAATAACGAATGTATTACCTATTAGGCTACTGTGCCAAGGTTGTGAAATAAATTGTAGGAATGCCGAAATCAGGCGAATGTCGTAAAGTATCCAAACAAGTTGCATTGCCGTAAGGGCCAATAAAGATAATAAAGTATAGTTTCAAGTTGAATATAAATATGCGTTAAGCCAGGATAGATTTATTCGTGAGATGGAAATGTAGTAAAAATCGTCGAAATGCGTGGAGGTAAATTCCCACCGAATATATTGTTGAAATGTAGAAGCCTCGTATATTCTGCCTAATGAAACGTTGTGTATTGTTGTATTATGGAAATGAAATTAATAAGTGGACGCCGTCGTCGTAATGAAAGTAAGTATAATAGCCAAAGCAGGCGAGGTATGCAATGTTGTATTGTTGCTGAGGCCGGGCTAGGTAAAGGACCTCCTCGAGTCGCTCAAGCCATTGTTGTTAAAATGCATTATAACTCTGGATGTATGTATAAATGGACGACGAGCATAGTGTTTCCGATCGTGCCAAATTCTTCGTTGTAATTCCCAGCAGTGCAAATTAAGTGTTATGAAACGGGGCGTCGTATGAATGAAGCGTCAAAAGTTATGTAATCCCGCTGCAGGATGGGTATCCCAGCTAGGTATTGTTATAGGAAGATATTGTTGTGTAAAAGGCATTGTTGAAATATAGGTATTGTTGTCAGAGGCATTATAAGCATCGTAAAAAGTTGAAATAATAAACTACCGTACAGCCTCTCCGAATCAAATACTAATATCCTGGAAGTGAATGTTAAATTATAATAATAATTAAATAAGAACGGAACAAATATCCGTAGTGAAATTAATTGTAAATCTCGGAAATCATATGTTTAAAAGCTACCCTATCGTGAAAGCAAGGAGTGTCGGCTAGTCATCGTAAATCTCGTTGTCAATTGCCACAGGAAGAGGGGGAGGTGGCCTTGTGTGCAGGACCTTGCCTCTTGTGAGGGAGAAAAAGGAGACATCTTAATGAGTTCGGTAGCTAGGTAGGGTCGAGTCGAGACGAATGGAAAGAGAAACTGTTACACGGAAATCGTAAAATTTAAAACAAAAGGTGCAAGCAAAAATTAATTGTAGAATTATTTTATGGGAATGAAAATTTCATCCCAAGTCAAATTTTGAAATGCTATATACAAATTTGACGGATTTGTCAAATAATAGATGTTAATGAAGAAAATTCATTCTTTCATGAATAAATAAATAACGGGTTAAGAAATAATGGAATTTGTCATAAATAAATATCCCACAGTAATAAACAGTACAGTGCACAGTACAGCACAAAGCAAATCACCTAGATGCATGGAGGGTAACTGGAGGGTTACGCGTTCGATCAACAGATATGGCATGTTTTTGTACAGTATTATAATATGTGTAAAATCTAAGGCTTTGTGAAGAAATATTATTAAGATCCAAAGGACTTAATAAATGATAAATAAATAAATATTTAAGTACACATAAAGGATAAAGGAAACCCTGAAGGGTAAATGAAATGAATGTCAGTGTCCAAAGCCTTGGAGAAATTATATGATTTAAATGATAGGTGCGCTCGACGCCTGAGTGAAATAAATAAAAATGGTAATAGTTTAATTTAAGCAAGACAAAGTATTCACGAAACTTCACGGAACAATGAAATGACATTAGAGTGAATTTTGATGATTTTTAATGGTGATTGAGTGACACTTGAAGAGACAATACCAAGTGATTTGATCTTATGTGTTTTGAGTTGATTATTTTGTGAGTGACAATTGAAGAGAAAATACCAAGTGATTTTGATTTTTATATGCATTTGAGTGAATTTATTTTTCTTTTTATGAATAAATAATTATTTTAAATTGTAATGTTGAGTTTTTCCTAAATGTTGTTAACCTGATTGTGTCTACATATCGGATGTGAAGTTAGTGGTGGAGGGAACGTAACGCGCCCCGATACCGCAGTAGCAAAAGCCGAGTACTAACTAAACATCCTCCGCTAAGCGGGTACAGTACATACATTTGACAACTGCATCATAGAAATGCAACATGATTCAAATGGATACGAACCATTAGAATTAATGTAGATGCCATAGTAAAAGTAAATTGGAAATTTCATGCGTTTGACTATTATGTTTCAATCATGCACTAATTGAATACATTAATGTTCTGCCTTGTGAGTACAATAAGTTTGACCGATATTTTTCAAAATCAATGAAAGGAAAATAAAGGTCATTGATGTATACACTTATTTAAAACAGGCATAATTACGTTTGTAAGGGGCAGCGTGGCGCAGTCGGTAGAGGCGCTGAGCTTCTAAATGAAAGCGAGTGGGTTCGATCCCCACCCAGGTAGAGGATTTTAGAGACAAACCTACCACTTTCGGAAACGCGAATAGCCCTGGGGCTCACTCTGCCTACACCAGAAATGAGTACCAGGGTAATTCCTGGGAGCAACGACGGTCGGGCATTGAGCTGACAAGTCCATCCCATCTAGTGCCGATGTCACAAAAAGTGGAAGCCTCTACCTTCCACTACTCCCAGGGCCTCAATGCCATTTATGGAGTTGGCTTTGCTTTTTATAATAATTACGATTTTAAATGATTCGCCGAAAGAAGTAGGACATCTTTAATTGCAATATATGTGTGCAAATCGCAGGCACCACAGCCCCAGACAAGACAAATTCTTACGAAGATTACTATATTATCAGCCCCGTGTACTTGGGTGTGTGTACATATATTTTAAACAAAACTGGTCTGATAACCTGTGTTATTATGGTGTCTGTATTAGTGTGTGTAGTTATATTTGGGGGGAGGATCGGGATGGAGGTGGCCATGGCCTTAAAGAAGGAATTTGCCCGGCATTTACCTGAAGACAAGAAGTTAACAAAATTTTGGTATTCATTTATTCGATATAGTCCCTCGGGATATTTGACTGTTTACAGTTTGTAGTCTGTTGTGTTGGAATGGTGTAATATTGTTCTCCCTTGTACTCAATGTCAGTCGTCGGCAGGCTTGAACTATTAACAAGCGAATCATTCTCGCGTAAAAATGGATAATATTCCGTGATTTCACACGTATTACAACTACCTAACCTATTACACGTTACTAAAAGACCAGCAATTTGTAGCACATACATCATATGGAATTCTCGGTTATTTCATGGGTATAATGCATAGCCCACGGATGAATTGGTTATTGAAACTTGATGGTGCATAACGAAAGTATGTTAAGCTCACCGAGGTAAAGTAGCTATCTCAAATCAAGCTTATATTATGTATATATGGTTATCAATTTACCTTACATAAGCATGATAAATGGCTATGTGATAAATATCCAGGGATAATTTATGTCAGTCAAAAAAAACGAAAAGTGTTAGAATAAGTTTTCAGTTATAAAATTGTAGAATAGAAATATCAAAATGACGTAAACAACAAGCTTGTAGTGTAACATGACCGTTAATTTCGCGATCACGAGCCACGGGAACCCGAACCGCGGGACGTGATATTTCACTTCGAAAAACTCTCATGCCTTGACCGGGATTCGAACCCGGTCCACCTAGGTGAGAGGCAAGTAGCTTGACTACTCCACCATCACGCCCCCCCCCCCCCCAAGTGGAAAAGCTCATCACGTGAGATCAGTCGAAAAGAGCTATCATGCAGTTGATGCATAGAATTATATTGATGATTTGATGATTTAATCGAAATATGGGTAAACCATCATGTACTTAATGTATAGTTTGCTAAACATGAAGTGTGTACTGTACACATATTCCTAGATATTGAATCTAGAGTTCAAATGACTTGAGATTATTATACCTGGTACACATTTGGTAGCCCTGATGTCTCTAATATTAAGCACAATTACATATCCCAAAGCATACATTGCGCGTACAAAGTACGGAAGATATCCATTCGTTAGTATGGAGGTTTGGTGCAGTTAAGCATTGAACCTATCAGCACACGTAGAATCATGGTGGCAACGTTACCATCTCTGGGTTACTCAAAATGAATTTGGAATGTTATGTTCTATAGGTTTGAAAAATTTAGATCTGTTGACTTGCATACTTTCTGATCTACTTAACCCTAGAACCACACTGTGGGGTCACCCGTGACCCAGCTATTTTATTATCTCTTCTGCGCATGCGCCAAATGCCATTAGGTTTCTGATGTTTCCTCTCCTTTGACTGTCGGAATATTTGTTGATGTGACTACATCGTATAGGCATTTGGAATATTTAGTTGCTGAGTATTGTTATGATAGTGTCACATAGCCTACGACCCCACGGAGTGGTTTGTGTAACAAAACTTTCCTCAAGGTACCATGCTTTATCCTATAATTTAATCATATATGGTTGTGAAAACAAGATGTATTATTGTCCATTTTAACCCATTTTCAGACATCAAAGTGCGTGATTTGCCATTTCAGTCTGTGTGCAGAACACCGACAAGGAATCTGCAGAGAGTGCAAAGATGACAGGTCCTAGGTTTTTGCAGAATGGCTGAAATGAACAACTGTGTGCTATTTTCTGTTAATTCATATGTCAACGTTTTAATGTATGTTACTGCATGCATTGGAACAGTGATAATTTATTAAATTATGACAGTTAAAAATTTGTGTACAGTAAATTGTTATTTCTAACAAGGCAACTTTATTAATCAATAGAATACATGTGTGAATGCATAGAAGTAGGGAAGTACATCAATGGGACTCTCTAGAGTCTAGACTAGATGACTGAAAACAGAAACAATTAAAATAATGAATGTTAAATGGATTCCGTTATCACTATTTAGAATTGGGTCACCAGTGACCCCACAGTGTTTCTTATGTCCAGAAAGTATCACAGTGTGGTTCTATGTTTAAACTATGGTTCAAAATTATAGGGAGTATTTATCAACAGTTGGCAGCCCTGGCGTCTCAGAATATATTATTAGTACTGTACCCGTATGTCCAAGCGTAGTATCAGCCAATATCCGAAGATGGTGATTGATTGCAGCAATTGTAGTCCCTGGCTAGAAGCTCTACTAAGAGCTACTGGCAAATACACACAGGAGTGGATGGGCTATTTACTAAAGTGCCTTAGATCTACCTACAGAGGTTGTGGGTAACTAAATACATACGGAGAGTGAGAAACTTCCCAATCTCGGACGTAACGGGTAAAAGGTGTGGGTAATGACGTCTAATCTAACTATATAGCACACTATAATTTACCAATGTACTGCAAAAGATAACGCAATATCTACCTAGGTATAAAAACATATCAGGGAAACGTGATAACCTGCCTGCCTACTTATTACGAAAACACGTTACAACAATGAAAATAAAAATAAAATTAGCAAAATCTCTACTAAGTATAAAACAAAGTCCCCGATTCTTGGATGTCAAGGGTAATCTCGAGAACCTCTGGATGGATTTTGATGCAGTTTTCACCATTCTGTAAAGGATATCTCAAGGATGATTTATGTAGAAAATAATTTATTTATGATCAAAGGAAGCCGAGCAGTAACGATGTCAGTGAATAAGGTAAAAAAAAAACTGGCGTCCGAGCGCTTTGTAAGCTTACGCTGGGCTAACCGTTAAAAATATCTAAATACTATGAGTGTAAGAATTGTTCAGCATGAAAAGTTCTAAAAAAGTCCGGGAGAGGATATCTCAATCTTCAATACATCGCCCACTATAATTGTTTTTAAGTTTTCATTTCTTCCAACCATGTCCATTCAACAACAGTATTGAGGCGACAGTTTACGAGCTAGCTAGGGGCAAGTCTATCACACCTGTTACAGCCTAACTAGCGGGCAAACCTATTACCCCAGATACAGCCAGCAGCAAACCATCGATTCGTGTTGATTTAAGACTTCAGAGAAGGGTGCTTGTGTTTGGAGATTCCCTGGAAGTGCAACTTGGCTTTTCTTCATTTCGCCTGTGAAGTTTCCGTTCTGCAAAATACACAGTTAAGTTAAGATTGAACTGAAGGGAGATTTGTGTTTCATGCACCTCGCCATTCCCTGGAAGTGCAACTCTTCATTTCCCCCTGTGAACTTTCCGTTCCGAAAAATACACAGTTAAGTTAAGATTGGACGGAAGCGGGATTGTGTTTCATGCACCTTGCCATTCTTAAATTACGTCTGACAAGAATTCGTTATAATTAATAGTCCAGTCAGTGATTTTAAGGCATCATGCCGAGATGTAAACCGGATATAGGTCATAGTTTATTGACATCGAAAAAAAACCGCCCTTCTCGTAACAATGAAACAGAGCAACACATAATTTCTCGATTGTCACAAGAGAAAGAAAGACTTCGTCCCCGGCTCCTTCAAACCGTTGATCAAGGAGAACAACGTCTGAACCACGATCAGAAACAAGCGTATCTAGCATCACTAAGAAGGAAGGTAAGATAATTTTCTCGATGCTCCTGCAGGCACAGGCAAAATGTTGTTGATTAATTTGTTGCTCGCCAAAGTGAGGCCTGGTGGTAATATTGCTCTTGCCGTCGCATCATCTGGAATTGCAGCCACTCTTTTGGAAGGGGGAAGAACAGCACATGCAACATTTAAACTTCCTTTGAAAGTCAACAGTAATGATGGAAGCGTATGTAATATTTGAAAACAAAGTAACACTGCCAGTTTAATCCAAAATTGTTCTTTAGTTTTATGGGATGAGGCTACAATGTCGCACAAAACTTCCATTGAAGCTGTAGACAGGACCTTGCGTGATATAAGGAATCGGACCACACTTGTAGGTGGCTGCACAGTTTTGTTCGCCGGAGACTTTCGTCAAATCTTACCAGTTGTTACCAGAGGAACGAGAGCCGACGAAGTGAACGCTTCATTAAAACGATCTTACATCTGGCCGGATATAACAAAATTGGCACTCAAAACTAACATGAGAGTACTCTTATCTTCAGAAGATAATAGTCTGTTTGCTAATTTATTACTTAGAGTCGTAAATGGAGATTTACCGGTCATTGACGGGAAAATTACCCTCTGTCACGATTTCTGTGTTTTAGTAAGCAGCATTCAAGAATTGATTGATAGCGTATATCCTCAATTCCATGGCCTATCTAACAAGTCTCATTCATGGTTTAAAAAAAAGAGCAATGTTATCGCCGACAAACGAACAAGTTTTGAAAATTAATGACTTGGTGTTCTCCTAATTCACTGCCCAGACTCAAGTAGGCCTACATTACTCAGTAGACGCAGTAGTCAATAGTGAAGAAGCTGTTCATTACCCTACATAATTCCTAAATGCTTTACTTCCTTCTGGCTTGCCACCACACAAGCTTATTTTAAAAGTGGGGGTGCCTATTATATTGCTACGTAATTTACACTCACCAAAGTTATGTAATGGGACGCGATTGGTAGTGAAAACTTTGAAAAACTGTTTCATTGTAGCACCTTTCTAAACAGGAGAAACGGTCTTAGTACCCAGAATCTATATGATTCCTTCAGATTTGCCTTGTCATTTCAAACGAGAACAATTCCCAGTAAGAGTCTGCTTTGGCATGGCTATAAACAAAGCACAGGGTCAGACACTTAGCGTGACTGGAGTTGATCTTAGTGGAGTATGTTTTTCTCATGGACAGCTTTACGTGGCTCTATCGCGTGTTACGTCAAACCGAAATCTTTTCGTGATTACTGCTGGAGGGAAAACGACTAATGTCGTATACAAGGAAATCTTATAAGACCTCGGTTAAAAGAACTGTTCCCGGCAAAGCCGGGTCGGGTTGCTAGTAACCTATAAAATACACTCTCATAATTATTCCTAACTAAATAAAATTACTTCTCAAACTAAAAACTCCAGTTCGGGCAACAAACTGCTGTTCCCTATATTTCAGAAGTAAGAAAAATTAAAATAATCTTTGAATTACCTCAAAATAAACATTAATTTACTTACACCGTTGGCCTACGGTATTACAGTGTCTATGTGCTAGCCTACTCTCTACATCGTTGACTCCTTTTTCCTGCTCTAATCCTGATCTAAATTAAATATGAATATATATAAAACTCAGCGATTTTTCTAGGTTTGTGCCGTGTCTTGTGAGGGGTTTCACCTAGGACACCAAGCTGGGTCATCAGCGGGCTCTTGGTGTACCCGCTTTGACCCTCACAGGAGTAGCGAACTGCGCGCTATCTCCCTTTTTATGAAGCGCACCTGCGCCTTTTTACTGAGAGAATTAAATGCTCAAGAAGCCATAACCTCCCTATGAAGGCTTCCAAAAAGTTGGTATATTGGCTTTCACGACCAGTGATTTAAACCTCAACCTAGAAAAATTGTTGACTTCGTGGAATTATGTTACTTATGCTGTCAGATTGTTTGATTTTCAGTTTCTAAATCATTATCCGCGCTCGCAGTCTTTTATAATTCTCTTATTATTGTATACGTGTTTAAGTTTCGTGACTTGTCTCATACTTCTCTGTAAATTTCGGCACTGAAATGTGAGAACTGGAAATGCATGCATTAACAGTGAATAGAGGGAAGGCGCTTGAAAAAGAGATCAAAAAAGGGCATAATTGAAATTAGGAACATTTAATTAGAAACTCTCTGCTCTATAACGACTCAGTAATGTCCGTATTTAAACGTACTATTTGAAAGTTTATTTGCTTAATTTCTTTTATATAGCCTATTCTATAACAAAACTTAAAATAGAGTGTTTATTTCCCAACTCCGGTTGGATTCTTTCTTTCAGTATTTGGCAAACATCTTCTTTGTATTTGTAAAATTATGAAGACTTTTTCTTTAAACAACGTTTTCTCGCGCGGGCCTCTCAGCAATGCCGAACCCCGAGGCAGTAGCCCTCCCTTTCGTCGGGCCTGCATGAAACACAACCGAAAATCAACCGACATTGCTCTCCTATCGAGAGTTTCCTCGTTAAATTATGATTGAAGTCCAGTTACCGTACTTGGCAACAGAATGCACACGTAGCTAGATTTCATATTTTGGCCGATATTAAGGGGATAAGTTACCATATATATAAAAATCAATGTTACGAGATAGTATGTGGGTGTGTCTCCTATGCATTCATCTACCACTCATCCGATTGCGTTGAAACTTCGGTGAGATGTTGTGTATACTCCATTGAAGGTTTCTGGCTTAGTAAATCCATTTTACAATAAGTAGCACACGAGTAGAATCAACAAATGAGCAACGACGCGCGAAGCGTTTCAACAAAGTCCCGTATGCGTTCATATACCATTCGTCCGATAGCAATGCAACTTGGGTGAGATGTTGTGTACGCTCCGGGGAAGGTTTTTGGCTTAGTAACTCATTTTACAATAAGCAGCACACGAGTGGATTCAACAAATGAGCGACGACGCGCGAAGCGTTTCAAGAAAGTCCCGTATGCGTTCATATACGTTACCATTAGTCCGATAGCGATGAAACTTGGGTGATATGTTGAATAATCTCCAGGGAAGGTTTCAGGCTTAGTAAATCCATTTTACAATAGGTAGCCCACGAGTAGATTCAATAAATGAGCGACGACGTGCGAAGCGTTTCAACGAAGTCCCGTATGCGTTCATATACCGTTCGTCCAAATGCGATTAAACTTAGCTGAGATATTCAGTACACTCTAAGGAAGGTTTCTGGCTTAGTAAATCCACTTTACAATAGGTAGCGTACTAGTAAATTCACCAAATGCGCGACGACGCGCGAATCGTTTCAACAAAGTCCCGTATACGTTCGTATACCATTCGTCCGATAGCGATGGAAATTGAGTGAGATGTTGAGTACACTCCAAAGACGGTATCTGGCTTAGTAAATATATTTTACAATTGGCAGCGCACGAGTAGATTCAACAAGTGAGCGACGGCACGCAAATCGTTTCAACAAGGTACGCGTTCATATACCATTCGTCCGGTAGCGATGAAACTTGGGTGAGTTTTTGTGCACACTGCAGGGAAGGTTCTTGACTGAGTAGATCCATTGTACAATAAGTAGCGCACGGGTAGATTCAACAAATGAATGACGGCGCGCGAATCGAATAAATAAAACCCCGTATGCGTTCATATACCATTCATCCGATTTCGATGAAACTTGAGTGAGTTATTGTGTACATTGCAGGGAACGTTTCTAATTTAGTAATTCCATTGTATAATAGGTAGCGCACGAGTAGTTTCAACAAATGGGTGACGGGGCGCGAATCGTTTCAACAAAGTTCCATCTGCGTTCGTATACCATTCATCCGATTGTAATGAAACTAGGGTGAATTATTGTTGTGCACACTGCAGGGAAGGTTTCTGACTTAGCAAATCCATTGTATAATAGGTAGCGCACGAGTTGATTCAACAAATGAGTGACGGCGCGTGAAGCGTTTGAACAAAGTTCCATCTGCGTTCATATACCATTCATCCGATTGCGATTAAACATTGGTGAGTTGTTGTGCACGCTCCCACAAATGCTTATAAGTTAATAAATCCATTTTACGATAGCTTAGAGGCAGTTAACGGAAATTAAAGAAAATATTGTATATCCAAAAGCACTTCAAGAAACAAAATTACAATGCCAACATTTTTCTTGATTGGCATGGCAACGCATGCCGGGTCTAGCTTGGCCTGTATATTTCTTACATTACGAAGGGCTGTGAGTGACCTCCAGGAGACAGGCAGGCACACTGCGCGTCACGTGCCATGACACCAAATTACAAGCCGAGTGTGCACGATGCTGTCGCGCATGGCCCCACATTCGTTCCACGCACTTCTTGCCCCACACCACTCGGTGTCTCTACAGTCTCCACTCAACGAGTAGACGATTTAAGCGATCGACATGTATGCCTACCCCTTTTTATTCCCGTTTTCAACGGGGTCGGGGATGAGATGCGATGCAATCCTATGTGGCGGATGGTTTTTACGGCCGGATGCCCTTTCTGACACCAACCTCATGAGAGGAGTTAATGAGAGATGAAAAGAATGAAATTCCACTGCCTGTTCCAGTCGTCCGACTGGGTCAGGAATGGAATGAATGAAGCCCCCCTTCTAGCGGCGAGGATATGAACTGTGCCGGCTGCCAAAGCCTGTCGCACTCCTCAGGGGCAATGATTAAATGAATGACAGATGAAATGAAATGATAGTGGAGTGTGTTGCTGGAATAAAAGTTTGACAGGGAAAAGCCGGAGTACCTGGAGAAAAACCTGTCTCCCCCCGCTTTCTCCAGCACCGGGATTTGAACCACGGACCCAGCGGTGAGAGGCGTGCTGCCGCCTAAGCCACGGAGGCTTAATGAGAGATGAAATGGTTGAAGATGAATGGAAGGAAACGGCCATGGCCTGTCAGAAGGTACCATCCCAGCATTTGCCTGGAGTTGAAAATGAGAAACCACGGAACACCATTTCAAGGATGGTCGACGGTGGGGTTCGAACCCACGTCTACCAGTCCAAAGATAGTTTGTACCCCTGGCCCTGCGCTGCGCTTTAGCGAGCGTAGCTACCGTTGTCGGTGTTGTGAAAATACTGTATTGTTTTAAAAAGTAAACATTGTATTGCTTCTCAATGTATATTAGTTCTCACGTCAATTAATTTTACCGTTTAAATATGTTATTATGGGTCTACGCCTCTTTTTTTTTACAAATTTAAATGCCATACTATTCACAGCTTAATAACACAGGCTATCATACAATCATCACACACAAATACATGGAGTCGATAATGAAATATGCCCTTATTCCCTAATTGACCCAGCAATGGCATCAACACACTCGAAGTCTTAATAAATTACAATGACTGTTTCTCTCTATTTTCAAAACCTAATGTAGCTCATCGTGAAGTGAGGTAATAAATAATAAAAGGAGGAAGGAAGGAAGGAAGGAAGGAAGGAAGGAAGGAAGTGTAAAGCCGAATTATCTGTGTCCTACGTCAAAAAAGACAATCCAGATGTTTATATGAGGTTCATGCTTCTGAGTGTTCAATATACTGTATTTAACTCCAATTGATAATGAACTATTTGATTAAAATAACCCCATGTAGGCTATATGTCACCATTTATTCCTACTTCAGGTTGTGACCATAGCAGCATCGATTATGGTGGAGGTTATTAAAGCACTCGATTGACCTAGGCCATTCCTGGTAGTCCTTCCTCTTTTTTTATTCTTTTCCATAAAGCAAAACAACACTTGATCCATAAATATTTAAAAAGTTATTACGTCGCTTAGTAGAGGTAGAAATAAAATTAATTCGTTAAAGCAATGTTAGTACATTTGATATAACTGTGAAAGTTTTATGCCCTCGCACACTACAAACGAGGGGCGTGGTGGCTCAGCGGTCTAGCTGTATGCCTCTCACCAAGGCGGTCCGGGTTCGATTCCCGGTCAATGCATTTTGGAAGTGAAATGCCATGTCCCGTGTTTCGGATTCCACGGAAAAAGGAGGTCCCGTGGCTCATGGTCTAGAGATTAACGGTCACGTTAAACTACAAGCTTCCTTCCTTCTTTTACACTACAAACGTATAAAGCCATAGATCAGTGCGTAATGAACTGTTGATCTCCATGGGAGGAAGAGGCAGAAAGTCAAAACCAGCCAATTCGACTGTTGCTTAATTTGTGGTTATTTCTGCCACATGCACTTAGGTATCTATAGAATTTGTCTGATAACATGTATTATTATGTGTCTGCATTAGTGTGTCTATTCATAATTGAGGCAAGGATTGGAATGGAGGATTATTCACTACATTTATCTCCAAATCTCGTATATGAGTGTGTGAAGCCTGATATTTCGTTGTATTGGTTACATCAGCGCTCACTTCTAGAATATTGGATGATAGCCAGCCAATCATACAGTGACCTCGGTCGTGAAGTACTGGTATGCAACATGTGAAGTTTATCACGAGGATCCGTGATGTGCCACTCGACTCTGCTATCCACCCAGAGCCCGAGACCAACTTTGCAGTAATACAGTACCGGTATCTGAAGGGCACCGAACTTCAAATATAGGTCACTCCCTCTTGTTTTCACCAGTGTTATAATATAAATTTTCATATTTGATTCTTTTCGCAGATACTCGATACTACTAGGCCTACACCATAAATACTACAAATAATGGACAATACGCATAGCCTATATAACCGAGTTCAACATTATAGGCTACAATGTCTGTTATATTTTTAGCCTACTTTTCACATTTTGCAAATATGAGGAAAAAGTAGACTTATGAGATCGGGCAAATGTGTGTGTGTCTGTCTGTCTGTCTGTCTGGCTGTGTGTGTGTGTGTGTCCTCCCCACCCCCCTATCAACTCCTAAACGGCTGCAGCAATCCAAACAAAATTTGGTAGGATTAAAGATCTATACCTGAATATCTCACGGCCATATTTGAAAATGATGTCAGTGCTACCAACTGCTAAAAAATCGCAATTGAAATTTGAGCTCCATGTTGGATATCTTGGAAGGTATGAATGGGAGCTATTTCAAAATTGGCACACGTATAGATAATAATATTGCAGTTTAATTTCCAGTAGGCCATACATGGCAGTGTTGCCAAAATGATTATAAGCCTGCTGATAGGTCCAAATTTTAAATGCATATAACTTCTACACTATCAATTGGATTTCAACCAAATTTCGTATGTGGTATGTGTACATAAACAGATATGACTGAGCGTATTCTTAAGAGCCACCAGGGCTGACAACTGTTAATAAATGCTCCCAATTTATTTTATCCAAATACCATTATATCAGAAAGTATGCAAGCCGACAGATTTAAGCTATGCACACGTATAGTACCTGGCATTGTAGATTAATTTGGAGTATCTTATATACGTCAGTGCTACCAACATGATTCTAAGCCTGCTGAGAGGTCCAACTTTAAATACATGTAACTTCTATACTATCATTTGGATGTCAACCAAATTTCGTGTGTGCTATGTGTACCATAACAGATATGACTATGCCGATTCTTAAGAGTAACCAGGGCTGCCAACTGTAAATAAATACTGTCTCTATTTTTGTTACCCCAATATCAATATATCAGAAAGTATGCAAGCCAATAGCTCTAAACTTTGCACACGTATAGTACCTGGCATTCTAGATTAATTTGGAGTAACTAATATAGGCCTACGCCAGTGCTGCCAACATGATTATAAGCCTGCTGATAGGTCCAATTTTAAAATGCATGTTACTTCTATAGTAACAAATGGATGTCATCCAAAATTGGTACAACACGAGATCATAATATTTCAGTTTATTTCTGACCAACACATGCATGACATTGTTGCCAACATAATTTTACGCGCGCTGATAAATCCAAGGTCTAACTGCATGTAACGTGCATGCAATCCATTGGACTTCAACCAAATTTTGTATTCTGTTCCTTAAGAGTTGCAACTAACAATAGCCTATATTCAGTCACCAGGGCTGCCAACTGTACTGCTCTATTAGGCTACATTATATGAGGTATATTTCGAACTAATTAGGAATTTCGATATTACCAACTTAATTTCGTCATTATTCTAGATAGGTCTATATAGATTGGCAAGAATCTTAAATTTCAAGAAAAGTAGGCTCTTTAGTTCGTCACGGAACTTCTTGTTTCATTATATGGATGGTTTTTGGCCTAAACGCCAAATACCATTAATAAAATCAAGTAGTTCCGTGGAGAACTAAATAGCCTATTTTGCATATATCCTACTTATGTTAATTGCATCTAATAACCAAAAAAATTTCAGTTTGATTCCTGTAATAGAATCTTAGATATTGAGAACCGTGTAAATATTTCGGATGGTCGCCCTGTTGGAAATTTATATAATAGGCCAGGCTGTTCCAAATCCATGAGTTTGAGTTCGCGTACACGCGAGTACTCAGCAGTGTTGCTCGGAGCACGGTTGGAGAGGGACTGGGGGAGAGAGCCAATACGTCACTGGGCGAAGGTTATAGCACAAGACAATTCGCTTGCTGCCAGTCATGATGTATCCACCGCGATGTGACGGCAGCCCCCAACAGCAGAGCTGTATCGCACGTTGCAGGTTTACTCACGTAAGGCGTCGAGTACTCCGCTGCTCACAGGCGAGTTACTCGGCTGGAACAACCTGTAATAGGCCATAGAATTGCCGGCCCCGTGATGTTGTAGTAGCGCGCCTGCCTCTCATCCGGAGGCCCCAGGTTAGTTTCGCGGCTCCGTCAGGGATTTTAGATACTTACGTGAGGGCTGGAACAGGGTGCTCTCAGCCTCGTGAGGGCAATTGAGTAGCTGACAGTGAGACAGCACCCCAGTCATGAAATCCAGGAACAACGGCCGAGGGGACCTGATGCGCTGACCACGTGTCACCCCAATATCTGCAGGCCAAATGGCTGGGCAGTGGTCGCTTGGTAGGCCTAGGTCCTTCATGGGCTGTAGTGCCAGGGGTTATATTATCTATGCCAAATAATTAAGTATTATTACGTAGTTTATTGCGTAGTTGTCCCACCCAAGTTGTAATGAGGGTTAGGTGTCTGCTTCCTTTATCTTGACAACAGATGTCCCTCGTGATTTCAAGGTAGTTAAATCTAATGTGGTAGTATAACTATTGAAATAATAATGTTATTGGTTTTATGACCATTTTAACTACTGCGGCATTTAGAGACGCCGGGGTACCAGAAATTTGCACCGAAGGGGGTCTTTAACGTGCCAGTAAATCTACTGACACGGCTCCCTCGCATTTGCGCACCCGCAAATTGCCTTCTGACTGCGCCTGGGTACGGTCCTGCAACCTTGGGATAAGCGTTACCGCTGAGCCACGCAGCCAGTCTTGGAGAGAGAAACTTACGAACCAACTTCCGATTAAAGCCCCTGCTGGGCGAGAGACACTTGTATAAGGCTCAGGGTCAATCGCATGCCAGATTGTTTGAAACCACCTGGGACTCCATAGATCGTCGTGACATTAAGTGTAATTATTTCAGTCTAGTATTGGAGGATCTGAAAAAGGTACAATCCCGGCTTATGCCAGGAGGGAGCGTTGAAAGAAACAGAGATAAACCACACTCAGGTTGGCTGCAGTTAGCATTATTATTTTCAATCTTTGGCCGCCGATCCTCTAGCTCCACATTGTAGGCAAGGTGCGCGACTTAATTTTATTCTCATGGCCACGTTGCTGGGTAAAACTAAGCAAATATGTTACTCCAGGCAGTATTAAGGAGGAATCAAACCACCATCGAAACTCTTACATGTTTTGAGAACTGCGTGAAATTAGGTGGGTTTTCTTCTACCTTACATGTCCATCTGTTTGGTAGTCAGCCCGAAGATTGATCGGCTCCTCAAAAACACTTCTGAAGGAAATGTGGTTGGCAGCGCTATAATAAGGCGTACAAGGCAAGGCGAGGAGTGGGGTAGTTTTCCATTGCTTTCTTTACTGACCGAGTGTAGCAGCACTGACCTTATAAATAGCACCTTTCAATGTTCACCTCGTTGCATAATGGACATCAATCTTGGCTGTCTACGTGGAGGCCCGGGTTTGAATGCCGGCCTTGCTAAAAAAAATATATATATATATTCTAATCTGAGGTCTGGAACGGGGTACTCTCGTGAGGCAAAGGTGAGAAGAGGCTACTTCCATTCCCACCTCAGGCATCCTGGAGGTGGGTTTTCGTAGTTTTCCACGTCTACTCTAGGCAAATGCCATGTTGGTGCCTAACTCAAGGCCACGGCCGCTTCCTACCCAAAATACAACCTCAATTGCAAAAACACACACCAGCACAGACATAACAGTGATAAAGGTGATCACACAAATTCTTATCACATCCAAGTACACGGGGCTACATGACCAAGAAATCACGAAGCCCCTAAAGAATCAACAACAGCACCTTTCACGACAGCCACAGACAATGGCTGTGCCCCATTACTCTCCATTCATACCCCCTAATCACAGCCATTATTGAAGTCTGAGACTTTGGTATGTGTGTCTTCGTCTTCTTGCAGTATTTCCATTTGAAACGGGGTCGGGGATGAGATGCGATGATAGTCTGTGTGGCAGGTCGATTTACGGCTGGATGCCCTTCCTGAGGCCAACCTGATGAGAGGAGTTAATGAGAGATATAATGAATGAAACTGAGCAAGGAAGGAAGCGGTCGTGGTCCACTAGAAGTTGTAATTGGGAAACCATAGAAGACCATGTCAAGGACGGCCGACGGTAGGTTTCGAACCCACGTCTACCGAGTCAGCAGAGAGCTTGGCTCCTTGGCCTAGCGAGCGTGAGTGCAGCTATCGGTAATACTGAGACATCAGTAAATCATATTTTTCTCTAGCCAGTGCAAACAAAGAAATGCAAAAGTACTGTACTTGTACAATAATTTTAACAAGTACTCTCCTGTATAAGAACTCAGCTGCCACTATCTTCACAATAATATTAAAGATTTTACGTCCATGTTAACTACTGAGGATTAAAGCGATTTCGGGGTACCTGAATTTTGCCATGAAAAGGATCCTTATCCTGTTCAGTCTCCCTTGCATTTAGGCACCCTCAAATGTCAACTGATTGATCGGGATTCGAATCCGCAACCTTGGGAACAGCCGGCGAGAACATACAGTAACTGCTGCACCACGCAATCAGTTCCACTATCTTCAAGTTCTCCTCCATGTTTCTTGTCTCGATATTAGAATCACTCATCCGTAGCACACTTCTCAGTCTCCCTCCCCTCAGTACAAGAAGTGATCAATTGATACATTTACGATTGTAATGACATATCCCGTTCGAAACATTCAATGGACACGGACACGAGGTTGCAGCAACGGTATTTGCTCAGACTAATAAAATACAGTACAATGGGATTTTTTCGCTCATGAAATTGACATAAAATGCTTGATGATTATCATTCTCTTTGTGTATGGATGTTGCTGTTCTTCGCAGAGTTATTGTTTCATTTAGCAGCTTCTTACATTCTGGTCATCAGATCCTTGTGCATGGGAATGTCTGATATCTGGCAAATAATCCGTGTTATTCTGATGTCTGTACTAGAATGTGTAGTTGTAACTGAGACTAAGATTGGGAAGGAAGCAGCCGTGGTCTTAAGATGGGTACCATCTTTGCATCACAGCGGCACAGGTCATCGGACCAATTCTACACTCACCCAAGTACGCTGGGCTGCATGACCACGATGTCGCAAAGCCTCTTAAGGAATGAAAATAACAACAATTTTCTCACTTAGCCTCAAGAGGTTGAATTGGCCCTGTTTCACGTCTCAAGTTTAAATGAATGTTGGAAACCACGATAAATCACATCTAGGATGGGTGCGGTCGTGAATGAACCCACCTATCTCTTCTCACTTACATTCTTGGCTGTCACCGTGGAAGCCTGGGTTCGATCCCCGGCTTTGCCAAGAAATTTAAATCTGATCTGACGGCTGGAACGGGGTACACTCAGCCTCGTGAGACAAAACTGAGAAGAGGCAGATTCAATTTCTACCTCAGCCGTCCTGAAAGTGTTTTCCCGTGATTTCCCACTTCTACTCCAGGAAAATGTCGGGATGGTACCTAACTTAAAGCCACAGCCACTTCCTACCCACAATCCTACCTCAATTACAAATACACGCACTAGTACAGACATGACAGTGACACAGGTCATCGGACCAATTCTACACTCACCCAAGTACGCTGGGCTACATGACCACGATGTCGCAAGGCCTCTTAAGGAATCAAAACAATAACAATTTTCTCACTTAGCCTCAAGAGGTTGAGTTGGCCCTGTTTCACGTCTCAAGTTAAAATGAATGCTTTAGGGGCATTAACCCTTTATTGGGCACAATATTAGACTGATAAATATATTTTATTTGTATTTATTTAATTTTAATTTTAATTCTTTTTGCATAATTTTAAATGTTATTAATTTTAATTTTTGTTCTCTATAACATTTTAATGTTCGTGTTTTTTATATTTTAATATTCATAAGCTCATTGGTTTTTAATTTTTACAAGCATATTTAATATTAAATTAATTTTAATATATTTTTAACTTTTATTTTAATTATGCTAATTTAAAACAAGTAGTTCCGTGAAGAACTAAATGGCCTATATTCATATATCCTACTGGTCTTAGGACACGAGTAATGAAAGCGATTTTTTTAAAAATTGCACAGCTGCCATTTATAAGTTCTCATAAAATTCCATTAAATTAGACGTTAGTATATTAAAGCTTGTATGAAGGTATACCGTGCCATGTTTCAAAGCGCTCGGATGAAAAGTCACGAGAAAAACCCATTTAAATATTTAAATTTCGCGTCACCGCCATTTTGGTTCCGTGCTCACCAGGTTATTGAACGATCCATAGATGAACTTAAGTTAATAGTCTCTATCAACATATAAAATCTCAGTTTGATTGCTGCAATAGATTCGTAGATCTTGAAACCAGTCTAAATGTTTCGGATAGTCACCCTGTTGAATTGTTATACTGTATTTGTAGGCCATAGAGTTATGTACCATTAGATGAATATTATTGCGTAGGTTCAGTATTCAAACTTTCAATTCGATCGCATTATTATGACACAAGAAATACAATTCTAAGTTTAAAATTTTGCACAGCCACTAACTAGAGGTTGTGTAAGCAATTGAGGTAAATTAAATGGCACTGCATTACAATGTGTGTAAACATTTCCGGTTCCAAGTTTCACTGCGTTTGGATGGTTAAATCGCGAGAAAAGTATATTTAAATGTTTCAACTTCGCTTGGCCGCCATGATACTTTTGTACTTAAAAGGTTTATGAGAGTCACATAGGTGAACTTCTAGTAGTACCCTTTATCACTGTACAAAACTTCAATGTGATATCTATTACTCTTGCGCAGATATAGAATATCAGAGAAATTGTTCGCGTGGTGAAACGTATTAAAATTTGAAAGGCACGGTCGAGGTCGGACGAGGTAGCACAATGCAATTACCGAGTTTCATTGAAATCTCTTCTGCTGTTTAGATTTGATTAGGGGGACACGCACACACACACATACCCACACACACACAGACAAAAGGTGAACT
This sequence comes from Meconema thalassinum, assembly GCA_946902985.2. NCBI lineage: Eukaryota > Metazoa > Arthropoda > Insecta > Orthoptera > Tettigoniidae > Meconema > Meconema thalassinum. Next base: position 1,169,355,393 of record OX336389.2, read on the forward strand.
CATAAGCCTATATTTTTCATAAATGAAAATAGGCTAAAAATATCAATCACCTAAGGTCAAGGCGATAAAGGAATAATGTTTCGTTTTCAGAAATATAAAATAACCCCTGGCACTACAGCCCGTGAAGGGCCTAGGCCTACCGAGCGACCGCTGCCCAGCCATTTGGCCTCCAGATATTGGGGTGACACGTGATCGGCGCATCAGGTCCCCTCGGCCGTTAATCCTGGTATTCGTGATTGGGACGCTGCCTCACTGTCAGACAGCTACTCAATTGTCCTCACGAGGCTGAGTGCACCCCGTCCGAGCCCTCACGTCAGTTTCTAAAATCCCGGACGTAGCCTGGAATCGAACCCGGGGCCTCCGGGTGAGAGGCAGGCGTGCTACCTCAATACCACGGGGCCGGCTTTCAGAAATATTAACACTACCAAAAGAAATCCTTGAAATATGGCCGAAAGATTCAGCCATCAGCATATTTAACAATATAAATTATCCATCTAGTAGCTGGTATGCAGACCACTAACCTATAAACGGTTAAAACAACAATCAACAACAACAACAACTAAAAATAAAATTCCTTGGCAGAGTGGAAACTAAGTCTAGGTTCTTGGAAGCAAGAGTCCCAATGCTTTTCTATACAACTTCAACCACAGAAGGTCACTGCACTGGGGAGAAATAGTGAGATTAGGACCACGGGCAACTGCGATGGCAAGGATTCAAACCACTGACCTCACCCACGACTCAAGCTTGTGGACCATTTTAGTTGGGGAAGAAAGTGGACAAATTTTCTCAATTCAAAGTTTCATAAGAAAAGAGCGAAATATGAGAATGCCTTCTGCTCAAATGGAGATTAAAATCAAATGGAAAGATATATGTTGATTTGAGCGAAAGCAATGCCGCCTGGGGAGATCTAGTGGTTAAATTTGCAGTCCTGATGTTATCGCGGTGACTCAGGAGTGAGAACTTTCACATGATTAAAGAGGTCACCATTGCGAAGACCTAAAATACAACGAAAGAATTACTCAACTGTAATAAGTGCTCCTTCGAGAGGGCATCGATGTCTTCTATCTAATGAGCATAACCTTCTAAGAGCACAATGGATGGTCTTCAGAGACCTCTCCATTGGCAATCCAAATTCCTGGCATGTGACTTCACTTCCTCCATATGTGTGTAGGTCACTGTAGTTCAAGAAACGTTCATGGAATTATTGTTATTATTAATATTAATAGTTGGCCTAGTAGTAATAATAGTTTACCATCGCTGTTCATGAATAGTAATCCTGTTTCTGCTTTAGGTAGTCTTTGTGTCGATCCCCAGCCTGGATCAGGATTCAAGACTGGCAGATGGGCTGGAGTTCTACTGCACTATTATTATACGATCATTAAGCAACGAGGCCTTCTCTTTATATCGAATTCGACCACTGGAAGTGATTTCTTATTTTAAAAATACCACACGAATTGGCCAGGAATCCCACTCATGCCACCTTGGTGAGAGTGGAGCGGGATTGATCCCGCTTCAGAAGGACAATCGAGAAGCTACATAATGTAAACTGTACAGTAACTCCCCCTCGGTGAGTGAGCTAGATCACGACTAAGGCACCCATTGCACTGGCCACTTGACACTTGTAATCCGTTGACCATCAAGTCAAGTGGTATTCTCTTCGAGTTGCTCCATACCACAACGTTGAGGATAATAATAATAATAATAATAATAATAATAATAATATGTATTATTATTATTAATATGCTTGAACAATGCACTGTGTATCCTTGTAGCCTAATTTATTTGAATGACCGAAGGCAAGAATGTCTATAACTCTTGACCAATCAACTGTCCATATAACGCTGGTCAATAAAATGAAAATTATTTTAATAGCCACAAGATGTTCACTAAAGAACATATAGCCTACTTTTTCCTAAATGCATGGGTATAGTTATAACTCTTCCTTTTCAAGGAGTATAATGAATGTTGGTTGTAGTAGCATGTTGAAATACAACGTGCTATACGGATGTTATACCTTGATTGATCGAATCCTCACCTGAATCATGTATACACACACTAATACAGCCACCACAATAACACAAGTTATCAGACAAACTTCAACACTCATCCAAGCACACGGGGCTAAATGACCATGTAGTTCATGCATCTGAAATGAAACAACAACAACAACAACAGCTTCCTAACTACATCCTTCCTCATATAAAAGTACGCACACAAGTAAGCCTACAGACATTAGAGTGATACAGGTTATCAGACAACTTCTATACACACCCAAGTACACGGGGCTACAAGACCATGATGCCGCAAACCCCCTTAAGAATCAACAACAAAAGACTCTGCCGCGGATCAAGGGAAACGAATTTTAATCGCGGTAGTCGAATGTTGAAAAAAGTGGTGTTATATAATATTTTCGATTGCAAATACACACTATATATGCTTAACATTATAACGTGTAAGTAGTTATAAAAAATTAAGTGAAATAAATTGATCTCACTTGGATTTGAACCACGAACCTCGAAGGCAAGAATCTGAGACGCTACCATTGCGCTACAGACGACCAACACTAACGTTGCCTTAGTACATCTGCCTAGAATACTTTGTCTTCCGAATGGACGATTTCATAAGCGTTTTCTGCCATTCTTTATAAACCATTTGATACTAAATTTGTATTATTTTGTTCAGTACATTCGTAGATGGATATTGATCTTCTGAAATCTGGCTTAGCGAGCAGAACAATAGCTTTGACCCAACGGGACGGCACGGCTCAGCACGATACGGCACGGTTAGCCTGAACTGGTAGTCACTGCTGCGGTGTATTATTCTAATATAAAATGAAAATATCCTATTAGTCACCTCATTGAGAATGGTTTAAACCACCCTCCGTACGATAACCGGATTTGGTTAGGCTGGGACTCGTTGAATCGTAAGTTATGATTAGGCTATAATACTGTACTTGCATGATTCATACGTCCGCCATATTAAAACTATTTGGTTGATGACCTTGTCGTTCAGGCAAAAGACGCTTCCCACATTAAGGTATAGTGTTGCATAATTTGGTTGAGATCGGGTGATTAGGTTAGTCACAATTGGATTTAAGCTCGGAGCATTTGCGTGGGGACCATTCCTTTTTTGTTATGATGGTTGGTTCTTAAGTTTAGGGGCTGCGACAACGCGGTCATGTAGCCCCAAATTTGTTATGATGGCGGCGATAGACAACATGACACAGAGTTGTCCCTTGCTAGTGCTACCTCTGTACCAAACGAGGTTCGATTTGGTTTCGTTGTGTTTGAATTGATAGAAGGGATCGATTTGCACACATAAACGGCCCGCATCTTTAAACTATTGAGCTGATGACCTTGTAGTTTGGTCAAAAGACCCTTCCCACAAGAAGGTATGTTGTTGCAGATTTTGGTAGAGATCAGATGATTAGGTAAGTCATAATTTAATTTAAGCTTTGTACATTTGGGTGGCCGCTATTACGTTTTCGTCAAGATGGCGGCGATATAAAACATGAGACTGAGGTGTTCTTTGCTAGTGCTACCTCTGTACCAAATTTCGTTCAATTCGGTTTCACCATGTTTGAATTGATGGGAGAGGGGGCTGACATACCAAATTACACACAAACACACACTCACACTCACACACAGACAGACACACACACAATTTTTGGTTCTGTGTACATCTCATAAGTCTACTTTCATTTTTTGCAAAAATTGAAAGTAGGCTAAAAATGAAACCATGTTCCACTAAACCAGTTTTATCGTGCTGAATGCAAAAATGTCTTCAGTGTTCTTCTATCACGTACACTTTCTTACGTAATGAACATATTTAATAGCGCATATAAATCGATGAAAATACACTTAACTTATATGTCAAAAATTGGAACACATCTATATAATTATTTCTTACAAAAAATTGAAAGCTAGAAGGACTTAGTAGATTGTCTACCTTCTGTGAACCATCACTACACAGCCGCGAATAATTATCTACTATCATGAACCAGCTCCAAAAAATACTGGTAATGTTCCTTCACCACTTCAACGTCTTGGTAAAACCCTTCATCAGTGTGATCACAGACATCACAGTGTCTCTGAAAAATCTAAATAGCGACTGCGGAAAAAGGCACGGCACCTTATGCCCATCCAGGAAAATTATTTTCTCTTCGTTTCTAGCCAGAAACCGTTGTTTTACCGCGGAAGCTCATATAAAGCCTCTTGAATTCTTTTAAGTTCTTACATCCACGTTAAATTGCTCACTACGATGGCGATGGGGAGCTACAGCAAGTACGGAGATCTGAGGTTCGAATCCCAGCACTTACAGCGGCTATATTGAGAGTTTTTTCCCCGTTTTTTCCACAGTCACTCCAGGAAATGCCTGGATAGTACCACATTTCAAGTCTTGGGCCTCCTACCCCATTCCCGACCCTTATAATTTCAGTTACACACATTAATACAGCCATCGCTAAAACACACATTATCAGTCACATTGAAGACACACCTAAGTAGGCCTACTTAGGGCTGCTGGCCAAGATATACCAAGCTTCTGAAATGAATTCACTTTGGTCTCGCTCAATAATCAAAAATTTGATTATGTAAGAATTCCCTTATCTACAATCTCTCTAGTATTTCTGTTAGTTAGTTAGTTAGTTAGTTAGTTAGTGTTGTTGTTTTAAGGGGTGGAACAGCGAGGTTCTCTGCCCCTATATTTCAGCAGCTGATATACTACAAATATTTGTATCAGTCCTCCCTAATTTTTCAATGGAGCTTTTAGCCACGCCAAGCCTTATAATGTATAGAGAAGTGGAAGTAATGTTATTTATTTATTTATTTATTTATTTACTAGCAGCCTCCGTGGCTTAGGCGGCAGCACGCCGGCCTCTCACCGCTGGATCCGTGGATCAAATCCCGGTCACTACATGTGAGATTTGTGCTGGACGAAGCGGAGGCAGACAGGTTTTTCTCCGAGTACTCCGATTTTCCCTGTCACAATTTCATTCCAGCAACACTCTCCACTATCATTTCATTTCATCTGCCATTCATTTAATCATTGCCCCAGGGGTGTGCGACAGGCTTCGGCAGCCGGCACAGTTCATCTCCTTGCCGCTAGTTGGGGATTTAATTCATTCCATTCCCTGACCCGGTCAGTCGATTGGAAGCAGGCTGTGGATTTTCATTTTCAATAATTTATTTACTATCAATCGGTGGAAACTTCTGCACATCATCTTCTACTAGAAGATTGTTTGATGTCCAGTCATGTCTGTTGTAGGCCTACTGGTGTTTTCCCTTGCCTTTTGAATGTCCTCACAAGTTTGTCCCCATGGGTTTCCATGAAGATAGCGTTGACGTTTAGCAGTTACTCGGGCGGTGTGGAGAACAATATGAAGATTAATGGAAAACCACACGCGATAGAAAATAACTGGTGACATATTTGAAATAAGCCCATAAAGCTCTGTCTTGGACATTAGTTCATTCTGGCAAAATTTTGTTGTTCACTGGTGTAAAGCTAGATAGCCGGAAATTTCCCGAATCTCGAACTTTGCTTAAACCTGAAACCATACGCATTTGCATTGTAAGTGGAAATTGCAGTGTATTCTCATAAATGTGTATCAACCCGTTTTATCTCGTGAATTTTGTAAGATACTGTGTTCGAATGTACACGAATTTCAGAGTGTAAACGGGATTTTTGGGACAAATGTGAGTAGTCTATTATGTACGGAAATAACATTTCCAGGTAGAAGTATTAGTTTCTCCTCGCAATGCAACATATGCGTGATCTATTGGTTAGCCAAGAACAATTACGAGCCAAAACGATTTTCGATAGAATCGAATGATGATCCAAGAACGCATCATTCAACACCTTTGAAGTCACGTAAGATTGTAAAGCCAACGTGAAAACAAAATGTTGCCTAACCTGTTTAAAATTGACGCGCAATGTTGTCATTGGTCACGCCAGCTGATAAGTGTGGAAGGTTGTAGGTAACGAGAGAATTAACGATGTACTTAAAGAAAAAAAAAAAAAAGAGATGCCACTGCTCATACTATTTGGCCGTTCGTTAGCTTCATTTTCAATGTGGGTATTGTATTTCTTATTTATCCTCGCAGAGCATGATTTGAAGAAATTTGGCGCCAAAACATATTTAGCTGACCGTAGAAAACAGTTCGTTAGTGAGGCACGATCAAAACCTTCGAAGAATTTTGCTGTCTAAAATTTGTCTATTTGATCCAAGAAACTTTACCTCGACTACCCAAGTATTTTAAGTGAGAAATGTCCGGTCACTGCAGTTTGCAAACTCCACTAGTTTTCTGATTCCTATAGCTGTAGTTTAAAGAACACTCTACTTCGGAACCTCCTTCAGCTTATTCCAGTTCGTAGGATGCTGATGGGGGAGATATGGAACTGCGCCCATAATCAGTGGTATTTCCAGATCCTTTTAATTAGGCCGATTGAACTGCGCCCATAGTCAAGTCTGCTGTTAGCCCAAGGTCGGTTTAAGGGGAAGTGACGAACTGTCTCCCACCACTAACTTCTGCACTGCTGAGAATAAGAGGTAATCCTCCGTCCCGATAAGCAGCTGTACTACGGGCCTACGGGGATGGCAGATAATCACACTAACCACTACACCACAGAGGCGAATAATAATTATAATAATAATAATAATCATAATAATAATAATAATGAAAATCCACAGCCTTTTTCCAGTCATTGGACCGGGTCAGGGTTGGAATGAATGAAGCCCCATCTAGCGGCGAGGATAGGCATTCTGCCGGCTTCCGAAGCCTGTCGCACTCCTCTGGGACAATGATTAATGAATGACAGATGAAATGAAATGATAATGGAGAGTGTTGCTGGAATGAAAGATGACAGGGAAAACCGGAGTACCCGGAGAAAAACACGTCCCGCCTCCGCTTTGCCCAGCACAAATCTCACTTGGAGTGACAAGGATTTGAAGCACGGAACCCAGCGGTGAGGGGCCGGCGTGCTGCTGCCTAAGCCACGGAGGCTACACTAAAATAATAATAATAATAATAATAATAATAATAATAATAATAATAATAATAATAATACAACTCTCTCTCTAATCCACCATACATAACTACCCCTCTAGTTTTGTTATACAATAGAAAAAATATAATAATCTTCTAAATGGTAAGATTATCTCAAACTAGATTATTAAACATTTGCAATAACAAAACTATTTTTAAAATATGGTTAGGTTGTCGAAAACATCCCAATGTACCAGTTAATGCTAATATAGCTAGAACAAAAATAAATATTAGTGTGTTTTGAAAACTGCACCTGATCCCAGGCCAACACCAATCTCTTGTCCGCAATCTGGACAGGGTATATTTAGTTGTTCGCAATCTGGACGGTTTTTGACTTGTTCGCAATCAACCGATTTGAAATGAGTAATTTCAAATTCACACCACTCGACACAACATGATTCGGTAGAGGGGTGGAGGGAGGGAAGCTACCTGTCCGCTCTCAATGGGCGCAGTTCCACAGCCAATTTCTGAAGGCTGATGCTAAAGACCAGGGTCATTAGTGAAGATTGGGCGCAGTTCCGTACAACCCGTTGATGTAACCAATCTGTGGTTCAAAATCTGACATGACTCATCTTTTCATGTGGAAATAATAATCTCAAAGATCAGTCAAGTACATGTACAATACAGTTCAGAAGATGGGAATCAGTACTTTCGGGACAGATGTACTTCAAATTTGTGTTTAAGCTTTGCTATGTGTGGAGTTAACGTGCATATTAATTCAACATACCAAAAGGAAATAAACAATTATATTGACGCATTGTTGAGTAATGTTTCGTAAACGTTGTTATTTTTATTGTTGTTGTACTTGTTAGAACAAGAGGAGATCAGCACACAGAACCTAAAGACATTGTGAGTAGTCAAGAAAACACGCGCCAATTCCGAGCTCCCCGGGTTTTAGTTTTAGGCGAAGTAAAACGTATCCAGTACAACTTATAAAAGTTACAAAAGTGCGTTAGGAAGTCACCCACAACGCAAGAATACAAGAACCTATCAATGGTAAAGGTAAATAGAACATATCAGTAATTAATAATACCTCCCAGCACAAGGGGATAGTGAGGTTATATTGCACAAAGATGGTCATAACACAAATCGCATACAGCAACAAAAAATCTAAGTGAATGTCCTACCGCAGAAGTCGCAGGTAACATACAGTATAAAAACCCTGTATGGACAAGAAGTACCACCGGCAAGAAACCAGTGACCTGCGCTAAATGCGGTAAAGCATTCTTCACGAATTGAAAGCCGTATGCAATAGCACAAATTTGTAAATGCCTTACAAAGATGATGCAGGAAAAACGCCATACACCAGAAGATACAAACAGTATAACAAATTAAGTATCCTACATGAGTACGTTACATGCTATGCCACAAATCATTCCTTGACAGCACAAATATACCGGTATCCAACAGTAGTTCTCTCATATATAAAACACGTGAGAGAGCAGGAACACCTAACGAACATCAGGAGAGACAATATGCCACCGAAAAAGAAAAATCGGAAAAACCACAAGACCACTATGGAATTATCGGAAAGTTCCGGTGATGAAGAACAACAGCAGGGTTTGGAAATCAAGGAAATGTTCTCGGAGATCTTGACTGAACTCAGGAACCTAAAATCCCAGAGTGACGAATTTAGGCGTGAAACGAAACAAGAAATCATGTCTATCAAAGAAACCATAGAGAAGACAGACGAAAAATGGAAAGAGGTAAACGAGGCAGTGGAGTCAAGAATAACAAACATAGAGAACACGACGCAAGAAAAATTAAATTTGACACAAGAAAAATTAAATTTGATATCAGAAAGAATCAAAACCCTAGAGACATGGGAAGAACAAACGGAAAAAGGATGAGAAAGAACAATATCGTAATTAAAGGAAAAGAACTAACGATGGAGAATGATAACAAAAAAGAAGTAGATGCAAAAGCTACAGAGATCTTAGGGAAGATAAATGCAGATGTTGAAATAGAGAACATGACATACATAGGGAAAGATAAAAACAACAGAGGGGTCTTGAGAGTCACCTTCAAGAACTTCACAGACAAGTTTAGAATAGTTCGAAACAAGGCGACGCTAAAAGGGCAAGACGTTTATATAGACGACGACCTTACTAAGAATGAGAGAGAGATTCAAGCAGCACTAAGAAGCATAGCCAGAGAACAGAGAAATAAAGGCAACAACGAAGTAAAAGTTGGATATCAGAAGATCCTTCTAAATGGCCACTGGACAAAATGGAATGACCTAAACACAAATGATCTAAACACAAAAAACTGAGCACCAACAACCAGGAGGTGATGTGCACTAAAACAGACGGTACACAAGGAGAACAAGGAAGAACTAATAATCGCCACCTGGAATGTAAGGACTCTGAGAACGGAAGAAAGAGAAACGGAATTAAAGAATGCATTAGCTGACCTGAAATTCGATATACTAGGTCTTAGTGAGGTTAGAAAATATGGGCAGGAAATAATTGAAACACTGGAAGGATATATATTCAGCTACATAGGCGAAACGAAATGACAGAAAGGAGTGGGATTCATAATAAAGAAGAAACAAAAACATTGCATTAAAGAAGTTAAAGGGGTCGCTGAGAGGATAGCTGTACTATCCCTGAAATTAAACAGACATAGCTTCACAATTATCCAAGTCTATGCTCCCACAGAAGCTAGTACGGAGGAAGAAATCGAACATTTCTATGACCTTCTACAAGACACATTAAACCACTACAAAGGCCATAGAACCGTTGTAATGGGGGACTTCAATAGTAAAATAGGCAATCAAGAAATTGAGGAAGAGGAGCCGATAGGACCCTACGGCTATGGATCCAGAAACGAACGAGGGGACAGGCTTATTCAATTCGCACAGGGACAAGGACTAAAAATCGTTAATACCTTTTTCAAGAAAAACCCAAGCAGTAGGTGGACATGGAGAGCACCAAATGGGAAAACAAGGAATGAAATTGACTTCATACTAGCAGACAGACTAGAGGGCATCAAAGATATCCAGGTGATCAATGGTCTGAAACTTGACACAGATCACAGAATGGTTCGAATGAAAATGCTTATTCCAAAGAAACAATGCCCATACGTTAAAACCCAAAGGTTCGACCCGGAAAGAACCAACCGAATCCAGTACACAGAGAAACTGAAGAAGAACCTGCAAGAGCTGGAAGAACAAGAGGAGATGAGCACACAGAACCTATATGATAAACTGGAGAAGTGCATCACAAAAGCTACTACAGAATCCTCTATTGGGGTGAAAAAGTCAGGAAAGGGAAATAAGCTGAAAGAAAGCACCAGACGACTGATTGACGAGAGGGAGAAATTAAAAGGGGAAGCAGAAACCAACCATCAGAAAAAGACAGAATATGCGGAATTGAACAAACGCACACAAAGAGAAATCCGAAAGACATCCGAGATCACAACACCGAAATGGTCAAGAAGGCTATAGAAAGATCGACATCAGTAAGAAAGATCAGGAAAGAAATATCAGATGGCAAACACTGGATATTAGGAGTGAAGGATGTAAAAGAAAATAGACTAGCTTCAAGAGAAGAGATACTGCGACATGCCATGGAATTCTACGAGAAACTATACTCCAGCACCCTCGAGAGGGAAAGTATGATTCAAAATTTGAATAATCCGAAGGGTCACCAGGAAGAGGAAATACCCCCCATCCTTCAAAGCGAGGTGAGTGCAGCAATAAAAGAAATAAAAATGAAAGATGCCCAGGTGACGATGGTATATTTAACGAATACCTAAAATGGGGAGGTGAGGAACTTGTAGCAATCATCACTCGACTCTTCAACACAATACTCGAATCTGAAGAAATACCAGCGGAATGGAAACTAAGCACTATAATTCTGCTCCATAAAATGGAGCTAAAGACGACATCAACAACTATAGACCGATAAGTCTGCTGCCAAGTCTATACAAACTGTTCACAAAAATATTAACCAAGAGAATGTCAAAATCACTAGAGGAAAACCAACCTATAGAACAAGCAGGTTTCAGATCAGGATTCAGCACGGTGGACCACCTCCAAACAGTAAACCAACTCATCGAAAAACTGCAAGAATTCAACCTTAAAGCCTATATTGCATTTATAGACTATAACAAAGCCTTTGACTCCGTGGAACACACATATGTTCTAGAGGCCCTAGAGAACCAAAACATACAGAAAAGGTATATCAGACTTCTAGCAAAAATCTACGAGAGTAGCCAGGCAAAAATACGGACAGAAATGGAGGGAAAACACTTCGAGCTAGAGAGAGGAGTGAAACAAGGAGACCCCCTCTCACCAAAACTATTCACTTGCCTGCTAGAAAACCAATTCCGGAAAATGAAATGGAAAACATGACACGGCATCAACATAGATGGACAAAACCTGACACACCTACGGTTTGCAGACGACATCATACTCATGGCAAAATCTGCATCAGACTTAGAACAAATGGTAACAGAATTAAACAAGGTCAGCAGAGAAGCTGGCCTAACCATGAACCCGAGTAAAACTAAACTGATGACAAATGCGACAGAAAACCCAGTAAACATTGACGGTGAAACATTAGAGTATGTCCAGGACTATTCATACCTAGGTCAAAATATTTCATTCCATAACAATACGGAGAAAGAAATCAAAAGAAGAATTGGGCAAGCATGGAAAAAATTCTGGTCTTTGAAATTCATTTTAGGAGATAAATCTCAGAAACTAAGCCTGAAAACACAAGTTCTAGAGAAATGTGTAATCCCAGTAATGCTGTATGGATGTCAAACATGGTCACTAACTTCGCAGCAGAGAAAAACGCTCCAGATAGTCCAACGCAGGATGGAACGAAAAATCCTCAATATCACGCTGAAAGACAGAATACGGAACGAGGAGATACACAGAAGAACCAGTATTAAAGACGTCATCAACACAGCGGAAAACTAAAATGGAAATGGGGAGGCCACGTAGCGAGGATGGAGCATAGAAGGTGGACGCACAGACTAACGATGTGGGACCCCAGAACCGGCAGGAGAAACGTAGGAAGACAGAGGACACGCTGGGCTGACACATTCAAGAAATTTGCCGGACCACAATGGACAAGAAGAGCAAGAGACAGACAAGAGTGGAAGACCCTAGAGATGATCCTTTTCAAAACATAGTATATGCGAGGAAAGGAAAGGAGCAACTCAGTGCAACATAGTGAACCGTTAAATACAATAGTGATAATGTATTGAGGACATTTTAAACTGTACTAAAATAAAGTGAACGTGCTGGAAACATTAACAATTTTGCAAATATTAGATATAAGAACAAGAATACAGAACATAGACAATACTGTAACTAGGTTAGGAATAGGTATATCAATAGCTATAAGAACATTCAAGAACAGAGACTAACATGCCAGAAAATTGCACCACTAGGTGCCTCACTACTCTTTAGGACTGCTCACCTAATGAGTGTAATGGAGCAAAATCCCTGCCTAGACAGGAGGCCATTGCCCTTAGGGGATTAAAGGGCTGTATTTATTATTATTATTATTATATACTTGTTATTAATTAATCTAAGGGGCTTGGGACATCTTCGTCATCCGCTCCGTGTACTTGGGAGTGTGTTAAATTTGTGTACTGCATGGAGGAGCTTGAAGTCCGGAGATTGAACGTTCAAATCCTGCCACTGACGGTGAGTATCCTCAGAGAGGATTTTCCCCGGGTTCTCCATGCAAATGCCGGGATAGTACCTCATTTCAAATCCCGATTATCCATCGTAATTTTAAATCATAACAATTGCAGTTACACATGTTATAGAACCATTTCATCATCTATGGCACATATGGCTACGCTTTGCATAGTTTCACGTGGGCGTAGTGTGTTACTCGCGTGCTGAGTTCCACTTGTCACGCAATACCGGCTAAGCTGCTCATTCTTGGCGGGCTAATTCCTCCACTGAGTGGAGCGTAGACTTCTTTGCTACGAAGGTAAAAAGGAAGAATGCAACAGCATTAAAAACTCCTGCACGCGTGGAAGATGTTCTTCAAGTGGGCGAATTTCCTGGCCGGCCCTGGCCTACGCTATCACTTAAAGTGGTTTCAGTGATTACTACGTTAAATTGTGTGTCCACCTCGTGACGTAGTGGCTAGCATTCTTGGCTGTCTCCACAGAGGTCCGGGTTCAATTCCTGTCGCTGCCAAGAAAATAAATTGGGATCTGGGGGCTGTACGGGATTCACTCAGTGGCGTTGTGAGGCTGAACGTAGAGGATATGGGTTCGATTCCTATCTCAGCCATCCTCGAATTGGTTTTCCATTGTTCCTCACTTCTACTCCAGAGGAATGCTGGAATGGTTCCTCATTTAAAGCCACGGCCACCTCCTACCCACATCCTAGCCCCAATTACAAATACCCACACTTGTACAGCCATCACGACGACACAGGTTATGAGACACATCCAAGTACACGGGGCTGTTTGACCATGATGCGGCAAAGCCCCTAAAATATTGAACATCAAAATAAACATTATTTTATAGCTCACGAAATAGGCCTAAATTAAGCAGCTGATTTGGTCCGTATACTAGGATATCTCCTGTAAATGTCTTTAAAACCGAGCAGTTGAACAGCTTAATGTCGATACCAGAAAAATTCCACTACGATAGAATTTTCCTAGTTTTGAAGCACACAAATTAATCAAACGTTGTCGCCAATTGTCTGCAGATAGTTCTGCCTAGTCTCTGTAGAATTATTTTTGAAAATAATCAATTGTAAAATTCGAGCCAGTGTTCAAGATTGGGGGAATCAAAGCGAATTGTATTCACCGTGGTACTCGTCTGGGCTCGAAGCTAAGCTACTTAAATGTAAGGAAATATCCATCACATCACGTATCTTGACGACGAGTGACTAGAGTGCGTAGGATGCACTATGCCGGTACATGTACCCATGACAAACCGCTTTGTTTATATCACAGCAGACATGCAAAGTGGCTCAGAGCAAAACCTACCTTAACGGGCAACACGAGCTTAGTGTCATCCTTGAAATAGGCGTCATAAGGTTTACATTGTTGCTAGATGAGCCACGCGGGGCAAGGCGAGCGGCCCGCGCGTGCCTCTGGCTCATGGCGGTAATTACAGATTTTATACGTTCTAAAGAAGATGCTAGACCTGAGAGCATGCAATACTTCACCGCAACAGACAAAAAAGAATGAAGAGAAAAAAGCCGAGTTAGAAAAGGAACATGAGAAGAAGTGTGCCCGAGTCTAACTAACCTGAGGGCATTACCTTGTCACAGCCGAGTACAGTACATCCCAACACTTCATCATTGACTGACCATCTTCCTTGGCTTTGCCCGTACCCTCTGCAGTGTACAGTACAACACTTCACCATTGACTGACCATCCTCCCTGGCTTTGCACCTACCCTCTGCCGAGTACAGTACAACACTTCACCATTGACTGACCATCCTCACTGGCTTTGAACCTACCCTCTGCCGTGTACAGTACAATACTTCACCACTGACTGGCCATCCTCCCTGGCTTTGCCCGTACCCTCTGCCGTGTAGAGTGCAACACTTCACCACTGACTGGCCATCCTCCCTGGCTTTGCACCTACTCTCTGCCGCGTACAGTACAACACTTCACCACTGACTGACCATCCTCCTTGGCTTTGCCCGTACCCTCTGCTGTGTACAGTACAACACTTCACCACTGACTGACCATCCTCCTTGGCTTTGCACCTACCCTCTGCAGTGTACAGTACAACACGTCACCACTGACTGACCATCCTCCTTGGCTTTGCACCTATCCTCTGCTGTGTTCAGTACAACACTTCACCACTGATTGGCCATCCTCCCTGGCTTTGCACCTACCCTCTGCCGTGTACAGTACAACACTTCACCACTGACTGACCATCCTCCTTGGCTTTGCACCTACCCTCTGCAGTGTACAGTACAACACTTCACCACTGACTGACCATCCTCCTTGGCTTTGCACCTACCCTCTGCTCTGTACAGTACAACACTTCAACACTGACTGACCATCCTCCTTGGCTTTGCACTTACCCTCTGCCGTGTACAGTACAACATTTCACCACTGACTGACCATCCTCCTTGGCTTTGCACTTACCCTCTGCCGTGTACAGTACAACACTTCACCACTGACTGACCATCCTCCCTGGCTTAGCACCTACCCTCTGCTGTGTACAGTACAACACTTCACCACTGACTGACCATCCTCCCTGGCTTTGCACATACACTCTGCTGTGTACAGTACAACACTTCACCACTGACTGACCATCCTCCCTGGCTTTGCACCTACCCTCTGCTGTGTACAGTACAACATTTCACCACTGACTGACCATCCTCCCTGGCGTTTCACCTACCCTCTGCCGTGTACAGTACAACACTTCACCACTGACTGACCATCCTCCTTGGCTTTGCACCTACCCTCTGCTGTGTACAGTACAACACTTCACCACTGACTGACCATCCTCCCTGGCTTTGCACTTACCCTCTGCTGTGTACAGTACAACACTTCACCACTGACTGACCATCCTCCCTGGCTTTGCACCTACCCTCTGCCGTGTACAGTACAACATTTCACCACTGACTGACCATCCTCCTTGGCTTTGCACCTACCCTCTGCCGTGTACAGTACAACACTTCACCACTGACTGACCATCCTCCCTGGCTTCGCACTTACACTCTGCCGCGTACAGTACAACACTTCACCACTGACCGGCCATCCTCCTTGGCTTTGCACCTACTCTCTGCCGTGTACAGTACAACACTTCACCACTGACTGGCCATCCTCCCTGGCTTTGCACTTATCCTCTGCTGTGTACAGTACAACACTTCACCACTGACTGACCATCCTCCCTGGCTTTGCACCTACCCTCTGCTGTGTACAGTACAACACTTCACCACTGACTGGCCATCCTCCTTGGCTTTGCCCGTACCCTCTGCTCTGTACAGTACAACACTTCACCACTGACTGGCCATCCTCCCTGGCTTAGCACCTACCCTCTGCTCTGTACAGTACAACACTTCAACACTGACTGACCACCCTCCTTGGCTTTGCACTTACCCTCTGCCGTGTACAGTACAACATTTCACCACTGACTGACCATCCTCCTTGGCTTTGCACTTACCCTCTGCCGTGTACAGTACAACACTTCACCACTGACTGACCATCCTCCCTGGCTTAGCACCTACCCTCTGCTGTGTACAGTACAACACTTCACCACTGACTGACCATCCTCCCCGGCTTTGCACCTACCCTCTGCCGTGTACAGTACAACACTTCACCACTGACTGACCATCCTCCTTGGCTTTGCACCTACCCTCTGCCGTGTACAGTACAACACTTCACCACTGACCGACCATCCTCCCTGGCTTCGCACTTACACTCTGCCGCGTACAGTACAACACTTCACCACTGACTGGCCATCCTCCTTGGCTTTGCACCTACCCTCTGCCGTGTACAGTACAACACTTCACCACTGACTGGCCATCCTCCCTGGCTTTGCACTTATCCTCTGCTGTGTACAGTACAACACTTCACCACTGACTGACCATCCTCCCTGGCTTTGCACCTACCCTCTGCTGTGTACAGTACAACACTTCACCACTGACTGGCCATCCTCCTTGGCTTTGCCCGTACCCTCTGCTCTGTACAGTTCAACACTTCACCACTGACTGGCCATCCTCCCTGGCTTTGCCCGTACCCTCTGCCGTGTACTGTACAACACTTCACCACTGACTGACCATTCTCCTTGGCTTTGCCCGTACCCTCTGCCGTGTACAGTACAACACTTCACCACTGACTGACCATCCTCCTTGGCTTGTGCCCGTACCCTCTGCTGTGTACAGAACAACACTTCACCACTGACTGACCATCCTCCCTGGCTTTGCACCTACCCTCTGCCGTGTACAGTACAACACTTCACCACTGACAGACCATCCTGCCTGGCAATGCCCGTACCCTCTGCCGTGTACAGTACAACACTTCACCACTGACTGACCATCCTCCCTGGCTTTGCCCGTACCCTCTGTCGTGTACAGTACAATACTTCACCACTGACTGACCATCCTCCTTGGCTTTGCACATACACTCTGCCGTGTACAGTACAACACTTCACCATTGACTGACCATACTCCTTGGCTTTGCACATACACTCTACCGTGTACAGTACAACACTTCACCACTGACTGACCATCCTCCCTGGCTTTGCCCCTACCCTCTGCAGTGTACAGTACAACACTTCACCATTGACTGACCATCCTCCTTGGCTTTGCCCCTACCCTCTGCCGTGTACAGTACAAAACTTCACCATTGACTGACCATCCTCCCTGGCTTTGCACCTACCCTCTGCTCTGTACAGTACAACACTTCACCGTTGACTGACCATCCTCGCTAGCTTTGAACGTACCCTTTTGAAGGGCTGGGAGCACTGCGAGTATAGCACAACCCAACACTTCATCAGTGACCAGCAATCCTCCTTGGCTTCACCCGTATCCTCTGCAAAGCCTCAGGTCACTTCAGAGTACAGCGGAGTCACAACTGGAGCACAGGTTTTCAGACCAAATCATAATACACTCGTACACGGGGCTGATGTCGAAGATGTTTCATGAGGAATAATGTCACATCTGATGGTTCGGATTCTACGTATAATGGGCTCCCGTGGCTTATGATCCCCGATAGACACTTACGTAAAATAGAAGATTCCTTTTAGAGCACAGCACAGCTGACTAGCAGTTCTCCTCGGCTTCGTCCGTTCTCAATGGCTTCTCCACACGACCAACATTCCAAACTCTCAATATTTTCTCACATGCCTCTCTTTGTCACAATTGGGCTCCTAGTTTATTCATTATCTAGCTTCTCGAAAGCACATCGATAATCTATAATACAGTTCTTCAAACCTTTTGTGAAAATCACGCTACTCATAAACAACTTCTAAATTCGTCATATGTATTAAACATAATGTGTTATGGGTTTACAATACGATATATGTCAAATGTTTTCAATATTAGCTTAGGACGTTAGTAAACAATTTCTCTGAGTGGTTCTATGACGCAAAAGTTTTGATCAATATTAAGTTAAACTAAATCAGATCATTTTGCTCTTGACAGACATTGAGAAATTACTCATATTTCATGTCTCAATTGTTTTACCCGTTTTTATCTCCTGGTGAATGGAATAATTTACATTTATGTTCGACCCTGACTATTATATATCTGAAAGCTGTATCATAATGATGGTCATTATAACACTATTTTTCATTATGAAACAGTTTCTCCCACCAATCACAACCCAAGAAACAGTTGTTTGACCAATTAGATAAGGATACCTTCGCGCATGAGCTCAAAATCCAACATGTCTTTATAATTACCGAAAGTGCACCGTTCATATGTTCGCATAAATAAACTGGTGAATATGAGACAAGAAATAGCACTGTACCTTAAATATCTCCAAATCCAATTTATACACAGCGCGTTGTTTTCAAACGCATTCGGTGGCATTTTTACTGAATACTGGTGTTCAATCTGCACATATGGCATTGAAGCACACAGAGCGTATGCGTCGGTCGGTCAAAGAGCTTGGAAATCAGAGATATCCTATACTCAGCGCAGCACCCGATCACAAAATTCTAGTGACAATCTCAACAGATATTTATGAATATTTATGTTAAAACATATAATAAAGTTATAATTATCGTCGAACATAAACAGTCGTATGCAACTCGCCTATAATGGTAATTAAGACACTCGTATGGAAATTATAAAACTAGCATACGCTCGTTTTATAAAGATACTCGTGTCTTAATTATAGCCATTATAGGCTCGTTGCATAATGTACTATTGTCAGTTGGCACAAGCCAGGACAAAATATGGCTTTTGCCCAATATTTCAATCTTATTTACGAACATCGACGTATGTGTGGTGCTGAGGTGATAGTCAGTGCCAGTGATACTGCGATAGTTGCTACGTATAGGGTCAGTTTTTCTGCAGTGCGGAAACAACAGCATACTACTTCACCTTCACCTTGAAGTACGCCTCATTATAACATGACAGAAAAGATCTGCGTGCTCAGTGGAGGCTGAATAGCCTACGTTGAATTTCAGATTGCAGGATTGAGTTTTAGTCTTCTAACAGGCAGAGCAGAGCAACACGTAATGAAGGTTATGAATCCCGCTATGGTAGTTGGCTACTCGATTGCCCTCACGACGCTGACTCATCCCTGTTTTAGCTCGTCGTAGAGGGAATAATGCTTTAAAGGTGGATCATGGGATTGAATCACAACCATTCCTAGAGAAACTAGACGAGGGTGGCCTTTTCTCACAGTTTATACATTGACTGGAAAATTTGTGTCTAGTTTCTCTGCTGTGAACAAGTTTGAGACGAGAGGGGAGTTATTTTGAATGAATGACTGGGTAGCTCGCGTAAGGCCATGAGGCTAGGATACCTCGTTAGGCGAGTGGGTTCAAACCTTATTATCGGCCATCCTTAAAATGATTTTACGTGGTTTCCCAATTTACACCTTCAGGCCAATGCTGGGACGGTACCTTCTAATAGCATCCATATTGCCTGATTCCATTCATCTTCATTCATTCATACATACGGTATTTCATAATCTCCTCTCACAAGGGTGGCAACATGATTGGGACCCTACTACAAGAACCAATCATCATACCTGATACCCGACTGCGTGTGAACGGGAATTAGGTACTAACGGTCAAAATGCAGGATAATGACCTGAGACGTGTTTTATCTAACATCCGACTCAGTCATCTGTGTGTGCTATTATAGCCTATTCACACTGTCAGTTTAGCCTACTGTCGATGAATAAGAGCCACACCCCACGGCATAGAGTTGCACGTTAAAGCATGCGCCAAGGCCGTAATAGAGAGATGTAACTAGTTCGGAGAGCAGAGTTTCGAATCCCGAATCTGACAATGGCTATCCTGAGTGTGTTTCTCCCCGATTTTTTCACACTTTCTCCCGGTAATTGCTGGGATAGTACCTTAATTCAAGTCACGGGGCACTTAACTTATCCCCGACACACACTATTACAGTCACAACAGGAGCACAGGTTATCAGACAAATTCACCATACACTCGTACACGGGGCTGATGACGAAGATGTTCATAATTCCTTAAAAAATAAAAAACGGGAACAACAACAGTAAATTCGCACTTTTCAGAATCAGTCACAATTACAATCACTGGATGGCAGAGGTCGCTTGCATCATTGCCTTAGGACTCGTTGCTCCCTCAACCATCTGTGGAGACACATTCCAATAGTAAAATCTATATGATTAATATTCCTATATTATAGTGTGGTGAAAAGTAACCCTAAGTTAATTACAGCTACTGTTTTGGTCTGTATATCCCTACATATTACTGTAGGAAGTGACCAGCAAAAGATCCAAGTGAGCAACTGACGTGGTATTGCAGTCAGAGCCAGTATATGCAGATTTTAAAACAACTTGTTGGTGAACATGCATAAATAATTTCCCGGTGGCATATCCTATTTTCAAACCATAATAACACACAACGGAGTTGTTAACATTCAAGACTCCCTCCGTCCGTCATCATTTACTTTAAGTCAAGTTTTTAATGTAATATAAAGACAAGTATGTTTGTGGCAATATAAATGTGTTGCTACAACATTCCCAGAATGTTCAAAATAGACATTCCAACATACAAATATATTTCTAAGTTTTATATTCAATAATAAAACACTTGACTTTGGATTACGTCCGGCTTGTGTCGACTCTCTCAGTCAGTATACATATTCATACATTTAAACACCCACATATTATGTTTGAATCCTTTATTGGACATAAAATAAGTAACAAGGTTCTTTAATCAGCTATTAGCTGATGTGTGTGACACCACAAGACGGGAGCTCACTTTACGACTACCATATTTCACATTTGTTACGTGTTAGTTCGCTAACTAGACACCAATGTCGTCTTTAACAGTTTCTTTATATCAGAAGTTCCATCGCCTTTCGGCGACAAGGGTTGATAGGGCCGTGCCATAGGGCATAATTCATCTGAAGAGAGCCTCGCTGCCATGCCTATGGAATGGTACTGTAAGCTAAATCCTCAATATTAAGGGGTAATGGTAAACATGATAAATTAAGGGAAAGATTTTCAGAAAATTTACATAGAAATTAAATTACTATATAGCCTATTTGTGACAAATTGAGTGCTTAAAATTTCATCTGGTGTGTGTTGCCTAAATCAATTAATAGCAATTTGGAAAAAAATGGTAACTTTTTATTTTTTATATACTAATGGTACTAGGGCTAAGTCCGCGATACCTTGTCTGAATCTACAACAAGATCAATCTAATAACATATAAGGTGCGTTCAAAAAGTAACGAGCCGAAGGTTGGAATGCGCAAACCGGGGACGACATCGGCTAACCGTGGCGTGTGTAACGAGGTGTGGTTCTGACCTGAGCGTGAAAGGTCACAACGCCGTCACTAGAGGACACGCGTGCACGTCACGTGACGATACAAAGCGAGGAGCAGCATGCATCAATCGTCCAACCAAGAGCAAGACAGTGGGCCATTCGACATGCTTCCTGGTGTGGTTGAAGACTGTGGGGCACCCATTGGGCACAAATTTCTGCAAGTGCAGTCGTTTCTTTATGGTGGTGTGCACACTTCCGACGCTCAATCCGACCACTGCGGCTATGACGTTCACTGTCACTCGGTGGTCCTGGGTAATGAGTGCATCAACCAGCTGGACGTTGTAATCGGTAATTCAGGGGGGTGCCCCAGATCGGGCATCATCGGATAACGACACCCGTCCTTCCCTGAAGCGCTTCTGCCACGCCTTGACCCTTGCAAGGGACATGCAGTGTTCGCCGTACACTTGTGACATTCGGCGATGAATGTCCGTTCCCCTTACTCCTTTCGCTCTCAGAAACCGAACAACACCTCTTTGCTCTTCGTTTGACGCCTCCATGTCACTGTTGGCAATGCGACTGGCAGCGTTGGACGATTGATGCATGCTGCTGCTCGCTTTGTATCGTCACGTGACGTGTACGCGTGCCCTCTAGCGACGGGCTGTGATCTTCCACGCTCTGGTCGGAACCACATCTCGTTTCACACGCCACGATTAGCCGATGTAGTCACCGGTTTGCGCATTACAGCCTACGGCTCGTTACTTTTTGAACGCACCTTATAATCCATTACTATCACTACCTCAAATGAATAACTGAAACACAGTAATGTGATTTTATAAACACTTCAGAAACAAAATACAACGCAAGATTTCACGATTTTACCACTAGGTGGTAGCACTTGTTGTTCCGAAATCACAGTAGACTAAAGGGAAATGAAATAGTTGACTCAACACAACTGATGAGATTAACTCTTCTCTTGCGCTGGGCAAAGTCTCCCCTACTGGTTTAAAGGCGACATGTGAGTCAGCAATTTTGAACGAAGCCTTGTTCAATTTTATTCAGTAAATCTCAATAAGCTACTCAAAGTGTTAAAGAGCCCCTTTTTAATGTGGTGCCGACGGTGAAGAATTTAAAAAATTACGAGCCTTGCAGTAGTCGCTTATGATGTGTTACATCTGACATAGAAGAAACCTCACGTGAAGTTGTTGATACATCGGTATTTTATACTATTATTGGCACAAATATTAAATATATTGTAAAAGGGAGTGTTTTACAGATATTGCAGTTTATAATACGGAACTCATTTTATTAGATGAATTGTAGCTTCCACCAGCACTAGCCTAAATAAAGAATACGATATGGATCAACTTGATTAATAGACGCGACACCGCTCATAACCTTAAATTCCTTATAGACAGGTCCTCTTGATTCACAGACCAACACGTAATTTCATATGGATTCTGTTAAAATGATTCATATTGATACGATAAATATCGTTTAAAATTATAATCTGGTAGGAAAAATATCTACCCCGTCCGGGATTCGAACCAGAGATCTCTAGATTCACAGTCATAGGCGCTAACCTCACGGCTATTTCGACTACGCGAATAGTGGGCATAAGATGGTGACTTATTTCCACGTTCCAATAATACTGCATTACGGAATTAAGTTTCATTTATATTTTGCTTGTTTCGATAATGTTCCTGCGTGAAATTGAGTTTAAAATGCCTTATGAATAGGCCCTCTTGTGAGTAAAGAGAATGTATTCGGCAATAGTTCATGAAGGCTTGCTTAATTCTCGTATAACCACAACGATTATATTATATTGATGACTGCATTTCCGTTATGTGGGTTAATATTTGAATAGCCATTGTGCAGAAACATAATACCGGCAATGCCGAATGCTTACAATGTTTGATATTAAGGCATTTTACCATTTAAATACTGATACGAAGACTTCGAACATGTACCATGTGCTTTGTTGCACTCACTTGACACCAGAGTTTGCATGAGCGATTACCGTTCAGTATGTAATATACATTCCACATGGCCGAGAGTACGTCATGGTATCAATTTCCGACACCGCGCGCTCATTGTTTCTCTTACCACTGCCAACTGGATCTTACCACTGCCAGCTGGATCAATCGATCGAGTTGGCAGTGCGTCTTACACTTCCGTTCGATCCACCACTGCCAGCTGGTGCCACCTCGATCGTTCCGATCCGCTTCCGTCCCATTTTTCAAAATCACTCCCACAAAAATATCCAGCAACCGAGTGGAAAGATGTTACACATCAATAATAATGTTATTGGTTTTACGTCCGTTTTAACTACTGCAGCTTTTAGAGACACCAGGGTACCGGAATTTTGCCCCCAAAGAGATCTATAACGTGCCAGTAAATCTACTGACACAGCTACCTCGCCTTTCCTCACCCTCAAATGCCAGATTACTGCGCCAGGATCCAATCCTGCAACCTTGAGCACAGCAGTTGAGAATGTTACCGCTGCGCCATGCAGTCAGTAGACCTGCTTAATGTAAGGTCTTACTTGAGCAATGGGCAGCTGAAATGCATTAGCATTAGCAATGGGTTAATTTAATATATTCATTTTGTTTTATGTCACCGACAGCAGAAGCTACTCTCGCTAGGCCATGGGCCAAGACTATCTGTGGGCTAGATTGACAAGTGTGTTCCAACCCCACCGTCGGCCGTCCTTGAAATTGTTCTCCGTGGTTTACAATTTTCAATTCCAGAAAAATGACGGGACAGTGACTTCCAATAGGCCATGGACGCTTCCTTCCATCTCCTTATCCAGTAAATTCAGCTTCATTCATTTATATTTTTATTAATGCAGCCAATGGCCATTTATTTAATTTCAGGATGGGTCATGGAAGGGATTTTTGAAGGAAGCTTCATTCATTTCATCTATCACTAACTCCTGTCATGAGGATGTAATCGGAAATGGCATCCGATCGTAAATAAATACCCACAACATAGATATTCATCACATCTCAGCCATGACGAGAATAATAAGGGGCAGACATGCAGTATATCAATGTCAACTCTTCGTCAATGAATGTGTTATCAGTGCCTTGAACTTTCATTTATACTGATTAAGCTAGTTCAGCACTGTAACGCAGAAGTTCAAGGGACCCTACAATCTCCAAACTCGGGAGACGAATGTGCATGAATCCCCTCGTCGACCGTTCTTAATAGAGTTTTCCGTGTTTTCTCACTTTCAACTGAAGGCAAATGCCATGATGGCGCCTGGAAATAGGCTACAGACACATCCAACTCCTTGCCTAACTACTGCTCGGGTCTAAGCTGCGTGGACCTGAGAGGAATGTGTTTCGCAGACTATGAGTAGGGGTGGTGACGAGTGATGAGGTTCCTCGGTCCTTGCGTAGTAACAGAAGCAAATACCTTAGTGGGTGACTCGCTCATTCATTCCCAACGCCACACTGGTTTCAGAAAAGACCCTATGTTAGCAGTATTGGAATAGACGAGAATGTCAGGTAACACGACGGGCTGTCGACAGGCTTCTCAATTCTCGCCTGCTCCTTCCCTGCCTTTGCCCTTCATCCCGCAAGTTCACAGAGCTTAGACCCGAGCAGTACATTCATCTTACGTAGCTCATTCCATGCCCACTTCAGATTGGCGTCAGGTAGAAAAATTCATCACGCATCCTTCCCGACTACATCACAGCAATATAAGGGTCTCATCTGGCAAAACGGAGAAGAGGCGGGTCCGATTCCTACCTCAGCCATACTGGAAGTGGTTTTCCGTGGTTTCCCCACTTCTACTCCAGGAAAATGCCGGGATGGTACCAAACATAAGGCCACGGCCGCTTCCTACTCGAAATCTACCTCAATTACGAATACACACACTAGTACAGACATGACAGTGACACAGGTTATAAGCAGAGTGCGGGGTTTTAGTACGTGTGCAATGAAGTTAGAACGCACTGTACTATAGGGTACGTGGAAGCCCCTCTTGTGACCTCCGGGTCTACCAATGAACACATGTGACGTACAGCGGATAAATGGGCTGATCGCATGGTTCGTCTTCTGTTGTGGACAGGCTGGTAGTTCATAGTGCGTGCGTCATCTCAACTCCGTGCGATACTAATCTGATAGCACTGTTTACGTACTAAGACCCCGTAGCGTGGTTATCAGACAGCTTCTACACACACCCAAATACACGGGGCTACTTAACCACGATGTAGCGAAGCCCCTTAAGTATCAGCAACAGCAATATAAGGGGTAAAAACACACTCTTAAGAGTTCCCCTGACTGCATTTTTAGCCTATTTTCAATTTTGAAAAAATAGGCTTATGAGATCACCTTTTGTCCGTGTGTGTGTGCGTGTGTGTGTGTGTGTGTGTGTGAGAGGTGTGTGTGTGTCCCCTAATAACTTTTAAACGGCTGGAGCGATGTCAATGAAACTCGGTAAGTTCATGGTACTATTCCGGGCGACCTCGACCGTGCCCTTCAAATTTTGTTACGTCTCACCAATCCAACATGGCGGCTGTGCGAAATATTTCACCAGCATTCAATATCTCCGAAACTATTACGGATATCACCCTGGAATTTATTACGATGATAAAAGGAACTACTAGAAGTTCACCTATGTGACTTTTGAAAAACTGGTAACTACAAAACCAACATGGCGGCCACGCGAATTTTCAACTTTTAAATAGACGTTTCTCGCGATTTAAACAACCAAACGCAATAAAACTTGGTACATTATATGTTTATACACATTGTAATGCACTGGTATCTAATTTAGTTCAATTGTTTACATAACCTCAAGATGGCGGCTGTGCGAATTTTAAAATTAAGTTTTTATTTCTTGTGCCGTAATCAAGCGATCGAAGTGAAAGTTTGAATAACGACCCTACGCAATAATTTTCCTTCAATGGTACATGACTCTATGGCCTATACATTTAACAATCCAACATGGCGACCATCCGAAATATTCAGACGACTCTGAATATCTACGAATCTATTATAGCAATCAAACTGATTTTTTATCTTCATAGGGGCTATGAACTTAAGTTCACCCATAGGACTTTAAATAACCTGGTGATCACAAATCTAACATGGCGGCGACGCGAATTATAAATATTCACATGGACCTTTCTCGCAATTTAACCATCCGAGTGCAGTGAAACTTGGTACAGTAAATCCTTTTACGAATGTTAATCCACTGGCATCTAATTTATTTCAATTGTTTCCATAACCACAAGATGGCAGCTGTGCGAAATTTTAAAATCTCGTTTTTACTTCTTGTGTCCTAATCTTGCGATTGAAGTTTGAATGCTACACGTACACAATAATCTTCATGTAACATTACATAACTCTAGGAACTACATATATAAAATCCATCATGGCGACCATCCGAAATATTTAGTTGGTACTCAATATCTACGAATCTATTACAGCAATCAAACTGTAATTTTGTATGTTGATAGTGGCAGTTAATATAAGTAGGATATATGAAAATAGGCTGTATAGTTCTTCACGGAACTACTTGTTGAGAAATATGATAGCCTATGTGGCATGAAATAAGTCAGATTTCCACGAGTTTGAAAAGCCCATCATTTGCTTCGTGATGCCAATATTTAGGTCTCTCGGATTTTCAAACTCCCTGTACGCCATTTTATCATGGCTTCGAAGAAACGTTTACTTTTTATTATGTTACTGCTAAAGAGAGATCCCACAGAATAAGACGAGACTGGAGAAGAAAAGAGCAGAGGAGAGGAAGACCTTTGAAGGTCGCATGTAAATGCCAGGTGGATTTTAATTCATCTACATTTTCATTGTTGATCTGTCGCTCATTATTATGATAGAATGATAAAACTTGGCCCCCCAGTTCATACACGATCGGTAAATAAAAATCCCCCTGCTTTTCATTGCAAACTATCTTTCAGTACTTTATTTTACTTTAAAATAAGTAAGAATCCTTGTCAGATCCGGCCTGATATGGTGCCAGGGTAGGCCAGATATGAAAGTGTAGTACGGTAGAGGTAATTCTCTGTAGCAAATGCATTGCTGATATTGCAGTTAACCTTCTGAAGGTACTAAGTAATTTCGAAATCATGCGGTGTTGCGCTGATACTGTTTTCCGTGAAACGTTATGAATTTATAGTACTGTGCAGTAAACGTTTTTAATGTTTTAAGCCTTAAAATTAAACAACTGGTATGTGTTTTCGTGGTTCTGTACAATTATAAACATTATTGAAAAGAGTATGAACATGTTTTAATTTTAGAACAAAAAAAAAACATAGCCTACTTCATCGCTGTGAATCGTTGTAGTTTTAGTTTCTTCATTTTCTTCCTCATCCTTCTCAGGTTCAAGTATTGTTGGATCGCGGACCATTTCTAGAATGTCACCGTCCCGTCAGTAAGTTCGTTCAATTCGTCTCCATTCATGCACTTGTTCATACCACTGTTGTCGATGTCCTCACAATATTTATTTTAAATTGAACCACAGCATCATACTTTTCATTCTACTCAGATTCTCTTTCCACGGAATTTTCTGGCAAATTTTGAAACGATTCGTGGTTTGTCAGCGAGCCAGATACCGGAGTTGGCCGATAATATGGGTTTTACTACATACAAATTTCGGAAGTCCACCACCAATTTTTTTAAATATCTGGATACCTACGTGGCATGGCTCAATCGAAACCAAGGGCAATTTCGGAAATTGTATTTTCAAAGTATATGAGCAAATAAATTGTATTTTGAATGCAAGGGCCTCTTTTCCTAAAGGTTGTAAAACAAATGATCTATTTAGATATACTATCTAAATAATAAAATGTTCAGCAGTAAACAGACTACTTATATCATTATTAATATGTGAGAAGAATACATTGCTGTCTTGGTTTAGAATTTCAAAATTTCACTCATGGGCAACCTTAATCCCTCCTATAATTTATAGTTTAGTGGATATCCACATGTACTATGCCTCCGGTTTTAAGGGATCTTGTATTAAGGACTTCTTAAAGTACGTTATTCCTCCATTTCTCTGTTTCAAACGCACTTCACGTCACTATATCGTAGTTTTAAGCGATACCCAGCCACTTGGCACGACATCTTCACTCAGATGATATGTTGCACTACAATAATTGACTGCAGGTACATCATATTATTCGAACGGTCTGTAGTCACATTGAGGGCTAGAATGGGGTGGCATTAGCTAATCCCATGCTGGTATAGAGATCAAGTAATCATTTCCCATTGGGGTTCGCTTTCCTCTGCTCTCCCCTCTTGCCCATTACTTTCTCATACTCCTGAGTTCTATATCCTATCCTAGCATTGAAAACCCCCATCACCACTACACTATCCTAATTATTAACTCGCACTCACGAGGTTGCTTTCGACTCTTCACAAGAAGCACACATTGAAACAATCCTGACCCGATTTCGTGAGATTTCTAAATCCATCCACATTAATTCTTCATTTATGATTCTTACAGAAATAACGTTACGTTCAATGGTTCTCTTGACACACAGTCCTACTACTTCCCAATTTGCTCTGCCTCTTTTACACCTAAGGGGTACACCTTGTAATCTCTTACTACCTTCTATGTGATTTTATCTGAACTTGTCTAATTCCTATAATATCGACTAGTTCTACCTTCTTCCTTCCATAACTCCCCTAGATGCTAATAGCACCCCATCGAATACCAGTTCGATTGCCTGTTCATTTCCAAGGAGTCCCTGCTCTGTCAGTTGGGAGTTTGACTCCGTCTCTCCCATAGTTCCGAGGTTTGCTCAAAACCTTGTTAGCAGGATGTCAGAAAATTCAAGTGAAGCAGGTTGCTAGCCTTATTTACACTGGGCCCCATGTCTTTCACTTCAGGGAAGAAAGCGGTGAGCCACCAGAGCACAAGGAGGGCCACTACTCAGGATGTATCACAAATAGCAGGAAAACTCAGTTGCTGCCCATGGTTCACGAACTACTAGGCTGTTACAACTGATTATTATTATAAGTATTATGATGATTATTATTATTATTATTATTATTATTATTATTATTATTATTATCTATACTAATATAATTGCTGAAGAGTTTTTTTTTTGTTTGTTTGTGTTCAAACGCGCTAATCTCTGGAACTACCTGCCGGATTCGAAAACATCTTTTTGTTTATGATAGCCAGATTCAAGAGGAATAGTTTAGGCTATGTAGCATTAGGCTACACCTCACAGGTAACCTTACATATTGATTTATGTTCAGTAAATCGGAAGAACAAGCGCTCCAGTACAGCTTTATCCGCGTGCGCTGGTGTTATGGTTAGTGATACGTACACCGTCTCACCGATCTGAACCAAAATTTGTATACTTACCCTTTGGAAACCTGTGGGTAACACTGTCTGCATGAAATTTCAGACAGACCACTCCATTCCCTGCATTTAGTCCCTTTGGCACAAATCTACACCGTTTCACCGATCTGAACCAAATTGTATGTACTTATCCTTTGGA
Organism: Meconema thalassinum; assembly: GCA_946902985.2. Taxonomy (NCBI): domain Eukaryota; kingdom Metazoa; phylum Arthropoda; class Insecta; order Orthoptera; family Tettigoniidae; genus Meconema; species Meconema thalassinum. Next base: position 1,169,385,304 of record OX336389.2, read on the forward strand.
ACCCGACGAGTAACACTGTCTGCTTGAAATTTCGGACAGACCACTCCACTCCCTGCATTTAGGTCCTTTGGCACAAATCTACACCGTTTCACCGATCTGAACCTCATTTTGTATAATTACCCTTTGGAACCCTGCGGGTGAGACTGTCCACTTTAAATTTCGGACAGACCACTCCATTCCCTGCAATTAGGCTCTTTGTCACAAATCTACACCGTTCCTCCTAATTGCACCAAATTTTCCATACACTTTGAAACCCTGCTGGTAACACTGTCCACTTGATATTTTGGACAACGCTCTCCATTCCCTACATTTAGAATGCCAGACAAAATGAACTTTAAAACCACGTATTAAGGCCCTAGAACCATTCATGTCCGTAGTAGTGTAACTGCAAGAGTAATTTAATAAGTCTATTGTTGACTGGCAATTCGGGCTGCATCACGTCGCCCCTACTAGTGTTCTGGTGCAGAATTGCGAAAATAGTTAGATCTTGCGCTGCTTATAATTTTCAGTCACGGGGAGTAATTAGTGCAAAAAGATTTCTTAGGCCCCTTAAAACAGTTATCATCATGAAAATAGTATGCCTCTGTATAAGAGCAATGGTCTTGGTGCAGTACATTGAGGTTATCAGCTGCAATAAGCGTTGTTGCTTTCAAATTTTTCTTCATTTATTCCAAACCTTATCGTTGAGCGCTATGTGGCCATAAATGATACTATTACTACCTCAGGAGCTCGGGACACCCGAAGTTTTCCAAAGTGTTCTGATTATTTTCCTAAAGCGCTATGCGACAAAAGACGACAATATTGGTCTCTAAATTTTTAACAGCCAATGAGATATAGGCCCTAGACAGTGTCTTTCATTTCACTGACTCCTCTTTCTATATAATCTATTTCTTTTAAAATTTGTTTGTAAATTACATGTGTTAGTGCTGTAATTAGTAAATAGCCGTCTACCTATTCATTATTATCATTATTATTATTATTATTACGGGAAAATGACCTGAATGATACGTCCATTATACTGTACTACTTATCACCCCCACTACAACCACCACCACAAAAAGTTATATTTTTAAAATATTGTTTTTCTGTTAGTTTAAGTATCATGTGCCACTTCTGTAGTAGTATTCATTATCATCCATAAAGCAAATAAATCCACCGGACGAAGCCGGGCACTACTGCTAGTTATTAATGTATTACTTGACTTAGGCGCAGCGCTAGGCCATGGCCAAGCGATTTGCGGGCTCGGAGGCGAGTGAGTTCGTACCCGCCGTCGACCCACTTTGAAATGGTTCCCCTTAGTTTCCCATTTGTAACTCCAAACAAATGCCGAAAGTTGCCTTCTAATGGAACACGGCCTATTCCTTCCAACTCCTTGCTTAGTTTCATAAATCTTCATTCATTTCATTTAACATTAATTGCTCTCATGAGGTTAACGTCAGGATGGGCAATTTAACCACCGACCCTGAGAATGGGAATGATAAAGCGCTCGACATACATTATATAGACATATAATATTGGATATATTGACACTATTATCTTAGCTGTTAATGACGTTACGACGCTTTCAGTTAACGTTAGAGACGTAGCCTATAAAATAAACAATTTTATTTGAGTAAAATTGCCTGTTCATTATATAAGAGTTTCAAACCTTCCACATGAGTGTTGAAGTTAACATACTTGCTAGCTAGCATAGAAGATGGAGATGTAGGGGACAGCGAATGTCGTCCTTCTCCATGGCCATTGGTGAGTCATGCTGGACTATTACAACTATAAGATTAACTATTACTTATAATGTATCCTGTCAACGATTGCTACGACTGCTAGTCGTAAAGAGAAGTGGTAACGCGAGGTACAATACACTGCGGTTCAACTCCAGCAACATAGCAACACACTTGTGACACATTGATGGGGAAGAGGGAGAAGGAAGTCGGTCTCCCTGTAATTATGTGGGAATGCAAAGTGAAACTCGACGAATGACACGACCGGCCAGGTGGGAGAGGAGAGAGGAGAAGTCACTCTGCCTTGAGCCCTCACCAAAGAGCAGCTTCAAACAGACTAAAACAAAACATGCAACAATTGATATTTGCCCAAGGCGCGTTATGAACCCGGATGGGATACTGAATAAAATCTCTATCAGAACGGTTTAGTGATCAAACTTACACTGAAGAGATCCCCGTCCAGCGTTGCTAGATATAGCCTACTTGGAGCTGATAAGGTATCCGGCACAGACGCCATACGTTCCCATCGTTGCAGTTAGATGGCAGTGTGTAAGCTATTTCGTTATCTAAGCAATAACTACTGTCTGCGGGTATGGTGCAAGTTGCTTGCATATTACGCAAATTGTAGTCGATAACGTGAGGCGAGTGCATGCTTCCTCCTGACAACGTTTTTCCTCGTCTTCATTTATTGTAGCCTATATTAAGTTGATTTCAAACGCTTAAAACAGTCGTTCTTAGTAAAGAATGAGTCTTAACCGTTACTGTAGTAGATGGTAAGCTTATTTTTGGCCATGATAGCCTTGAGGTACAAGAACAGGAGGGTGCGGAGCCTAACATTTGGGAGAGTTGCCGCACAGCAATTCAGTAGAGATGCCTCATATTTTTAAAGCGAACATACATTTAAACTAATCAGAAGGTACCAGTATTCTATTCGAGTTTTTTATTATCTAATGATTCTTAAGATACCTATTTCATTTCATTGGTTACATTGTTAACATCATTGCTACTACTGGAATATACAATTATATTTATTTTCAGAAATAAAAATTTATGGTATGGCTACTCAGTACAAAAGTAAGGGCACAGTCAAAAGAGCTCAGTGGGAGAGGAAAATGTAACAGAAGTTGCAAAAAGGCTGAAAAGGAAGGTAATACTATTCAGGAAGGCAGAAAGGTGCAATGGAATTCAGGGATGAACATTAAAACGAAGAACGGATTCTGGAAATCTTGATAAGGCACAATGGGTACATATGTGTTTGTCAAACGAGGACTGTATAAACACATATAACGTTTCTAATGCAAATTGAATTAAAACGTAGTTTGTATTGACGAGGTGGAATATTTTCAAAAGATAAATTATATTTTTCAAAATATACTTGTCTTGTGGTGTGTTCGAATACTCAATTTTTAGAGTTGAAGAAATTAGCATAAATTTGATTTTGTTATTAATTATTTTATTTGCGGCATCTCTCCCGAGGCAAAGTTGGAATCTATACCGGGTACCAGAGAGAGACGCCGTTGATGCAACAATCTCTTTGTCACATTCTCTCGACGATTTATTTTCAATTACTCATCTGTGATCTATTGCAAACATTTTCAAATTATGCTCTATCAATTTGCCAAAATTTTAAAAGTAATTCTACTGATATAGAACACAAGTTATAAAAAGTGCAGTAACACTTCTGGATTTACCTTATACTGATTTGGGATCCAGCATCTCAGTTGTAAGTATGATGCTCAATTATAGCATAATCGCGGGATATTTTTCAGCGCAATATTTTACCTTTTAACCATTCTTAGCTCTGATAATATTTTGTGAGCATGTCTTACTTTCTACGAACAATAGATAGTTAGGCGGACCATGAGTAACTACTTACAATTCCTGGACAAGCGCTCATATATTCATGGACCATCTGAGCACAGTCCGCCTTCTCTCAGGTTACAACGATCCCTCTGATTGCATGTTCGATCTCTGACAATATTAAGCTTATATTAGTATAACTACCCTATTGTACCTGGTAATAAAGAAACGATAAAGATAAATGTAAGCAGTTTGCTGTTGTTATTGGAGTTGTTCTTTCATGTGAGGGGCTTGGAAATCGTGTTCATTTAGCCTCATGTACTTGGTTGTGCGTATGTAGGTTTATATAATAAAAATTCTGATAACATGCGAGGATTGAGAAGGAGGCAGCCGTGGGCTTAAGTTGGGAACCATCCCGGCATTTGTTTGGAGTAAAAGTGGGAAACCACGGTTAACAGCTTCCAGAATGTCTGAGGTAAGAATCGAACCCAGCCCTTCTCAGTTTTGCCTCACGAGGCTGAGTGTACGTTCTACCCTCAGACCAGAATTACATTTTTTTGTCAGAGCCGGGAATCAAACCCGGATCTCAGAGGTGACAACCCAGAATGCTTGCAATTCTGCCATGAGCAATACAAAGCAGTTTGTATAATACATTAAAAATATTGGTTTATTTGTGAGAACCAGATAGTCCAAACCTGGGTTACCTCACATTACTGGTTTAAAAAGCGCAGAAGTTATTTGAAATTAGTTTTCATTTTGAAACGTCATACACTGAAATCTTTCTGGGTTTACAATTCGTGAAGTTTTAATGTGCTGGTGAAGGGTGGTGGGGGCAGTATTCCACCGCGTAGCAATGCATGGGGGAGGTGCAGAGCAAGTGCAAAGATCAGTGGGGCTTCACCACACTCCCACCAGGCAAATGCCTATGATATTTAATATCAAGTCCCGGAGCAGCTGCCCCAGTCTTTGGTCCCGATAGTTACAAGTACACTAACTACTGCAAGAGCCTATCCACAGAAACACGGGTCATTAGAGAAATCCAAGGAGCACGCAAGTTCACGGGGCTTTTGACTAAGATGACTCCTGATCCTAAAATGAATTAACACAACTAATAGTACGCTACAAATAAAATACGAGCCTTACAGTAGTCGCATATGATGTGTAACATCTGACATAGAAGAAACCTCACGTGAAATTGTTGATACACCGGTATTTTATACTATTATTGGCACAAATATTAATCTATTGTAAAAGGGAGTGTTTTACAGATATTGTAGTTTATAATACGGAACTCATTTTATTAGATGATTTGTAGCTTCCACCAGCACTAGCCTAAATAAAGAATACGATATGGATCAACTAGATTAATAGTCGCGACACCGCTCATATCCTTAAATTCCTTATAAACAGGTCCTCTTGATTCACAGACCAACACGTAATTTCATATGGATTTTGTTAAAATGAGTAATATTGATATGATAAATATCGTTTAAAATGATAATCTGGTAGCAAAAATATCTACTCCGCCCAGGATTCGAACCCATGATCTCTAAATCTCTAGAGTCATACGCACAAACCCCACGGCTATTTCGACTACGCGAATAGTGGGCATAAGATGGTGACTTATTTCCACGTTCCAATAATACTGCATTACGGAATTAAGTTTCATTTATATTTTGCTTGTTTCGATAATGTTCCTGCGTGAAATTGAGTTTAAAATACTTTATGAATAGTCCCTCTTGTGAGTAAAGAGAATGTATTCAGTAATAGTTCATGAAGGCTTGCTCAATTCTCGTATAACCACAACGATTATATTATATTGATGACTGCATTTCCGTTATGTGGGTTAATATTTGAATAGCCATTGTGCAGAAACATAATACCGGCAAAGCCGACTACTTACAATGTTTGATATTAAGGCATTTTACCATTTAAATAGTGATACGAAGACTTCGAACATGTACCATGTCATTTGTTTCAATCACTTGACACCAGAGTTCGCATGAGGGTTTTCCGTTCAGTATGTCATATACATTCCACATGACCGAGAGTGCGTCATGGTATCGATTTCCGACACCGCGCGCTGATTTTTTCTCTTACCAGTGCCAGCTGGATCGATCGATTGAGTTGGCAGTGCGTCTTATACTTCCGTTCGATCCACCACTGCCAGCTAGGGCACACTTCCGATCGATGGATTGAGGGGGCAGTGCATTCTTCCGTTTTCCACCACTGCCAGCTAGTACACTTCCGTTCGATCGATCGAGCGGGCAGTGCATACTTCCGTTTTCCACCACTGTCAGCAAGTACACTTCCGTTCTATCGATAGAGCGGGCAGTGCATACTTCCGTCCGATCCACCACTGCCAGCTCGATAGTTCCGATCCACTTCCGTCCCCAATTTTCAAAATCACTCCCACAAAACTATCCAGCAACCGAGCGGAAAGATGTTACACATCAAAAACTCGTCTATTTGACCCTCATTATTCCAAATTTATGGTTCATCCGGATTGATCTTTTATTTACTGTATAATTGTTTATTCTCACCCAGAGGCCCCGGGTTCAATTCCCGGCTCCGTCAGGGATTTTAGAAACTCACGTGAGGGCTGGAACGGTGTGCACTCAGCCTTGTGAGGACAATTGAGTAGCTGTCTGACAGTGAGACAGCGCCCCGATGACGAAAACTGAGATTAACGGCCGAGGGGACCCGATCCACTGATCACGTGTCACTCCAATATCTGCAGGCCAAATGACTGGGCAGCGGTCGCTTGGTAGGCCTTGGCCCTTCACGGGTTGTAGTGCCAGGGGTTATTTATTTATATTTGTTTATTATTATTTGTACATCACGAATATATGCGCACCCTTCGAATAATACTGTACATTCCTCGTCTTCATATTTCAGTACCGTAATGCTTATCTCCAAACAGACCCAGCCTGGGGCTGGAAACTGTACATGATGATGATGATGATGAATGCTTATCTCCAATATGCCTCTAGAAAATGTTGATCACTTCACTTACCTGTAGGTAGATGTCAAACTATACAGCTGCTCTGTTTGCACCGGAGGTAGCGACAAAATAAAGGTTTGTATAGATTAGTAGCTCATATTCATTTAGTAGTTTGTTTCCGGATTATCCGGATATTCGATAATCATGATCACCTCCGGTCTTTAATAGTCCGGATAAACGAGGTTCTTGTGTATTAGCATTTCCAGTCTATAGAGAATGTAAAAATGAAGACATGTACGAAAATATTGGATACGGTAATACTATAACAATGAAAATCTATCACAGTTTGGACAATTTAGCATAATTTAGACCCTCAGTTAGCTTATCCACGTAATTAGATCCATTCTTTCAAGAGTCTGCCGAATTAAAGATCACAAATAAGGTTTCCTATAATTTATCCCCAGAAGCTGACTCGTCTTTCCGCTGTTACACGTTGTTACATGAGAGCAAGTGGACGCTCCCGGAGAATGCAATACCAATTGCTGGTGGAATGAGACAGTAGCTTTGGATAACACTTCTCGATTCCCAATAGCCTAGTACTTTAGCCCTCTGAGAATATTATTTAGTCTCTTTTGAGGGCATCATCACGATGATAGATGATTTCATTCAGTATTACAAGATAAGAGCATGTTCAGCAATGATTAGCTTTATGAAGCCAGAAAGATACCTTGAAATATCCCGTAGTGATATGAGTTAGCTGCCTGGTCGGTGTGAGGCTATGCAGTTTCTTAGTTCGTGTGGCCTCTTGAGAGGCCGAGTGCAGGTCCTTCTAATTTCAATCAAACTGAAATTTTGTATGTTGATAGAGGAAGTTAACATAAGTAGGATATATGAAAATAGGCTATTACCGACAGTAGTGGCTACGCTGGCTAAAGCTCAGCATTAGGTCATGGGGCCAAGCTCTCTGCTGACTGGGTAGACGCGTGGGTTCGAGCCCCACCGTCGGCCGTCCTTGAAATGGTTTTCCGTGGTTTCCCATTTTCAACACCAGGCAAATGCTGGGACGATACCTTCTGACAGGCCACGGCCGCTTCCATCCACATCCTTGCCCAATTTCATTCACCATCATTCATTTAATCTCTCATTAACTCCGCTCATGAGGTTGGCGTCAGGAAGGGCATCCGGCCGTAAAAATCATCGCCACAAAGACTTCCATCGCATCTCATCCCAGACCCCGTTGGAAAACGGGAATAATAAGGGGTAGACATACACGCATCAAAAAAAGTTTTGCATCACCTCGGTTCCAAGAGTTCCGGAACCGTTAAATACAAAGGGAATAGAGATCAACACAAACAACATTTCAGCTCGTTTTATTGCTCATGAGACCCACACATTGCATGTTGTACCATCATACAGCTAGACTTTCAGCATTTGTGGTCCAGATTGCAGTACACACCACTACCTCTAATACCCAGTAGCACGTCCTCTTGCATTGATGCATGCCTGTATTCGCCGTGGCATACTATCCACAAGTTCATCAAGACACTGTTGGTCCAAATTGTCCCACTCCTCAACGACAATTCGGCGTAAATCTCTCAGAGTGGTTGGTGGGTCAAGACGTCCATAAACAGCCCTTTTCAACATATCCCAGGCATGTTCGATAGGGTTCATGTCTGGCGAACATGCTGGCCACTGTAGTCGAGCGATGTCGTTATCTTGAAGGAACGCATTCACAAGATGTGCACGATGAGGTCGAGAATTGTCGTCCATGAAGACAAATGCCTCTCCAATATTCTGCCGATATGGTTGCACTATGGGTCGGAGGATGTCATTCAGGTATCGTAAAGCCGTTTCGGAGCCTTCCATGACCACCAGTGGCGTACGTCGGCCCCACATAATGCCACCCCAAAACATCAGGGAACCACCACCTTGCTGCACTCGCTGGACAGTGTGTCTAAGACGTTCAGCCTGACCAGGGTGCCTCCAAACACGTCTCCGACGATTGTCTGGTTGAAGGCATATGCGACACTCATCGGTGAAGAGAACGTGATGCCAATTCCGTGGGGTCCATTCAGCATGTTGTTGGGCCCATCTGTACCGCGCTGCATGGTGTCGGGGTTGCAAAGCTGGACCTCGCCATGGACGTCGGGAGTGAAGTTGCGCATCATGCAGCCTATTGCGCACAGTTTGAGTTGAAACACGACGTCCTGTGGCTGAACAAAACGCATTATTCAACATGGTGGCATTGCTGTCAGGGTTCCTCCGAGCGGCAATCCGTAAGTAGCGGTCATCCACTACAGTAGTAGCCCTTGGGCGGCCTGAGCGAGGCCTGTCATCGACAGTTCCTGTATCTCTGTACCTCCTCCATGTCCGAACAACATCGCTTTGGTTCACTCTGAGACGCCTGGAAACTTCCCTTGTTGAGAGCCCTTCTTGACACAAAGTAACAATGCGGACGCGATCGAACTGCGGTATTGACCTTCTAGGCATGGTAGAACTACAGACAACATGAGCAGCGTACCTTCGTCCTGGTGGAATGACTGGAACTGATCGGCTGTCGTACCCCCTCCGTCTAATAGGCCCTGCTCATGCATGGTTGTTTACATCTTTGAGCAGTTTTAGTGACATCTATGAACAGTCAAAGGGACTGTATCTTGGATACAATATACACAGTCAACATCTATATGCCGGAGATCTGGGAACCGAGGTGATGCAAAACTTTTTTTGATGTGTGTACATACATATGAAAATAGGCTATTCAGTTCTTCACTGAACTACTTGTTTAGAATGTGCTTAGTTCGCTTCGTTGTGTAGTGAGAGCATTCTTGGCTGTCCCCACAGAGACTCAGGCTTGATTCACGGCTCTGACAGGATATTCAAATCCTATCCGAGGGCTGGAACGGTGTCCACTCAGCCTCTTGAGGCAAAACTGAGAAGAGGTGGGTTCGATTCCCATCTCAGCCATCTTGGGAGTGGTTTTCCGTCGTTTCCCTCGTGCACTGAAGGTAAATGCTGGGATGGCACCACAATAACACAGGTTATCAGACAAATCTACGCACACCCAAATACATGGAGATAAATGACCACGATGCTGCGTAGACTTAGTCCCAGGGCATTTGACCCGATTCCTTACCCCAATAATTACATTCATTTACTGCAACAGCAACGACAGAATGAGTTTAGGGGAACAAGGCTGCCACTCTCAGAGCCTTCTGTAAGGTAGGCATGTCGCTTTACACTTTCTGTAGTTTCACCACCCCCGGAACAGTCTGTACCCGGAGGTCGCTCGCTGTGTCAACTGGGAGGAGCTGGCTCTGTTCTCCACTCATTGATAGGTCCCACAAATGGCAGCGTTTTAAATTCAAAGCCATGTAAATCCACATCCAGCGACGAAATGTTGAAATGCCGGCCAGTTGAACAATATAACCTACACCCCGGAGATATGTAAGGCAAATTGATTTGCGTCCGCTTTCCTTAAATTCGTTTATTCCTTATTTTTTGGAAGTGGAACCACAGTGGTCAAGCTGCTTACCTCTCACCAACCTGGATGGATTCTGTTCCTCTTTTTATTGTGGATTTACGATATAATGTCTATTACAGTAGATTGAAACCACGAATGTGATGGGAAGCTACAGAAGGTCCAGAGATCGGTGGCTCAAATTCCGGCACGTCAGCGATATTCTCACGCTCTCTCCAGACTTAGTCCCAGGGCATTTGACCCGATCCCTTACCCCAATAATTACAACTTCACTTACTACTACAGTCAGGTTATGAGACAAATATAACACTCTCAGTGCATGGGGCTGATGGCCAAGATGTCTCTCGTCCACAAAATTGAAGTAACAACGTGAAATAAGCATCTCTTTATTGATGATAATGATGATAATTGTTGTTTTAAGGGGCCTAACATCTAGGTTATCGGCCCCTAATGGTTTGGGTGATCGTAAAGATGATAATGAAATGTAAACTAGAACTAAAACTAACTACTAACTTATATACTAGAAGAAGAAATGGAAAACAAAAGGAGAATAAGGCAAATAAAGGACAGGAGGAAAAGAAATGCCCTCAACACTCGAAGAATGCGGATTGAGGGACTTGGAAGGAAGGAGAGCCATAAAAGGCAGATAGGAAAGTGAAAGAGGAGAGGGTCCACCCCACAGGTAAGAGACAAAAGGGGGAAACCGGACCCAGCTCAGGAATCCCTCGGGGCCGCCAACTCCCGAACTCACCAGCCGTGAGCCCCTGAGTGTGTAGCATTATCTAGGCTGCACCAAAAGTGGTGGGGCTACATACACCCGGCCTCCTTGAGGGCCTTGAGCAGAAGGCAGGAGATAACATGTAAAGAAAAAGAAGGCTGACCCCTCGCAGAAGGAGGGTATCAGAAAAGACGAGACAAGGGCCAATTAAGGCGGGAAATGAAGAGACTCCCTAGGCCTCGGATACCCTAATGCCATCGGGGTCGGAAGAGAACAAGAGTTGACCAAGTGAGGTCGACAGGAAAGAAGACGGAGAGGAGCCCGGCACAAGTAAGTGGAAGCAATGCCGGACTCGGCTGGGGTCCCGTGGTCGCCAACCCACGTCCCACTAGGTGTGAGGGGCATCTCTTTATTGCAGTGAACCTCACGGACAGTTGGCATCATGTATCTCAATTAAGTAACCACCACTGATAGTCGATTGTCAGTCCGCCTCGTAGCGTAGAGACAAGTATTCTTGGCTGTCATCGAGGTAGCCTAGATTCGATTCCAGAATCTGTCAATTCCTGTCTGAAGGCTGGAATGGGTTACGCTCAGCTTCGTGAGGTAAAACTGAGAAGAGGTGGTTTCAATTCCCACCTCAGCCATCCTGGCAGTGGATTTCCGTAGTTTCTTTACTTCTAATCCAGGCAAATACCGAGATGGTACATTAATGAAGGACAAGTCTCAGACCCCATTACAAAATGCACATACTAGTACAGGTATCACAATAACACAGGTTATCAGACAGATCCTATACACCCAAAATACAAGGGACTAAATGACTACGATGTCACAAAGCCTCGAAATGAAACAACAACAACAGTCATTTGGCATTACTCAGTCATAAAACGCAGCGTAGTGGCTAGCATTCTTGGCTCTCATCGCGGAGGTGCGGATTCGATTCCCGGCTCTGCTAAGAAATGTATTTCTGGTTCGAGGGCTGGAATGGGGTACACCGTGTCTCGTGCAGCAAAACTGAGAAGAGGCGGGTTCTATTACTACCTCAGCCATCCTGGAAGTGGTTTTCCATGGTTTCTCACTTCCACTCCAGGCAAGCCGGGGTGGTTCCTAACATAAGGCCACGGTTGCCTCGTTCCCAATCTTCATCTGAATTACAAATACACACACTATTACACTAATTCCTGGCTCTGCCAAGAAATTTAATTCTGGCCTGAGTGCTGAAACGGGCTACACTCAGCCTCGTGAAGCAAAACTGAGAAGAGGCGTATATGATTCCCACCTCAGCCATCCTTGAAGTGGTTTTCCGTGGTTTCTTACCTCCTTTCCAGGCAGGCAAATGCCGGGATGGTTACTATCATACGGCCACGGCCGCCTCCTTCCCAATCCTCATCTGAATTACAAATGCACACATTAATACAGCCATTACAATAACACAGATAATAAGACAAATTCCACACACACACATATCCAAGTACACGAGACTACATGGCCACGATGTCGCTAAGCCCCTAAAGAATCAACAACAACGAAAACAACATGATTCATATTTTTTTAAATTTTATTTTTAGCGTATAGCTTTCAGTGCCGGGAGTGTCCGAGGACATGTTCGGCTCGCCAGAGTTTGTAGCTGCCTCAATGCGGACACCTTTGGTGTGAGCTACAAGTACCGTCGCGTGTGGAGTGTTGTCTGGGGAGGAAAGTGTGAATGTAAGAGGACGAGGATTTGGAAGGTAGCGGCTGTGGCCTATAGTTAGGGACCAACCCCGGCATTTGCCTGGAAGGAAGATGGGAAACCACAGAAGACCATCTTCAAGGTTGTCGGCGCCGGCGGGGGGATTCGAACCTCCTCGCCTCCCGGATGTGAGCGGCTGCCTGCAGCCACGCCGTAACGACCACGGCTAACTCACCCGGTAGTCACAAAATGATATTTATTTATACAAAGGGACAGTCATTACACAGCTGGAAGCTACATCCTTTCCGTGGTAACCATCAATATCTTCACATGTTACAAAGCTGTGGTATCTGCAGTTAGAAAGTTGACACGGCTATCCAACTGGGAACAATAATGGGTCATATAACTTGCTAATATTATTGAGCTACAGGTGAGTGAAAAGGCCGGGGATAATTGATTCCATTGTATGGAACTACCAAGTGCCGGAAATGCGTCTGGGCTAGGGTTCTCACGGATGTGTATGTTGGAGAGGGGTTAGATGCCACCCTACTCGCACTGTGCAATACGGAGTCATTCACACATTTCCAAGCTCTGATTGGTTCTTGGTTATTTAAAAATATAGGTGTCACAAGACCTTAAAATAATTCCTCTCGGCACGCCGGAGGTAGATTTCACCATACAAAGAAAAATATTTCGAATTCACTAAATTTGCCAATAATTGTATACCTAAAAACGTTCTACGTGTTTAGCATACGAGAAGGACCATCATATCATATATACAGGGTGAACAAAAATTGCCGCACTTGGAGGTCGGCATGCAATTCCTCATTCAACTGCAAGACAAAAGTTTCTATAGCAAATTCGGATCCGGTGCTGTTTGAAAACACAAGTATGAATTCGAGAAGCAGGCAACACTGTCACATCATGCAGTGCATCGGAATGTACAGAGAAAGCTCCGGCAGAGCGCCGAGTTCCTGCGACCCGTTTTTGGCCACGCTGCATGCATTTACAGCGTAGCCAGAACCTCGTTTCTTAACACGCATTTCTGTTAAACCTATTGGCGGGACTAGGTTTTGCAATATAAACTTTTGTCATGAATTTCGACAACGAACCGCATGCCGACCTCCAAGTGCGGCATTTTTTGTTCACCTGTATATATATTATTTCAGTAGTATAGATCCCGCCTGCGGCGCTCACAAGCGACTGATCGTGACAAATGAACATTCAAATAAAAAAAATGGACATTAGCAGTGACGAATTACACTCTAATTTCATAAATATCTATAATTTCTTTAAATAATGAGTTTAAAAAAATTTACGAAGTGTGCGATTAGCAGTCTACTGTTGCTGTCGGAAAATACGCTCCATAAATGCTGTCCACTTCACATTTTGGCCGCTGTGACGCCTGTTTCATGCCATTTTAACATTTCTGAGGTATTTCCTTTATCATTTTGCGTGGATTTCAGAAACAGTAAATCAAAGGAATGAGTACTCGAATCGTATAATTTCATAATTATCCAATAACCGGTGAGTGTTATGATGATCCAATTTTCAGTGATTGCCTTCGTAAGTTGGGGAACGTAGAGCTTGGAATTCTAAGTTAAATGTAAATAGTGTTCGATAATCATTTGGTTGAAATAAAAACATAACAACCTTTCTCTCTAAGTCTCTCTCATTATAAACCTACTGGGGAAAGTATGACTTATGAACATGCGAGATTTCTCGCACGGGTCCGCTAGTCTTCTTATAATTCTGAAAATACTTAGCTCATCCCTTGGCGTAAGGGGGTGTCATGTCAAAAATTCTTTCGGACAAAAGGTTTTGGTAAATTTTAGGGGATTATTGACCATTTAAAACTGTTTTGATATTGTGCCTATTAAGGGACATACAATTTTTGTTTCTGAAAAAAAAAACCTACATTTATCCCACCCCTTTGATCAATGTTGGTACTATAAAAACTACGGACGTAAGTTTTGGTCCTTATCCTGAAAATTGTATGAACTTCGAATAGATTTGATTTTCCACATATTAAGTAAGGTATAGCGATATTTCACTCATCACTTTTTCGAAAATGGGCCCCCATTTCCACCCCCTTGATCCGATTTTGCCCAATAACGAACTCGAACGAGATTTTGACTGGTTGTATTTTATGTATAAATTTGAAAGTTAATGGTGGACAATGACGGTAGTTATCGTCTCCACATATAAACATTTGGACTGATGGTGATTTTGGTGTCTGGGGATGTGAAACAGGGAGATACGTCGCAACATGACACCCATTCCAATAGGTAGCTTTCTAATGAAATCTACCTAACATAGGCATTTTTGAAATTTTGTTGTTGTTGATGATTCCATTAGGGGCTTTGCGACATTGTGGTCTTGAGTTTGTGTGAAATTTGTCTGATAACTTGCACCATTTTGATTGCTGAACTAGTGTGTGTATTTGTAATTTAGGCTAAGAATTGGGTAGGAGACGTCTGTGGCCTTGAGGTAGGTACCATCCTGGCATTTGCCTGGAGTAGAAGTGGGAAACCAAGGAAAACTATTTCTATGATGGTTGAGGAGGGATTCGAACAAACCTCTTCTTATTTCTACCTTGGCTCAGGGGTAACGTTCTCGCTTGCTGAGCCCAAGGTTGCAGGTTCGAAACATGGCGCAGTCAGCTGGCATTTGAGGGTGCGCAAATGCGAGGGAGCCTTGTCAGTACATTTACTGGCACGTTAAAGATCCCCTTCGGGGCAAAATTCCGGCACCCCGGCGTCTCTAAAAGCCAGGGTAGTTAAAAGGGACGTAAAACCAATAACATTATTATTATTTCTATCTAAGAGGCCGAGTTGTCCCCATTGGGTAGATTATTAGCTTGGGAATAATGATGATGATGATAATTGTTGTTTTAAGGGGCCTAACATCTAGGTTATCGGCCCCATTTACGCTTGGGAATAACCTAACCCCCAAGGGAAGATGATAAAGTGAAGGAGATGGGTTTCGGACTGGAGAAAAAGGATGGAGAAATAGGAGGAGAGTCCTACAAAAGTTATAAGCTTAATTTTAAATGTACTCAAAGGCGGTTGCCAATGCAATTCCGCTCTCCGATACCTAAAGTGGGTAGGGACCTGGGCAAAGCTAACGGGAAACGCAGCTAGAACTTGGGCGGTTTGCAAGAGAGTGGCTTTAGAGTATTCCCTCTCAAGCATACATATGCCTACTATGGGGAAGGGTGATGGTCTGGCAAGACAAAGAGTAACAGATTTATGGTGTATCTGTTCGAAGGAGTTTGTTTTTAAACAAATAATTTGAAGAACGCCAATAATTTGAATCGGTTTAGATATTTTAGTTTTCGAAATTGTAGAATTCCTGAAGAGCGACCAAATGCTTCCAAGAAGGATAGTGATAAATCAATTATACCTTTGTGAATAATTTTGGTAAGTAAACCAATAGTTGCATTTGGAAATGACTAAGCTTTTACCCAGCATGGAGCCGACTAAAAGTTTAGGCAAGGAGAAACACTTATATTTTGAAAAGCCAACCATAAGTGCTGGAGAGAATCTCCACAAGCAGGAAGCTGGCGTAGCGAGCTATGCTTGCCTTACTAGCCAGTTAGAATTAGCTATTAAAGCTAAGAGAGACTTTACCAAGATGTCAACTAAGAGTTCTTGCTCAAATGCAACAAGTGGTGAAAGCCCTATCAATAGATTTATTTGCATTAAGTGGGAAGAGTCAAGGGAGACAGGATCTTGCCTAACCGTTATGTTAGAGAAAGGATAAAGCGAAAAAGAACTCTTTAATTTATTTAACAATGCAAAAGAGTGTAATGAATTTAACAAATATATAATTTCAATTTTGTTAACAATTTGGGGTCGCAGACCTCCTAAAACATTTAAAGCTTGCGCCAGGCAATTAACAATTCTTTTGGTTTCAAACCTTTATATGTTTTAAAATCTTCGCACGATTTTGAAATGGCGAAGATAAAATGAAAAATTTAAAGATAATTAAAGTGATTAAAGTTAGACAATAAATCAAGTACAAGGTGTGTACTTTAAGGAATTTCTAAGTAAATATCCTAGAAAGAGTAACAACTTCGGAAATAACAATAACAAGAAACAGGAAGAATAAAATGGAAGTTTCTATAACTTCTTATATTAAAGCTGAATTACTTGGTTGGATTATGCAAATAGGATAGGTCACTTATTGTGAAACCTGAAGTGAAAAATCGAAAGGAAGTTTCTAGACCTCCTATGTTTAAGTCGGCATCACGAGACAAATGGGGCAAGTTTCCCTTTCGTGAAACCTAGAAATAACTCACTTATGAGTTGAAAGAATTGTATTCCCTAATTAGAAGGGAGAAACAAGATAATTTGACACGTAGTTATGCAGACATTAATTCGTTGTATATGGAGCAAAAAAAGGGAGGGCACTAGTTGAGAGTGACACCTCATTGAAAAAGACCTAAAGTAACAATTTTATTATTTTGGTTTGTTAGTAAGGGGTTTGGGAAAGATCAAATGGAATTGAGGAATTGTGTTCATGGCCGTATTTATTGTAGTCGGACGAGCGCGACGCGGATGAAATGTTGAACAAACACTGTTTTTCACTATGGTCTGTTGAAATAGATGAAAAGTTCACTGTAGTAGCACAAAAGTTTATGGCAAAGAAAGTTATTGCAATTATGGAAAATAACTAGTTACACTAGATTGGCGGGAGTCTATTGCTTGAGAAAGTTGTAGATCACAGTTAAATGCGCCGAGAAAAGAAATCCCAACGGAGGAAGAAAAATTAGCTATTGATAAGTAATTCATAAGGAAGATTCCTTAGTTAGAAAAGGTATTCCCACAGGCGAGTGGAAAATACATGACGGTATAACTGATAGATAGAGTGCAGATTCTGGAAGGTTCCAGAGCAATCCTGACTGAAGAATAGGGCAAAAGTTATTCCAGCGGTGGAACGAGCTAAGTATTTTATAGACAGTGGATAATTCAATGGTATCCCACGTTGTGAGAAGATCTCTCATTTAATAAGCATAAGAAATGCTGCTTCCTATTAAGATCGGCTTAGACAAACCAAAGCCCAACATGGAAAATCCCGCGAAGGATGATTATTGCCCCAAATATAGTAATCTCACACTGCCTATAAAATGATCATTAAAAGCATGTAGCTATTTAAAATCCATTAAAATTAGTTGAAGAACGTAGAAGTAGTACTTAGATTGGTTTCATGGCGAAGGTGAAGTTCCCTTTGACGGTTGAGATTAAAGTTCCAACATGGCGTGGAATTTAAAAAATTGTCTCTTGAGTTGACGAGGCGAGCTCTAGTTGAGCTTCAACTGACTGAGTCGACTGCTGGCGTACAAGTGAGACACGCTCAGTGAAGCACAGAGGGACCAGGGAAGGGAAAAGAGTGGGGGTAGGAAACAAAAGGAATACATATCAGAATAGACAACTTAACCAAAATAAATGTTTTCTTGATGAAATGGTCTTCAAAGAGTTGATAGTAGGCGACACTAGAGCAGCCTGGTGGGTGAAAAAGTAGACGAAGTTCTCTTGATCACGGAGATGATAGCTGGCGATGTCGACGTGATCTGGTGGCCAGATTGATAAGGAAGCCCTCTTGAACAGGGAAGAATTGAGGAACTTCAGAGATTCGCTGCTAGATGACGCTAGGTGGGTCATGGAAGATATATATCTAGAACAGACTCACAAGTAACATGAGAACCATAAACAGCAAGGAGAAATTGGAAGATCACTGTTGGTGTTTGAGAAGAAGGAAAGAAAGAATTACAGCAAAGAGCAGTAAAAGTTTACTCTATCATACCGTGTATTCCAAAGAATACACCACCCATTGCAGCCCTCAGACGAGAATTACGTTTCTTAGCAGAGCCAGGAATCGAACCCGGCTCACAGCCGTGCCAGCCAAGAATGCTATCCACTACGATGTGGATTTTTTTTTTGGGGGGGGGGGGAGAGGTTGTGTGCAGCAGTATGATTTATTTGTGGTCCTCCAAACCAGATGGCGCACTAGTTCTGTGTTCTGGGTGGTACAGCTTGGGGATGCGTAACGTAGAGTTGGGTTTTGTTGCTGCTTCTTTTAGTGGTTTGAGACAACTTTGTCATCAGCCCATGTACTTGAGTATGCGTTGAAATCGTCTGAAAATCGGTGTTTCTATGGTAATAGTAATAGTGTTTGGCGGGAAATGAGGTAGGTGCTTACGGATTTGAAATAAGGATCCTGACTAAGAAAGCCTGGAGTAAATCTGGAAAAAAAAAACAACTCTGGATAGCTGCCGTCAATGCCGGGATTTAAACTCTTAATCACCAAACTTTCTGAAGCTCCCCAGTCCAGTCGTGAGGAGTGATTTCACGCGCTTCACTACGCAACTGTGTAGGGTGAGTTGTATGAAAGAGTGAACGTATTTCATGTAGTAGCGGGCTGATTCCCAACATAGATACGTCTGACGATTGAATGTCAGGAATATGCTACATCGACTCCAATTCAGTCTGCGATGTATAAGGAGAACCCTTCCAAGTTGCAATTATTTTGCCAAGCTGGGACAAATACTGCAGTTGTCAACTTGGTGCATATTTATTATTTAGTCTCTAAAGTAATTTCTATGAGTCTAAAGAAAATCCTCAACGAGATTCCGACAATGGCAACTTGGTGGATCTGGTATCGACTCTTAAATTCACGGCCATCTCAACGATATACTGCAGCTGAACGCACTTCATTTAATACAGGGCGCCAGGAAATGTTCTCCGCAGTGACTACGGGCTACTGCGAGAGCTAGCATCAGCACGCCTGTCGCTTATATCAAAACAAACAAACAGTAAACTTACTGTTAGTACTCACAACAGCCATTCATAACAGATGCTGGAAGTGCTGATGACACACACGCTCGCTTATTCCAATACACACTGACGGTTTCGACAGCCTACAGCCCACACGTGTGGGATTCATCCTGTCAAGAACACCGTGCTGCCAACTAAACTGCTGATGCTACCTTTGGCAGAAGCCCGTAGTCACTGTGGAGAACATTTCCTGGCACCCTGTACTTTATTTTAATTTACATTTTTGGTGTTAGGCCACAGTGAGCATGCAGCCAGCATAATACAATCATGGTGCAAGATTCAAGTACCTGAATTAAAGAGACACAGAAGAACAAACAAACTTATGTAAAACAAGTAAAGAACTAAATAGCCTATTTTCATATACCCCACTAGTATTTTCCAATAAAACTCCTGCTTATTCAGAGGATTTTCCATGTGACATACTAAATAGCTTTTGGTTCACGACCTATGTCTTCACCAACACCATTACAATGAGAAATTTTGTGCTAGAATCTGTATAGCTTTCAATATCGGTGATTAAGACTTCTCCCACCGGGTGCGTTATCCGTGGTCGTTACGGCGTGGCTGCAGGCAGTCGCTTACATCCAGGAGGCGAGGAGGTTCGTATCAACCCGCCGGCCTCCTTTAAGATGGTCTTCTGTGGATTTTCAGCTTCCTTCCAGGCAAATGCCGGGGTTGGTCACTAACTATAGGCCACAGGCGCTACCTTCCAATTCCTCGTCCTGACATTCACACTTTCCTCCCCAGACAACACTCCACTCGCCACGATACTTGTAGATTACCTTCATGGGTGTCCGCATAGAAGCAGCTACAAACTCTGGTGAGCCGAAAATATCCTCGGACACTCCTGGCACTAAAATCCATAGGCTAAAAAAAATAATTTGAAAATTAAAAAATAATTAAAAAACAACAATTGAAACGGACGACTTCTATGATTTACGAAATGCAAGCTACAGAATTTAGTGCCATGATTGTTACCATAGCCATTCATACCAATTATCTTTTCGCTCGCCAGCATAAGATACGGAAAAACAAGATTTTGTTTTAATTTTGAACTGATGCCGTCTTGAGATGTGTATTTAAGTTGAAGGCATCCACGGAAGAAAACAAAGCTACTTGCTTAATGCTGAGTGCTGAGAGGAACAAGGGGAAGCCGTACTTCTTCGAAATTTCTTCAAAATGGTTGGTTTAATTTAGAATAGCCTATGTGTTAAGCAAAAGTACCTGGGCATTTCGTTACGTTTTCAGCCAATATTTTTTTTATGATGGAGCGAGCCATTGCTGAGATCAATGATAAAAGCTGTCCAGGAAATTGAGACAATTGCACAGTATGCATAGACTTACTTTCCTCGGCCGTTAACTGGTGTTGATGGCACACACTCGGTCCGTCAACATATCATTGCAAAGATAAGAGTTGTTGTTGATTCATTTACGGGCTTTGCGACATCGTGGTCATGTAGCCCCGTGTACTTGGGTACATCTAGAATATGCACTAGTATGTGTATTTGTAGTTGAGAAAGTATTTGGGTAGGAAGCGGCCGTGGTCTTAAGTTACGTACTGCCCCCGTAATTGAATTATGTAGAGACCACGGTGGCTATATTTGAAATTATAATGAAAGTTATGGTTATCATAGTTATGACGTGGGTAGTCATGACGTAAGCACGGATGACGTAAATGTTATGCCAGCAAGCTACTTGAGCTGAGAATCTCAGTGACGTCAGCATTTAGTCGAGAATGTTCCAAGATTTACGACGCAGTCGCAGGAAACGAGGAATTCTGCTGAGGAAGAAACTATGCTATTGGAGGAGAGGCATGAACCAATGAACGATAGTTTAAAGGAAGACGGAGATTGCTGAAACTATGGTATTTTTATTACTTTTGGAATGCAGAATTGTGGAAATCCATTTGCAGTAAAAGCATTGATTTGGAATTTTGGTGAAATTTATTTTCAGTTTTTGAATTTTGAAAATCCGTCATGTATTAACGAAGTTGGAACTTCTAGCGATGACGCAGTATCTCGCTTTGGAAGGGATGGAAACGCCCCTCGAGAAGTTAATAAAAGGGCTTGCGCAGAAGAGAGGAGTCTCTTTCGTTCTCTGATTATTCTGAGATCTCATTCTCAGATCATCGAAGTCTATTGTGAAAGTTCTTTTCTTATACATTCATTATAGTGAGACGTCGAAGTGAACAGCAGTGAAAAGAATCGTCTTTATAACGCGTGGCGAGGCCACTATATTAACGAGATCCAAGTCAAACTAGGTGAAGTTGAAACGGACCTTAGAAAGCTTCTACAAGTTTAGCTTCGAACAGTTAACGGTCACCGATAAGCTAATTGTATTGTGCTGTGCTTCATAAAGTAATAGAGAAAAGCTGAACAATTTCGACCAATTAATTTAAAAGATATTAGCAGTTTTATACGACTGACAAAAGTGATTATCTCGCCACAAGAGAAGCACTTTTGTATAGCCAGAATCAACGCAACGGCTGACGCTGCGAGTGGAATAGAAAGACTTCAGATTGCTTGGTTACAGAACGATACAGTATAATGGAGCAATTTAATACGGCAGTTTGTTCTTCTAACACTACAACCGAAGAGCAGATGGAAGGCTAAAGGGCTTATTGCAATTGGGACATACTTCAACGGAGTAAGATAGCGACATGGAACTTCGCTAATTGCTATTCCACACAAGCGAACATGCGGTGAATACCATCTACACCCATGTTTCGTAATTAAAGGCTGAATACCATCGAACAGCCATAGAAACAATTTCATACTCTGAATATGAATAATTTCTTCGGAAATTTCTACAAAACTTCATGGCGATTGTCTACTGGAACTTCAGGGAATTTTTCAAGAGAGGTCAGGGATGTCCCGACTCACAAAGAAGATTATTGCCGGAAGGATGTCTATTCGTCTTCAAGGAGCAGAGCGATTCACGGAGAAGGAAGCAGTTCGATTCTCCGAGGGTGCTATTTCCTATTTCGAGGATGGAGCTCAGCTTTAACGTGGTGAAATGGATCCATCAGCAGTCTTCTTTGGGGAATTTTCCTCTGGAACGTCAATCGGCAGATAAGGTAGTCGTGAACGTTTATTGTATTTGAGTTTATTAATGATGTTTGAGCAACCATTTTTCCCATATTTCTATCCTCATGTTTTTGCCCTATTTTCTTGTTGAGATTCTTATTCTCAGTACACCTTGATGAGTTTTGCATTTTTCGACGATTTATTAAGACATTGTTATGTCATGGGCATAGTTAATGATTTTGAATCAGTTGAGACTGATATTTAGAATTTTTCAGTAATTAATATTTTTGTAGTCACGATTTGACTGTAAGTTAATGATTTTTAATGGCAGATTTAAATTCAGACAGCGTGTCATTTTATTAAAGTAATTCTACCCCAGTTTAATTACTTTGACCAATTTTCTGTCATCATCAAGAAGGAAGAACATTTAAATGATTTTAGAGCGTTAAAATCTCTTACGTTGTCGACGATCTTGGAAATACTAGTCGTTATTTGTATTGATTGCAACACAGACATTTATCGTCAGTTATGCATGAACATTGCATCATAGACACTTTTGTGAAAGAGTAACTTTAATAAGGAATTATTGAATGCATTAAAGTCAAGTACTTTTGTTAGAAGTTTTTCTCAATTAGAGATTTATAGAATCATGTTTGCATTCCCCAGTCTAATTGGAGTCTATTCGACTACTTTGCATTTTAGTCGCACTTTATTTGATGATAGTATTTTTATACTATATTTCTTTTAAGATGTTAATCTTAAATTTTGATAGACCAGACAGGCGTATATCAGCGTATTCACTATTAAATTTGTTTGTGATTGGCAAGTTTTGACTTCATTTCGGTTCATGAATGAAATCCACGAAGGTTAAATAAAAACAGTTTTGAAACAATTAATGATTATAAAAAATTTTAAGTGGAACTATGAATGTATAATCGCTAGTGCAGCGCGTGTTGAAAGTCGCTGAGGTATAATGCCCTTGAATATGAAGGAAGTTCCCACAGGAATTAATGTTAAAGAATTATTTCTGGAAGTTTTGTAAGTTATGTGGAAGTTTAATGCCATATAGATTAATATATGATGATTTTGGGCATATTTTTAATGCAGATTGTGCATTAACTTGTTAGCGAAGGATTTTCCGCTGGAGTAAGATTGTCATAGTTCGTTGAAAATAAATCAAGTGAATTTACTGTTATAATTAACACGAGTTTTGAAAGAATTTGAGATAAGATTTTGAATGAAGGTTGCCGTCACAAATCATTATTATAACCTTTATTAAACCAGATTGTGACATTAACATGTATAACTAACCTTCATTGGTCGATTATATTAAACACGATTATGAAAATTACCAACCGAATGAACATGTGGCTAATGTATTTCTTAAATTAATAATTTAAACAATTTAAATGTTAATATTGTAAATAATTGCTGTAAATATTTTTGAAAATAATGTGGAACGAGAGTGATGTTAAAGGCGTGCTTATAATATTTTTATTGTCTTCGACAAATATTATAAACAATTTCTAATTGTTATAAATAATTTATGTGATTTTGTTATAAACATTTAAGAGCTAATTAAACATTTGGGTTGAACTTAACAAGTTTAAGGAATTAACATAATGATCCAATAGGATGTGAGCAAAGTACTTGAAAGATTTGCGTAAATAATGTGAGTTGTCTTGTAGACATTTAAAAGCTTCAGAGAGCAAGCTGTACTCTTACGTAACTTAGCACGTGAGAAGGGAATGCATTTGACCAGTATGCAACAGATTGGAGGGTAGCTCGCAGCTGGGCCAACATCTGGTTATCAGTGTGAGGTCGTCCGCACTCTGGCCGTGCGACTATAAATACCATTCTCATGTTTATTAAAAGGAAACCAAATGCTCTATATATGTCACACCCTGACGTCCTTTTCCAATCCAATAGTGTTATGAATATTACGTTATTTGGAGCTCTTGGGAGCTAGTATGTTTTATATCATGTTGTATGATAATTTTTGAAAGTCCTACTGGAGGACGTAGTCAGATTGACTTGGGCTACTGATAGCCACGTTGATTTTGTTGTGTTAGTAAAATCATACCCTTTATTAGAAATAAAGCTTTTGTACAGTTCAAAGTTCTCGTCTTCGTCTTGGTTCATTTTTAAATGTCATGGTGGAGGTTATTGTGTGAACAGACTTTTAGTGATCCTGTTGTCAACTCAAACCCCGAGATAATTAAGAGGTAAGTAACGGTAAGTATGAACCCCCGTCTATTTTGGTGTGTTCCACAATGATTTCCTGTGAACTTCTGTGCTCTTATCTCGATAGTATCTGTCAGTGCCATTTTCATTGATGTAGCTGTGCCGGTGCGATTGATAATTGGCAATCCGATTGAGGGGGCGGATATCTGACAGCCTACTATCCAGGTAAACGGGGACAGAAAGATTGGCGACCCAAGAACGTGGGGCTGAGTCAATAGAAAGATTGGCGACCCTAATACGTGGGGCGAATTCGACAAAACTGGATTACCAGGTTGAACGCCAGTAAGAGTGGCAAACCTAAAACGTGAGGTTCGATTAGACTCAAATAAAGAGGTTGATTCTTTGTTAGATGTCTAGGCCAATTGTAGAATTTAAGAGTGTGATTATATAGGAATTAAATGTTGTATTGTGTTAGGAAAATTACACTCAGAAAAGATCAGATCTTATACAACTTGAGAAAGGTTAAATGGGCAGGAAACTTAGGAAAATCGCCTATAATCTGGAATCTTATTTTATTTGACCGGCTTATGACATTTCAGTCATATTAAAGATAAAATTAAATTATTTGGATTGTAAATGTAAATTATTTGTGTTAGGATATTTTAAAATGAGCCAGGGAAAGTTGAACATGTGCTTGAGTTTGTTTCAACATGAAGTATCTTCGAAGGTTAATTATAAGGTAGTTATAAGTTAGATTTAAGACAGAAAATTGATCAAAATTATATATGGTGAAAAGTGTTGCTCAAATGTTGTTATTTTGCTCTTTTGATGTATGTCCCTACAACAATCCATTTTTGAATAATATTGTAATGGCAGATGAAAGTATGAGGTTGATGTTAGAAGAATTGAAAGCTAGCATGAATGAAAGTGCGAGGGAGATGTCTGCTAATTTGAAAGCAAGCATGACTAGTAGTATGAAGCAGATGCTGAATGAAAGCATAAAGGAGATGGAAGCTAGGAATACTAGTCGAATGGAGGAGAATGCTAGTACTTAGTCTGCTAATTTGACAGCTAGCATGGGTGAAAGTTTGAAGGTTCTTCAGACTAGTGCTGCTAATTTGGAGGATAATATGTCGCGTTTACAGATTAATACCCTAGGAATTGAGAATACTGTAACGGACATGCGTACAGACGTGTCTAATGTCCATAAAGATGTGTCTATTGTGCATAAAAGTGTTGATGATGTTAAATTTGATGTGTCTAAGGTACAGAAAGACCTTACAATGTTAAATCTAGATGTAGCTAATGTCCGAGGGGATATTTCTTGTGCTAGAGCCGAAGTAGTTGTTGTCAAAAACGATGTAGCGACTGTCCAAGACAAGGTCGAGGAAGTCCAAAAAGAAATTCAAAAAGCTAGAACTGATGTATCCAATGTTCAGGTAGACATTAATAACATTCATGCGGATATAACTGAGGTGCAAAGTGATATAACTAAGATTCAGGTAGAGGTCAACACAGTTTTCGTAGATATCACTAAAGTCCAAACTGATGTAAATAAAGTCAGGGAAGAAATCGAAAACTCAAAAACTCTTTGTACGCGTAATATAACTGCATTAGCGACTAGACTAGTTGATGAATCAGTTAGAACAACAACGTCTTTAGCAGAGTTGAAGTATGATGTAGAGGTCATGAGAACCCAGGTATTAGACCACAATATAGTATTAAAAGAGGATATCGAAGTAGACATAGCCGAAATGTTAACAGCAAACGTAGCGGTATGGAAAGACGAGTGGAATAAGTCAAGTGGGGAACATGTAACCCAAATTCAGGAAAGGATTGAAAGAAAACTTGCCAGTACGCAGATAGAAATTAACAATGAAGTAGTACAGATTAGGAAAGATTTATTCATTCATTCATTCATTTATTTGCAATGGGGGGTGTGTCCCCCGGTGGCAAATTGGATATACATAACAAATACATAATTATACATAACAATACATAATTATACATAACAATTCAATAACAATTATACAACAATTAAACTGGAGTATTTACACAAATAGTCAGTCTTTTCTTAAACACACCT
This sequence comes from Meconema thalassinum, assembly GCA_946902985.2. Taxonomy (NCBI): domain Eukaryota; kingdom Metazoa; phylum Arthropoda; class Insecta; order Orthoptera; family Tettigoniidae; genus Meconema; species Meconema thalassinum. The sequence goes on from OX336389.2 coordinate 1,169,411,769, forward strand.
ATATGTTTGGGAAAAGGCTCTAAGACTGCGGCAGGTAGAGAGTTCCAGTTATCAATGGCACGGTTTACAAAAGAATATTTACCATAATTTGTTCGCTGTGGTCGGCCCGTAACTTTGAAAGGATGATCGCTCCTACCCATGTAAGTGGGCTTTCCCAATCGTTTGCTAAGCTCACCCCATGCTGGTTGATTTGTATACGTGTTGTACATAGCGCAGAGTCTAGATTTCATCCTCCTAGCCTCCAGTGATTCCCACCCAAGTTTCTTTAACATACGGCTCACACTGCTCCTGGGATTAAAGTCACTGAGCACAAATCTAGCGGCCTTTCTTTGGACCATTTCCAACTCATTGATGAGCCCTACTTGATATGGATCCCAAACCGCCGAGGCATATTCCAGAATAGGTCTTACAAGTGACAAATAGCCTAATTCTTTAGCAGAGGTACTACTTCCTTTTAATACCCTCATTACAAAGTGCAGGGATTTGTAAGCTTTTGAAACTACACATCCTACATGACTACTCCATTTCATATCATTCCTTACGTGAACGCCCAAATATTTGCAAGAATCTTCTTCTACAAGTATTTCCGAGCCAATGTTATATTGAAAATCCTGCCTTCGCACTTTCCCTATTTTTAAGAGACTACATTTTCTTGTGTTTATTTTCATTTTATTTACAATCGCCCACTTATAGACCAGGTTCAGGTCCTCTTGCAGCACTGCATTGTCTTGTGAGTCATGTATCTTTCGATATATTACACAATCATCCGCAAACAATCGACAGTCACTGCGAATTCCATTTGGTAAGTCATTTATAAACGCCAAAAACAACAAAGTTCCGATTACGCTGCCCTGAGGGATACCCGATGTTACGGTAATTTCATCCGAGAATATGCCTTCGACTTTCACTTTCTGGGAACGACCCGTCAAAAATTCTTGGATCCATAAAATTACTCTTCTATCAATCTTCGTCGAAGCTAATTTATGGAGTAGCATGTCATGCGGCACGACATCAAATGCCTTCGCAAAATCTATAACCACGGCGTCGACTGAAACTCCATGGTCTAACGATTCGCTAATGTCTTGAAAAAGTGATAGCATCTGACTCTCGCATGAGTAACCTTTCCGAAATCCATGCTGCCTATCATTAAACCATGATAATGTTTCCCACTGTTCCCTCAAGTAGTCGCAAATGAGATGCTCCATCTGCTTACAAACGATGGACGTAAGGCTAACCGGCCTGTAGTTGCCCAATTCAAGTCTGCTCCCTCCCTTAAATATTGGGACTACCGTAGCTCTTTTCCAGTCATCTGGGATTTGCGCATTGTTTATGGACACATTAAATATCACCTCCAAGTATCGTGCCACGGCCCTACCTCCTAATTTAAGTACTTCACTAACAATATTATCAGGACCCTTTGATACATTGAAACGCAGTTTTTGTATTAGCTTTACAATTGCTGACTGGTTTATTTGGAACAGAGGGGCCCCTGATTCGTCGTTAAGGTCCAACACACAGCTATTGGATTTATTGAACACACTACCGTAAAAGACATTTAATTCATTAGCAATGGCCTGTTTCTCAGTAATTAATTTACCGTCACCGGACATTATCATCGACAAATTATTTGAATTTCCCTTTCTTCTCCTAACATAACTGTAAAAATTTTTCCACCCACCCTCTCCCGAACCAAGTAAACCTTGCATATAACTGTCATGAGCAGCCCTCTTTTTTAAGACGAGCTCTCTTGATAAGGACTTAAATTTCAACATATACTTGTCACTATCATGTCTTTTATTGTATAATTTCCTAATTTTCCTTTTTAGTCTCCTAATTTCTCGTGTGTAATACTCAGGGTCTGGGTTTTGTTTCAGCAATTTAAATGGGACAAATTTATCAACAGCGCTATTTAAAATTTTCGAAAAGTTAGTCCACAGGATATTAATGTGATTTCCTTCCGATGCCCATCCTACAAATAGCTCATTCAAATACCCCTGAAACTTGCCCTGATCCGCCCTGCGATACTGGTATATGATCTTTTTTGCTACATCAGAGTCTAATTTTGTAACGTCACCATATCTAATATTTAATTCAACCCCAGAATGGTCACTAATTCCTGGTACTTTCAGACAGTTAATATACAGCTCTACAGGCCTTACGAGATAAACATCTAAGGTATTATTGTCTCTTGTTGGGAAGTCAACTACTTGGGAAAATCCCCCCTCCCTTAAGAATTTATTTGCAGCGCTCTGAGCTTGACCACAGCTAGTTGACTCACCAGACCAGTCTACTTTGGGGAGGTTTAAATCTCCAGCAATTATTATGCTCTTTTTCGTAGCATTACCCGTACAAGTTTTATCATACAGTGTTTCGAGGAGAGAAAAGTTATCTTTCGGTGCTCTATACGCCCCTATCACCTGAAGAGGGAATTTATTTCCTTTATCTGAAATTTGTACACATAACATTTCATGATCCATATCAGCCCACTTTAAGAAACTAGCTATATTTTTGCGCACACAAATAAATAGCCCACCACCTCGTTTCCCCCGATCCCTTCTGTACATTTCGTAGGTCCCTTGAATTATTTCGCTACTATTTATGTCCTCATATAACCAAGATTCAGTTGCAATGACAATGTCCGGAGAATACGTCTCTACAAGATTCCAAAATTCAATTAATTTATTTCCTAAACTCTGACAATTAACCTGCAGTAATCTTAGAGTCTTACCTCCGGAGCAAATATCTTGAAGTAGCTCCTTCTGTTCCCATCGGCTGGCAACCTCTGGACCTGCTCCTCCTCACAAAAGCCGGCACGAACCGATGACCCTGTCATGTAGGCTCCCTAGGTTGTAAGCGCCCCGTCGATTTAGATGCAGCCCGTCTCGGGCGAAGTCACGGCCACCAATCCAGCAGTCAGCTTCTACGTACACTAATCCCAGTTGTGCACATACCCAGTCCATGCGGTCATTTACAGTCTTAACTCGCCTCAACGGAACATCTCCCCGCCGAACAATGCCACTCATTATAATTTTTGCATTTCTAAACTTGCTTTTAGCTTTTCTGCCTAGTTCGTAGAGCTCCCCCATGATGTAATCAGCTGTAGCCCTCTTCTTCAAATCGTTCGTCCCAACATGGAGCAACAACACTTTAACTTTGTCACAGTCCTCTACATTTGCTTCTTCCACTTGTTGGGCAAGCTGGTCAATTTTAATCCCCGGATAACACCGCACTTTCGCACCTGATTTCCTCGAGATATTCGCACTCCATCGTATCATAGAATCACCCATTATGATAACGTCATCCTCAGTTTGCTCCTGCACGCCCTCTTCCACACTGATCCCAGTAGAAAGCCGTTCAGTCACATCCTTCACCGTTTCTTCTGATTCACGAAGCTTAGCTCTAAGTTCCTGTATTATTTGATCCCTTGCTTTGATTTGCACCCTCAAACAGTCCGGCGTATCACATACTTTACAAAACCAATTTCCGACATCACAATCCTCCTTCTTGACCTTAATACAGCCGAAGTGAAACCATTTCTCACATAGTCCACACTCAACACCATTCTTCAATGTTTTACTGCACGTCGAACACTTTAAAACTGTCACTGGATCATTTGCCTGATTCACATTTGGAGTAACAGGCCCTGGATTCACTTCCACTCCACCAATAACTAGCAATGCAGCTATCACTAGGGCTATGAACCACAAGTTGCTAGGTCCCGTACGCACACACAAACACCGGAAATCCCGACTACCCTTCACATACCACAGTCCGATCCTCGCCCGATAACACTCCAGAGAACAACCCATTCCAGCACACCTGAGAGCTTGGGAAAAACACGACCTTTGACTTTGACTGCCAACTGCCAACGTCAGGATAAATTCGCTATCCGAAAAACAAGTTGACGATAGAACACAACTAGATCAGGATATGCAAACTTTAAAATCTACATTAGAGGATCAAATTCATAAAGTTGTCTCGGATGTAAATGAAACGACGAGTAAACTGAAAAATTTGAAGTTAGGAGAGGCTAGTTTAATGCAGGACTACAAAGAAGAGATAATCAAGAAAGTCTTAACAGAAATCACTGACAAGGATACAGAAGGCTTAGCTTGCGAATTGAATAGGAATTATGCTAGAAGACGTAACCTAGAGCCAGAAGAGAGAGACGTGACTCCTGAAGAACGTGTATCCAGATTCAGAGAGGAGGATGACGAGAGGAATATGGAACCTGAGTGGAATTATCGAGATAGTGGGAAAAACTATCCGGATTCATATCCGAGGAACGTGACGGTCATTAGGAATTTCGAAGACAAACCACAAAACTTCAGTAACACTGATAGTTTGACACCTATAGAGTATGTAAGGAATCTCAAAGATTATTTCATCGAAGCTCACATTCCCAGAGAGAGAGAGATGAAGATAGTAGAGAGATATCTGATTGGAGGACCCCTTGAATGGTTTCGCGCATTTAGATACACATTCAGTAACTTTGACGAGTTTGCAGAGGCATTAATCAAACGATTTTGGTCCATAGAAGCGCAGAATTCGTTAAGAGCGGAGGTGTATTCAAGAAAATACTCAGGTACTCTTCCAACGAGGTACGCTGATTTCTTTACGAGTCAGTTGTCCCGCTTGAGATTTTTGCAACCCCCATTGTCCACGGAGCAACTAATAGATGCGATTTCTCGTATGCTGCCAGTTGAGGTGAGGAGACTTATAATTTCGTCCAACATCAGGGATTTATCCAGCATGGATGAATTACTGAGAAGGTTAGACTACACAAGTCCAATGCCTAACGTAGTCCAGAAAGGTCAAAGGCAGGAGTTTAAAGAAATCAATACGGTATATATGGACCAAGTCCAACAAACTGACAAGCCAGAGGAGGAGAAAACTGACAATGTAGGTCCTCACAGGAATAATCAGTTTAGAAATTACAGATCACAAGGTTACCGACCGTATCAACACAGAAGAGGTTGGAACTACAACCGAGGAAACTACAATGGAAGAGGCAGATATTACAACAATAATGGGTATAACCGTAACTATAATAGGAATAACCAAAACCAAAATAGAAACCAGAATACTCAAAGTCAGGTTATGACACCCGATCAGTATCAGCAAAGAGAGAAGGAAAGCCAGCAATACTTAAAAGAATTAAGGGATAAAGAAGCTGACAATCAAAGGAAAAGGCAGGATGTTGTAATCGATCCTGGACCTTCTACGAGCCAGCAGAACTTTGAAAATAGAAATACTGGTCAGAAGAGGAATTAGAGAGGAAAGAATACATTAACCACACACAACCCAGATTTATGATTAAGGAACATAGAGGAAATATCATACTAGAGTAAGCCAGTAATAATTCAATTTCGTGTTCAAGAGAGTTGAGATACTTGTAACATTGAGTTTAAAAACAATTTGCAACTGTTTTTAAAACGTGGTGAGAGGAGAATGCCCCCGTAATTGAATTATGTAGAGACCACGGTGGCTATATTTGAAATTATAATGAAAGTTATGGTTATCATAGTTATGACGTGGGTAGTCATGACGTAAGCACGGATGACGTAAATGTTATGCCAGCAAGCTACTTGAGCTGAGAATCTCAGTGACGTCAGCATTTAGTCGAGAATGTTCCAAGATTTACGACGCAGTCGCAGGAAACGAGGAATTCTGCTGAGGAAGAAACTATGCTATTGGAGGAGAGGCATGAACCAATGAACGATAGTTTAAAGGAAGACGGAGATTGCTGAAACTATGGTATTTTTATTACTTTTGGAATGCAGAATTGTGGAAATCCATTTGCAGTAAAAGCATTGATTTGGAATTTTGGTGAAATTTATTTTCAGTTTTTGAATTTTGAAAATCCGTCATGTATTAACGAAGTTGGAACTTCTAGCGATGACGCAGTATCTCGCTTTGGAAGGGATGGAAACGCCCCTCGAGAAGTTAATAAAAGGGCTTGCGCAGAAGAGAGGAGTCTCTTTCGTTCTCTGATTATTCTGAGATCTCATTCTCAGATCATCGAAGTCTATTGTGAAAGTTCTTTTCTTATACATTCATTATAGTGAGACGTCGAAGTGAACAGCAGTGAAAAGAATCGTCTTTATAACGCGTGGCGAGGCCACTATATTAACGAGATCCAAGTCAAACTAGGTGAAGTTGAAACGGACCTTAGAAAGCTTCTACAAGTTTAGCTTCGAACAGTTAACGGTCACCGATAAGCTAATTGTATTGTGCTGTGCTTCATAAAGTAATAGAGAAAAGCTGAACAATTTCGACCAATTAATTTAAAAGATATTAGCAGTTTTATACGACTGACAAAAGTGATTATCTCGCCACAAGAGAAGCACTTTTGTATAGCCAGAATCAACGCAACGGCTGACGCTGCGAGTGGAATAGAAAGACTTCAGATTGCTTGGTTACAGAACGATACAGTATAATGGAGCAATTTAATACGGCAGTTTGTTCTTCTAACACTACAACCGAAGAGCAGATGGAAGGCTAAAGGGCTTATTGCAATTGGGACATACTTCAACGGAGTAAGATAGCGACATGGAACTTCGCTAATTGCTATTCCACACAAGCGAACATGCGGTGAATACCATCTACACCCATGTTTCGTAATTAAAGGCTGAATACCATCGAACAGCCATAGAAACAATTTCATACTCTGAATATGAATAATTTCTTCGGAAATTTCTACAAAACTTCATGGCGATTGTCTACTGGAACTTCAGGGAATTTTTCAAGAGAGGTCAGGGATGTCCCGACTCACAAAGAAGATTATTGCCGGAAGGATGTCTATTCGTCTTCAAGGAGCAGAGCGATTCACGGAGAAGGAAGCAGTTCGATTCTCCGAGGGTGCTATTTCCTATTTCGAGGATGGAGCTCAGCTTTAACGTGGTGAAATGGATCCATCAGCAGTCTTCTTTGGGGAATTTTCCTCTGGAACGTCAATCGGCAGATAAGGTAGTCGTGAACGTTTATTGTATTTGAGTTTATTAATGATGTTTGAGCAACCATTTTTCCCATATTTCTATCCTCATGTTTTTGCCCTATTTTCTTGTTGAGATTCTTATTCTCAGTACACCTTGATGAGTTTTGCATTTTTCGACGATTTATTAAGACATTGTTATGTCATGGGCATAGTTAATGATTTTGAATCAGTTGAGACTGATATTTAGAATTTTTCAGTAATTAATATTTTTGTAGTCACGATTTGACTGTAAGTTAATGATTTTTAATGGCAGATTTAAATTCAGACAGCGTGTCATTTTATTAAAGTAATTCTACCCCAGTTTAATTACTTTGACCAATTTTCTGTCATCATCAAGAAGGAAGAACATTTAAATGATTTTAGAGCGTTAAAATTTCTTACGTTGTCGACGATCTTGGAAATACTAGTCGTTATTTGTATTGATTGCAACACAGACATTTATCGTCAGTTATGAATGAACATTGCATCATAGACACTTTTGTGAAAGAGTAACTTTAATAAGGAATTATTGAATGCATTAAAGTCAAGTACTTTTGTTAGAAGTTTTTCTCAATTAGAGATTTATAGAATCATGTTTGCATTCCCCAGTCTAATTGGAGTCTATTCGACTACTTTGCATTTTAGTCGCACTTTATTTGATGATAGTATTTTTATACTATATTTCTTTTAAGATGTTAATCTTAAATTTTGATAGACCAGACAGGCGTATATCAGCGTATTCACTATTAAATTTGTTTGTGATTGGCAAGTTTTGACTTCATTTCGGTTCATGAATGAAATCCACGAAGGTTAAATAAAAACAGTTTTGAAACAATTAATGATTATAAAAATTTTTAAGTGGAACTATGAATGTATAATCGCTAGTGCAGCGCGTGTTGAAAGTCGCTGAGGTATAATGCCCTTGAATATGAAGGAAGTTCCCACAGGAATTAATGTTAAAGAATTATTTCTGGAAGTTTTGTAAGTTATGTGGAAGTTTAATGCCATATAGATTAATATATGATGATTTTGGGCATATTTTTAATGCAGATTGTGCATTAACTTGTTAGCGAAGGATTTTCCGCTGGAGTAAGATTGTCATAGTTCGTTGAAAATAAATCAAGTGAATTTACTGTTATAATTAACACGAGTTTTGAAAGAATTTGAGATAAGATTTTGAATGAAGGTTGCCGTCACAAATCATTATTATAACCTTTATTAAACCAGATTGTGACATTAACATGTATAACTAACCTTCATTGGTCGATTATATTAAACACGATTATGAAAATTACCAACCGAATGAACATGTGGCTAATGTATTTCTTAAATTAATAATTTAAACAATTTAAATGTTAATATTGTAAATAATTGCTGTAAATATTTTTGAAAATAATGTGGAACGAGAGTGATGTTAAAGGCGTGCTTATAATATTTTTATTGTCTTCGACAAATATTATAAACAATTTCTAATTGTTATAAATAATTTATGTGATTTTGTTATAAACATTTAAGAGCTAATTAAACATTTGGGTTGAACTTAACAAGTTTAAGGAATTAACATAATGATCCAATAGGATGTGAGCAAAGTACTTGAAAGATTTGCGTAAATAATGTGAGTTGTCTTGTAGACATTTAAAAGCTTCAGAGAGCAAGCTGTACTCTTACGTAACTTAGCACGTGAGAAGGGAATGCATTTGACCAGTATGCAACAGGTTGGAGGGTAGCTCGCAGCTGGGCCAACATCTGGTTATCAGTGTGAGGTCGTCCGCACTCTGGCCGTGCGACTATAAATACCATTCTCATGTTTATTAAAAGGAAACCAAATGCTCTATATATGTCACACCCTGACGTCCTTTTCCAATCCAATAGTGTTATGAATATTACGTTATTTGGAGCTCTTGGGAGCTAGTATGTTTTATATCATGTTGTATGATAATTTTTGCAAGTCCTACTGGAGGACGTAGTCAGATTGACTTGGGCTACTGATAGCCACGTTGATTTTGTTGTGTTAGTAAAATCATACCCTTTATTAGAAATAAAGCTTTTGTACAGTTCAAAGTTCTCGTCTTCGTCTTGGTTCATTTTTAAATGTCATGGTGGAGGTTATTGTGTGAACAGACTTTTAGTGATCCTGTTGTCAACTCAAACCCCGAGATAATTAAGAGGTAAGTAACGGTAAGTATGAACCCCCGTCTATTTTGGTGTGTTCCACAATGATTTCCTGTGAACTTCTGTGCTCTTATCTCGATAGTATCTGTCAGTGCCATTTTCATTGATGTAGCTGTGCCGGTGCGATTGATAATTGGCAATCCGATTGAGGGGGCGGATATCTGACAGCCTACTATCCAGGTAAACGGGGACAGTACCAACCCGGCATTTGCCTGGGATAGAAGTGGGAAACCACAGAAAAAAACTTCCAGGATAGCTGACGTAGGAACTGAACCCACCTCTTCTCAGTTTTACCTCACGAGCCAAACAGTACCCCGTTCCAGCCCACAGATCAGAATTGAATTTCATGGCAGAGCCGGGAATAGAACCCGGGCTTCCGCTGTGACAGTCAAGTATGCTAGCCACTACGCAACGAGGTGGACACACGAATGTAAGATACTGTAGATATGACATACAGTACAAGTGCATGTGACCCAATCAACTTCTAGCTTCTTTAGAATTTGCGGAGGCTACTGGTTCATATTTTATTTCTCCTAACAACTGCTTAGTGTGCTTTTCTGTCATTGCTCTTCTTGATGAGAATACTACCTAGTTATAAAAGGAATACTGTCCGGCTCCGTGTCTAAATGGTTAACGCACTAGGCTTTGGCCCGAAGTGCCCCGGGTTCGATTCCCGGCCGAGCAATCAGGGATTTTAATCACCTGGGGTTAAAATAGGAAGCTCTGTTTCGCGGGCTTATAGGCCGTGTTCCAAGGACATTTCAACGCCGGTCGTGAAAGTCTAAATTTTTACTTCACCGGGGTTAATTCCCGTGGCTCGGGGACTGGGTGTATGTGACGTCTTCATCATCACTTCATCCTCATTACGACGCGCAGGTCGCCCACGGGCGTCAACTAGAGAGACCTGCACTTGGCCTCTCCGGAGGCCACACGATCATCATCATCATCAGCGGAATACTGAACAGGGTGCATATTGGGAAATCACACAAGTGCTGGCCAAACCAGGTACGCTAAGTCCAACAGCTTAGCCACAGCTAATGCATTTCCCTAGTTAAGTGGGATTTTGAGTTCAGATGAGTAAAGTATTTTTATTATCCCTACAGCATGAATCCGTCAACGATGGGTAAGCATAGCTAGTTTAAATAGTTAAGGTCTTCAAAGGGATACGAGTTGAAAAATACCTAGAATGGAATCCAAACAAAGTTTATTGGTGACTAGAAAGTTTGTTTGAAGCTCGGTGTGTAGAGTTGAAGTTATTGTAGTATCGGCATTTAAGTCTGTCATGAGAATGAGCGGAAGTTGAACATGTACCACTAACGAAGGTGTGCTCCCGGTCTTGGAGACACCCACGCAGCCAACACGAGAATATATGTCATGGAGGCTGTGATCAACAGCTATGATGCCATAAGGGTGCTTTGCAATCGAAGCCTCCCTAATATTAGCAATGTGTTATTTATATTTAAAACTAGCAACCTGCCGCGGCTTCGCCCGGAAACAGATATGAATGCAATACGTGATAAGCGCTTTATTTTCGATGGCAATGAGCTACGACCTATATCCCTTTTTACGTCTCAGCATGATGGGTTAAAATCACTGACTGGATTATTAATTATAGTCTATTATCATGGAGATACTTGTGCAACGAATTCTTGTCAGACGTAATTTAAGAATGGCGAGGTGCATGAAACACAAATCCTCCTTCCGTCCAAACTGAACTTGGCTGTGTATTTTGCAGAACGAAACGCTCACAGGCGAAATGAAGAGAAACCGAGTTGTACTTCCGGGGAAACTCCAAACACAACCACTCTTCTCTGAAGTCTTAACTCAACAGTTTGCTGCTGGCTGTATCTGGGGTAATCGGCTTGCCCGCTTGTTAGGCTGTAACTGGGGTGATAGGCTCACCCCTAGCCAGCTCGTAAACTGCCGCCTCAGAAATTGAATGGAGATTGTTGGAAGGAATTAAAACGTAAAAACACTTGTAGTGGGCGATGTTTTGAAGATAAGAGATATGCTCTCACGGACTATTTTGTAGAACTTTTCATGCTTAACAATTCTTACACTCATAGTATATTGATATTTTTAACGGTTTGCCCAGCGTAAGCTTAGAAAATGCACGGATGTCAGGTTTTATTTTCGACTTTTTCACTGAAATCGTTACTGCTTGGCTTCGTTTGTTCATAAATAAATACTTTTCTACAGAAACCTTCCTCGAGATATCCTTTACAGAATGGTGAAAACCCTATCAACATCCATCCAGTGGTTCTTGAGATCACCCGAGACATCCAAGAATCGGGGACTTTGTTTTATACTAAGTAGAGATTATAACCACGTCCCACTAGAACCGAACAGCACAGCACTCAGTTCTTGATTACCTTCAGAGAGTAGTAATTAGTTTTGAAACACCATGTTGTGTTTTTTTTTATATATTCCTGTTTAGTTGTTATTTGCATTCGATGTAATTGCCGTTCACTGGGCTGTTGAACGAACTGATGATTTCTGATGTAATATTGTTGAATTCTGCTGTCTTTATCCGTATACTACACAATTACCTGCCAAGATGCATAGCAGATTTGTGAATATGTTATGTCGTAGTTTATTGATATCCAATCACTGGGAGAGCACCCCTAATAAATTCCAGAATTCGGTGCCTCTGGGAGACGCTGTTAGAAAATCCTATTCGCGAATCTCATTTCAGCGGTGTGGAATTACCTCCTGAAAGTTACTCTGAGCTGTCTCATTGCAGACAGAATAATTTTAAGAACAGAAAAGCTTATGACTGTTAAGCACAGTTTGAACTGTTAATTGCTTCCACTGGTCCGAACGTGCATTCCTTAGCTAACAGGGTCTAGGAGAGTCACTTCTTCACATTTTCTAGGTCCGTCTTAAGATTATGCGAACTGTGTTCACATCTTGGAGTATTTCGAGACAGGGTAATCCTTCATCATCTTACAGAGCATGGTAGAACATTCTCCTTGTAATCAGTCCACTAATACCAGCAGCAACTAATTTCTCTCAGTCCAGGTCAATACGTGCGGTATCATTTGTCCCGATTTCTCCAAAGTTTAGTTGGTTACAGGTCACATAGGCTATTGTTGTGACGTTCGCTAGAGCTGATTGAACCACTAACCTCCCCGTAGCATTTCTGTAACCAAGACGGGAATATGTCTTGGACTCGTCCTGAAATGTAACCAATTTTTCACAAGTTGGAAATAATGCTTATAAATCTAATGACTAGAAAACAAACCAAGGCAACCCGCCCAACACAATCCGACATTTCCAAGCACCCTGGCCGATTAGCGCCCATTTACTTGGGTGAGCGAAAACAATACTCGGGTCGGACTCTAGCTTCCCGTACGTGGATCGGACAACGGACGCAATCGTTTGTGCAGGGCTCGAATACACTTTATATTGAGTATTTGGATTTCGGAATGTGTCCCTGAACTTGGTATTATTGTGGATTTATTTATTTAGCGTATGGCTTTAGGTGCCAGGAGTGTCCGAGGACATGTTCGGCTCGCCAGATGCTGTAGCTACTACAAGCGGATACCCATGGGGTGAGCTACAAGTTCCGTTCAATGTCAAGTATTTCCGACTTTCGCTACCAGATGTCACTGAAACCTAGTGGTGAACGTTGGAACATTGATAGAGAGTTTAATCTAACCTAGAATTTTAGCTTCACACAAGTTTAGTTAGTGGCAGGATCTTTTACATGCCATAAATCTATGACAAGGGACTGCCGACTTTACTTCCCCTCCGAAGGAAGACAAACTGAAGGATTTTAACGCTCTAAAAAATCCACCGGCTTCGGCCGGGTTTGAACCCGCGATCTTGGGCACAGCAGTTCATCATGCTACCAACTACGCCACCGAAGCCGCAATTATTGTGGAATAAATGTGTAAATTGCGTAGGAAATTCAACTGAGGGTGAGAAAGTGTAATCGTTCTTCTAAATTTCCTTTACTTATTTTGTGCATGTCTTCAGGGCAAAAGTCCAGGAATGGTTAGTAAAATGTCAGATTTCACTTTCCCAACCCTCACCAGTCACCACTCTCTGTTCTTCAGCAGCGGAAGTCGCTGGTTGAGTAAACCTTAGGGGACTACTATTAACACTAAAAGCCATTTGATTGCCGTTCTCATCATTCACAGCTATCCTCGGTTATTAATCACCAGCATGTGACAAATTCATCAGAATCGTACTCATTTATTGTGTCACTGTCAAAACATCAAAATAGCTCATAATTAGGGCCCGGATTTATATGCACTAAAAAACCTGAAAATATGCATGCAAATATGCACTAAAAAGTTAGAATATATGCACGGAAAATAATGAAATATGCACTTAAAACATGCAATATTATTCACTTACCTATTTACAGGTATCATTTGTTGCAAAAAGAAGCATCACAATAGGTAACTAGTAGTCTTTCAATGTTTTCTGGAGACAAACTATGTCTATTGTCCGTCAAAATGAGTTTATAGGCTGAGAATGATCGTTCTACATCAACTGACGTGATTGGACAGTACTTATACACCGGCACCAAAGTTTCGGAGCATACAACTGGCAAGGATACCCTAGTTCCACTCACGTATTGACGAATTAACTTAATCTTCTTCAGTCCTGGGTTCGAATTCAACACCTTTTCTAACTTGCATTTAATCTTCTCTCCAATTTCGCCTGGAGCGGAATTCAATGAAGATGCAGCTTTCTCAACGAGATCAAGTGATTCATGGAGGGGAGTACCAGAAGATTCTAAGCTCTCATTGGCTTTTGGAAGTTTAGAAAAATGTGCATGAATGAAATTCACATCTTGATAAACAGTAGTGGTTTCAAACACAACTTTTGCATCACGGACACACGCAATATGCTCATCTTCAAGTTTTGTAACCACGTCTTTCACTTCATTAAAATTCTCCTGATAAAATGATACTGCAGATAACCATGTCCCCCACCTAGTCAGGACAGGTTCAGGTGGCAAAGGAACTTCAGGTAGACAATCTTTGTAGAACTGGACACGAGCTGGTGCTTTCAGAAACAGCTTCTTCCCACATCCAATTAAATTGTTAACAGCTGGAAACAATGTGCGTATTTCTTCTGCAATTCGGTGTAATCCGTGCGCTAAACAGGTTACGTGTATGAGTTTCGGATAAAATACTTGGAGGGCCTTTGCTGCTTTCAACATATACGAAGCTGCATCTGTGAGCAGTACAAGCACTTTACAACAATTATCCTCAATTTCAGATGGCCACAATAGTCGCAGAGAATCATTTACAAATCTTGCTATTGTGCTATGGTTGGTTTTCTCTAGTACTTTACAAGCAAGATGATGCGGCTTACCGGGTTCGTCTGGATGTAATTTACCAACCACGAAATTTGCTATTTAACGGCCACATGAATTCGTTGTCTCATCCACCGATATCCAGACATAGTTCGTTCCGATATCAGAACGCATCAACTCCAGGGTAGATTCATATAGCGGAGGTAGGTAATTTTTCCTAAGAGTTGATTCATCTGGTATTTTTTGATTTACACAATATTTCTCAAGAAATGATCGCAGAACTGGATTGTTTAATTTATTCCATGGAATGTTGCTGCATACGAAAGCCCTACAACGATCATTTGAAAATGTATTAAGAATACCGGACTTAGGCTTTACCTGCGTAAGAAGTAGTTGTTGTGGTGTGCTGTTCTTCTCCTCCTTTGCTTTAATATGTGCTGTTGTTTTTGAATGCTGCTCAAGCTGAAATTTCTTTTCACATTTTACTTCCTTTGAGCAAACTTGACAGTATACGATGACACCATCTGTTGAATAGTCCCTATTACCCGACACCCAATGATTTAGTGAATCTCTTCTCCTGCTCTTTTCCTTAGGCATTTTTAGAAACTAACACTTGAGATGCAGGGCATTAAACTGGAACGTAACTAGTGAACTGAAGATACTTCTGTCCTGACCAATTGCCCAACCCCCTGAGATTATTATATACTGTGGTAGAGAAAGGAATTCCGGGAAGTCCAGCCAGCCTGCCTACCCATACCTAAGCTATCTGTTGCCTTTGTCAGTTGTGAAAGTAAAGTGTCGTTACACAGAGAGTCGAAAACACCAATTAGTGACGGATGCACATAATATAGCCAACTAGCTAGGGATGCTCAAAACAGATTTATTGTAGTAGTTCTTGCAATTGTCCTTAAATTCAGACATATATACCGGAATATGCTGTTACGTCTAGAATATGCACTAAACCTCAAAATATGTCAAAATATGCATATGCATATGCGCATATGCATTTTTTAAAAATCCGGGCCCTACTCATAATATACTCTAGTTGCAAGTTATGACACAAAAGGAACTTTATGCCAGGTGGTGCTCATATCAGAACCATTGACCTGACAGGTTGCCATGCGGGTTCCTGTCGGCATACTCAAGAAAGCGTGCTAGTGGTGTATATCGTGAGGATATGGCTCGTGGGACGTGCTGCATCAATATACTGTTCATAATGAGTTAATATCCAGCATATGGATCAATCTATAGCTTAAGTTATGTCAATAACATGTGCGGTATTATGAAAGGGGCTGCGAGCGCGACTCAAGTTCCGTCATTGTAAGTAACCGTAGTTTGTAGTTTTACGTGACCGATAATCGTGTGATTATGAGCCACGGGACCTCCTTTTTACGTGGAATCCGAACCACATGACATGGCATTTCATATCGAAAATCTCTCATTCATTGGCCGGGAATCGAATCCAGTACAACTTGGTGAGAGGCCAACAGCTTAACCGCTGCGCAACCATGCCCCTGTAAGTAACCAACACCCCTTAAGACTCCTGTATGTCTTAACACCTAGTTTACAAATCCCATATCCCAATCAGATCCTAAAATATTTCACGTCAGAAAATGAACAAAATGATGCATTATAGCAGCGTCAAGGAGATGAGTGCACACGGCCACTCTATGCTGCTCTCCTTCTGAGTTCCCTGGCAGACTGGCTGGACTTGCATTCACTGATCTTATTCCACAGCTACTTTTAGAGCTTAAGAACTACTTTACCGTAGCGCGCCACATACGATTGGACCAGGGCTTATAAACATAGTTAAATATATTCATAGACCTACAAGAAGTAAATACAATACATTTCTTTCTTTCTTTCTTTCTTAATCATTTACCCTCCTGGGTTGGCTTTTCCCACGGACTAAGCGAGGGA
The DNA here is from genome assembly GCA_946902985.2 of Meconema thalassinum. NCBI lineage: Eukaryota > Metazoa > Arthropoda > Insecta > Orthoptera > Tettigoniidae > Meconema > Meconema thalassinum. The sequence goes on from OX336389.2 coordinate 1,169,428,112, forward strand.
TCCCACCTCTACCGCCACTGGCAGTGTCCTGGAGCTTGGGATACAACTGGGGAGTGTGACTAGTCTATATATATAAAAATCAATGTTACGTGATAGTTTGTCTGTATGTATGTCTCCTATGCGTTCATATACCATTCGTCCGATTGCGATGAAACATGGGTGAGATGTTGAGTACACTCCAAGGAAGGTTTCTGACTTAGTAAATCCATTTTACAATAGGTAGCGCACGCGTAGATTCAACAATTGAGCGACGATGCGCGAAGCATTTCAACAAAGTCCCGTATGTGTTCATATACCATTCGTCCGATAGGGATGAAACTTGGGTGAGATGTTGCGTACACTTACGTGAAGGTTTCAAAATTAGTGAATACATTTCACAGTAGATAGCGCACAAGTAGATTCAACAAATGAGCGACGACACGCATTGCGTTTCAACAAAGTCCCGTATGTATTCATATACCATTCGTCCGATAGCTATGAAACTTGCGTAAAATGTTGTGTACACTGCAGGGAAATTTTCTGGCTTAGTACATCCACTTTACAATAGGCAGCGCACTAGTAGATTCAACAAATGAGCTACGACGCGCGAAGCATTTCAACAAAGTCACGTTTGCGTTCATATACCATTCGTCCGATAGCGATGAAACTAGGCTGAGATTTTGTGTGCACTCCAGGGAAGGTTTCTAGCTTAGTAAATCCCTTTAAAAATAGGTAGAGCACGAGTAGAATCAACAAATGAGCAACGGCGCGCGAAGCGTTTCAACAAAGTCCCATATAATTTCATATACCATTCATCCGATAGCGATGAAACTTGGTTGAGATGTTGTGTACACTCCAGGGAAGGTTTCTGGCTTAGTACATACATTTTACAATAGGTAGCGCACCAGTAGATTCAACAAATGAGCGATGACACGCGAAGCGTTTCTACAAAGTCCCGTATAAAGTCATATACCAGTCGTCTGATAGTGATAAATGTTTGGTGAATTGTTGTGTACACTCCAGGAAAGGTTTCTGGCTAAGTAAATCCATTTTACAATACGAAGCGCACGTTTATATTCAACAAATGAGTGACTACGCGCGAAGCGTTTCGACAACGTCCCGTATACGTTCACATACCATTCATCCGATTGCGATGAAACTTGGGTGAGATGTTGTGTACACTCCAGGGAAGGTTTCTGGCTGAGTACATCCATATTACAATATGTAGCGCAAGAGTAGAATCAACAAATGAGCGACGACACGCGAAGCGTTTCAACCAAGTCCCGTATGCATTCATGTACCATTCGTCCGTAGCTATGAAACTTGGGTGAGATGTTGTGTACACGTCATGGAAAATTTCTGGCTTAGTAAATCCACTATACAATATGCAGCGCACAAGTTGATTCATCAAATGAGGGACGACGCGCGAAGCGTTTCAACAAAGTCCCTAAAAGGACATATACCATTCTGCCGTTAGCGGTGAAACTTGGGTGAAATATGGTGGACACTACAAGGAAGGTTTCTGGCTTAGTAAATACATTTCACAGTAGGTAGCACACGAGTAGATTCGACAAATGAACGACGACATGCGGAGCGTTTCAATACAGTCCCCTATGTCTTCATATCCCATTAGTCCGATAGCGATGAAACTTGGGTGAGATGTTGTGGACACTTACGTGACGGTTTCTAACTTAGTAAATACATTTTACAGTAGGTAGCGCACGAGTAGATTGAACAAATGAGTGACGGAGCGCGAATCGTTTAAACAAAATCAGGTATGCGTTCATATACTATTCATCCGATTGCGATGAAACATTGATCAGTTATTGTGTACCCGCCAGGGAAGGGGACTTAGTAAATCCATTTCACAATAAGTAGCGCAAGAGTAGATGCAACAAATGGGTGACGACGCGCGAAGCGTTTCAACAAAATCCCCTATTGCGTTCATATAGCATTCTTCGATTGCGATGAAACCTTGATGAGTTATAGTGTACACGCCAGGGAAGGGCTTCGACTTAGTAATACATTTCTCAATAGGTAGCGCACGAGTAGATTCAACAAATGAGTGACAGCGCACGAATCGTTTAAACAAAACCCCGTATACGTGCATATACAATTCATCCGATTGCGATGAATCATTGATGAGTTATTGTGTACACGCCAGGGAAGGGTTTCGACTTAGTAAATCCATTTCACAACAGGTAGCGTACGAGTAGATTCAACAAATGAGTGACAGCGATGAAACTTTTGAAAGTTGTTGTGCACGCTTCCACGAATGATTCTAAATTAGAAAATCCATTTTACGATAGCTTAGAGGCAGTTAACATGTTGTGTATCCAAAAGCACTTCAAGAAACAGAATTGCACCGCCAACACTTTCTTTGATTGGCATTGCAACGCATGCCGGGTACAGCTTGTATATATATATATACATCAATGAAACGTGATAGTTTGTCTGTGGGTATGTCTCCTATGTGTTCACATACCATTCGTCCGATTGCAATGAAACTTGGGTGAGATGTTGAGTACACTCCAAGGAAGGTTTCTGACTTAGTAAATCCATTTTACAATAGGTAGCGCACGCGTAGATTCAACAAATGAGCGACGATGCACGACGCATTTCAACAAAGTCCCGTATGTGTTCATATACCATTCGTCCGATAGCGATGAAACTTGGGTGAGATGTTGTGTACACTTACGTGAAGGTTTCAAAATTAGTGAATACATTTCACAGTAGATAACGCACAAGTAGATTCAACAAATGAGCGACGACACGCAATGCGTTTCAACAAAGTCCCGTATGCATTCATATACCATTCGTCCGATAGCTATGAAACTTGCGTAAAATGTTGTGTACACTGCAGGGAAATTTTCTGGCTTAGTACTGCCCCCGGAAATTGAATTATATCGAGACCACGATGGCTGTATTGGAAAATATCAGTAAAGTTAAGGATGTTATAGTTATGACGTGGATATTCATGACGTAGGCACGGATGACGTAGGATTCATGCCAGTAGGCTGATTGAGCTGAGATTCTTGGTGACGTCATGATTTTTTTCGAGAAAGATCCGAGATTTACGACGCAGTCGCAGGAAACAAGGTATTGTGCTAAGGAAGAAGCTACGCTATTGGAGGAGAGACGCGAACCAATGAACGATAGTTTGGAAGGAAGACGGAAATTGCTGAAACTACGATATTCGATTACTTTTGGCATGCAGATTTGTGGAAATCTATTTTCAGTTATGGCATTGATTTGGAATTTTGAAGAAATTAATTTTGAGTTTTTGAATTTTGAAAATCCGTCAAGAATAGCCAAAGTTAAAACTTCCAGCAATGACGCAGCAACAGGCTATGGAAGGGATGGTTACGCCCCTTAAGAAGTTGATAAAAGGTCGGGGACAGTAAAGAGGAGCTCTCATACTCATACTCAGATCTCATACGCTCAGATCTCATACTTGTGATCGCATATATATTTCTGGTGATATAGAGAGTTTTTTTCAAGTGATTCAGTGAAGTAAGGTGTCTTTAGCGTGAGGTGAAAGCCTTGCCGCATCGAACGAACTCGGAGCAGTTCCATTTCACGCTGCTCAAAACTAGGTGAAGTTGAAACGCGCACATTAACGTTTCCACCAGTCAAGATATCAAGCGCTAACTTCAGCCTGTATTCTAATTCTATTAGGCAGTATAACATTAAGGTGTATACAAGATTTGAAGAATTTCACAGTGATATTTCGAAAGATATTGGAACTTTTAGGCTGCCAACAAAAGTGATTTTCTCGCCACAGGAGAAACACTTTTATATTCCATATTATACACTACGGCTGACACGTGGAGTGCAACAGTTTGATATTACAACGATACATTTGACTATGGAACATTATTATATTGCAGTGCTTTTGATCATTATAACTGCAGTTGTGATGGAAGGCTAAGGCTTTGATGCAATTGGGACATACATTATTGGAGTAAAGTAACAGCATGGAACTTCGTTAATCGTCTTTCTACAAAAGCGAGCATGTAGTGAACATCCAACTACTCATGCATCGTTAATCCATCGCTGAATTATACCAGATAAGAGTGGAAATATTTTCATACTCCACAACTATGAATATTTCTGCGGAAATAACTACATTAAACTTCATGACGAATTCCTGCAAGAACTTCAAAGAACTTTCAAGAGAGGCCAGGGTTATCCCGGCGCACAATGAAGAATTTTGCCGGAAGGATGTTTCTCGTATCCACGGAGCAGTGCCATTTCGGAGGAGGAAGCAGTTCGATTCTCCGAGGACGCTGATTCCTGTTTCGAGGATGGAGCTCATCTTTAAGTTGGTGAAATGGATCCATCAGCAGTCTTCTTTGGGGAATTTTCCTCTGGAACTTCAATCGGCAGATAAGGTAGTCGTGAACGTTTCTTGTATTATTTGAGTATCGTAGCGATATTTGAGCAACCATTCTTCCCATATTTTCTGTCCTACCTTTTGCCCCATTTTTTTTTGATTGATATTTTTGTACTCAGTACACTTCGATGATTTATGCCTTTTTCTTCGATTTTGAGACATTGTTATGTCATTGGCATACTTAAATAATTTTGGATCAGTTGAGACTGATGATTTAGATTCTTTCAGTAATTTGCATATTTTTTGTAGTCACTATTTGACTGTAAAGTTAACGATTTGCTATGGCAGATTTGAATTCAGACAGCGTGTCATTTTATTAAAGTAATTCTATTTCAGTAAATTACTTTGACCAATTTTCTGTCATCCTCAAGAAAGAAGAATAATTTAAAAGATTTTAGAGCGTTAAAATCTTTTTCGATATCGACGATCTTTGAAATACTAGTCGTCTTATTAACATGATTGCAACATAGACATTTATCATTGCATTATAGACAATTTTATGAAATACGAACGTTAATTACAATTTATTGAATACACTATAGTAATGAATAATGAAGATAGGAGTTTTCTTAATTATAGATTGGAACAATAATGTTTGCATTCCACAATCTAATTGTATTCTATTCGACTATTTTGCAGTTTAGTTGAACTTTGTTTGAAGATAGTATTTTTATACTGCGTTACTTTGAAGATGTTAATCTCAATTTTGATAGACCAGGCAGGAGTGTCTAACCGTATTTGCTATTAAATTTATTTGTGATTGGCAAATTTTTACTTCATATCGATTCATGAATGAAACCCACGAAGGTTCAATGATAACAGTCATTATTACAATTGATGAATACAAGAATTTTTAAAGAGGAACAATGGATGTATAATCGATAGTTCAGTGGACGTGTAAAAGTCGCTGTTGAGTAATGCCCTTGAATAATGAAGGAGGTTCCCACAATAATTAATGAAGTTGATGAATTAATAGTGGAGGTTTTTTGTGTGTAGTTTGGAAGATTTTTATGCCATATATATGAAGATATATGATGAATTTTGGGCCAATTGGTGTGCCATTTTTTGTGCGTCCTGAGCGAAGTATTTTTCCGCTGAATGTTATTGTTCTTGTTCTTTGAAAGATTATTCATATGAAGATACTGTTAAAATTAACAAGAGTGTTAAATAATTTGAGATAAAGATTTTGAATGGAGGTTACAGTCACAAATATTAATAATTATTATTAAACATTATTAAACCTGAATTTGTCAATTAAATATAACTAACCTTCATTGGTCGATTATATCAACACGATTTGAGTAATTATCAACCGGATAGACGTGTGGTTCAATGTATTCCTTGTATAAATAATATAAACAATTTAATATTGTAAAATAATTTTGTAAATATCTTTGTTAAATAATTTGAAATGATAGTGATTAATAGAAGCGTGTATTAAATTTTCAATGGTCATTTGACATTGTTATAAACAATTTGTTATTGTTATAAATAATTAATGAACTTTTGTTATTAACATTTAGAGTTTTTTATACTCTAAACAATGCAATTTAAGCAACTGGTTTAAACAAATAATCATGATTTGGGATTGTTGGAGGAATCCAATGGTGTTTGAAGGAAGCATGTAAGACATTTGCGTGATAATATTTCAGTTGAGATGTGAACATTTACGTGTTTAAAGGAGAGAGCCGAGCTCTGAGGTAGCACGCTTATGGTAGGGTTGAACGAACGGGTGTCCGTTTTGACGACACAGGTGTTTTGCAGCTGGTCCGGACAACTGTGTTACTGAGACCAAGGGCGTTTCATAATAGCCTTGTGGCTATAAATAAAATGTGCAGGATATAAACACGCAAAGCAATTGATATTTGTGTCTCATCCCAAATCCCGTTTCCATTCCCAGTGCATTGTTATATTTTCGTTGCTAGGAGCTTGAGAAAGCTAAAACATTATATGTGGAGAATACAGGTCCTATAGGAGGACATGGTTATGTGGTCGACGGCTTCTAATTGCCACGTATATTTTGTTGTTTCATTTTTGTTAAATATCATTCTTTATGTGAAATAAATTATTGTGCAGTTTAAAGTTTCTCGTCTTCGTTCTGGTTCATTTTAAATATCATGGTGGAGGTTATTGTGAGGACATACTTTTAAGTGATCCAGTTGACAACCCAGTCCCCGGGATATATTTAAGAGGTAAGTAAAGGTAAGTATGAAACCCCGTATATTTTGGTGTGTTTCATAATAATTTTCTTGTTAACTATTGTGCTCTAATCTCGATAGTATCTGTCAGTGCCATTTTCATTGATGTAGCTATGCCGGCGCGTTTGATTATTGGCAATCCGATTGAGGGGGCGGATATCTGACAGCCTACTATCCGGATATCGGGTACAGTAGGATTGGCGCCGCAATTCGGTGGGGCTCGATTGTCTCGATTGGCACGATCAGCAAAACATTGGATTACCAAGTTATTGCAGTAGAATTGACACCGCAATTTTTGTGGAGTGTTCGAATAACATTGGATTACCAAGTTATCGATGTCAGAGGGATTGTGAAGACTCAAATAAAGAGGTTGATTCTTTGTTAGATGTCTTAGCCAATTGTAGAATTTGAGAGTGTGATTATATAGGAATTAATGTTGTATTGTATTAGGAAAATTACACTCAGAAAAGATCAGATCTTATACAACTTGAAAGAGGTTAAATAGGCAGGAAACTTAGAAAAATCGCCTATGATCTGGAATCTTATTTTATTTGACCGGCTTGTGACGTGTATAGTCATATTAAAGATAAAATTAAACTATTTGGATTATAAATGTAAATTATTTGTGTTAGGATATTTTAAAATGAACCAAAGAAACTTGAACATGTGCTTGAGTTTATTTCAACATGAAGTGTCTACGAAGGTTAATTATAAGGTAATTGTAAGTTAGATTTAAGACAGAAAATTGCTCAAATTTATATATGGTGAAGAATGTTGCTCAGATGTTGTTATTTTACTCTGTTTGATGTATGTCCCTAAAGCAGTTTATTATTGAAATAGTATTGAAATGGCAGATGAGAGTATGAGAATGATGTTAGAGGAGTTGAAAGCTAGCATGAATGAAAGTGCTAGGGAGATGAAAGCTAGCATGAATAGCAGTATGAAGCAGATGATGGAGGAGAATGCTAGTAATATGTCTGCTAACTTGAAAGCTAGCGTGAATGAAAGCATGAAGGAGATGGAAGCTAGGAATGCTAGTAGAATGGATGAAAGTTTGAAAGTTATTCAGACCAGTTCTGCAAACCTAGAGGATAATATGTCGCGTTTACAGATTAATACCCAGGGAATAGAGAATGCCGTGAGTGACATGCATAAAGATGTGTCTGATGTTAAAATAGATGTGTCTAAGGTACAAAAGGATCTTACTATGTTGAATCTTGATGTTGCTAATGTCCGGAGTGATATTTCTTGTGCTAGGGCTGAAGTAGTTGTTGTTAAAAATGATGTTGCGACTGTCCAAGACAAGGTTGAGGAAGTCCAAAGAGAAGTCCAAAATGTTATAACTGATGTGTCCAATGTTCAGGTTGATATTAATAACATTCATTCGGATGTAAATGAGATGCAAAGTGACATAAATAAGATTCTAGTAGAAGTCAACACAGTTTTCGTAGATATTGCTAAAGTCCAAACTGATGTAAATAAAGTCAGGGAAGAAATAGAAAATTCGAAAACACTTTGTACGCGTAATATGAGTGCATTAACGACTAGGCTAGTTGATGAGTCAGTTAGAACGACAGCGTCTTTAGCAGGTTTAAAGTTTGATGTAGAGGTCATGAGAACCCAGGTATTAGACCATAATAGATTACTTAAAGAAGATATCGAAGGAGACATAGCAGAAATGTTAACGGCAAATGTAGCAGTATGGAAAGACGAGTGGAATAGGTCAAGTGGGGAACATGTAACCCAAATTCAGGAACGTATTGAAAGAAAACTTGCCAGTACTCAGATAGATATTAACAATGAAGTAGTACAGATTAGGAAAGATTTAAGCGTAAGGATGGATTCGCTATCCGAGAGACAAGTAGAAGATAGAACACAAATAGGTCAGGATGTGCAAGCATTAAAATCTGCGTTAGAGGATCAGATCCATAAAGTTGTCTCTGATGTAAATGAAACGACGAGCAAACTGCAGAATTTGAAGCTAGGAGAAGCTAGTTTAATGGAGACCTACAAAGAAGAGTTAATCAGGAAAGTCTTAACGGAAATCACTGACAAGGATACAGAAGGCTTGGCTTGCGAAACCAATAGGAATTATGCCAGAAGATATAACCTAGATCCAGAAGAGAGAGACGTGACTCCTGAAGAACGAATATCCAGATTCAGGGAGGAAGATGACGAGAGGAATAGGGAACCTGAGTGGAACTATCGAGATAGTGGGAAAAACTACCCGGATTCATATCCGAGGAATGTAACGGTCATCAGGAATTTCGAAGACAAACCGCAAAAATTCAGCAACACTGATAGTTTGACGCCTATAGAATATGTCAGGAACCTCAAAGATTATTTCATCGAAGCTCACATTCCCAGAGAGAGAGAGATGAAGATAGTGGAAAGATTTTTGATTGGAGGACCCCTTGAATGGTTTAGAGCTTTTAGATACACATTCAGTAACTTTGACGAGTTTGCAGAGGCATTAATCAAACGATTTTGGTCCATAGAAGCGCAGAATTCGTTAAGAGCGGAGGTTTATTCAAGAAAATACTCAGGTACTCTTCCAACACGGTACGCTGATTTCTTTACGAGTCAATTGTCCCGCTTGAGATTTTTGCAACCCCCATTGTCAACGGAGCAATTAATTGATGCGATTTCTCGTATGATGCCTGTGGAGGTGAGGAGACTAATCATTTCGTCAAACATCAGGGATTTGACCAGCATGGACGAATTACTGAGGAGGTTAGACTACACAAGTCCAATGCCTAACGTGGTACAGAAAGGTCAAAGGCATGACTTCAAAGAAATAAATACTGTATATATGGACCAAGTTCAGCAAACTGACAAGCCAGACGAAGAGAAAACTGACAATGTAGGCCCTCACAGGAATAATCAGTTTAGGAATAACAGATCGCAAGGTTACCGTCCGTATCAACAGAGAAGAGGCTGGAACTATAATCGAGGCAATTACAACAATGGAAGAGGCAGATATTACAACAATAATGGTTATAACAGAAATTATAATAGAAATAACCAGAACCAAAATAGAAATCAGGATTCTCAAGGTCAGGTTATGACACCCGATCAGTATCAGGAAAGAGAGAAGGAAAGCCAGCAATACCTGAAGGAGTTACGGGAAAAAGAAGCCGAAAATCAAAAGAAAAGGCAGGATGTTGTGATTGATCCTGGGCCTTCTACGAGCCAGCATAATTCGGAAAACAGAAATTCAGGACAGAAGAGACAGTAGAGAGGAGAGAATACATTAGCCACACACAAACCCAGAGTAGAAGAGACTTATGATTAAGGAACATAGTAGAAATATCATAGAAGAGTAAGCCAATAATAATTCAATTTCGTGTTCAAGTGAATTGAGATATTTATAACACAAAGTTTAAAAACAATTTGCAACTGTTTTTAAAACGTGGTGAAGGGAGAATGCCCCCGGAAATTGAATTATATCGAGACCACGATGGCTGTATTGGAAAATATCAGTAAAGTTAAGGATGTTATAGTTATGACGTGGATATTCATGACGTAGGCACGGATGACGTAGGATTCATGCCAGTAGGCTGATTGAGCTGAGATTCTTGGTGACGTCATGATTTTTTTCGAGAAAGATCCGAGATTTACGACGCAGTCGCAGGAAACAAGGTATTGTGCTAAGGAAGAAGCTACGCTATTGGAGGAGAGACGCGAACCAATGAACGATAGTTTGGAAGGAAGACGGAAATTGCTGAAACTACGATATTCGATTACTTTTGGCATGCAGATTTGTGGAAATCTATTTTCAGTTATGGCATTGATTTGGAATTTTGAAGAAATTAATTTTGAGTTTTTGAATTTTGAAAATCCGTCAAGAATAGCCAAAGTTAAAACTTCCAGCAATGACGCAGCAACAGGCTATGGAAGGGATGGTTACGCCCCTTAAGAAGTTGATAAAAGGTCGTGCACAGTAAAGAGGAGCTCTCATACTCATACTCAGATCTCATACGCTCAGATCTCATACTTGTGATCGCATATATATTTCTGGTGATATAGAGAGTTTTTTTTCAAGTGATTCAGTGAAGTAAGGTGTCTTTAGCGTGAGGTGAAAGCCTTGCCGCATCGAACGAACTCGGAGCAGTTCCATTTCACGCTGCTCAAAACTAGGTGAAGTTGAAACGCGCACATTAACGTTTCCACCAGTCAAGATATCAAGCGCTAACTTCAGCCTGTATTCTAATTCTATTAGGCAGTATAACATTAAGGTGTATACAAGATTTGAAGAATTTCACAGTGATATTTCGAAAGATATTGGAACTTTTAGGCTGCCAACAAAAGTGATTTTCTCGCCACAGGAGAAACACTTTTATATTCCATATTATACACTACGGCTGACACGTGGAGTGCAACAGTTTGATATTACAACGATACATTTGACTATGGAACATTATTATATTGCAGTGCTTTTGATCATTATAACTGCAGTTGTGATGGAAGGCTAAGGCTTTGATGCAATTGGGACATACATTATTGGAGTAAAGTAACAGCATGGAACTTCGTTAATCGTCTTTCTACAAAAGCGAGCATGTAGTGAACATCCAACTACTCATGCATCGTTAATCCATCGCTGAATTATACCAGATAAGAGTGGAAATATTTTCATACTCCACAACTATGAATATTTCTGCGGAAATAACTACATTAAACTTCATGACGAATTCCTGCAAGAACTTCAGAGAACTTTCAAGATAGGCCAGGGTTATCCCGGCGCACAATGAAGAATTTTGCCGGAAGGATGTTTCTCGTATCCACGGAGCAGTGCCATTTCGGAGGAGGAAGCAGTTCGATTCTCCGAGGACGCTGATTCCTGTTTCGAGGATGGAGCTCATCTTTAAGTTGGTGAAATGGATCCATCAGCAGTCTTCTTTGGGGAATTTTCCTCTGGAACTTCAATCGGCAGATAAGGTAGTCGTGAACGTTTCTTGTATTATTTGAGTATCGTAGCGATATTTGAGCAACCATTCTTCCCATATTTTCTGTCCTACCTTTTGCCCCATTTTTTTTGATTGATATTTTTGTACCCAGTACACTTCGATGATTTATGCCTTTTTCTTCGATTTTGAGACATTGTTATGTCATTGGCATACTTAAATAATTTTGGATCAGTTGAGACTGATGATTTAGATTCTTTCAGTAATTTGCATATTTTTTGTAGTCACTATTTGACTGTAAAGTTAACGATTTGCTATGGCAGATTTGAATTCAGACAGCGTGTCATTTTATTAAAGTAATTCTATTTCAGTAAATTACTTTGACCAATTTTCTGTCATCCTCAAGAAAGAAGAATAATTTAAAAGATTTTAGAGCGTTAAAATCTTTTTCGATATCGACGATCTTTGAAATACTAGTCGTCTTATTAACATGATTGCAACATAGACATTTATCATTGCATTATAGACAATTTTATGAAATACGAACGTTAATTACAATTTATTGAATACACTATAGTAATGAATAATGAAGATAGGAGTTTTCTTAATTATAGATTGGAACAATAATGTTTGCATTCCACAATCTAATTGTATTCTATTCGACTATTTTGCAGTTTAGTTGAACTTTGTTTAAAGATAGTATTTTTATACTGCGTTACTTTGAAGATGTTAATCTCAATTTTGATAGACCAGGCAGGAGTGTCTAACCGTATTTGCTATTAAATTTATTTGTGATTGGCAAATTTTTACTTCATATCGATTCATGAATGAAACCCACGAAGGTTCAATGATAACAGTCATTATTACAATTGATGAATACAAGAATTTTTAAAGAGGAACAATGGATGTATAATCGATAGTTCAGTGGACGTGTAAAAGTCGCTGTTGAGTAATGCCCTTGAATAATGAAGGAGGTTCCCACAATAATTAATGCAGTTGATGAATTAATAGTGGAGGTTTTTTGTGTGTAGTTTGGAAGATTTTTATGCCATATATATGAAGATATATGATGAATTTTGGGCCAATTGGTGTGCCATTTTTTGTGCGTCCTGAGCGAAGTATTTTTCCGCTGAATGTTATTGTTCTTGTTCTTTGAAAGATTATTCATATGAAGATACTGTTAAAATTAACAAGAGTGTTAAATAATTTGAGATAAAGATTTTGAATGGAGGTTACAGTCACAAATATTAATAATTATTATTAAACATTATTAAACCTGAATTTGTCAATTAAATATAACTAACCTTCATTGGTCGATTATATCAACACGATTTGAGTAATTATCAACCGGATAGACGTGTGGTTCAATGTATTCCTTGTATAAATAATATAAACAATTTAATATTGTAAAATAATTTTGTAAATATCTTTGTTAAATAATTTGAAATGATAGTGATTAATAGAAGCGTGTATTAAATTTTCAATGGTCATTTGACATTGTTATAAACAATTTGTTATTGTTATAAATAATTAATGAACTTTTGTTATTAACATTTAGAGTTTTTTTATACTCTAAACAATGCAATTTAAGCAACTGGTTTAAACAAATAATCATGATTTGGGATTGTTGGAGGAATCCAATGGTGTTTGAAGGAAGCATGTAAGACATTTGCGTGATAATATTTCAGTTGAGATGTGAACATTTACGTGTTTAAAGGAGAGAGCCGAGCTCTGAGGTAGCACGCTTATGGTAGGGTTGAACGAACGGGTGTCCGTTTTGACGACACAGGTGTTTTGCAGCTGGTCCGGACAACTGTGTTACTGAGACCAAGGGCGTTTCATAAGAGCCTTGTGGCTATAAATAAAATGTGAGGGATATAAACACGCAAAGCAATTGATATTTGTGTCTCATCCCAAATCCCGTTTCCATTCCCAGTGCATTGTTATATTTTCGTTGCTAGGAGCTTGAGAAAGCTAAAACATTATATGTGGAGAATACAGGTCCTATAGGAGGACATGGTTATGTGGTCGACGGCTTCTAATTGCCACGTATATTTTGTTGTTTCATTTTTGTTAAATATCATTCTTTATGTGAAATAAATTATTGTGCAGTTTAAAGTTTCTCGTCTTCGTTCTGGTTCATTTTAAATATCATGGTGGAGGTTATTGTGAGGACATACTTTTAAGTGATCCAGTTGACAACCCAGTCCCCGAGATATATTTAAGAGGTAAGTAAAGGTAAGTATGAAACCCCGTATATTTTGGTGTGTTCCACAATAATTTTCTTGTTAACTATTGTGCTCTAATCTCGATAGTATCTGTCAGTGCCATTTTCATTGATGTAGCTATGCCGGCGCGTTTGATTATTGGCAATCCGATTGAGGGGGCGGATATCTGACAGCCTACTATCCGGATATCGGGTACAGTACATCCAATTTACAATAGGCAGCGCACGAGTAGATTCAACAAATGAGCTACGACGTGCGAAGCATTTCAACAAAGTCACGTTTGCGTTCATATACCATTCGTCCGATAGCGATGAAACTAGGCTGAGATTTTGTGTGCACTCCAGGGAAGGTTTCTAGCTTAGTAAATCCCTTTAAAAATAGGTAGAGCACGAGTAGAATCAACAAATGAGCGATGACACGCGAAGCGTTTCAACAAAGTCCCGTATAAAGTCATATACCAGTCGTCTGATAGTGATAAATGTTTGGTGAATTGTTGTGTACACTCCAGGAAAGGTTTCTGGCTAAGTAAATCCATTTTACAATACGAAGCGCACGTTTATATTCAACAAATGAGTGACTACGCGCGAAGCGTTTCGACAACGTCACGTATACGTTCACATACCATTCATCCGATTGCGATGAAACTTGGGTGAGATGTTGTGCACACTCCAGGGAAGGTTTCTGGCTGAGTACATCCATATTACAATATGTAGAGCAAGAGTAGAATCAACAAATGAGCGACGACACGCGAAGCGTTTCAACCAAGTCCCGTATGCATTCATGTACCATTCGTCCGTAGCTATGAAACTTGGGTGAGATGTTGTGTACATGTCATGGAAAATTTCTGGCTTAGTAAATCCACTATACAATATGCAGCGCACAAGTTGATTCATCAAATGAGGGACGACGCGCGAAGCGTTTCAACAAAGTCCCTATAAGGTCATATACCATTCTGCCGTTAGCGGTGAAACTTGGGTGAAATATGGTGGACACTCCAAGGAAGGTTTCTGGCTTAGTAAATACATTTCACAGTAGGTAGCACACGAGTAGATTCGACAAATGAACGACGACATGCGGAGCGTTTCAATACAGTCCCCTATGTCTTCATATCCCATTAGACCGATAGCGATGAAACTTGGGTGAGATGTTGTGGACACTTACGTGACGGTTTCTAACTTAGTAAATACATTTTACAGTAGGTAGCGCACGAGTAGATTCAACAAATGAGTGACGGAGCGCGAATCGTTTAAACAAAATCAGGTATGCGTTCATATACTATTCATCCGATTGCGATGAAACATTGATCAGTTATTGTGTACCCGCCAGGGAAGGGGACTTAGTAAATCCATTTCACAATAAGTAGCGCAAGAGTAGATGCAACAAATGGGTGACGACGCGCGAAGCGTTTCAACAAAATCCCCTATTGCGTTCATATAACATTCTTCGATTGCGATGAAACCTTGATGAGTTATTGTGTACACGCCAGGGAAGGGCTTCGACTTAGTAATACATTTCTCAATAGGTAGCGCACGAGTAGATTCAACAAATGAGTGACAGCGCACGAATCGTTTAAACAAAACCCCGTATACGTGCATATACAATTCATCCGATTGCGATGAATCATTGATGAGTTATTGTGTACACGCCAGGGAAGGGTTTCGACTTAGTAAATCCATTTCACAAAAGGTAGCGTACGAGTAGATTCAACAAATGAGTGACAGCGATGAAACTTTTGAAAGTTGATGTGCACGCTTCCACGAATGGTTCTAAATTAGAAAATCCATTTTACGATAGCTTAGAGGCAGTTAACATGTTGTGAATCCAAAAGCACTTCATGAAACAGAATTTCAACGCCAACACTTTCTTTGATTGGCATTGCAACGCATGCCGGGTACAGCTTGTATATTATAAAAATATCCACTTTACAATACAATACGTTGCAAGCAGCATCACAATATAAATAATTAATAATATATTCTTTTTGTCATGTGGCCTCATGAGAGGCCGAGTGCAGATCTTTCTAGTACACGCCCGTGGGCGACCTGCGCGCCGGGGTGAGAGATAGAATGGATGAATATGAATGAAACTGGGCAAGGATATCGAAGGAATTGGCCGTGGCCTGTCAGAAGGTACCGTGCAAGCATTTGCCTGGTGTTGAAAAGGGGAAATCACGGAAAACCATTTCAAGGACGGTCAACGGTGAGGCTCGAACTCACGCATCTACCGAGTCAGCAGAGAGCTTGGCCTCATGACCTAACGCTGTGCTGTAGTGAGCGTAGCCACCGCAGACGGTGTAGGCCTAATAATAATATTTTTTTCTTTTTTCTTTTTGAGGGAAACCGTGGGGAAATCTTCAAAAGACCTATTGCAAGCTTCCGGACTTACAACTGTGCAGGATTCCTACCTACTAAACCCTTCAAAAACCCTATACTTGGCTTAAGGCCTCCCCGGAACTGCCTGTTCAGCCTTACTTCAAGGTGGAGCCACTGTTACGAGCAGAGGTCTCAGTCAATTTCATTTAACGTGATGATAATGAAATTACTCATCATCATCCTCACTGTCTTCAGCAACCAATCTTATCGGTTCCTCTTCTTTTTTGTTTTTAGCAGCTCAGAGATGTAGACAAATATCTGTGCCCAACTCTCTCTACTGCTGAAATAATAATAATAATAAGAAGAATTTTAATAACAATATAAACAATGATAGTGACAAAAGTAAAATGAAAATAATAATAATAATAATAATAGACTAATAATAACAATAAAACAATGATAGTAACAAAAGTAAAATAAAATGAAATAATAATAACAATAATAATAATAATAATGATAATAATAATGATGATAATAATAATATAGAAACATTGCATACAAGAGAGAGCATACTGAACCCTTCAGAATAGCAGTGTTTATATGCAAGAATTCTTAATCAAGGGGTCGCGCTCAGTTCCTATGTGATGTTTACGTTCGCCAAATAACATGCTCTACTGAGGTAAGGGTCATAGGATTAAAACTATAATTAAGAAAGAAAGGTGACAAGATGTAAAATAATAACATGATTTAATGACTAATAGTGCATAAAAAGAATATATAAACAACAATAATAAAAAAATCCTCCCTGAATTTTTCCATGACAGGAATATCTATCAATGCTGAGGAGTCAGACGGATCTCCCCTTTATTAAAATGTGGATCCTGGTTCCACTAACTTGCAATTTGGATTTTATGTACGCGTAATGACTAACTACGAGGAATGAGTACTTTGGATGACTGTTCGTTTACAACGGGTTAACAGCCACGGTGCTCACGAACAATCATCTCGTAAATCAACGTTTACGGATATGGAACATGACACTAATAAAAACCCTTAAAAATGTAATGCTGACACACACACTGAAATCTACTATTTACAGGAATCTCTCTCGAGACCCTCATTTAGCGCGATGACGCACTTGACAATGAGCTGCCAACACCGGCCAATTGCTCAATACACAAGCAAGGAAATACAGCATAGCACGTGACTTCACGGGTCACTGAATGGAATATAAACATGGACCAAACCAACAACAACAAAAGCCTGACTGGCTGATATTACTTTATATGAACAAAACTGCATGTTAAGCTAACGCTTCGGAGATTATCGTGATTCGTAGGCAACTCCCATTTATTTAAACAATTTTTATCATTGATCAGTTCTTAATTCTGTATTTCAAGTAATTACGGTGCCACAAGCACTCTCCACTAATGACCTCGCTAGCAACCTTCAGTCCGTCTTGTGAAACATCTCCCCCTTTCCTCAATACCTGTCATCGTCCCAACTCCAGTGTGTAAAAATAACTGACCAGCTGTGCCGTTATCTCAAAGAATCAACAGCAACACATCTCAACCACCTCAACATATGGTCAGACATTAATCAAAATATCCACAATTGCCCTCGCAAGGTTACAATATGGACCTGGCACCAAGCTGACAGAAATCAGTCTACGCTGAAATTCCCGCTTGTAATGACCACAAAATACACACACTCACACTTCTGGGAATGACATCACGTTTTTCACACAGGTCGGCTGAATAGGTGCTCGCAAACTATTTTAAAAAAATATTAAAACCTACGATAGAGCTGACTGCTCTTCGTCACAAATCACATTGCTCCACAGGCAATAATTTCTCTGAATCTGATCAATAATAAACCTAAAAAAAATTTAATTATCCTCCAATCTACTGTATAATTATATTACTTCAGTCCTACTTCTGAAACACAACATATGTCCGAGAGACGTTTTTTTTAAACCGCATTGCGTAACATATGCAAACACGGTCGTCCACATAGCTACGTTAGTTAAAACAACAAACAAAAACAAGAACCTTCCACTAATAACATATGCGAGCTGTTTCCATGCAAAAGGTGTGTCAGACCAAAACTAAATATACTACGTTAATCACACAAGCAAAATATTTACAAAACAAAATATGTCCCATATACCATAAGTTAATCTATCAGATAATAAGAATATTATTCAGTACTCATCCTCGGCCAGTCACCCGTCAAAGAACATCAGCAGCCATCTCCCAACTGGATGCTTCTTATCTCATCTCAACCATCTTGACGGAGTGTTGATAGTTCCAGGCTTCTTCAATGGTAAGCGATGTCATCTCTCGTGCTGATTCAAAAAGTTAAATTATTATACACTTGATATCTGACTACTAAATTCGCCGTTTCAGGTACTACTTTCCCCGGAACTGTTCGTTGGCGAATTATCGATGATACTGCCCCTACAAAATATAGTACTATGACTATCTAACACTGAATTTAACACATTTATTAATAATTTCTGTGTCCTTGCATGACACACAAAATATAATAGCTTCCGTCCTCAGACGAACAAAAGTAATAAGCCCTACGTCCTCAGACGTACAAAAGTAATAGCCCTACGTCCTCAGACGTACAAGAGTAATAGCTTCCGTCCTCAGACGGACAAATGTAATAAGTCACATCCTCAGACGTACAAATGTAATAGCTTCCGTCCTCAGACGGACAAATGTAATAAGTCCTGTCTTGGCTCTTCACGCCACTTATAAATGAACCGGCCCTAGGTAATGATAGTGGGGGAAATTATACAAAAATTTCTCAAAATAATAGTGGTACAGGAATGAAATAAATATCACTGAACTCGAAAAATAGCGCAGGTCAAGAATATGCCCATTAATCCTAGAATCGATCGTAGAGATGTTGTCTAGGCGATCTCCCGCGTTAATGCTAGTCATGGCGTGCCCAAGCTAGACTTGCCGCGCTGGTAAGAATTCTTCTCTCATTGGTTCCATATTTTCTGTAACTTGGCGGTTTTTATCAGACCTTGGCTTCGTAGGAGTGTCTAGTATTTTCATCAGCCACTCACGTTACTGCATCATATTTTTTCTAGGCGCGAATATCACGATGAACATACCAGAAGCGTGTCTCACTGCGCGTCGCTTCTATTTTGAGGTGGCCACCACCTGTCCTTCTGAATCATTGCTAGGTCTTTCTTTTCACAATCCTAAGTATTTAGCCTTTTGTCAAACTGCTGCAGGTATTTCCTCATTGTCTCCAACCAATGCTTGAAATTTCCTCATCTCCGTCTGGCTATTTTCATGATGCTTGTAGAAATATTTATTAATTGAAGAAATAATACATCGAATCATTTATCCATCAGAGGGTAAAGGGTTCAATACAGACCCAGTATCAGCCTGAAAGAAAACACCTTAGGCTATACGGTACAGTGGAATTAGAGAGGGTGAGCTATTGTCGTCCCGAATAAGAATGCATTTCATCCGTTTTAGCTGAACATAAATTCTATAATAATGTTATTGGTTTTATTTCCATTTTAACTACTGAGGATTTTAGAGACACCGGGGTGCCGGTATTTAGCCCCCAAGGGGTTCTTTAACGTGCCAGTAAATCTACTGAAGCGGCTCCCTTAAATGCCACAAACCAGCAACCTTGGGAACAGCAGGCGAGGACGTTGCCACGCAGCCAGTCGAGCATAATTCGTCCACCCCGTTGCGTAGTGGCTAACGTTCTTGGTCATAGGACATAACATACCACGTATATAACGTACCACCGGACATAACGTACTACTTTGCCGGCTGATTACCTGCGAAGAGTCAGCTAATGACTTTAAAATATTTAGGAGAAGACATGACGTACCATTTGAAAGAGTGGGAGGTATTTAGGGTGCATGAAACCCTAACCACACGGCCACTTGCTCAAATTTGCTCAATTAATCCTGTTAATAAATATGAGGCCAATAACATAGCATAAAATAGCATAACATAAAATATGATAAGTTTTTGGATTCCCAACGCACTTTATCCAGGCTTTGGACCGGCAAAATGTTTATAAACATTTTGGCGTGTTTAAAATCAGCTGTTGTTAAGCTCTCGTCTTTTTTCGTTTTCTTTACTTTGTATTTTTAACTCTTTCAATTGCTAAATTGTTTCTTGTGGGTTTGATATCCTATATATCCTATACATATAGCAAGTTCGTCATGGGATGTTTCATTCTAAGTGAATAGCAAGTTCGTCATGTGAAGTCTCATTCCAAGTTCTGCGAATATGAGAGAGCTCTCAAGCATGATTTCAAGTTTCCATTCTCTTCATACCGCTTCATTATTCTGTCAAGCCGTTCATCATACTTGACATAGATCTTCTTTCTCTTTGAACTTTCAATGTACAATTTGTACTTCATGAAGGCGCAGTTGGTCTTATCTCCCTCTCCTATCAAACATAACACCTCGTCTTTTATTCTGGGATTTGACCTTCCTAACAGTGTGTTCAAACGGTTGTTCCAGCCCGCGACAGAATTTGTTGGCCTATGACGCCTTTGGTGACAGTTCCACATTTCTATTGGAAAGTCTGGGTTCTCCAGCCAATTCTCAACAAAGTAATCAAAACACAGACTTAACTTGGCAGAATCTAGAGCATCAGAGTTAGTCTCCATCCAGCCATCATGTACATCTTCTGGTTTTAAGAAAGCCAGTGCTGCACACACTCGGACGTGGAGCCGGATATCCTCGTTTTCACGGTACTCAGTTGAGAACCCTATTTCTTGTTCTTTGCTCCAAAGACATTTTTAGCCTACTTTTCACATTTTGCAAAAATGAGCAAAAAGTAGACTTATGAGATCGGGCAAATGTGTGTCTGTCTGTCTGTCTGTCTGTCTGTCCTTCTGTCTGTCTGGCTGGCTGTGTGTGTGTCCCCCCTATCAACTCCTAAACGGCTGCAGCAATCAAAACAAAATTTGGTGGGAGTAAAGATCTATACCTGAATATCTCACGGCCATATTTGAAAATGATTTCAGTGCTACCAACTGCTGAAAAATCGCAATTGAAATTTGAGCTCCATGTTGGATATCTTGGAAGGTATACATGGGAGCTATTTCAAAATTGGCACACATATAGATAATAATATTGCAGTTTAATTTCCAGGAGGCCATACATGGCAGTGTTGCCAAAATGATTATTAGCCTGCTGATAAGTCCAAATTTTAAATGCATATAACTTCTACACTATCAATTGGATTTCAACCAAATTTCGTATGTGGTATGTGTACATAAACAGATATGACTGAGCGTATTCTTAAGAGCCACCAGGGCTGCCAACTGTTAATAAATGCTCTCAATTTATTTTATCCAAATAACATTATATCAGAAAGTATGCAAGCCGACAGCTTCAAACTATGCACACGTATAGTACCTGGCATTCTAGATTAATTTGGAGTATCTTATATACGTCAGTGCTACCAACGTGATTCTAAGCCTGCTGAGAGGTCCAACTTTAAATATATGTAACTTCTATACTATCATTTGGATTTCAACCAAATTTCGTGTGTGATATGTGTACCATAACAGATATGACTATGCCGATTCTTAAGAGTAACCAGGGCTGCCAACTGTTAATAAATACTGTCTCTATTTTTGTTACCCTAATATCAATATATCAGAAAGTATGCAAGCCAATAGCTCTAAACTTTGCACACGTATAGTACCTGGCATTCTAGATTAATTTGGAGTAACTAATATAGGCCTACGCCAGTGCTGCCAACATGATTATAAGCCTGCTGATAGGTCCAATTTTAAAATGCATGTTACTTCTACAGTAACAAATGGATTTCATCCAAAATTGGTACAACACGAGATCATAATATTTCAGATTATTTCTGACCAACACATGCAAGACATTGTTGCCAACATAATTTTACGCGCGCTGATAAATCCAAGGTCTAACTGCATGTAACGTGCATGCTATCCATTGGACTTCAAACCAAATGTTGTATTCTGTACCTTAAGAGATGCAACTAACAATAGCCTATATTCAGTCACCAGGGCTGCCAACTGTACTGCTCTATTAGACTACATTATATAAGGTATATTTCGAACTAATTAGGAATTTCGATATTACCAACTTAATTTCGTCATTATTCTAGATAGGTCTATATAGATTGGCAAGAATCTTAAATTTCAAGAAAAGTAGGCTCTTTAGTTCGTCACGGAACTTCATGAAACAAGTAGTTCCGTGAAGAACTAAAGCCTATTTTCATATATCCTACTTATGTTAATTGCCACTATCAACATACAAAATTTCAGTTTGTTTGCTGTAATAGATTCGTAGGTATTGAGAACCGACTGAATATTTCGGATGGTCGCCATGTTGGATTTTTATGTATGTAGGTCTTAGAGTTATGTACTGTTACGTGAAGATTATTGTGTACGTGTAGTATTCAAACTTCAATCGCATGATTAGGACACAAGAAGTAAAAACGAGATTTTAAAATTTCGCACAGCTGCCATCTTGTGGTTATGGAAACAATTGAAATAAATTACATGCCAGTGGATTAACAATAGCATAATGATTTACTGTACCAAGTTTCACTGCACTCAGATGGTTAAATTGCGAGAAACGTCCATGTGAATATTTATACTTCGCGTCGCCGCCATGTTGGATTTGTGATCACCAGGTTATTGAAAGTCCTATAGGTGAACTTATGTTCATAGACCCTATGAACATTAAAAAGATCAGTTCGATTACTGTAATAGATTGGTAGATATTGAGAACCCTCTAATTATTTCGGATGGCCGACATGTTGGATTGTTATATGTATAGGCCATAGAGTAAAGTACCATTAAAGGAAAATTATTGCGTAGGTTCATTTTTCAAACTTTCACTTCGATCGCATGATTACGACACAAGAAATAAAAACTAAATTTTAAAATTCGCACAGCCGCCATCTTGAGGTTATGTAAACAATTGAACTAAATTAGATACTAGTGCATTACAATGTGTATAAAAATTTGCTGTACCAAGATTCATTGCGTTTGGTTGGTTAAATCGCGATAAACGGCTATTTAAAAGTCGCAATTTCTCTTGGCCGCCATGTTGGTTTTGTAGTTACCAGGTTTTCAAAAGTCACATAAGTGAATTTCTAGTAGTTCCCTTTATCACCGTACCAAATTCCAGGGTGATATCGGTAATAGTTTCGGAGATATTGAATGCTGGTGAAATATTTTGCACAGCCGCCATGTTGGATTAGTGAAACGTAACAAAATTTGAAGGGCACAGTCGGGGTCTTCCGGAATAGTCCTATGAACTTACCGAGTTTCATTGAAATCGCTCCAGCCGTTTATATTTTATTAGGGGGGGGACACACACACGAATCACACACATACGCACACACACAGACACACGGACAAAAGGTGATCTCATCAGCCTATTTTTTCATAAATGAAAATGGGCCAAAAAAAAGCATACCTGTGCTGAAGGTAGAACTTCTTGAATCGCAGACATGGCCGCCATTTCATAATCCATATTCACTGTTTCTGGATTCTACTCCGGAACAGCATGACGGATCAATTGATACAATCGAATGTAGGTTTCTTTCTTCTTGTTGGGCAATAGTGCAAAAACAACGGGATTGACGGTAATTTGTTCATCCGTACTCCCAAAATCCGCATGAATGCTGTATATCTGTGAAAACTGTATACTAGAACACTTAAAGGTAAAAATATTTTAAAACATTTCAAACTCTCTTTGCCTTTGTCACCACTGAAAACTATAATTCTGTCCTCTTATCCATCGTCGGCCAGCAGGAAAGAAGTTCCGTCGGCCATCCTAAGGGTTTCTTCGTCGAAAACCACTTATTTGCAGTTGTTTGGTTCTCTGGTTTTCCCTTGCGCATTATATCTCTGCCGACGTAAGTTTCTTGTTATTGACTGCTGACTGGGCATTTTCGCAACGAAGTCGTACCCTGTAGGAAATGACAATAATAATAATAATAATAATAATAATAATAATAATAATTATAATAATAATAATTTGAAATGGAAACGATAAGACACAGATTACAAATGTAATTAGGTGTAGAGCGATACCTGCTCATGAAGATGTATTGTGTTGTGAAATAAAACAAAGTAGAATAGAGAATTTGGTGATCAGAATGAAGAATTACATTATCCTTTGTCGTGAAGATCGCCCAGAGCCAGGGTGTGTATTTTTGAAACAGGTGTTTCTTCTTCCCGAGCCCTTTCCTTCGCCAACTGCGTCCGTTTCTTTACTTCTAGCTGCGCATCGTTCAGAACTCCACACACATGACTGTTTAATGGGCCACTAATCACTTTATCTCCTCTTGATTTTATAAACACACAAAACTTCTCCGTTTGTTGCTTTACACAAATCCAAGTAACAGTATCGTCCTTCACCTGGCATTTCTTCCTGTATGCGTATCCGTCGAAGTGCGCACACAAACCGCCCTTAACTCCATGCTACAATACCAAAATGTTTAAAGCCGCACAGTGTGATCGCCACTGATGTTTATGTGGTAATGAACCTGAAACTGGAATGTTCGTCAGACATCAAGTGGTACATTATGTCCTAGCGTAAGTATTTGGGGATTTCGGGAAAACCGTTCTTAGATACCTCGGTGGTACGTTATGTTTTCGAAAATCAAGTGGTACGTTTTGTCCGTGGAACATTATGTCCGACACCAACGTTTTGGCTGCCATCACGGAGGCCTGGGTTCAATTCACGGCTCTGCCATGAAATGTAATTCTGTTCAGAGGGTTGCAATGGGGTACACTCAGCCTCGTGAGACGAAACATGAGGAGAGGCGGGTTTGATTCCTTTCTCAGCCATCCTGAAAGTGGTTTTCCGTGGTTTCCCACGTCTACTCGAGGCAAATGCCGGGATGGAATCTAACTTAAGGCCACGGCCGCTTCCTACCCAAATCCTACCTCAATTACAAATGCACACACTAGTACAGACATCACAGTGACACAGGTTATCAGACAAATTATTCACACACACACACAAGTACACGAGGCTACATGACCGCGATGTCGTATAGCCGCTAAATAATCAACAACTACAACGAACAAAAATTTAAATAGCATATGGCTGGTATAATTTGTGCCCAAAACATTAAAATGTTTTGGTTTGGTCAAGAATAATCTGTATATTATCTGGTTGGATGTACAAGTGAAATAAACAAGTTGTTTCTTAATGGACAGCTCGTCCAGTTTTGTCTTGAAATTCAATGCTCCAGTAGCATCTTTTGATATCGCTATGCGGATATAATCAGCACAATTTGTGTGGTGGCCTTTTTTGTATCGACTGGTGATACGCTGGGAACGTGCTACGAACCTTAAGAAGACATGAAAGAAGCTTTACAGTGGCACATATTCAGCCTTTATACAGAGATATCCAACGGTATTTACACTTAATAATGTATTTACATTACAGTACCTAGTACAGGGTCTGTACATGGTCTGTAGACAACTGAAATTTTGTCAACTCTTCTTGAACACTTTGACAACTTCAGTCTTATGTGCACTACCCTCAATCAGAATTTCATCAGAATGCCAAAATAATATGTCAGTTGTGGATTTACTTTTTAGTGTCTAAAACTAGACTAAATCACTTAACTAAGGAGCAAATGAATGTTGACTACTAACAATCCAGAGACTTGCTCGACTTGTGTCTTTTGAGCAGTAAATCTAATAAATAATAGACTACTTTTAATTGGTCAATTTTCTTCATTGTCACTCAGTTGCAATATTTTATGTTAGGGACTCATATAGGGGTTTTGCAATATCGTGGTCATGCATCCCCGTTTACGTGGGTGTGTGAGTGAAATCTGTCACGACTGGCTGCGTGGTTCAGTGGTAACATTCTCGCCGACTGTGTCTAAGGTTGTAGGATCGAATCCTGGCGCAGTCAGTTGGTATTTTAGGCCGCGTAAATGCGAGGGAGCCATGTCAGTAGATTTACTGGCACGTGAAAGATCCCCTTCGGGGCGAAATTACGGTACCCTGGCGTCTCTAAAAGCCGATGTAGTTAAAAGAGACATAAAACCAATAACATTATTATTGAAAACTGTGTGATAACCTGTTCCATTGTGATGGCTGTAGTAGTGTGTGGTTTTATCGTTTCATTTGAGAGCTTGAACATCATGGTCATATAGCAGCGTGTACTTGTGTGTGTGTGTGTGAAACCTGTCTGATAATCTGTGCCATTGTGTTGGCTGTAGTGGTGCGTATATTTGCAATTATTGAGGCTAAGGTAAGAATCGAACGCATCTTATCTAAGTTTTGCCTCACCAATGTGAGTGTACCCTGTTCCAATCCTCAGACCAGAATTAAATTTCTTCACACAGCCGAAAATCGAAGCTAGACCTCGGGGATAACTGCCAAGAATGCACGCCACTACATCGCGAGATGGCCCCATTACCTTAAATGGACGACGTGGGCCATCATCAAAGTGAAACTCTTGCACAAGTTTTGGAATCACAAGTAGTCTAGGCTATATTATGTGGCGATTTTAAAATCGATTTTAAAACTTAGTATATTCAAGTTACTGGTTTGATTCGAGGCTCAATCAAGAAACTTACTTCTGGTCTGAGGATTGGAACGCGGTACTCTCAGACTCGTGAGTCAAAACTGAGAAAACGTGGGTTTGATTCCCACCTCAACCATCTTAGAAGTGTTTTTCCGTGGTTTCCCATTTCTAATCCAGGGAAATTCTGGGATAGTTCCTAACTTATGGCCACCTCCTTCCCAATAGGCCTACTAGTTGCATTTACAAAATTACAAAAACTCGCTCCTACGGACACCACAATAACAAATGTTATCAGACAAAATCCTTCTCATATATATACACAAAGTACACAGGGCAGAGTGGCCACGATGTCGCAAAGCCCCTACATAAATCAACAATTGTTTCCTGCAAATACACTGTCCTCCTTAGCCCGGTTGGTTGGTCTGTCTGATCGAAACGCTACGCCAGAAAGAGAAATTTGAATTTCAGTGGACTAAACTGTAAGCCTACGTATGCAATGTAAATTTCCATGCGGACCAACTCCTTCTAGCGCGCGAGCAACTGAATGATGTGCAGACTATCCTCAAATCAAAGGCAATACAGTTGTACAGTATCTAGTGTGCCAAATCCTCCACAGATGGAGCCGCAGTGTCCGAGCACAGTTCTGAGCGAGTCGGCTCGTGACGGTATATCGCGCGAGAAACTATGTCCCTCTCAAAAACAGAAGTTTCTTACCATATACCTAGTCTGTTGATATCCTTTCAGGACAAGCGACGCTCTGTAAAATGCTAAATGCTGACATTCACACTTAAGAGGAATTTTAGAGGAGTATCAATTTTGAACAGTCTTGTGTTCTTGATCACTTAGGACTAGTGGACTGCGACAGCTTGCTAGAGTATACCTGAAACAATTACTGCTAATATGCCAGAAAATGTTTGCTTCTCTAGGTCGGCGAATGTCAGCTGGAACTATGACCGGCTAGGTCGGAAAAGTTGGTGGCCGCAACCTTCGGTTAACGTGCCTAGAGTTAAGGTGGGAAGAATCGGGAAAACAATCTTCTAAAATGTGTTATATTAAATATCCACTTATCTTCAATAGTTCACTCGTGACTACGGTCAGAATTTAAATATTTTACAGAGAAAGGACTCGGACCTAAGATCCTAGGGATTTGAGTGTCAATTCGTACCCCTAGACCAAGAAGATGGCTACTCGTTACCCCCTGAGTATTAACTCCTATATTCGAATTTCAGCTTCAAGAGAATGACTTCTCTTCAACCCAAATGCCATTAGAATCAGTATCATTTAACCCCCAAGTTAATGTTGAATCTTTCTCTTTGAAAAATTGAAGTGGACGCAAGAAGTTTCCTTGTGAGATCCTGATTCAAAAAATATAAATTTACATTTCAAACGCCCAGTTTAGTCTTCAATCCTCTGTTTGCGAAAATGCCGCCTCCATGGTCCCCTATTAGCAGTTAGCACTGCGGCCTTCTCTGCTTCTACACCTTTCACTTTGAAATAGTTTAACACATAATAATATAATAATAAATAATAATATCGTATGGCCTCGGGTGCCGGGTGCAAGCTTTGTTATTTGACACCCAAATGGTAGCTTGCATGTCGAACTTCGTTGTTCCATGAAGCACTATGAAAGTCAAGGAGGTTAGATATCTAAGCTCCTTGAACACTATAGCGCTTTCTAGTAAAGAAATGAGGAACGTTGTGTTGGCGGTAACTCCCGAGATTAATTTTGCCATTATGAACACGGTCGACTGATTTCAAATGGGTTCTTTGACATGCCAACATTGTATGACATGGTGTAATTTTTGCAGCCAATCAAAAAAAATCACTTACCACGGCCAGGAGCGAACCTGCAAGCTTGGAGTTAGTAGACCGACACGTTGACCATTCACCCACCGTGGCAAGCTAACACATAATAACGTTATGGGTGTTTTGACTGTTTTAAATGCTGTGGCTGTATCTCAAAGCCATCGCACTGAGCTAAGATTTTAACTAGTAATCATTGGGTTTGCAGGATAATTCAGAAGCTGCGCCGCGGAACTTTGGGTCTCAGATTAAATATGTCCCTAATAAGAATTAATGATAACTATAACAACCACTCAACTCAACTTGTTCCATCCTTAGATTTATTTAGAGACCTGGGATAGCGTAGTCATCGGTTCCATTCTTTTACTATGTTCACACATGTCTGGTGACCTTTGTTAATGTGATGTATGTAGTGTTTTGTGAATTTCTAGGTAGCAAGATGCAAATTAAGCAGCCGTTTACTTGAGAAATGTACCATCCCCGATTTTCACCACAGTTGAAAGAACATATTACTGTCAATAATTTGGTAGAAAACCCGTGCCGGCATTCTTCATGGATCAAGACCATCGTTAATAGGCCTATTTCAGAATAGAATGTTGTTTCTTCGACGTTAACCTGAAACCAACGTCTGAAGATATGCTCTCAATAGTTGTACGTTTTAATTGTTCCAGAGTGCGCCTCGTTGCGTAATGGCCAGCATTCTTGGCCAGCACCTTGGGGACCCGGGTTCGATTCCTGGTTCTGCCAACAAATTTATTTCTGGTCTGAGGGTTAGAACTGGGTACACGCAGCCTCGTGAGGCAAAACTAAGAAGAGGTGGGTTCAATTCCTACCTCAGCCATCCTGTAAGTGGTTTTCCGTTGTTTCCTCACTTCTACTTCAGGCAAATGCTGGGATAGTACCTAACTTAAGGCCACGGCCGCTTTCTACTCAAATCCTACCTCAAATACAAATACACATACTAGCACAGACATCACAGAGTCACAGGTTATCAGACAAATTATACACACACCCAAGTGCACGGGGCTACATGACCTCGATGTCGCATAGCTCATAAACAATCGTCAACAACAACAACGATTTCTTTGATTTATTTAAGGCATATTTTATACCACAAATATTTGAAATAAGAAGTGAGGAAGTGAGGTTGTCTTGTCACTAAATCGCAGAAAATCATTGAAGCTGTTACTGTATTATGAATGTTATATGATATCAGCATTGCTTAGTTATTTAAATATTTTATAACGTACATTTGCTTCTTTCTGGTCAATTATGTATTTCGAGTGTTTTCTAAGTAAAAATATTTATAGATTTTAAAGGCAGAATTGAGATAATATTTCACAAAAAAATCGAGTAGAAGTAATTTCTTTGGTATAAGATAATTGCATAAAATATTAAGTAGCTCAAAATAATCATGCTTTCTATTCATCAGTAATTAAAAATAAATCTATTAAAACACGGGCTACATCATTAATTTTAGTTACAAATAGTTAATTAAGTGGGAAATTTTGTTTTAATTTTAATAATTTGACCACGTCTGTATGTAGGAGATAACGAGAGCTCGCATTGAGAAACTTTAAATACAGGCCACATAAGGATACACAATAGTAGGGCACTGATAGGCGTTACAATTTAACGTTCTTTTCCAAGCCCTTGTTCGAACAGTGTGAGGTATCGATCCTGGCATGAAAGAAAACTGATTCCCTACCTTGAAGTCATGTAGAAGCAACACCGAGATAAGGAGTGTGTTACTGTCACTCCCATAGTAAGGGAAAAAAGAAACATTAGCACACCTTTTTGGTCGCAAAAGGCCGTCGCCATAATTTTCTCCACAGATGGAGCTATTTGGACTTTATTATGAGGTGAGTACTAGGGATGTCTCCATAACATGAATGCTTGCTTCGTCTCTTGCACTCACGTTTCATCTCCTATTATGATACGCAAAATCAAGATGGCATTACGCACTTCCATGTTTGACCATGTTCTCGTGTGCGAAGCCATCTTTCATCTGGCAGACTATTGTTGGAGTCTGACGCAACATAAGCACCGTCTAACAGCTGCATGATAAGGCTGTGGTCTCCTGCTTGATTTCTGCCTGAATGTTCATAATACGACGAGGAATACAGTGTGTCACCCGTTGCAGCTCTCGATACCTTATTCTTCGAAGCTCCTTCGCATACGTGTTTGTGAGCAATGTAGACAACTACGCTCTTGTGGAAGGTAGGCGGATTAACGTGACGAAATCATTTGCCCTTAACGTCAGCATACTATGTCTGACTGCGTGGAGCAGCGGTAATTTTCTCGTTTGTTGTACCAAAGTTGCGGGATCGAATCATGGTGCAGTCAGTTGGCATTTGAGGGAGCAAAATGGGAGAGAGTTTTGTCAGTAGATTTACTGGCATGTTAAACAACCCATTTAGGGCAAAATTCCAGTACCCTAGCGTCTCTAGGTCACAGTAGATAAAAGTCGACGTAAAATTATTATTATTATTATTATTATTATTATTGTTATTATTAATATTATTGTCAGCTTGTCTTACCCAGTATCAGCTAGCTCCTCAACTGTTCCAGTGAGGCTGAGTCCACCACGTACTAGACCCTCTTAATCAGAATTATTACAGAATTTACGTGTTAAAACGAAAACCACGATTACTGTATTTTCACAGGTTTTGAATTTTAAACATATTCGTGTAGGTTTTGATATATTGCTTCAAGTGAATCAAAATGTGAACCAAATTTACAATATACGCTATTTTAGTTGTTAGTGCAGTACGGGGCTTGATTATTAGGCTATTTTCATTTATGAAAAAATGGGCTTATGACATCACATTTGTCCGTGTGTGTGTATAGGCCTATGTGTGTGTGTCCCCCAATATAAAATCTAAACTGATGGAGCAATTTCAATGAAACTCAGTTTGGTCGTAGTACTATTTTGTCCGACTCCGAACGTGCACTTCAAATTTTATTTCATTTCACAAATCCAACATGGCGGCTGCGCGAAACATTTCACTGGCATTCTATATCTCCGAAACTATTACTGATATGCCCCTAAAATTTTGTACGGTGATAAACGGCACTACTGGATGTTCACCTATGTGACTCTCAAACGCCTGTTAAGTACAAAGCGAACATGGCGTCCAAGTGAATTTGAAACATTCAAATAGACTTTCCTCGCAATTTAACCATCTGAGCGCAGTGAAACACGGTACAGCAAATGTTTATACACATGCCAATGCACTGATATCTAATTTAGTTCAATTGTTTAAATAACCTCAAGATGGCGGCTGTGCGATATTTTAAAATTATGTTTTAATATCTTGTGTCCTAATCAGGCGATCGAAGTCAACGTTTGAATAATGAATGCACGCTATAATTGTCATCTAATAGTACATAACTCTATTGCCTACATATATAACAGTTCAAAATGGCGACCATCCGAAATATTTTGTCGGTTCTCAATATCTACTAACCTATGTCAACAATCAAACTTAAATTTTGTATGATGATAAACAATATGAATATAAGTTCACCTGTTGGACTTTCAATAACCTGATGAGCACAAATACAACATGGCGGCGACGCGAAATTTAAATATTTAAATGCACGTTTCTAGCGATTTAACCATCCGAGCCCAGTGAAACTTGCTACGGTAAATGCTTATACAAATTCTAATCCACTGACTATTTGTTTTTTATAATATGATATCTGAACAAAAGTATTTATGTTGACATCTTGAAGTCTTGTAGAATTAGATTTATATTTTACGAGGCACGTCCAGAAAGTAAGTTCCGTTTGGTAATAAAATTAAATTGTGTACAGATACAGAAAAATTATTTATGTTCGACCCTCACTATTATGTGCCAGAAAACTGTATCATAATGATGGTCATTATAACACCGTTTTTCATCATGATACAGTTTCTCCAGCCAATCAGAGCTCGTTCATTGACCAATTAGGTAACGATACCTTCGCGCATGCACTCAAAATCCAACATGTCGGACATAATCACAACATCGAACTATAATAAATTACCGACATGGAATGTTCGCGTAAATAAACTGGCGAATATGAGACAAGAAATAGCACTGTATCGGTACCTTAATATCCCCAAAACCATTTTCTACACAGCGCGTGGTTTTGACCCGACTTCAGTGACAGTTTTACTGAATACTGGTGCGCAATCTGAACATATGGAATTGAAGCACACAGAGCGCATGCGTCGGTTGTCCAGAGAGCTTGAACAAGAGAGATATACTACCCACCGCAGCACCCGATCACAACATTCTACTGTAGTGACTGGACAGATATTTATGAATATTTATGTTAAAACATATAATAAAGTTATAATTATCGTCGAACATAAACAGTCGTATGCAACTCGCCTATAATGGTAATTAAGACACTCGTATGGAAATTATAAAACTTGCATACGCTCGTTTTATAAAAATACTCGTGTCTTAATTATAGCCATTATAGGCTCGTTGCATAATGTACTATTATTGCACAACATTCTACACCTCTTAAACTACTTTTCATCACAACTGCCGAACTTTTGCAGGCATTTGTCATAGCGTGGCTCAAGTTTTTGGATACTTTCTTCATAGAAGTTTGCTGCCTGTGTCTTCAACTAGTTGGAAACATCTTCTTTCAGCTCGTCGTCATTGTTGAAGTGTTGACCGCAAAGGAAAGACTTGAGATGTGTGAACAGGTGAAAGTCGCTAGGAGCGAGGTCAGGGCAGTACGGAGGGTGGTCAAACACGTCCCAGCCAAATCCCTGTAGGAGGTTTTTCGTCACATTTGCAGTGTGTGGTCGTGCGTTGTCGTGAAGAAAAACAACACCTTTTGACAGCAACCCTCGGCGCTTATTCTGTATTGCGCGGCGCAATTTCCTAAGTGTCTCGCAGTAAGCATCTGCGTTGATTGTTTGACCACACGGTAAGAAATCAATGAGTAAGATGCCTTTCCAGTCCCAGAACACTGTGCACTTCATTTTCCGAGATGTCAACATTTGTTTCGGCTTAACCTTTGCTGGGGATGAAGTGTGCCTCCATTCCATTGATTGCCGCTTCCTTTCAGGGGTGTCGTAAGAAACCCAAGTTTCATCTCCTGTGACTATCTGTGTCAGAAATTCTTCGCCGCCTTCATTGTAGCGGGTCAAAAACTGAAGTGCACTACCCATCCGTTTTGTTTTGTGGTGCTCCGTAAGAATCTTTGGTACCCAACGTCGGCAAAGTTTACGAAAGTTCAGTTTTTCGGTAACAATTTCATGAATTAGTGATCGTGAGATTTGGGGAAATTCCATAGCGAGAGCACTAATTGTAAACCTGCGGTTTTCCTGGATCTTGTCATCAATCGCGTGAACCAGTTCTTCTGTAACCAAAGATGGACGCCCACTTCGTTCTTCATCGTGCACTTCACTACGTCTTTCATTGAACTGTCGGACCCATCTTCTCACCATTGAATCACTCATCGCATTTTGTCCATACACTTCGCAAATTTGCCGATAAATTTCAATTGGTTTCACTTTCCTAGCATTCAGAAAACGAATCACAGATCTGATTTCACAAGCGGCGGGATTTTCAATCAACACCGACATTGTACGAGTAAACATGCACAACAACACGTACGTGGCTAACAGCGCTCTCCAAATGGCTCACGTTTCTTCTCCTTGATACAGAGCGTCTACCGCGCATATGCGGAACTGCGCTGCAGCGGAACGTACAACTAGTTGAAGACACAGGCGGCACACGTCTATGACGAAGATATACAAAAACTCGTGCCACGCTACGACAAATGCCTGCAATATTTCGGCAGTTATGTGGAAAAGTAGTTTAAGGGTTGTAGAATTTTGTGCAATAAATAATTTTTCTGTATCTGTACACAATTTAATGTTATTACCAAACGGAACTTACTTTCTGGACGTACTTCGTATATTCCGAAGTCTCAATCAGCAGCCTCGTTTGTGGAACCAACAGTTATCAAGATGTTTCGTAAGAAAACACAATCTACTTCCCTTAACGTGCATGATTTCATATTTATCGTCTGTTCTTACGGTGTAGTAAAATTCAGCACAATTTGGATATATCAATATGATGCTGTGAAAAGTAATGTGCACAATGTAGACCAAATTAGTACAGTACATGAGTCTTTTCCTTTATCAAGTCTCTTACAAACCATTACGGAGTGACTCGTCTTATCATCCGAATTACTTTTGTAAACTAGGGCAGAGGTTTCTGAAAGTGCTTGCTCCTGGCTGTGCTATGCTACATGTCTTCATGGGGATCAACATTGCCATGCCCGGCCCTGTGGCAAAGAGCACGTTAAGACTTGGCCCGAAGGGCCCCGGGTTTGATTTCCAGCCGGACCATTGTTGATTTTAGTCTCCTGGAGTTAATTCCCCTGTCACTGCGACTGAATTTGCGTCATATTGTCATCAGCACCTCATTATCACTAGGACACGCTAATTGCCTACGGGCGTCAACTAGAAGGACCTGCTCTCAGCCTCCACGGAGGCTACACGACATTATTAGATTATAGCATTGCCATTCTGTTTTGGACATTGTACTCTAATTTACACAGTATTTCACAATAACACTCAAACCATGAGGAGGGGCCACCAAAGTAGACCGGGTATTCAAGAAATGTATTGTTGTAGTTGTTGATTCATTAGGGGCTTTGCAACACCGTGGTAGCCCCGCATACTTGGGTGTGTATAGAATTTTGTCTGATAACATGTGTCACTATGATGTTTGTATCCTATTAGTGTGTGTATTTGTAATTATGATAGGATTTTGGTAGAAAGCGACCTTAAGTTAGGAACCATGTATTGCCTGGAGTAGAAGTTGGAAGCCATGGAAAACCACTTCCAAGTTGGTTGAGAGAGGAATCAAACCTGTCACTTCTCAGTTTTGCCTCACGAAGCTGAGTGTACCCTGATCCAGCTCTCTGGTTAGAATGACTTTTTCAGGGAATCGAATCCAGGCCTCTGCGGTGACAGCCAAGAATGCTAGCCAATACGCAAGGAGGCGACGGAAAAACTCTTGGTGGACATCCTATGATGATAAGAGTGGGGGATGGGGGGGGGGGGACGAATCAAAAACCAGTTTGGCCTACAGCTTGCAAGGAGACGGGACGTTGTCGATGTTTTCATCTTGTATTGAAGCACACATGACAAGAAAGTTCTTAGTAGGCTATAAGTCTTATTTCAATAAAGGCCCTAAAATAGATAATTTACAAAGAATGTTCTTAGTAAAATTGCGCTGAACACATGTGAAGTTAAAACGCCTTGGTTAAATTGAGGGATTTTTTACTGCCTCAGTGCAAAATGATTGATAATAGGTCCATTAATAGTCTATTTCGTCCTTTGTTCTCAGACCGGCTTTTAAAGCGGGTCCATAGGCTACACCGCTCATAGCCATCTCCGCATTACTGTCTCCCTAGGTTGTTTCTCAATGTAACTGCATGAGATGTTCAAAACCAAAAAAGGAGACCTCCTAATTGCATCAAATGTCCAAGAATTGTCTTTTTTTTGGTAGTATAGGCTATTTCCAAATTATTCTACAGGGCGCCAGGGAATGTTCACCGCAGCGGCTACATGCTGCAGCGAGAGGTAGCGTCAGCAGTTACGTTGGCAGCACGGCTGTCACTTGTATCAAAACAAACAAACAGTAAACTTTGTTATCACCACATTCATTCATAACAGATGCTGGAAATGTTGTCATTGTGTTTGAAGACAGACTCCAACACGTCTACACACATTGTCGAAGACTTTCACTAAAGTTTCTTGCGTAATGGACTGTACATAATAATTAATGATATTCACTTCAAGTTCATAAATCGTTTTTGGATTAGTTTTTGAGCCGGTCACATGAAATGTAGTCTACTTATCAAATCCCGAACGGTAACCCGGTTTGGACACTTTGAATTAGAGAACCGAGCCTGAAATTTTAGTTTTACTTTTTCGTAAACCGATCACTTTCACGAAAATCCTATTCCACCAAAAAAGCTCTTTCTTCAGTAGTAAATATTATCGCCTGTATACTATTGCACTCTTCCAATAATCTATCTGAACGCATGCCTTCTGCAATACACACTGACGATTTCGACAGCCTACAGCCCACACGTTTAGCCTTCATTGTATCGCTACACATCGTGCTGCCAACTAAACTGCTGACGCTACCTCTCGCAGCAGCATGTAGCTGCTGCGGAGAACATTTCCTGGCGCCCTGTATTGCCCAATTGTTATGGTAGTATCCCGCAAAACTCTCAGATTTAGTGTTCAAATTCCTTGAAATTTTGCAAATGAATTACTTTTTACTGTTTCTAGAGGATGTACCGTACTATTATAATTGCAAACAATTAAGAAATCAGTGAACTACTGATATATACCAGGCGATTCA
Organism: Meconema thalassinum; assembly: GCA_946902985.2. NCBI lineage: Eukaryota > Metazoa > Arthropoda > Insecta > Orthoptera > Tettigoniidae > Meconema > Meconema thalassinum. The sequence goes on from OX336389.2 coordinate 1,169,464,880, forward strand.
GCTGCAACTAATCATATTGTTTTATGCAGCTCAACTAGCGCTTTTATCAGGGAAGGTCGATTTTTCACTGCTTGAGCTCCGTGTTGTACTAATGCACTGCAAGCACATTCTGCAAACTATACTGAACAGTACTATTTTCCCTCGATGTGACTACAGACTAATACAAGGGAAATGTAACAGTGCTCAGTATTGTTTGCAGGATATGCTTGCACTGCGTTGGAACCATACGGGATGCAAGCAGGGAAATATCGACCTTCCTGACAACACAGGTTAGTTGGGCTGCTTAAAACAATAGTATTAAGGGCAGCTGATTCACCTGGGATGTGAAAGAAAAATCAGAAAATTTACCATACTGAGCTTTAAAATGTGTAGAAAATGTATAATAGTAAAAGTCGCCCAACATTTGTACTAGGTCCTCCTTGGTTACATCTAGTTTGCTACGCAAAAAGTAAAATCAAATGAATATCATGGGTAGTTCTGCTGGAATCTTTTTTTTAATATGTGGGATACTGTCATAAAGAATTGGATAGGCCTAATAGTTGTTTTGAAATTATTTTCAGCATACTACAGAAACAAATTGTTTTTATATTTGAATTGCAGCCAATGGCCATAGCAGGGCATTTCAATTGAACGCCCGTGGGCTCCCCAACAAGTTCATTTCAAGTAGTTCCTAATTTGGCTACCTGCCACTGCTCTCACTGACACCCAGCGGTGAACGTTGGAACTTGATAGACCGTTTCTAGCGAAATAACCCACATATTTTGGCTACAAATTAGCCATAAATCTATGCCATGGGTCCGCCGACTTTATTTCCCCTCCGAAGAAAGGTAGGCTATACTGAAGAATTTTAACGCTGTTAAAAATCCGACGACTTCGGCCAAGTTTGAATCCGCGTCTTGGGCATAGAAGTTCAGCATGCTACCGACTACGCCACCAAAGCACAGTTTGATTTTGACATGATATGCAAATGGATGGTCTCCTTTCTTGGGTTACATAATTTCGAGCAGTTACATTGAAAAACCACAACGTTTCGGGTTCCTTAGTGAATTTAATGAAGTATTGTTTCTTTGGAAAATAAATAAATAATTTCGTCACAACCGTCGAACGTAAAGAAAACCTATACAAACATCGCATGAAATTGACAATCAATCCCACCATCCCACTACGAACAAATTAGCGGGCTTCAATTCAATGGTACACAGATCATTAAATAATATCCATGTCAAAAGATAACTATAACAAGGAAATCTGAATAATCGAGCAAATAGCTAAAGAAAATATTTTTCCACTCAGAAAAATAGATCAAATTGTAGCCAGGTACAGAAATAAAACAACTCATACGCCGGACAATAATGAGAGCAAATTCGCGCGTTTCAATTACATGAATACACACAAAATCTCAAATTTATTCAAGAAACATGGCATTAAAATAGCATTCACAACAAACAACACAACCGGAAATCATCTGCACAACTGTAATTTAAATAAACAAGACCCGTATTCGAAGTCAGGAATATATTCTATAACGTGCCAAGACACAGGGTGCCAAGCAAATTACATTGGCCAAAGTGGTAGAAGAATGGACACGCGATACAACCAGCACAGAATTTCGATAAAATACGGGACACACTCGGCCGTATGGGACACAGATTCACTAACATTCAAAACGACTTAAAATCATGTATCACGAATCGAAAGGAAGAGCTCCCGACATAAAGGAAGCAATCAAGATACATTTAGCTAAAATGAACAACCCTAATAATTTAAACGAACACACATTCATGGAGTAATCACCCCTCATCATACTACTAGAAATCACTCCCCGTTGGAAACGAGAAACAACATAACGTTGCAGCCAAGCTAGATTAGGGCGCTACATAGTGAAACATGTTTCTGGATCAGAATGTACTTTCTACCATATCTTCAATAAACCAAGGCCAGCATTAACGGCAGTATTATACACTGCTTACAAAAATTAGGGGATATTGTAAATCCAGCTATGTATGCTATTTGTTTCGTACCGCATTAAATGCAATCGCTTTCCTTTACTCCCAGAGAAGGTAAACATGTGTTTGCGTCACCCCTGCACATACACCATATGACGGAGGACACTGTCCGTACTGTTGCTGTCAAAGGGTCACACGGCAGTGGTTTGTTGCTGAAGTCAGAGCAATTCCATTCCCGATGTCAGTTAGTGAATGACGTGACTTAGGGACAGCAATGCCTCCACAACGTGATTTACCTGAATTAATGGTTTGGATGGCCATAAGACGGATGGGAGCTGGACAGACACAAGAAGTTGTGGCTCGAGCCCTTGGGGTGTCTCAAAGTGTGATCTCAAGACTGAGGAATCGTTTTTAAACAACAGCTACTGTTCACAGAAGAGAAGGACAAGGCCACCCATGGGCAACAACAGCAAGGGATGACCGTTACCTCGTGTTAACAGCCCGCCGGAATAGACGGCAGCATGCAACTCAACTGAGAAGTCCCTTCTAACAGCAACAGGATGCAGAGTATCAACCCAAACTGTCCGTAACTGACTTCATACACGTAGCCTCCATGAGCGTAGGCCCATGGTGTGTACCAGGTTAACTCCACAACACCGTAGAGATCGCAGAAACTGGGCGGAGGACCATCGTGGGTGGAGGCATACGGAATGGAGCTCAGTTCTGTTTTCTGACGAGTCGTGATTCAACGTGGAATCGGATAGTCGACGTGTTCGCATCTAGAGGGAACAAGGGACACGAAACAACCCATCTTTTGTACATGAAATATCCCCATATGGCGGTGCTGGGTTGCTGGTGTCGGCTGGAATTAGCCTGGGTGGACGTACGGACCTCTACATCATCCCACGTGTTACTGTGACCGCTGTAAGGTATACAGACGAGATTCTCCGACCTTTTGTCGTGCCGTATGCTGGTGCAATAGGTGCTACCTTTGTGTTTATGGGCGATAATGCACGTCCCCACAGAGCTGGGTTGGTGGACGACATGCTGGAGGAGGAGGGTATCCAGCGTATGCAGTGGCCAGCTTCTTTGCCGGACTTAAATCCGATAGAGCACGTGTGGGATGCATTAGGCAGGCGTATTGCAGGCAGACCAGCACCTCCCACAACTGTTCTATAGCTGCAGATTGCACTTATGGACGAGTGGTCACGTAGCCCCCAAGAAGTCATTGATCATCTCATTGCATCAATGGCACACAGGTGTGCAGCAGTGCTAGCCGTTCGAGGAGGCCATACACCATACTGAAGAACAATATTCACCCATAGCCCACGATTACGGTAGTGTTAATGTTGCTTTGTTTGTTGGCCATGTTCTCTCTTCATTCATGTAATTTGATTCAAACACTCATCAGGGGCTCTCTGGAATCATGGGCTGCTTTATTTGACAGTATAGCATTATGTAAGTAATAAATGGTTGAAAAACTAAATGATCTCGTATATTATTGCACCATAATGAGCTGACCTTACAATATCCTCTAATGTTTGTGAGCAGTGTATATTCTGGACATTCTCATGAGACCGGGTAGTGCTTAGAGGGCTCTTTAGCTTACGCGTGGCGAGAATGAAGAACTGGCCTTTAATAGTTGAAGAAGTCCAGAATACAGAAACATACACCATATTAAGATGTTCTAGACTGGCAACAAACATGTTACATTGCTCGACAAACACAGGCAGTTAGGAATGCGGCGAGAAAGGCCATGGAGTTTAAGAGATAACGTAACATGACAGGAAATACCTTCCAGTTCAGAGCAGGCAGCGGGAGGTGTGAGCTGCGCGGAAACGAACAATGCTTAAACAGCTAAGTGCACAATCCACATTAACCTGACCATTTTACAATAATCACAGTAAGCAAGCAAACTTGACGGTCAATCACCACTATCTGTATCTGAACAAGAAATCACTTATCAGGACTAGTTGTGCTAGATTAATTAGACTACTACTGCAACTAAATATGTGTATACTGTATATTGTAAATATAATAACCCATACTTGAAGACATAGATTTAATAGCCTAAGTGTAAAAGATCTGATGATGATCGCTTGACGATCGAAACTGGTCATCCAAGTGTAATTATATCTCATGTACATTTTTTCAAGATTAGGGAACCACCCATTACAATTGGTTACAGTCTTGTTGACCGACTAAAAATCATTACATTTCGATTGTTTAAATATTTCAGGAGTTGTTTTCAGTAAAGCGTATATCAACACGAGTAAGCGATAATATATTTTCAGACCAATTCGTACCATAATAGTAGAATCAGGCGTTGATTTTCAATGCTGGTTTTAAACTTTTGTTAGATACTGTATGCCACACTTGCAAGACTTCTACGACGAACAATGCATTGGAGTAATTCAGGAACTGCTTAGACCACAAGTTCGTTGCAGACGTCATAAACTGCAAGTCCTAAATCAGTTTCATATAATCATGTGTTGGGGCAACTGAATGTTCTTAACCTTTCGCGTAAGGACATCTGTTACTGTCAAGTGGGTGAATTACAGCTAGAAATATTGTGATTCTATAATTATAGTAGAGTAAAGTTATTGCTTACTGCATTTCATAATAACACGAGGTGAGGTGAATTATAGAAATGTCTGTTATTTACTACCGAAACCGGAGTCCAAGCCGTGACGTGGCAATATCCGGGCCATTGAGAGGAGATGAGAAATAGGTAAAGTAGCCATATATTACAGTTCAAGAATACACACACTCACACATTACATGTGTAGTTCTTAAACATCACTGGGTCGTGATGTGTATTTCAAATAATTCCCGTCACCGTTTTTCTGAACTTATTTTTTTCCAAGCCTATAGACGTCGAGTATTTGTGAGAGCGAAATTTGCATTTCTCATGGAAATTATTCACCTTTTATATGATGATTTCCAATAAATACCTACACCTTCATGATTGTCATTAATATATGATGCTGCCTCCGGAGGGGTCCACGGAACTCATGTTTATTGCTGTGGCTGCTACCAGCTTCCTGCGGGAGATGCTAAAGGTGAGAATGCAGTAAAATACCAGCTATCTGGACAGTTCGAACCGGTTATTATATATGCTCAGCACGAGGATCACAATCTGGATTGCTCTGCTTCTCCACAATGGAATAGCCTATTTGAATCATTGATAAGAGGTTCACTCAAAAATAGGTCAGTTTTAAACAGAGTAGAAAGAATTAAGTTCCTGTAACGTAACTTCATCAAAGTTACGGGATCAAACTCTCTCTACTATGACAGAACCGTATACCGTTCACCTATTGCCACATTGAGAAACCGCTTCATAGGAAAAACTCTGATAACGTGTCAGCCATGAAACTACACCAGTTAAAAGGAACATTGAACACATATTGTTAATAATAATAATAATAATATAGTTACAGCGATAGCTACGCTCGCTAAGGCTCAGTGCTAGGCCATAGGCCAAGGTACTTGTGGACTCAGTAGACTGTTTGAGGTTCTTGAAATGGTATTCTGTGGTTTCCCACTTTCAGCTCCAGGCAAATGTCCAGAAAGTACCTTCTAAATAATATTGTTACAGCGATAGCTACGTTCGCTAAGGCGCAGTGCTAGGCCATGGGCCAAGGTATTTGTGGACTCAGTAGACTGGTCGAGGCTCTTGAAATGGTATTCCGTGGTGTCCCACTTTCAGCTCCAGGCAAATGCCCAGAAAGTACCTTCTTAAAGGCCACGGCCACTACCTTACAAATCCTCGCCCAAATTCATTCATTTCACCTCTCATGAGGTTGTCGTCAGGAAGGGCATCCAGCCATAAAACACTTGCCCATATAAATTCGTCGCATCTCAACCCCGACCCCGTTGAAACGGAAAGATGAGGGGATTATATAACTTACATTCTTCTTATTTTTTTTTGTCGTGTGGCCTCCTGAGAGGCCGAGTGCAGGTCTTTCTAGTCGACGCCCGTGGGCGACCTGTGCGTCGGGATGAGAGGTGGAATGGATGAAGATGAATGAAACTGGGCAAGGATGTGGAAGGAAGCGGCCGTGGCCTGTCAGAAGGTACTGTCCCAGCATTTGCCTGGTGTTGAAAATGGGAAACCACGGAAAACCATTTCAAGGACGGCCGACGGTGGGGCTCGAACCCACGCGTCTACCGAGTCAGCAGAGAGCTTGGCCCCATGGCTTAACGCTGCGCTTTAACCTGCGTAGCCACTACTGTCGGTATAATAATAATAATAATACATTATGAAACTAGGTTATGATTTTAGTCGCTAAATATCAAGGTGGGGGAGGGGACAACAAATTCTGTATATAACTAAGATTCTACTTTCTTTGAAACATAGAATTATTGCTGATGGTTTGTTAAATGAGTTATGGTTTCTGAAACAAATAGTCTATAATTGATAGTGAGACTATGAGTTTACTAATTACAATGCCATCGGGCTCAAATTTGCAGTCACTTCGTAATATATTTTGAATTGTTCTACGTAAATTATTAGTCTGCCGATGTTTATCAGATAGGCCTACCAACATTCGCAAATTAGTTACCGTAATTTGAATGCCATCGACCTGAATTATTAGTCTTTCGATATTTTTTCAGATACCAACATCAGCAAATTAGTTACCCTTATTTAAATCCAATCGACCTGAATTGTCCAAGACATACACAATTAAGTTTAAATAAACATAACTACAATCGTCACAGGCAAACTGAGAGAACTAATAATTCAATAAAAGTAATAATTTTTCAACTTTTGTATTATCGTCGAAGTTGTACACAAATACAGAGAACGCAATAAGATGAGTATTCTCAGGAACACCACATTCACACCCCGCAGCTTAGCCGTGCACCTGAAGTCGTCCGCCATAGCTCTACGAAAAGAAGGAAGATTGTAGTGTTACGTGACCGTGAATCTTGTGATTATGAGCCACGGGACCTCCTTTTTACGTGGAATCCGAACCACAGGACATGGCATTTCACATCGAAAATCTCACATGCATTGACCGGGAATCGAACCCGGACCGCCTTGGTGAGAGGCATACAGCTGGACCGCTGAGATAGCTCTACAAGAGAGCTGTCACAGGTGAATATTCTCAAATGCCACTGGACAGAGTCGCGACCGAACCCACATTCTGGAATTTTGTTTGCTAGTGCTTAACCAAATGCGCCACTCAGCCCGACCCTGGAACACATAGAATTTTGATACAGCTAAGTATGGTACCCACTGTTATTTTGGACTCCCCTGTGTTTTGGAGCCGTGAAGAGTCAGATCGTCCAACAGCAGCCCAGTTGGCACAATAGCCTAATGCCATTAATTCATTCAATCCACTTCATATTTTATAGCGTATAAATATATGGTGTAACGACTCTATCACTCATGATCATTGTTTATGGTCGATACTTACCAGCACTTGACATTTTAACCGCATCGTTAAGTAATCTGGATTTGGCTGTAATGTCTTACTCCCGCTAGCTAGGAAAGGTTAAGGAAACAAATTCATATTCCTATTCAAAAGAACACAAGCTCACCTTCATGTTAAAAAGCAGCATATTTTAGTTGAACTAATGACGCATATTCAGGAATATATTCGAATGAAATGGCATGTTATTTCCCACAGCAGCAGAAGTACTCCTCACTCCAAACGTTCATCACCTCATTTACGTAATTGATCGTAAATTTCAAACTAATTTCAGTCTTCTATTTTATTACCACGCTACAAAATATCGGTATGGGCATTGAAATGCTCTAAAGCACAGTTTATTAGACTATTATTGCCTTCTTCCATGCATTCCCTTTTTACTTTTAATCATCCATTGCCCATCAAGATTCTTTAGGGGCTGGTCATGCAGCCCCGATTACTTGAGTGTGTGCAGAATTTGTTTGACAACCTGTGTCACTGTGATGTGTGTATTAGTGTGTACAGTCTTGACCATATTATTACAGTGGAATAATGTTCTATATTAGATAAAGAAATTAATTAATGTTAATGATTCATTTTGTTTTCCTTCAACGTCTTTTTGTATATTTCGGCAGCATTTCGACCAAAAATCTCGGAAATAAATCAGATCAAATCAAAGGTGAACTGAGGTGGTCCTGCCACATTATTGCTCACAATTATTAATGTTATTGGATTATACATACTTATATGTAGTCAATGTTGCATACAATTGCCTAGGAACTCAAAGGCAACGAGAAAGCCGGAAATATCGGTAGGAAGGCAATTGCCCAATTCATATCCATTTCCTGACATGAAGTCATGATTTCGTGGAACGCTCTACAGGCGGCTGAAGATCAGTCAACACTCCCAGGATCAGGCAAGAAGCACATCCTTCTGACATTCGTGTGTCTCAATCATACATTTATGAAGTCACAAAATATCACTTCGCACGCACCGTAGAGTGAGTACATATGGACGGTATTTAAACTATGTCTGCAGCCAGGAATAAGGATAATACGGTTCTCTTCACAGATATTTTATATTCAGTGTTATTTCATCCTAATACCACTGGTTTTTATCGACAAAGAATATGCTAACATTGATTACTTGCTATAGATTCCAATGTTGATTAGTACAGAATAACTTTCCACGGACATGAGGTTAGTGTAGTTTACGCTATTATTAGCGATTTAAAGGACAAAGTTTTCCTCCATTTTCTGTCATAGAACTTTTCATTCTCTACTTCAGTGACGGGGATGTAATTTAGAACAGTGTTGCCCAGGCAGAAGCGGTTGGCTTTGAGAGCACGTATACAGTAGGTTTCGAGGCGGAGCAAAAACCTATGAGTGACTGTCACATTGGGGCTGACCATTGGCTGTAGTTACCGAGCAAGTGCATGGCGTGTTCACTCCACAGGAAAGTTGCTGTTGCTAGTAATAATAATAATATTAATAATAATAATAATACAGTAATAATAATTGCAGTTCCCAACAGCAATTCTCTACCTTAGCACGCAGCAAACTGTCAGAAGCCATGGTAAAGTAATTACAGTATTTTTAATCTACGACGAGTATACAATTTGCAATTTATAACAAAGCACAGATTTTGCCTCGAATCAAGGATTCGTTTAAGCATGGGACTAACATTGGTAACTTCTAAACATTATACTACTGAGACCATATTACTCGCAAACACTAGAATCTTTTAGTTCCTTAATTTTTCGTATCACATCCTTACCATCAGTTTGCTTTTCTATCTGAAAATTAGAAACTACAAGTATCTTAGTTATTTAACATATTTGGACAGATGATCTAGATGTTTCACCCCTTGACTGTAATCACCTCCACTTCCTCATTGAATGTGCTGTATAATAATGTATATTGACATAATATTTTCGTTCAAGATCACACAATAACTAAATTTTTATAATGCTTGTATTTAATTTTCTGTTCAAGAAGTTTTTCAAATGCAGTACGTTATATGTATGCTGTAACCAAGACAGTGGGATTGAATCCCGATGCAGTCAGTTGGCATTTTAAGTTGCTTAAAGGCGACGGAGACATGCCAGAAGATTAACTGGCACGCTGAAGATATCTGCAGGCCAAACTCCCGGCTCCCCGGCGTCTCTAAGGCTGAAGTAGTTGAAACGGACGTAAAACCGATTACAGTATTATTATTACTATTATAATTATTTTGATTTATTTTATGATTATGATTGACAATTTGGTGTACCTTTTACAGTAAAATATGTATAGTCGTGTTGAAGCTGTAGGTTGGTTTATTGATGGGGATCGTAAATTATCATAGTTATCAAAGTTATTCGAGTTTGATGACATTCTAAGACACAACCATGCCTCCAGCTTTAACAAAGAAACGACTTGGATGTAAAAGTATGTTTACACCATTTGTTTACAGAAAACTGACAAACCATCATTGTTATTATAAGCATCTTCTTCACACCACGTTACAGTGATCTTACTGATAGAATAGTGCAATCATGATTAACAACATTGTATGTTTCAAGATAATTATTTAATTCTACTTTGTTTGAAATAGAGTTGTTTCTATCTCCGTACTCTTTATCTCTTGTTGTTGTTGTTTGAGTCTTCAGTCTTTTGACTGGTTTGATGCAGCTCTCCAAGCCTCCCTGTCCTGAGCTAATCGTTTCATCTCTACATAACTACCACACCCTACATCTGAGGCAATCTGTTTAACATATTCTAACCTTGGTCTACCCCTACAGTTCTTGTCCTCGACCCTTCCTTCCATAACTAAGCTTGCTATTCCTGGGTGTCTTAGTATGTGTCCTACCAACCTATCTCTTCTCTTCATTAGCAGTCGCCAGAAACATCTCTCCTCTCCCACTCGTCTTAATACCTCTATGTTTGTAACCCTATCTACCCATCTGATCTTCATCATTCTCCTGTAACACCACATTTCAAATGCTTCTATTCTCCTCTTTTCTGCTGCACCAATAGTCCAAGTTTCACTTCCATAGAGCGCCACGCTCCAGACAAAGGCTTTCAAAAATGACTTCCTAATACCTAAATCTATATTCGATGTCAGCAGATTCCTTTTTTGTAGAAAAGCTTTCTTTGCCTGAGCCAACCTACTTTTTATATCCTCTTTGCTTCGTCCATCACTGGTTATTCTACTTCCTAAGTAACAGAAGTCTTCTACTTCCTTCAGCTTTTCACCTGTCAATTTGATCTCCATAGAGGTTTCTGATTTATTTCGGCTGCATTCCAGTATTTTTGTTTTACATTTATTAATTTTCATCATGAATTCTTTCCGTAAGACGGAGTCCATACCATTCAAAAACTCATTCAAATCCTCAGGCTTGTCGGCCAAGATGACGATGTCATCAGCAAATCTCAGAGTTGAAATTATTTCTCCTTGAATCTTCACTCCCACTTTAAATTTTTCTCTAATTTCCTTCATTGCTTGTTCAATGTAAAGATTGAAAAGTATGGGTGATAAGTTGCAGCCTTGCCTTACACCTTTCTGAATACCAGCTTCTCTCTCATGTCCTTCAACTCGAATGACTGCTGTCTGGTTTCTGTATAGATTGTATATCACCCTCCTATCTCTGTACCTTATTCCAATCGATTTCAAAATGTCAAACAATTTAGTCCAATCAACGTTATCAAAAGCCTTTTCTAAGTCTACAAAAGCCATGAACGTTCTCTTATCTTTCCTTATTCTACCTTCCAAAATCAGCCTAAGACTTAGTACAGCTTCCCTTGTTCCTACATTTCTCCTGAAACCAAACTGGTCTTCACCCAACTCCGTTTCTATCTGGCTTTCAATCCTCTTGTAAATTATCCTAGACAGGATCTTTGAAGCATGAGTAATCAAGCTGATTGTACGGTAATCTTCACATCTGACAGCTCCCACTTTCTTTGGTATAGGGATGATTACATTCTTCTTGAAATCAGGGGGTACCTCACCTGTCTCATAAATCCTACACACCAAGTGAAATAACCTGATCAGACCTTCATCTCCTATGCAGCGTAGCAACTCAATCGGTATATCATCTATGCCTGGTGCTTTGTTCCTGCTTAAGTCTTCCAAAGCTCTATCAAATTCTGATCTCAATATTAAATCTCCTTTCGCATCCTCATCAATTTCCTCCTCCCTTTCCATTACATGATTCTCAATCTCCTTTCCCTTATACAAACTCTCTATGTAAGCTTTCCATCTCTCAACCTTTTCTTCCCTATCTGTTAGAGGCTTTCCATTTGTGTCCTTAATATTACAGCACTTGGTCTTCTTTTCCCCAAAAGTATTCTTAATCCTTCGATAAGCTGTGTCTACTTTACCTAATTTCAGACAATTTTCTATACCTGCACATTTCTCTTTCAACCATTCTTCTTTCGCTTCCTTGCACTTCTTGTTAACCTCATTTCTCAGACGTCTGTATTCTGCTTTCCCCTTCTCATCTCTTACATTCTTGTGTTTCCGCCTTTCATCCATCAATTCTAGTATATCCTGAGTGATCCACGGTTTTCTACCTATTCTTTCTTTCCTACCAATGTTTTCCTCTGCGGATTTTGTTATTTCATTCTTCAAAAGTGCCCATTCGTCTGCAATCGAAGTTTGTTTAGGGTTTTTCATTAGTCCTTCCTTTATACTCTTCTTGAATCTTTCGTTTACATCCTTCTCTTTCAGTCTGTCTATTGCCCACCTTTTTGGCTTTTGACTTTTCTTCAGTTTCTTCAACTTTAATCTGCATTTCATTACGACCAGATTGTGGTCAGAGTTTATGTCAGCACCAGGATATGCTTTACAATCCAAAATCTGGTTTCGAAACCTCTGCTTGACCATAATGAAGTCGATTTGGTAACGCCCTGTATCTCCTGGTCTCATACATGTGTATATTCTTCTATTGTGGTTATTGAATAAGGTGTTAGCTATGACCAACTCATGCTCGGTGCAGAATTCTACCAGCCTGCTTCCTCGATCATTCCTTTCACCTAATCCGAAATCTCCTACTATTTTCCCTTCTCTCCCTTTTCCTACCACAGCATTCCAATCTCCCATTACTATAACATTTTCATCACCCTTGATATACCTCAGAATTTCGTCTATTTCTTCGTAGACCTTTTCAACATCCTCATCATCAGCTTGACTGGCAGGCATATAGACTTGTACCACTGTGGTGCAGGTAGGTTTAGTATTGATTTTTGCTACAATAATCCGTTCACTATATTGTTCATAATATTCCACCCGCTGTCCAAGTTTCCTACTCAATATGAGGCCAACCCCTGCTTGGCCATTGTTTGATTTAGTGCTAATGACCCTATAGTCTCCTGACCAAAAGTCCTGTTCTTCCTGCCAGCGCATTTCACTAATCCCAACCAAATCCAACCTCAACCTATCCATTTCCCTTTCTAAGTTTTCTAACCTTCCACTTCCTAGCAGACTTCTAACATTCCACGCTCCGATCCGTAGAATGTCAGATTTCCTCTTTGTCACTTCTGTGATGTTAACCCCCTCTCGAGTAGTCCCCACCCGGAGATCCGAACGGGGGACTAGTTTACCTCCGGATTGAAATTTTACAAGGGAGGAGGCCATCATCACATGTAATTATGCACGCTATTATACTCAAGCGACTATCGTGAATAGTTTTGAGGCCATTCCCGTATAATGTTAACATTAATCTCCAATAATGTTTCTGGATAGATGTTACGTACGCCCTTAAAAATCAACCACAAACAACCTAATGGTATTTCTGTTGATTCGGTGTTTCTGTGGTATGAAATATTCCATTACTACTACCTGAAGCAGCTATATTTGAGCATTGTGTTTTGAAAAGCTTGCATAGATTCAGTGACACAATCCACCACCACACACTCTCTGTACGCAACGTTGGTCAGCCCTGCGAAGTCTTGGCGCTATCTATGGCCACGTCCCCAACCTTCACGGCCAAGCTAATCAGGTCGATTCGCTTCCAACTATACCATCTCAAGTATGGAAACGCTTCCCTCGGGTTGGCTCCTTTAGTTTAGTGGAAAAATTCGAAGTCACAGGGACCCATATCCTTTGAATGGGGTGGAAGATCCCGGATCTCCCTCTTACACCGTGCCAATAATTCCCTCACAGTAGCAGCATTGTAACGGTGGGCATTGTCGTGCAAGACAAACATTATATGAGCATGGTTCCCAAGATTTTTGTTAGGGCGTTATGATAGGAATTCCCTGTAGTGATCTCTGACTATGTAATTCATCCCAAACCCATCACACTTTAGTCTGATATTTTTCCAGTACCTGGATTACCGGTTTTCAAACAGATGGATTGGTTTAGTGGGATACATTACATAACCTTCCCAGTCGCCAGATTTGAATCCAGTATCTCAATGAACAGTTTTCAAACACACAGATTGGAAGAGGGGGATATATTACATGATATTCCCCTATCGCCAGACTTGAACACAATGGATTTTCACCTCTAGAGGACACATAAAATCCTTGGTGTGTGCAACGCATGTACCTAATGCCGATATTCTGAGGGAGCGTAACAAAATGGGTCTGACCAAGTACTAAACACTTCAGGTTTTTTTACAGTATGGCAAAGCATTGAAACTCAGGTTTCGTGGATGCATCGAAACAGAAAGATGTCACTTTGAGCAATTTTTGCAAATGTATGTTGTAAATTGTACCGCATGGAACATTAAGAATAAACCCAACACCCAAAGAAAGGATTTTGGACCTATGCTCGACCTGTTTGTGATGTTTTAGTGTCAGGAATGCACCATTACACTTATGGACACATATTTATGTACAAACTGTATGGTTAGGTCATCAGGCAAACCTCTTCAAATCAAGGCAAATTAAGCTAATATGTGTAATTATGCATACATAATAATTTTGTAGGCTTAGTGTTACTGAACAAGCACTAACACGTTGAGGGTAATTATTTACAAACAGTCGTGTCTGCCATGACTATTAGACCGATAGATTTAGAAATCTAATTCTGAGTGTTCACCGCTGAAATATCTCACAGAATAATAACCGCACATTCGCAAACTGTTTGCTACTAGTGAAGCGGACTGAAATCAGTGTGCACCAAGGAGCTCCTTGCAGAGGTAAATCACTGTTTTTACTCTATTCATCTCACGTGCTTCATTTCTGTTTAATATTGCCTCGACCTTGTATTGACACACATGACCAGAATTACAATACATATTGGGTTCTCGGCTGGGCGCTTATTACACTTGTGTCCTGAACCAATTACCGACGAATAATGAAGTAATTCTGGAAAACACATGCACATTGTATAGCCATTAGTTTCAGCGTCTGGGACAATGTGACCAGACACAAGTGACGTTGTGCTGTATGCAGAAATAAAACATGCCCAACTCATTCTTCTGGAGCAGCCTCCCACTGTTATGGGGATGTGAGGCAATTTACTGCACCACTCCACAAGTACTTAATAAGTCTTCCCCACAACCACAGCCTCCACCCTCTCTGAGGTTTGACCCCATAGTCCTAAGTATAACCCTTGATTTAATATGGTCTAGCTGTTATACTCAAACACCAAAACAGAAAGCAATTCGGCTACACAAAGTGGTCCATTTATCTTACATACATGCATACATACATTTTCATTTTGAGACTGTTATGTCTTTATGCGTCCAGTCAAGTCTGCAAGTCTCTGTTTGCACACAAGTCAGCTCCATGATTCCCTATTAGCAGTTAGCACTGCGGCCTCCACTGCTTCTACACCTCTCACATTGAAATCGCTCAACATTGAATCCAACATTCGCCTCCTACGTCTACCTATACGTATCTTAGCCCCTACAGCCAAACTCATTAACCTCTTAGGTAATCTGTCCTCCCACATTCTCTGCACATTACCCCACCATCTGAGTCGGCTCATACGAGCAGCTCATCTAGCATGTTCATTTCTAAATATTAACTGCCATTGCTCCGAGCTATTTGTCCCAGCTATCATTCTTGCTACCCTCATATCAGTTTTCTCTGGCATAGAGGGGCGTGGTGGCTCAACGGTCTAGCTGTATGCCTCTCACCAAGGTGGTCCGTGTTCGATTCCTGGTCAATGCATGTGAGATTTTCGAAGTGAAATGCCACGTCCTGTGGTTCGGATTCCACGTAACAAGGAGGTCCCGTGGCTCATGATCTCCAGATTAACGGTCACGTTAAACTACAAGCTTCCTTCCTTCCTTCCTCTGGCGTAGGTATCAGATATTTGTAATCTACCACGCTCTCACTTCCATACAGCAAGGTAGGTCTAAATATTCAGAGATGTAGGGAGACTATCGTCGCTACACTAACTTCCTTTTTGCACAATACTATAGAATGCAGCAGAGAATTCACTTCATTGGCTTTTGTCCATCTCGATTCTATTTATGCTCTATGCTACCATCCTGAGAGAATGCACTTAACCCTCGGATACTCGCGCAGGCTACAGGTGTAGCCCAGTGATTTATTTGGTTGTAGCGCAGAGTATATTATTTGCTAGGAATATTGAAAATCTCTGTAGCTGCCTGTTGACGCTGTATTTAACAGACGGGTGTGTTTCCGACTAAACCAATTGCACCAAACTGACACCAAATGCATTAGAAGTCGTCTGGGCTACAATAGTAGCCCGCGCGAGTATCGCTGTTTCACAATTGAGCGTACAAAGGAAACGTTGTCTCACAGGAGGTGGCCATGGAGATTACATTCAAATCAGTTAGTGTTTAGATGAAAGTAATGATAGGTTGAGTGCAGTGGAAATAAAGTAGGCTCTTGCTTCTTGTGTGGACGAGGGAGGGATATATTAACAAGGAATAGGCTTAGATGCGCAAAGTGCAATACAAATCTTCTCGGATCCTCGTGTCAATTTGAATTGAATGCTTGGGTGACAAATTTGTGTGAGCATGCTTGTGTATTTCCTGGGCTATAGATTGTAGCCAAAAGTGAAAAATAAAATTCAAGAATTCGAGAAAAAAATAAATGAAAATACTGAAATTGTTCATAATAAGTGCTGATTTTCTAAGGAAATTATCTAACCTAGTACCCTATTTTTGTTTAATTCCAATCCAAATATACACTAATGTATGTATTTAGGTTGACATAAAAATAATTTAACAGTACTAGTCCCATTAGTTTTATTTCTGTTGCAGTTTTACCGAAGATGTACGATAAAATTGAATTTTCTTCTTAGGTTGGTATTTTCTCTCCATATGAAAATAAAATCCTACATAAAATCCCCAGATTTAGCTTAGAATACTTCTATATACTACTATTTAACATATTATTAAAACTGAACACAAAAAAAGTGTGCGAGTCCATCAGATCGATTAATTGTTTGGGCTACATATAGTATTTAGCCCGCGCGAGTAACGCTGTATCTATTTTAGCGCGAGTGTCGGAGGGTTAAAATGGTCCACGTGCCCAAATTTAATTCCTCCTACCTGACATTATATTTACTTGTGTTTCTTCCCTACTGACATAACCTTCGTTTCTGAAATGTTGATTTTCATACCATATCCCCTACGTTTCTGTTCAAGTTCCAACATGTTGGCTTGCAAGCTTACGACAGTGTCTGTCATCACAACCAGGTCACCAGCATAAGCCAGACCTAATTAAATCCCACCTAGCCCTTCTGCAAATTGTCCGTAATAAACATTATACCCTTGCCGCTCGCCTGTAACAATTTATAATGAGACTTCCAAATAACACGACAAATATGCATCATGCGAAAATGGCTTCCATATACAAGGTTTAGAAGAGCCTATTCATTCATCTATGCTAAAAGTAACCCGCTCCGACATCCCCTGGCCGAGATATACAGTATTTAGTGAGCTGACATGCACGATTCACATTGCCGTGGACTGTTTCTACTCCTTATACTCGTAACGTAACCCCAGTTTCTCTCCTGGGAATTAAACTGACAATCTCGGTATCGTGGGATGGACACTCGACCATGACTCACCGAGTAGGACTCACTATTCCTGACCATACTAATATTAAGATTGCAATAACTCAAACGGGACTTACAACGCACAACACCGTATCGCCTTTGTAGCCTATTTTCATATGAAATACAGTCTTGTGAGATCACCTTTTATCAATTCTCTCTCTCAGTATGCGTATGTATGTGTGTGTCCCTCCCTAAGCTAAGGACTTAATACCAATCTCGGTAACCAAGCATAAGGAAATGAATGGAGCATAAGAACATTGTCAGATACGTGGTATTGCTGGATGAACGTTATCCTTCTATTGGTTTCGTTGATTGTCGCAGCGAAATTTAAAATATGCAAGATGAGGAGAATAGTGGAAATAAGAACGACGTTTTGGGATGTCGTGTGCAGCCTAGTGATGCTCAGGGTCATGCAGGGTACAACAGGGTCAGATCATTCGTATTTATGGAGATAATGTGATGTACCCTGCCCTCCATAATGACAATATGTGTGTGGCTACGTATGCAGTATGGTTCATTTTCACCCTACATAAGCTGTAGAAACTTTCACTCCAAGCTGCTGTATGTAGCATATTAATACTGCTAAACCTCGGGTTTTCTATTTGCGATTGTCAGTCCACAGACCACAAAGAGCTAACCTATAATTACGACCTTAGCCATCTACTCTGAGATATGATAGATTCTGTATCAGGCAGCAGTGTGAAATGACTCCATAATAGAAATTCAATTAACTACACCACTCTCTTCTTTTTATCGTTCGTCGGCTTCTTCCACACTTACCACTAAATTACGGCCTTCCATTGGTTCAATCATTATATGATGAGCTCCTGGATAATAGCATACCGTACGTTGATGCAGAGTGGCCATATTTAACATAAACAGTGTTCTAATTTACTTTGTGAATAACTGTATGAATAGTGTAACTGTTAGCAATATATGCATTGACATGCATAGCCGGGAGTGTTAACATGTGCAATACGAGGGAATTTTTAATAATTCGTTCAGGACTTTAAATCCTAGGCACTGTTATTCGGAACGCCCAAAGTGAGTGTAGTGTTATTTCAGTCACTCTGGGCAAATTATGGGACGATACCATATAACAATACCAGAACACGTCTAATGCTAGTCCCAGATGACAACAGATACAAACATTAGCACTACATACAAACGTCTATCAAGCAGTCCAATACACTATAAATTAAAGCAAAAACAAACAAAATCGACTCATTCGACAATATGCATGGAATGTGTGCAACTCTCCCAATGGTCCCTGCAACATTGAACAATTTCTCCTATCTTAGATATTAAAGGATAGTCGGCAGAAATAGCATTCGGGGTATTGATCTCAGTATGCTGACAGGCTCCTATAGCGCAGTTAAAAAGTGAACACGTTAGATGAGGCTGTTTGCATGAAGCGACTAAGATGGTGTGGTAAAAGTTATTTAGGAGTTTAATGAGCTCTGCTATAGAGGGTACGAGAAGCACAGATAGGCCCAGAAGGCGATGGTTAGGTTCACTAGTAAACGGCTTCAAGGTGGGAGGTGTAGAAGCAATCTGCTACTTCGTAATAGGGTAACATAGGGACTACTAGTTCGAAAACAGAGGTTTGCAGACTAGACTGGACGCAGGAAGGCATAAAGTCTCTAATGAAAATTAATGAGTAAATCTAATAATATTACTAGCAGAAGTGCCCGTTCTTCGAACGGCCATTGCTACTTATCAGTCCAAAAGTATCAATTTAGTTGTGTTATTACCTGTTTAATAAATAAATTTCATAAATTAACCACCAATATGAAAATAAATGTTATTGAGATTGCTCAGTGGTGTTTAATTGCTAGCGATTCATTTCACTGAAGCAGAGGAGAGTGAACCAAGTTAATCTTCGAACAACTACGATCTTCCAACTCAAACAACAAAGATTGTCATTACTGTACATTCAATCAAAGAGGCAGAGCCTGTTTCAAGAAAATAAACATTATTGACAACACAACAAACAATCCAAAGTAACTGTTAAATAAACCATAAGAACAACTGCAATTTTCCCGGAAACTAATTGTGCATTTAGGAAGGAATACATTATTTAATAATAATATTGCTCAAGTGATGAGAAAGGACACGACATATATTTTCTTACGCCATTGAAATGGTATGTCTCTCGACAAGATTGCTATGAAAAGTATGTTCACCCTTGCTCAGCAAAATGAAAGATTCAGCAACGGTAGAGAGAGCTCTTTTCAAATACATTTCTGACTTGAAGAAACGCTAAATGCACTTTGGTTCGATAAATTAACCCTCAACTGGTATCATACGTCTGTGAGAAGGCTGAAATTGTTTCTCAATACCATTTCTTCTCCTACCGGCACCCTAATGCTCTCTCCCTGTGTGTACCTTTCAGTTGGAATGTTTCTTTCATTGCGGTAAACGTCACACGCCACTCACTCCACCTGAACGTCGGTAAATTTGTGGTAAAGTCACCGTTCCGTCTCACAGACCTACGTTACCAGTTAAGTAACAATTGTTCCTGAACCATGTTGTTTCAATATTCTGTGTTTATAGTGATTAGGCTGGTGTAATATAACATTATATTTTATGGAATTGCTTTGTAATTAATTACTTTAATATCGAGCCACAACCAAGTCCATCTCAACAACCAGAGCAAACTCGTTTTATGGAAACACTAGCAGACAACGATACTGATCTCAGCGAGTTTTGAGAGCAAATCAACCTAACTTTGAAACGCTTTTAGAATAGTTGATTAATGAAGTGCTGGATGGCCATGACGTGCACTTTAGTGATAATGATCCACATTACGAAATTGAAAGTAATAATGACAAGGGTTCAGAGCCGGAAGCGGCTGATATTGATATTGAACCAATAGATATGGATAATGGACGGTAGGATACAGAAGCCAGTGAAAATGATTTAAATGATGGGCATTCAGATCGCCGTGATAGCTGTTATTTCAGGGCCCTTATAGAAGCCTGAGACAGCATAGAAATAGTCACAAGAATTGTTTTTTCCATATTTTTGAGAATAATAGAAGTGTGCAATTTTTTTACAATTATTTTAATAATTTCGCATATTCTTTTGAGTTTGCGGATTTTTCTGCTAAGTTTTGATGTAATGTACTTTAAAAGACATGTTTGAAGGAAACGAGTTCAATAAACAACAAAAAATAATGCAAAGGGATCGTATAATTTAATAGGAAACATCTGGGGTCTGACAGACACCATGATACCAGTTACGTTATAAAACTAGATGATACCAGTTGAGGGTTAATTACCTAATTTAGGGTATGTGATACCAGTAATATCTCCTAAAACAACCATCACCACGACTACCTAATTAGGATTGATCGCCATTCCTTTAATATTTTCTTAACATAGGAATACTGTAGCTATTTACATTTCGAATTCGTTAAGTTGAAATTCAATGAAAAATCAACGTATTTAGCGCAATCTGAGATGTAATGGATGGATGGGCCTGCCAAGTGTATAGGCTATAAGTGTGGAAGAACAATACATTCTAAAACATGTGGTTAAAAGCACATATCAAAGGTCTGGCTCGGTCTAAGGTAAAACTAACAGAGATACGAAAACACGTCATGGGACGAACATTGCTGCCAAGTTTTGGGGCCGAAAATGCCCATTATGTGTGGAAAGTACTGTAATTGTAAAATATGTGGAAGGGAAGGTATAACAGACTGACGTATGCTAAAAGGTCGTAGGACCAAACTTGTAGATCTTGCCAAATCCGATTCTGTTGGTGCAATTTGCCTTCAGATTAGTCATACTGTTTAGCAGGAATAGACCTCCAAAGACCACCAACGTCCACCAACAGCGGGGATTTTTTCTTTGAAATATCTCGGAAACGACTAGGGCCTTCAAATATACATTTCGAGATCCCGTTGGAATCATTCGAGTTTTGTTTCTCATATCGGGGTCTCCAAATGAGTTTTCTCTCTTCCTTCTATGATAATTTAATTTTTTTCACATATAACATGTATTCTATGGGGGATTACCCCATAGCCCCCTTTTATGAGAGGTACGTTGAAAAGCTTTATAAAAGATTAGTGCCTTGCCTGTGATGGATGCCCATACCAAATTATACGTTAATTCGCCCAGTCGCTCTCGGGTTATAAGCGCGCAAACAGACAGGCCCGAATGTTATTTTGCGTTTTGTGCGGAGTCGTCATAAAGCAGTCTGGAACGCGTAAATAATCCAAAAGTCCGAGAAAATTCAGAAAAAATTGACAAACCTTCATTTACTTATTTTATCCTACAGAGAGAAGCCTCCGTGACTTAGGCGGCAGCACGCCGGCCTCTCACCGCTGGGTCCGTGGTTCAAATCCCGGTCACTCCATGTGAGATCTGTGCTGGACAAAACGGAGGCAGACAGGTTTTTCTCCGGGTACTCCGGTTTTCCCTGTCAAAATTTCATTCCAGCAACACTCTCCACTATCATTTCATTTCATCTGTCATTCATTTAATCATTGCCCCAGAGGAGTGCGTCAGGCCTCGGCAGCCGGCACAGTTCATATCCTCACCGCTAGATAGGGGCTTCATTCATTCCATTCCTGACCCGGTCGGAGACTGGAAGCAGGCTGTGGATTTTTTCATCCTACAGAGATTATTATTATTATTATTATTATTATTATTATTATTATTATTATTATCATGATTAATTTGCCCCAGGGGACTGCGACAGGCTTCGGCAGCCAGCACAGTTCATCTCCTCGCCGCTAGAGGGGGGCTTCATTCATTCCATTCCCTGACCCGGTCGGTCGACTGGAAGCTGGCTGTGGATTTTCATTTTCATCATGATTAATATCAATACCATTATCATTATACATAGTAGTAGTAACACTACTATTAGTTAAAACTCAGCAATTCTTTTAGGTTTGTACGATCTTTTTGGAAGCTTTCATAGGGAGGTTAAGGCTACTTGAGTTTTTAGTTCTCGCAGTAAAGTGGTGCAGTTGCACTTCATATAAAGGGAGGTAGCACGCAGTTTGCTACACATGTCGTGGGGGTCCGGGTGGGGACACCAAGAGCCCGCTGATGAGCCAGCTTGGTGTCCTAGGCGAAACCCCACACAAAACACGGCACAAACCCAAAAAGAATTGCTGAGTTTTAATTCACTGGCCGTGAAAGCCAATATACTACTATTTGTTTTTTGTCATTCCTCAAACATTTTTTTTTTTTTTGCTTTTTGCAAAGAAAAGAACTTCAATTCAGCAAGAGGCACAATAAATCTTTTAACATAGCCAGCCTTAATTGTGGTAGAATTCTCCTCACTGTATGGCACGTGTCCAGGTTGAAGGATTTCTGCATGAAAACAATACAATGCATATAAAGTATGTCCTAAAGGTGCAATTAAAGTTTTGAATTCATTACGTAATTGACTGCTGCTAATCTGAAGATCGTTGAGGTGTAGTGTAATGGTCAAAGGAACACTTCTAATAGCCAAAATTATGATGGGATACAACCTAACATCAACAATTTTACACATTTGCTTAGTTTCCTCAGCTAAGTCTATATATTTGTTGATCTTCAGGGCGCAGTTTTTGGATACATTCCCATTGAGTCGAACTGCTATGTTAATCAAATTTATTACCTTATTTTCCCTGTTAATGAGGGCGACGACCGGTCGGTTCGCAATAATGGTCTTGTCAGTGATGATGGGCCTGTTTGTGGTGGTCATTTTCCAGAACAGAGGCGGGGATGTACTTGTAGTAAAGTTGAGATTTTTCATCTAGTAAATTTAATTTGTGAGCCAATATGCAATGTGCAATATTTTTTGGTACATTATTGTGCCTAGTAGTTTATTCTACTCCATCTGAAGTCAAACACCCTCCAATCACATTATCAAATATCTCAATTATGGCTTCATATCTTCAGCATTTAGGCCTATAATCCAGATTAGTCTCATTCAAGATGTATTTCCAGTGGTGCTTTGTAGCGATCACCTTATCTCGAATGGTCATCATGAACTCTGTTGCTTCCCAGTGAAGTTTCCAACGCTGTAGCCATTGGTTTGAAGAAATTTTATTAATTCCTTCTATATCTAACTGGTGTGGGCGGTTGCCTTGGAGTGTTTTTGTTTATGGTTTGAAATTTCGGCTTTGATAGAATGATCATTGAATATCTTCAAGGAGTAAAATCTTTATCAGTAGTGCATATAGTCTCCATAAGTTGAATTTCCTTGGATTTACCGTGGAAATATTTCCTGAAATTTGGACTTAGTTTTCATAAATTGATATACAGTAGAGCGTCGTTTATCCAGACTAATTGGGACCAAAAGTGTTCCGGATAACGATTTTTCCGGATAATCAAACATGCGCTTATTTCATAGTAAAAACCATGCAGCGTACATTATGGTGTTAACCACCAAGCTTCTCATTTAGCTGCAACGCTTTCTCACATAACACAGGTCCAGAAATGAGATATATCTTTACTTCTTGTTTGAATAAACCATAAGTACGCCACTTCCCAGTTTTCATCCGTACACCTTTTCAGTCCTTCAAATCATAAATTGTGGATTTCCCAACACTGTAAGTTTTCATTAGACACTGCACACTCCCACTTTTATCCAGTTTATTAATGATCTCCACCTTTTTCTCAATCGATAAAACATTGCGATTTCGTTTTTCCCTTTTGCCACTCGTAGAAGCCATTTACACAACGTAATACAGTACAGTACGCACACTCACATACCGTAATACATTCAAACATTATAGAGTAAACAAACGGTAGGAGACAGCAATTGAAAACGAGAACCGACTCACTACTGTAAGCAGCGCACACTTCCGCATAATAACAACAGTAAACGCACGCTGTTCTGTCATTTTTTTTTTGCTCGTCCGGATAATTGACGTTCCAGTTGTTTGACGTCCGGAAAAACGACGTTCTACTGTATTATCACTAATTCGCAGTCATGCCATCTTTCTTAGCAGCACGATGCGATTTCTTGCAATCTTGGGGTGGTGCATTTGAAGTTTGGCCAACAATGTTCGTATTTTCCTACATATAACTTCTATAACTAATGCACTAATCTAGAACTGTTGATTCATTCATTTATTTTTATTACCGATTGTTATGACTTTCAGTGATATGTCGAGTATGCAAGCCACTATGATTGAACAACGCACCTCCATAATCCCCTGTTAGGAGGTAGTACAGCACCACCTCGAATCCTACAAGTACATGGGGACAAATGACCACGATGTCCAAGCCTCTCAAATGAAACATCTCTCTCCTTAAAACCATCCAGTACCAAAACTACTAATGATTGTTTCTCTTAGCCTCTATATCAAAGCCAATTAGTCTTCTTGGAAATCACACCTGGTCCAATCGCATCAGATGCCCCCACCCCATCTCAGCCCGCAAGCATTCTCAACTACAGTAGTTTACTAATTCCTAATGTTGTATATCGTAATTGCAAGTACCCTCCTACTATTCCTCTCGTCTGTTTGACCCAACTGCCAATCACACTACCTTCATATCTCTCACCTTCATCTTTACGAGCGAGATATCTGGAATCCATGCAGATTTTTACTTCCATACAGACAAGTCATCTGAGTACTGAAGAGCTTAGGGACACAGCAGATGATCTGGTAACTAAGTTCCTTCTTTCCGAATACAATAGGTCTAAACATTCATTGCATTGGATTTTCTACGCCTTAATAATAGACTATCTCTTTCACTCTACTACCTTCTTGGGTGACTGCTGTCCCAAGGTTGCAGGACCAAATCCTGTCGCAGTCAGTTGTCATTTGAGGGTGCGCAAATGCGAGGGAGCCGTGTCCGTAGATTTATTGGCACGTTAAAGATCCCCTTCGGGGCAAACTTCTGGCACCCCGGCGTCTCTAAAAACCACAGTAGTTAAAAGGGACGTAAAACCAATCACATTAGTTATCTGGCATTCTGAATACTGATTTGTATTCTAAATTCCCGACGTTTCTGTTGAAGTTCTTGCTATGCATTCTTTCACAGTGTTACCCAGTAAGCGTTCGACTGATTTTGTCATTATAACTCGTTCAGTAACAAGAGACCTAAATACTTTCATAATTGCCACTTAACATGACCTCACCCGTAAAATTTACACCATTTGCAAATAATCCACTAATGATATGAACAATCACTGAAACAGATAATTCCATTTCCTTACTTCTCTAAATATCTTTTACCAAGAACTCAGTCCACCACCTTTCTCATCTTCCTTCCAGGCAAATGCCGGGGTTGGTCCTTAACTGTAGGCCACAGCCGCTAATTCCAACTCCTCGACCCTCCCTTCCAACTTTCCTCCCCAACGGTACTTGTAGCTCACCCATTGGGTGTCCGTCTCGAAGCAGCTACAAACCTGGCGAGCCGAACATGTCCTCGGACACTCCCGGCCCTAAAAAAAGCCATACGCTAAAAAAAAAAAAAGTCCACCACCAAACTTCTCTCCAACCTAACTTTCAACAAATAAATACTCTTGATAGGAATCAGGCAGAAGAAACAGAGGCAAACAAATAATAGTGAAGTTGGAGAGGAACTCATGCTAGGAATTCGGAAAAAAATTGGAAACATTGCACCAGGTAACAGGAAAGCTTTTTGAAGGTAATGATGGATCTTTGAAGAGGAGGGAAAAGAAAACAAACATTCTTTTTGATAATTCTTGATATCTCACTGTAAATCCTACGGAAGCACTGGGAATATGGAAAGATTACTTTTAAGACTTGCCCAATGTACATGGAATATTTCTAGTGATGATGCATTTTTTAGCCTATATTCATTTATGAAAAAATAGGCTTATAAGATCACCTTTTTTCCCTGTATGTGTATATGTGTGTGCGTCCGTGTGTGTGTGTGTGTCCCATAATAACTTCTAAACGGCTGGAGTGATTTGAATGAAACTTGGTAAGGTCATAGTAATATTATGGTCGACCTCGAACGTACCCTTTAAATGTTAATACGTCTCAACAATAAAACATGGCGGCTATGCGAAATATTTCACCGGCATTCTATATCTCCGAAATTATTTCTCATATCACCCTGAAATTGTATACGGTGATAAAGGGCACTGCCATACGTTCACTTATATGACTTTAAAAACTGTTAACTAAAAAACGAACATGGCGGCCAAGCGAAGTTGAAATATGTAAATAAACTTTTCTCGCGATTTAACCATTTGAACGCAGTGAAACTTGGTACAGCAAATGACTATACAAATTGCAATGTACTGACATCTAATTTAGGTCAATTGTTTACATAACCTCAAGATGGCGGCTGTGCGAAATTTCAAAATTAAGTTTTTATTTCTTGTGTTTTGAACATGCGATCGAAATCAACGTTTGAATAATGAACGTACGCAATAGTCCTCATCTAATATTACATAACTCTATGGCCTACATATACAAAAATCCAACATGGTGACCATCCTAAATATTAAGACGGTTCTCAATATCTATTAATCTATGACAGTAAACAAACTAACATTTTGTATGTGTATAGAGGCTATAAACATAAGTTCATCTATGGGACGTCAATAACCTGATGAGAACAAATCCAGCATGGCGGTGATGCGAAATTTAAATATTCAAATGGACGTTTCTCGCGATTTAACCATCCGAGCACAGGGAAACTTGGTACAGTATATGCTTACATAAATGTTAATCTACTGGCATCTAAGTCATTTTTTAAATTTTCATTACCACAAGATGGCAGCTGAGCGAAATTTTAAAATCTCGTTTCTATTCCTTGTGTCCTAATCATGTGATTGAAGTTTGAATAAAACACCTACACAATAATCTTGATGTAGTAGTACATAACTCTAAGGCCTATATACAAAAATCCAACATGGCGACCATCCGAAATAGACGGTTCTCAATATCTACGAATCTATTACAGCAATCAAACTGAAATGTTGTGTATTGATAGAGGCAATTAACGTAAGTAGGATATATCAAAATAGGCTGTATATTTCTTCACGGAATTACTTGTTTTAGATTTAGCAAGAGGTGAATGAGGATGGAAACAGAAACGCATTTGAGGAGATAGAGGGTATAGTGCTATAAGTCTTAATGATGAAATTTGGCCAGAAATGGTAAAGTATAGTGGAAATGTATTGATGTTATAGCTGCTCCGAATATTGGAATTGGTATGGATTTAGGAAAGGTAACCTAAGACTGGACAATAGCCACGATCGTCACAATTTTTAAGCAAGGAAACATTGAAGTAATTGCAGAGGTATTTATTTGATTAGTATCCCAGCCAATGTGTTCTCAGATATCGTAGAAGTGTGGATTTGATTATTGGCTGAGAATTAGATGGAATAAACAAGTGTTGTGTCAGGCCACAATGGAGACATCAGGATGAATATTCAAAATTCGCAGTTATTATGAAGTCCTGCAGGGGGGTAGACTGTTATAGGCTATGTATGTTTTAGGCAATGTGTCAAAAAACAGGCCAATAATGAAATAGGGTAGAACCGCACTCAAGATGCCAATTGCCATAATTGATATTTGAACCTTACTTCTCCGAGCCGTGCAGCACCCAAATCTGCCCCTTTTACTGTCTGTGTCACGGTAGTGGGTGATATTCATATTTACAGGACTACAGGAATGGCTATGTTCATTGCCTTTGTGTATGGACAAGTCATTCATTTCCTTACTAAGCCAGCCAGCCACCCACTTAATGGGAGTTTCATCAGCGGAACCCACGTGCGACTTGGAACAATTGCTCCATCAACTCCATAATACAAAGAGTTTAATAAGCATCAGCGGTCTTCTTAATCAATGTAACGTAACTTGGGGTATAGCCTTGAAGATGAAACGGGGATCAATATATCAAAACAACGTTCTGTTCCTCCCTTTATTAAAACACAGACTTCTATTCAATCGAAACAAAGAGCTCTTTTCAGATTTCATTTGCTGCTTGGTATGCATGAAATCATACATGGCATTCTACAGTAGCATTGTCCCTAGCTACTTTTAGCATCTATTCAGTATATAGTTTGAAAAGAGCAACTGTTCAAGGTCTGCACTCATGTCACTCAACTCTACGGTCCCAGAGTTCAACATACAGCATCACTCTAAACAATAGCCTACTTGAATCTGTTTTATGTAGTAGGCTAGTATCGCTATGTACAAAGATAGACGTGCCACCCTTTACCTTAGCATTAATCATCCTAGTTTGGATTGGAAATCAAAAGTTGAAGGCAATGCTGCGCATCCTAACAAAAAAAATAAGTGTGCTGATTCACAGATCACGTCTGCAGCTTGGTTTTGCCACCCTCAATAAAAAATTTCTTCGAGTCCGCTCGATTATACAAGACTTGACTGATGAGTGCAAGTGTTTCTCTGGACTGTTCACCTCCAGAATGGAGAATCAAATGCAGTAAACTGGAAACATCAGCTATTGTCTGTGTGATGTGCACGGGTGACCAGTAAGAAATGGTGTCTACGTTTATATAAGGAATTTACAATAAATTAATTTCGGTTCTGTATTAGCAAATTAAAATTCAACTAGTTGAAACCCGTCAAAACATGACGGTCAAAGGGAAAATATTTACTGAAGAATCTCCTTATATAGGCCTAATGTACAGTCTTTGTACGATTATTTTTTGGCTCTATTGAAACTATAAGGGCGTCAAAAGATTGCACTCTTGACATTGCAAAATACTGCTGGCAATTACTGAAAAATTGATGAGGCAAATTGAGACCTGTACGTTCCAGAGTTTCCCCTTGAGCTTTATTGATTTTGATAGAGTATGCCAAACGAATTGGAAAATATTGCCTCTTAAAAGAATTATTATAGTGTTATATCGGATGGTATTAAATCAAGTCGAAGGATTAGACCTCTTTGCCTAATTTTTACTGCACTTATTATTTCCAAATCCAAGCAATATGGTTGCATTTAGGAGCCCTTGGGAAACCTTCAGATTTCTAAGCAGCATAACTATGGGTCAAGCGTTTAGAGTATGTGGAGGCAAATCTTATAATTCCAAGGAATTCAAGAACTCTGTGGGGTCTAATACAGCTGGCCGCAAACCGTCGCTTATAATTTTGGAATATAACGAAGAAATGCGATGATGTGCAAAACATAACGGTCATTGGGGAAATATTTACTGTAGGACTTTCTTATATGCATTCTCTGTATGATTACAGAGAAAGATCGACTTTGCAACATATAACTGGCCATTACTGAAAACTTGCGTTACGTTACGTTACGTTTGCGTTAACCTTTTTCTCCTCCAGGGTTGTCTTTTCCAACGGATTAAGCGAGGGGTCCCACCTCTACCGCCACTAAAGGCAGTGTCCTGGAGCTTGTGACTCTGAGTCGGGGATACAACTCGGGTGTGTGACCAGCACTACGCCCAGGCGGCCTCACTTGCAAAGCGATCAGGGACCTGATGAAGGGATGGTAAGAGCGGGAGGGTTGGGCAAGGAAGTGGGAAGGAGGTGGCCGTGGCCTTACGGTAGGTACCATCCCAGCATTTTCCCGAAGACGAAATTGGAAACCACGTAAAACCACTTCGAGGATGACTGAGGTGGGAATTGAACCCCCTCTACTCATTTGGACCACCCGAGCCAGAGTATACCCCGTTCCAGTCCTCATACCACTTTTCAAAGTTCGTGGCAGAGCCGGAAATTGTACTCAGGACGGGGCGGCAGCTAACCATGCTGACCACTACGCTACAGAGGCGAGCAACGGAGGCAACGACTGAAAACTTGATGAGGTACATAGTGACCTACACGTTCGAGAGTTCCCCCTTCAGCTTTATTGATTGTGATAAGGTATGGCAAGCGATTGCAAATTGGTGCTCTAAACGAAAATGGAAGTGTTTCATCGGATGGTGTTAAATAAAGTCGAAGGATTAGAACTCTCTGCCCAATATTATCTGCACTTATTATTTCCTAATCCAAGCAATTCTCATGCATAATTCTTACAATTAATCTGGCACCAATTAGGAGCTTTTGAGAAAAGTCCAGAT
This sequence comes from Meconema thalassinum, assembly GCA_946902985.2. Taxonomy (NCBI): domain Eukaryota; kingdom Metazoa; phylum Arthropoda; class Insecta; order Orthoptera; family Tettigoniidae; genus Meconema; species Meconema thalassinum. The sequence continues at coordinate 1,169,495,190 of OX336389.2, forward strand.
TCCTAAGGAGCATAACAGTGGCTCGAACATTAGGAGTATGAATATGTGGAAGCAAAATTCCGAGGTATTCAAGAATTCTGTAAGAAGTATCTGGCTTTCATATTCATTATTTAATCTGTAACAGTGGTGTATGCTTTTGTTACCTTCGTGTTTTAAATATATATATGGCAATGTCAATCGCGCCGAATTTCTTAGTTTACGGGAATGCTAAGAGTAAAATATGTTTTGTCAGTGGAATAGCAAAACCAAGAAATACAAATACGGAAAAAAAGGTGACGGAGGTGGGACTCGAACAGCTCCCATTGCGCGATGCATAAATCAAGAGTCTCTGACGCTACGACCTGAGCTACCGGAACACTGGTAATATCACGCAATATTAAGTTAGTTAAACAACATAGGCCCTACACACTTAACTGTCCGTATATATATTTCAACATATTCCGTCGTGTATAATTGTATTCCAGTATATATCGTGGGAACGTCATAAATAATGTTCACTTCTTTTACACTTCTAATAAATAACTATCAAACGCGATTGTACGCATGCGTGAGGGGCAAGAATTCTATATTAATTTAAAAATATACGAATTCCTTATTTTAGGGGAATGCCAAGAGTTAAATATGTTTTGACAATGGAATAGCAATACCAAGGAATAAAAATACGGAAATAAAAAAAAAAATGTCGGAGGTGGGAGTCGAACAGCTTCCTTTGCGCGATGCATAAATTAGGATTTCTCGCTTCTACGACCTGAGCTACCGAACCACTTGCAATGATACGCAATATCAAGACTGTTTGATGACATAGGCCCTACACACTCGACTGTCAGTTTACGTGTTTCAACATTTTCCGTCGTGTATAAATGTATTCCAGTATACATCGTGGGAACGTCCAAATAATGTTCACTTCTTTTATATTTCTTATAAATAACTATCAAATTGAAACGCGATGCACTTGTAACCGCCATGACTGTCATGAGGCAAGGTGATTGTACGCATGCGTGAGGGGCATGAATTCTGCAATTTTCTATATTAATTAAAAATATATGCGAATTCCTTAGTTTACGGGAATGCTAAGAGTTAAATATGTTGACAATGGAATAGCAATACCAAGAAATAAAAATACAGAAATAAAAAAAACATGTCGGAGGTGGGACTCGAACAGTTTCCATTGCGCGATGCATAAATTAAGTTTTCTTGCCTCTACGACCTGAGCTACCAAACGACTGGAATCACAGCGCAATATTAAGACACTTTAACTACATAGGCCGTAAACACTCGACTGTTTACGTGTTTCGACATTTTCCGTTGTGTATAATTGTATTCCAGTATATATCGTGGGAACGTCATAAATAATATTCCCTTCCTTTATACTTCTTGCAAATAACTATCAAATTGAAACGCGATGCACTTGTAACCGCCATGACTGTCGTGAGGCGAGGTGATTGTGCGCATGCGCCAGGGCCAATAATTTTGCATTTTTGTTTATAAATTTAAAAATATATGGTAACATATTTGTTTATTTTAAAGACACTCTGCAAATATACAGATCAAGGGCTTTCGTCAGAGTGCATTACGAAGTAAATCGGTTCAGCCGTTCTGTTAATCTCGCGGTAACAAAAATCAGCTTACTGTTTTAAATATGTAGATAGATATAAAAAAGTGGTAATAATTTTGTTTATAGATACATTAAGGTCCGATTTGCCATGTGCTCGTTAAAGACCTTGACGGTAGCTGTGACAGTCTACTCTCACGGTAGGCAGGCCTCATCTCTTGACGGTAGCTGGGACAGTCTACTCTCATGGTAGGCAGGCCTCATCTCTTGATGGTAGCAGGGAGAGTCTGCTCTCATGGCAGGCGGGCCTCATCTCTTGATGGTAGCAGGGAGAGTCTGCTCTCATGGTAGGCGGGCCTCATCTCTTGATGGTAGCAGGGAGAGTCTGCTCTCATGGTAGGTGGGCCTCATCTCTTGATGGTAGCAGGGAGAGTCTGCTCTCATGGTAGGCAGGCCCCATCTCTTGATGGTAGCAGGGAGAGTTTACTCTCATGGTAGGCAGGCCCCATCTCTTGATGGTAGCAGGGAGAGTCTGCTCTCATGGCAGGCGGGCCTCATCTCTTGATGGTAGCAGGGAGAGTCTGCTCTCATGGTAGGCAGGCCCCATCTCTTGATGGTAGCAGGGAGAGTCTACTCTCATGGTAGGCAGGCCCCATCTCTTGATGGTAGCAGGGAGAGTCTACTCTCATGGTAGGCAGGCCCCATCTCTTGATGGTAGCAGGGAGAGTCTGCTCTCATGGTAGGCGGGCCTCATCTCTTGATGGTAGCAGGGAGAGTCTACTCTCATGGTAGGCAGGCCTCATCTCTTGATGGTAGCAGGGAGAGTCTGCTCTCATGGTAGGTGGGCCTCATCTCTTGATGGTAGCAGGGAGAGTCTGCTCTCATGGTAGGCAGGCCCCATCTCTTGATGGTAGCAGGGAGAGTTTACTTTCATGGTAGGCAGGCCCCATCTCTTGATGGTAGCAGGGAGAGTCTGCTCTCATGGCAGGTGGGCCTCATCTCTTGATGGTAGCAGGGAGAGTCTGCTCTCATGGTAGGCAGGCCCCATCTCTTGATGGTAGCAGGGAGTGTCTACTCTCATGGTAGGCAGGCCCCATCTCTTGATGGTAGCAGGGAGAGTCTACTCTCATGGTAGGCAGGCCCCATCTCTTGATGGTAGCAGGGAGAGTCTGCTCTCATGGTAGGTGGGCCTCATCTCTTGATGGTAGCAGGGAGAGTCTACTCTCATGGTAGGCAGGCCCCATCTCTTGATGGTAGCAGGGAGAGTCTGCTCTCAAGGTAGGCGGGCCTCATCTCTTGATGGTAGCAGGGAGAGTCTACTCTCATGGTAGGCAGGCCTCATCTCTTGATGGTAGCAGGGAGAGTCTGCTCTCATGGCAGGCGGGCCTCATCTCTTGATGGTAGCAGGGAGAGTCTACTCTCATGGTAGACAGGCCTCATGTCTTGACGGTAGCTGGGACAGTCTACTCTCATGGTAGGCAGGCCTCATGTCTTGACGGTAGCTGGGATAGTCTACTCTCATGGTAGGCGGGCCTCATCTCTTGATGGTAGCAGGGAGAGTCTGCTCTCAGGGCAGGCGGGCCTCATCTCTTGATGGTAGCAGGGAGAGTCTGCTCTCATGGTAGGCGGGCCTCATCTCTTGATGGTAGCAGGGAGAGTCTGCTCTCATGGTAGGCAGGCCTCATGTCTTGACGGTAGCTGGGACAGTCTACTCTCATGGTAGGCGGGCCTCATCTCTTGATGGTAGCAGGGAGAGTCTGCTCTCATGGCAGGCGGGCTTCATCTCTTGATGGTAGCAGGGAGAGTCTGCTCTCATGGTAGGCGGGCCTCATCTCTTGATGGTAGCAGGGACAGTCTGCTCTCATGGTAGGCGGGCCTCATCCCTTGATGGTAGCAGGGAGAGTGTGCTCTCATGGTAGGCAGGCCTCATCTCTTGACGGTAGCTGGGACAGTCTACTCTCATGGTAGACAGGCCTCATGTCTTGACGGTAGCTGGGACAGTCTACTCTCATGGTAGGCAGGCCTCATGTCTTGACGGTAGCTGGGACAGTCTACTCACATGGTAGACAGGCCTCATGTCTTGACGCCTCGATTCCTGTATATCGAGGTGTTCCGTGAATTTCTCACTTTTACTACAGGCGAACAAATTGGTGACATCATACTTAGGGACATTTTTGTGTTAATGTTTGTTATTTGAGGCCTACGTGCAATTTTTTAAAATTTTATTTATTTCACGGGATGTAGCTTAAAAAAACACCAAAATTAACACTGTGTACATGGCTTGGACACCATCCACTTGACGCTAGCTGGGACAGTTTGGTTCCAATACACAAGCTAGTTCAGTCATTACCATAACATAGATTGTCAGAGATTCTACATATTTGCACACACCCATGAGCCATGTTCTCTAAAGTCCGTAAACGAGAAAACACAATAAAATGTCACAAAAATCAAGCAAGTTGGATTGCAAGTCAGTCACAAGTGCAGTGAATATTTGACTTCAAATTCTATGTTATGTGCACACGTTGAGAAAATTTTACTCCTATAATTTCGGATTCCCAAGGAGTTCAGAATGGAACATTGCAACGTTGTATTGTTGGCGCTCATATACGGTGGAAAATATAACCCTAATCTGTAAATGTTGTTGATTTTCTTTTCAGAGCCATGGACATCGTGGTCATTTAGCCCCGTGTACTTGCGTGCATGAAGAATTTGTTAGATAATCGGTGTTATTGTGTTGTCCGCGATTCAGATGAGGATTGAGAAAGAGGAGGCTGTGCCACTATCTCGGCATTTGCCTGGAGTAGAAGCGGAAAACGACGGCAAACCACTACCAGGATGGCTGAGGTGGAAATCGAACCCATCTCTTCTCATTATTTCCTCACGAGGTTAAATGTAGCCCGAACCAGCCCTCAGACCAGAATGAAATTTCTAGGCAGAGCTGGAAATCGAAGCCGGGCATCCGGGACGACAGCCAAGAATGCTAGCCACTGTGCTAAGAGACAGATAATCTGTAAATAACCGTGGAGCATATTTTTTAAAAAAATCCTAGGAAGGGTTCCTTTATATTTTCAGTGTTTGAAACGTGCAACATGATTTCTAACTAATGGTTTAGGAATGTGTCTAATTTCATGATATAACTAGCTTTCGCTCATGGCTTCATATGCGTAGAGAATTACTTTCGTAGCCACGTGCCAAACAGGTTTATTTTTTATTTTTTGACGTGTGGCCTCCTGAGAGGCCTAGTGCAGGTCTTTCTAGTCGACGCCTGTGGGCGACCTGCGCGTCGGGATGAGAGATGGAATGGATGAGGATGAAAGAAACTGGGCAAGGATGTAGAAGGAAGCGGCCGTGGCCTGTCAGAAGGTACCGTGCCAGCATTTGCCTGGTGTTGAAAATGTGATACCACAGAAAACTATTTCAAGGACGGCTGACGGTGGGGCTCAAACCCACGCGTCTACCGAGTCAGCAGAGAGCTTGACCCCATTACCTAACGCTGTACTTTAGCCAGCGTAGCCACTGCTGTTGCCTAACAGGTGCACAGCAGACTTGCGCATGGTATCAAAGGATCGCAACGTTTCTGTTATTACAAGTTTTTCATTTGGGCAAGACGGTTGTATCTAAGTATATTGGGAAGGGAGGAACAATTAATTTCTTATGCTTGAAATAGATTACATGATTTATTTCTACAGTCAATAAAAGACTTCTCACATATTACAAATAGAGGGCTAAATTGTATGAGAAGTTTCGTTCGTCAAGCAAACAATTATCTTATCGAGCGCAATTAGGCTTTTAGGTTCAGTTGATATGAAGACTATATAACACTTACGTACAACAGTATTTACAATTATGAAGCTGGGCTGGCTGCGTGGCTCAGCGGTCACGCTCTCGCTTGCCGGACCCTAGGTTGCAGGTTCGTATCCTGGCGCAGTCAGCAGGCATTTGAGGGTGCGCAAATCCGAGGGAGCCGTGTCAGTACATTTACTGGCACGTTAAAGATCCCCTTCGGGGCAAAATTCCGGCACCCTGGCTTCTCTAAAAGCCACAGTAGTTAAAAGGGACGTAAAGCCAATAACATTATTACATTATTTAATTATTATGAAGCAAACCAAGATGTTATTTCAACTTTGTAACGAGTCGAATTTTCTAACCAATTATGTTTTGTCCACGTTAGGATTTGACGTGTAGTGGAGACAGGAGTAGGAACAGCCGAAAATCAGCTAAGCACATTATCAATTCAGTTACATTTAAGTGTTTGTCTAAGTGTTCAACCTAACTAACCAACTGCAAAAGCTCACCAAGTAAATAAGTAATCTGAACAACCTGCAGTAGAACGCAATCACTTGCTTTTGCACAATAGAAGATAACAGCGCCAACGTGTTTCACATTAAAAGTATTAACTAAAACGCAACACTATAGAAGTGTAATAGACTAATGGAACAAAAAACATAATTGGTTAAGCAATCCGACTTGTTACAAAGTTTAATTAAAAACGTCTGCAGCTGAACAGGCTAATTGTAAATACTGTTGTACATAAATGTTACGCCTATCTACATATCCAATGACCCTACATTTAGCCTAAGTGACTAGGATCTGATGATGTTCGCTGGACGAATGCAACTAGTCATCCAATTTATGTGAGAAATATGTTATTAAGTGTATATGTGAAAATGAAAATCCACAGCCTGCTTCCGGTCGACCGACCGGGTCAGGGAATGGAATGAATGAAGCTCCCATCTAACGGCGAAGATATGAACTGTTCCGGCTGCCGAAGCCTGTCGCACTCCCCTTGGGCAATGATTAAATGAATGAGAGATGAAATGAAATGATAGTGGAGAGCGTTGCTGGAATGAAATTTGTGACAGGGAAAACCGGAGTACCCGGAGAAAAACCTGTCTGCCTCCGCTTTGTCCAGCACAAATCTCACTTGGAGTGACCGGGATTTGAACCACGGACCCAGCGGTGAGAGGCCGACGTGCTGCCGCCTAAGCCACGGAGGCTCTCCAAGTGTATATGTAGCACATTTTTAATTATTTTTCAGGCACTAGGAAATGAATTACAACTTTCCGCCCATTCTAATATTGGGCACACAGTGTTGACCAACTGAAAACTTATAATTAGAGATTACCAATAGTTTCTAATATTTCAAAGTTTTTGTTTCTGTTTTCGAGATGAGAGGCCGAACTCTCGATGTACAACATTTTGGTATTTCTGAGCTCCTACGTTTTGAATTGAGATTACAAAATGCAAGACACTTTTAGATGTCTGTATTTTAATTGTAGCAAGTTTCATTGCTAACGAATTGGCAGCTGATCCTGTTATTTAATGCAAATTGTAGAATTTTAAAAAAATGATGGAAGCATACCACCAACTCTTTCAAAATTGTGTGAACAGAAGCAAATGAAATTAGATATCATTCATATTGAATGTGAAGGATTTGTACGTGAATTACCTAGCGAAGGATCTGTGAAGGTGATTCACAAAGCTAAAGGATTGGGAGAGACACTAAGTGGATGATAACCGTAGCAGACTGTGTCGTGCCACAGGAAGTGAGCACACTTTCTCTGAAGCGCGGGCTATCTCTCGCTTCGCCAATATTGACTCTCCAAATAGTTACGGACCTCAAAGCTAGTGTTGACTTGATCATCAGTTTAGGGTTACAGGGGGAAATTCTTGCATATTATACCTCCTTCTACCTCTTTCCCTTACTTCCTTTACAGCTCTTTGTTCATTTCCGGGGCAAACATGCCTCCCTCCCCCAACCTCCCCCTCGTACACACACACAAATTAAGTTGACAGTCGGAACAGACTTAACAGAATGTATTACTCCGGGTGATGAACAACATTCTACAGACTGTCTCAAAAATAAATCAACGCCCACCCATTCTAAACATAACCATTCTACTAAGAAATAAACAATGTTAATAATACAATTAATGTTTATGAACGAATCAACTCAGTGTTTACTGCAATGGATTATCACCAGTTAGTTCCATGACGAACTAACATAAACTTCTTTAATATATATATTATACTGGTCATTCACATTACAAAATTCCCCTGTCAATAAAATATAGATCTGATGGATGAAATAGTGTATGGTTTATGACCTACACGGTGATAAAATATAGGGTAATGATTTCAATCTCGTAACTCAATATCTAAACTTTACAGCCATTTAAAAAATAAAATAAATTACAATATTATTATTATTATTATTATTAATAATAATAATAATAATAATAATAATAAGGATGACTATTTGAACCCGTCAAAACATGACGGACAAAGGACAAAATAATTACTGAAGAAGTTGCCTATATAAGTTACATTCTTTGTACGATTACTTTTTGGCACTATTGCAACTTTAAGGGCGTCAAAAGATTGCACTCTCGACAATGCAACATACTGCTGGCCATGACTGAATACGTAATGAGGTAAATGGAGACATATACGTTCCAGAGTTTCTTCTTGAGCCTTATTGATTGTGATAAAGTATGCCAAGCGAATTGGAAATTGTTGGCTCTTAAAAGAAAATGTACTGTAAGTGTTTTATCGGAAGGTGAAATCAAACCGTAGGATTAGAGCTCTGCCTGATATTAACTGCACTTATTATATATAAATCCGGTCAATTTCTTACATATATCTTACAATTAATATGGTTCCATATAGGAACCCTTGGGAAACATTCAGATTTCTAAGGAGCATAACTATGGCTCAAACGTTTGGAGTATATGGAGGCGAATCACTTAATTCCAAGGAATAGAAGAATTCTATAGTAGGAAAATGTAGAAGCTGTCTTTCATCTTCAGTATTTAATCTGTTAACGCTGATGTATATGCTTGAACTACTAGATATAAGTTCAATGACTTTTAAATTAATATCATTACATTGTTCATTTTTTGGTGTAAGAACGCAAACTTTCGAGAAATTTATTATATCCTTCGCAGAAGTGAATGTTTCGCCGTAAATCTGTCACGATAACCTCATGCGTTGAAAGTCTAGCTGGCAATTCAGTAACATTTTATTCCTCACCATCTACAAAGGAGTAGTCATTTTTAACATGTAGCAAAAAATTAGAAAATTGCATTTCATCTGGTTTCGATTGCGTGTTTTTAAGTAAGCGGCGTATTTTGGAGAAGGGCCAGAGAGAAGAGTATTTGATACAATTGTGAATAACTGTTTGGCGAGAAGCGTGCGGCACAGCAGTTAAAACGTACCTGAAGTCTCCTCCAAGAACAATAACTTTCCCACAAAAAGGAATAATGCCGTTACGTCTAATATCTTTTAGCAGTCGATTCACGCACATTGAATGAATACTTGTCATTTGGGCTTCATCCCAGCCATGCTAATCGAATATCGTCAGCTGGATTTCAAATTAATTTAGAGGTATTTTGAATGTGAATGCCTTATGCTCTTGCAAAATATTGTTTAAAATATGAAGAATTCGCTTTATTCGCAGATCTGACTTGATTACCTTCCTAGGAGTGTAATATATAAAGCTGACCGTACAAACCGTCGCTAATATGTTTGGTATATAAGGAAGAAACTGATGTGATATTCCATAAATTTTAATACAACATGGACCGTATTCATGTGGCATGTTAGCATTGGCACAAAGAAAACGAAGGGCAAAGCATTGTTGTATTGCCGAATATTCTCTCTGAAATTCCTTGAGATATCATCTCCAGTGATAAATTGTTGCAGCCTGTCAGATATTTTATATTCCAGCAGATCTATTTGACCATCACAACAGCAAAGGCTGAAGTAGCCAAGCGTAAATTTCACGCAAGAAAAATACAATGTAGGAGAATGTTTGCATTTGATCGTCAAGGACCCTACACTATACTCCATAATATCTGTAATTATTTCTGAGATGGCCTTTTTATATTGGATTTTAAAAGTGGCTTCGTATTTTCTCCGATTTCCCATATTTTTGCGGCCAATGTTCTTTTTCGTCGAGTGGGTTTATTTATAGTAGCATTTCTCCCCAAATTATCGTCATATTCGATAACACTATAGTATCCTGCATCAATGGAGCCGCAAAATATTAAATGGTAAATAATACTTCTATTGCCAAAATCAACAGCGTAGTTAGACTCAGTACTCTAAACAAATATTCGATAAACAATTGGCTTATACAATAAAGTTCAACATGAACAGTGTATTCACCGTCCAGAGACTTTCATACTCAAGTTGGTTGCTGAGGAGAATGCGATGAGACTGATCGCCAATAATACAATCCATTTAATTATCCCTGCCAGTGACAATTTTTGCAATAGCTTGAAATTGCAGCTCAGGATGACGATCTTCATTTTGATATAATCCGTACGAAAATGCTTAAATAAGCAATTTCCATCACCTGTTATAGGTAATAACCTTCGCGGCCATGAGAGTAAATTTTGCAGGGGATCATAGAATCACTTCTCCAATTACTGGAATGAGCATAGGCCTAGACTCACTTCGCCAGTCATCGTAATGGAGACAGTCTTAGAATTCTATGCCCCGTGCATGTTAAAAATCGTATTAACACAAGGAATCCCACTATTAAGGCTACATTCTTGGCTATCGTCCCGGATATCCGGGTTCGATTCCTCTGCCAAGAAATGTAATTCTGGTCTGAGGGCAAAAACGGGGCACACTCAGTCTCTTAAGGCATAACTAAGAAGAGGAACGTTCGATTCCCGCCTCAACAGTCTTGGATGTGGTTTTCCGTGGTTTCCCACTTCCACTCCAGGCAAATACCTGGCTGGTTCCTAACTTAAGGCCTCGGCTGTCTCCTTCCCATTTCCCACCTTAATTACAATTACACATATTAATGCAGCCATCACATTAACAAAGGTTATCAGAGAAAATTTTATACACACACACACCAAAGTACGGGGCTGAGTGACCACAATGTCGGAGGCCTTCAAATGAAATATGTTCGCCAATTCTCTCTCATGGCGAAAGCGATTATGGGCAGGCGTGAGTGCTTGGAATACTAAATTTATCTTTAATAATTTAAAATATATGGCAACGAAAATCGCGGAGAATTATTAGTTTACGGGAATGCTAAATGTAGCTACAATTAAAATACAGACATCTAAAACTGACTTGCATTTTTAGCCTATTTTCATTCATGAAAATATAGGCTTATGAGATCACCTTTTGTCCGTGTGTCTGTCTATGTGTGCGTGTGTGTGATTCGTGTGTGTGTCCCTAATAACTTCTAAACGGCTGGAGCGATTTCAATGAAACTAGGTAAGTTTATAGAACTATTCCGGACGACCCCGATCGTGCCCTTCAAATTTTGTTACGTCTCACCAATTCAACATGACGGCTGTGCGAAATATTTCACCTGCATTCAATATCTCCGAAACTATTACCGATATCACCCTGGAATTTTGTAGGGTGATAAAGGGAACTACTAGAAGTCCACCTATGTGACTTTTGAAAACCTGGTACCTACAAAACCAACATGGCGGCCAAGCGAATTTGCGACTTTAAATAGAACTTTCTCGCGATTTAACCAACCAAACGCAATGAAACATGGTACAGTATATGTTTATACACATTGTAATGCACCGACATCTAACTTCGTTCAATTGTTTACATAACCTCAAGATGGCGGGCTTGCGAAATATTTCACCGGCATTCTATTTCTCTGAAACTGTTACCGGTATCACCCTGAAATTTTGTACGGAGATAAAGGGTACTGCTGGAAGTTCATCTATGAGACTTTCAAAAGCCGGTTCACTACAAAACGAACATGTCGGCCAAGTGAAGTTGAAAGTTTTAATAGACATTTCTCGCGATTTAATGATCTAAACGCAATGAAACTTGGTACAGCAAATGTTTATACACATTGCAATGCATTGGTATTTAATTTAGTTCAATTGTCTACATAACCTCAAGAATGTGCGAATTTTAAAATTATGTTTTTATTTCTTGTGTCGTAATCATGCGATCGAAGTGAAAGTTTGAATAACGAACCTACGCAATAATTTTCCTTTAAAAGTACATGCCTCTATGGCCTATACATATAACAATCCAACATGGCGACCATCCGAAATATTTAGACGGATCTCAATATCTACGAATCTATTACGGCAATCAAACTGAATTTTTAATGTTCATAGGGGCTATGCACATAAGTTCAGCTATAGGACTTTCAATAACCTGGTGATCACAAATCCAGCATGGCGGCGACGCGAATTATAAATATTCACATGGACGTTTCTCGCAATTAACAGTGACACTTGTACAGTAAATCCTTATAAAAATGTTAATCCAGTAGCATCTAATTTATTTCAATTGTTTCCATAACCACAAGATGGCAGCTGTGCGAAATTTTAAAATCTCGTTTTTACTGTACTTCTTGCAACCTAACCATGCGATTGAAGTTTGAATACTACACGTAGACAATAATCTTCATGTAACAGTACATAACTCTAAGACCTATATATATATATATAAATCCAACATGGCGTCCATCCGCAATATTTATTCGGTTCCCAATATCTACGAATCTATTACAGCAATCAAACTGACATTTTGTATGTTGATAGTGGAAATTAACATAAGTAGGTTATATGAAAATAGGCTGTATAGTTATTCACGGAACTAGTTTCATCTCAATTCATTACGCAGGAGCTCAGAAATATCTAAATGTTGTGCATCGAGAGAAACTAAAACTTTGAAATATTAGAAACTATTGGTAATCTATAATTATAAGTTTTCAGGCGATCAACACGAGTGTGCCCAATATTAGAATGGGCGGGAAGTTACAATTAATTTCCTAGTTCCTGAAACAAAATTACATGAGTTACATATACACTTAATAAAACATTTCTCACATAAATTGGATGAATAGTTGCAATCGTCCAGCGAACATCATCAGATCCTAGTCACTTAGGCTAAATGTAGGCTCATTGGATATGTAGATAGGCCTAACATTTTTGGACAACAGTATTTACAATCAGCCTATTTTGCTGCAGAAGTTTTTAATTATACTTTGTAACAAGTCGGATTATTTAACCAATTATGTTTTTGTTCCATTAGTCTATTACACTCCTATAGTGTTGCGTTTTGGTTAATACTTTTTATGTGAAACACTTTTGCGCCGTTAACTTCTATCGTGGCAAAAGCAAGTGATTGCGTTCTAGATTGATCAGAATAAATACTTTCTTACTTGGTGTGCTTTTGTAGTTGGTAGCTTGGAAACGCAATATTAACCTACATAATCAGCATACACATTCGACTATCAGATAACGTTCTTTAACATTTCGCTCCTTTTATAATTCAATTGCAGAGTAAATATCGTGGAAACATAATAGAAATTATTCCCCTCATTTATAATTCTCATAAATAACTATCACACGGAAACGCCCCATGTCTTATAAGTGTTTTATATTGATGCAGTGGTGCTGCCATGTGTTGACCGTTACCAGAACTAATTATAGTGCTGTGTGGGACCAAGACGAACCATTGCCCGAATAATGACAAACACCATTAAACTGGTATCTATAAACGGAAGAAAACGTAATGATGCGGAATGTAGAAATATTAATCTTTAATTTAAAGCAAACATGATGAAAATCGGCCATGTAGCATCAATGTTAGCATTTGCTGAGAGATGACTGCCCAGGAAAGGGAAGTGTTCAATGTATTTTAAGTTGTTCCCATTGACCATAATAAGAAAACCAGCAGCATTATAGTTGGACGTAGCAGGTTGATGCATAATTTGCGTTTTACTGGTGTTTATTTTCAGACCTATGCTCTTATACGCATCATTAAAAGCATTCAGAGCAGCCTCAAGATCGTTTAGCGAGTTTGCCTATATAACATTTTCGTCAGCATACTGGAGTTCGAGAACAGAACCTGTCGATAACTTTGACCTTGCTCACAGTCGTCTAAGATTGGATAATCCGCTTTCTGTCATGAGGAATATTCTCTTTGATCAGATGAAGCATAGCGCCTACAAAAATTGGGAATAATGTTGGGGCGATCACACATCCTTGCTTGACACCCGTTGTGATCTTGAGGATTCTCCAGGCCCATTGCTGTTAAGAACAGAGTCCTTCATATTCTCAAGGAATATTCTAATAATCTGAATGAATATTGGAGAACATCCAATTCGAGCTGGGATTTTCCAAAGAGCTTCCCTATTGAATGAATCGAAAGCCTTGACGATTTTCATCAATGAAAACCATACATAGAGGGCGATCTTGTTCTCTAAATTTTTCTTGCAACTTTTCACATAATTACAAGGTTACGTGTGTGGTCTAGTGTATTTTGTATTGGACATGTTGGCAACTACTGACGTCAACGTGTGTGCCTCGTAGTGAGCGCTCGCTGCGGCAGTTTCACATACTAAAAGACATCTGACGAACATGGCCACGGTTATTAAACAAAAAAAAACATATTTCCGTGATTTAGCACATATTGTGCCCTTTCAGCATGAAATATGCAAATCACAGTATGCCAGCAATGCTCAAATCGGGATTTTCGGGGTTATGGTATGTTCTCCCACTCTGCGACTTACACATTTTGGATTAAATAGAAGATACACTTCCAAAATAAATAAACAAAATCAACTCCTACTATAAAACATTTAATTAACCAAATATATGGCGCTACAATAAATTAAACAAATAAAATACTGACCCATAATTCTACTTATTCAAAGTGAACAAAGAATACATAATAAAACAAAGATTAAATCATAATAAATGGTTTCTCATAAACCAACAAACTCATGTTACTTTTCACTGCCATATAGTGTCCTTTTAAAATCCAATAAAATCAAGAGCTCGATACTTTCCAATATAAACTGTGTTATCCCTTTTTACAACACATCACTACCTATTATATGAGTATCTTATAATTAAAACAATATATAATTCTTATTAAAATACTGTTACTCATTTACTTAAACTTTGGGCTTTCACAATGTTCTTAGGTTACCACCTCTCTCAAGTCAACAATTCACTACCGTGATTGGGAAACATTTGCGCGCTCCCGAGCTACAGAAGACTACTTGAACAAGTCAAAAATTAAGATCACTCCCGGAATCTAATTGTCTTCACTAAACTCGTGAATCACTACATCATATCATCCTAACATTAGGGATTTATCATTATTTGTCTTAAAAGACCATTATTATAAGAAAGCAGCGATCTGAACTTGCAAGCGGTGATCTTCATCTAAAAGAACCTCGGTTCGAAGACCGGGTTGTTAAAACAAACTCTCAACACTCTCGTGTACTATAACATTAAACAGACGGCCTACCACACAACATCAATGGCAAGGGTCTGGCCTTGGCCACTTAGAGTGATTTATTGTCCGGAGCAGGAACTCCACGGTCTCACTCGCAAGAGGCGAGCTACCCTCCGCTTTAATCCAGCTGTTTCTTAAATGCAGTCCTTTGAACAAGCAAGGCTTTCATTCACTTATTTTCACAACATAATTAGGTTCACTAAACCTCTTCTCATAAACTTGGCATGTATTAATTATGAAGTGTCCTCATTGGTGGGTAAGAATAATTCAATACAACAACAAATATTTAAGGGCTTCAACCTAGACGAATCTGGGTTCGATTCTTTCAACTACCTCGGGAACCATATCCCTTACTGGAGGACTTATAACATTAGCGACTTATAGCAGGCCTCTTTTGCCTTACACCCGCGCTCATACAATAAATATTTCGCACCCTTTTACAATACAATACACACAATGACCTCGTGATCACATTATATAGAGGACTTACCATAGCTCAATTACCCCCGACCAACTGCCCCTCATAATTAGTTTTACCAAGTATATTTAGATTCAACGCCTTCCTAGCGTGACAAATTACTTCAATGCGCTACATTGCTTTATTACTTTACTGCCAAGTTGCTTTCAAAGATCTGATAATTCAAAATCAACATTTGATTGTCCATCTCAATTCTATATTAATCCTCTCCCGTGTCAATTATCGCTTTATCTTAAGAACATGTGTTCACAACATGTATTAATTCTTTTAAAAGGAGCTCAAAAGCTACTACTTTCCTGTAATTCATCATATTCTTCATTCATTTATATAATTGTTATTATTATTACGCTTGCCTTCACACATTTAAATCATTTATCAACTACACTGATATCTTATTTCATACATTTCCCCCATGGGATTTATTTGTTTCACCTAATTATTTTATACTTTCTCAATTTTTAATCGTTCAGATCGCGCTATTATTTTGTTATTTGGTATTAAAAAACATCCCTATTCTTTCGTTCTCAGGTGGATTGTACACAAATCTTCCCCAACACATAACATAATGAAATGGTTACTCACATGATATCACGGTCACCGACCGAATTCTCCAGCGATGTTTCATTTTTGCCCACTTAATGTGTTTAAGCCATTTTCATAAATCCCATTGCACACAATGACATTTCTTGATACACATACACATTAGTTACCTTAAACACTGGTAACATATTGAATACAATTTTGTATTCTTTTATCATACACAAATAAATTCACTAAAAATTATTACACTAACACAAATTTTCTATATTTACATTACACTGCTTTTAATCACTGATGCTTTGATTTTTGCCTTACACACGTGATTTCTTTCTTCCCCGTCTCCAAGGGCGATACTCTTAGACGTCAGCTCCCTAAACTGGCAAGAAGATGAAAGTCTCGATCAATCTACCCCTCCCTGGAACGGTAATTCTTCAGATCCGGTTTTCTGACTTTTCGGCTTCTATTTTTACTAGCTTGAAGTCGTTTCTTTCTAGACACTATTTAGTTTGTCTAGATAAAGTTTGTCCTGTTTACGGCCTCTCGAATACTTTATCGGTGACCGATGATTTCCTAGCATTTACTGCTATTCCTTCGTTTCGTAGCTTATTGCTTTTTACTGTTCGTTTGTCTTCTTTAGACAACGTCTTGGATTAAATTCTCACTTTTTATAATTCTGCTCCCTAGTTCCTATCTTTTCGGTACACTAGGCGTTACTTATATCGTTCGACCCTGATCGGGTTCCTTAACTTTGATAGAAATGTTTGTTTCACTATCTTTGGTACATCAAAACGTTACGATACTGTCTATCGTTTAACTGAACTGTTATTTGAAGACCTATCGCCTGTTCTTTAAGTTCGCAGCCTAACTTTGACTGTAGTGCGGAACTTTCACTATAAAGACTGACGCTTGCTGAACTAAATCCTGTACTAGGATTTTCCTAAGTCTTCACACGGCGATACGATGATGATACTTCTCGGCCACTCCCATACGGGTCACTCGCAGGTGATACAGCGTATCACGACCTCTCGGGGTCTAGTAAGTACAGCATGATTTGTAATGCTCCAACGTCACGCCCCCAGGGCTGACTGATAACTGCCTGATTTGCCTAGCTCTGCCAGGGCTTTTATACAAATCGGCGACAATAAGATCAAATCCAAGTCTTTTTCATAACTAACTATTGAAGCAATAGTCGCACACTTTTGAAAATTATATCTCTGGAAAGCTTGTTTTCTAAACGTAAACTGACTTCTTTGCACATGAAAATCGATCGTACAATTCCGAGATATTGAATAAATTTTGCTGTTCAGATACGTGGGTGTTGAGTTTTATTTTCAATCCCTACCACCTCGGGTCTCGGGGAACTTTTAACTACGTCATGCTGTGTTTGCACTTCTTTCCTGTGCTATTATTATAACCTTTTTCTCCACACAAAAATCTCTATTCCAAAATGATTCACAATGATGTATTTCTTTTGTTAATAATATTCTCGCAAATGGCTTAAATCTAATTATTCCTCTCCTTGCACAACTGCGAGGATGCCATTTTACTGATGCGTAAGATCAATTTCCGAAACCTCTTCTCGCTCACAGCGGAAAGTTTTGATCGTTCTAAAAATAGCCGTGACCGGCTCCCTATCGGTGCGTCACACGTGATATCATTTCCTGGGGCCACATGGTCTCTTATTCTTGCACAACATTATACCAGTTCTCTTGCATAAAATCTTCCAAGTTCTACTAAAGACTGTATCTTTCCTCCCTTCTTTTACCAATAAAACATGGATTCGACCCCTTGAACCAATGGTACATGGGTTCATTTCTCCCCAACTTAGATAAAGAAATTTTCGAAATTTTGAGAAAATTTATTTAAACATTTTCATAAAAAAAATATTTTTTTTTCAGTGTCGAAGCCATCATAATATTTCTCAGTACCTTATGGTCTTTCTTTCCAAGCCCTTTCTTGCTCTGGCTTGTTTTGGGTCTCACAAGGTTCCCATTCATTCATTTCCTTTAAGCCGACTCCTCCACTTAACGCTATAAATTACTCGTCTCGTTCGGGTGTTTCTAAGTCTCCTCCTAGTCTGGCATGCGCTTCAAACTTGGGTCAGACAGTTTTTTTTCCTTACTTCTTGTCTCATAGGACTGGCGTTCTGCTTGCCTATCTCCTTCTTCTCAGTTCTGTACTGTCAACCTATTGACATTCCTTTAAGACTTCACGGGTGCGTATAGCCTTAACCCGTTACTTCTTTATTTTTGTTTTCTGGACTCAAAGTCTACAGAATTTCATTTTTCCTTAAGAGCACGGTCTGTCCTTACCCGCCTCTTCTTGGTTTTCTTCCCTTTTCTTCATCTCATCTCGAGATGGCATTTTCAAGAAAATCTTTTTTTCCTCTTACTCTTTAACGGGTGCATATAGGCTTAACCCGTTACCTATTCTAGAGTAACCTTTTTCCTTCATCTCGCATCGAGATGGCATTTCCCAAGACAATTTATTTTTCCTACTCTTCCAATTCCATAGTTCCTTTAGATCTTCTCTTTTTCTTTTCTTTCTACTATTCGCTTTCTTTTTACGAATTTTCCAGGTGTTAAACGCTTGTGCGTCTTCTTTCTCCAGGGTCATGTGCATTATTTCTCCTCCTCTCCTAAATACAATAAGGTTTCTATCCTCTTGTAAACCTATTACACTTGGCGGTTGGCTTCCTCTTTCCTCATATCCTTCAACGACATATCCTCACTTTTCTTCATTAGTCTCATCTTTTCCTTTGAGGTTTTCTTGGCTTTCATTTGAGTCTGTTTCAATTTTTCTTTCCTCTCTTTGACATTCCTGATATTTTATTATTAATTCAATGATCTGTGCTTTCAATTTTTGTTCTTCTAATTGTATCTTATCTTTTTATCCTCATGAATTCCTTCGGGATTTTCTTTTTCAATTTCTGTGAAATCCTGAACCTCTACTTCCATCTGTGCCTCGATGACATTCTCTCTTTGAGTTTCATTTGATTTCTCCATCTCTCCAGGAATTATTATTTCCGTCTCCCCAACTTTCACTTCTTTTGTTATCCCTTGTTCGGGGTTTTTCTCTTGCTCTTCAAGCTCAACTTTTACATACAAATGATCTTCTTTCATTTGCAGCTCATTTTCATTTCGGCCGTCTTCCTGACCTGGAATTCTCATTTCCTTTTGAGTGTCCATTGTTTTCTCTAGAAGGATCTCATTGCTTTTCTCAATTTCCACTGGAGTCATCACAATTTCTACTTCTTTTTCTTCTTCTTCTTTTCTAATATCAGTTTCGGGCTCTTGCAGCTTGACTTCTTGTCCTTCTACAATTACTGTTTTATTTTCAGCTTGGACAATTACTTCTTTTGATTCGAGGTCCTGCGCAATTATATATTCATCATATATTTTCTGGGCGGCCTCTATATTCTCTTTATATTCCTGAATCTTGACTTCTCTTACTTCAGCTAACTCCTGAATAGTTATTATCCCATGTTCAGCATACATGCTCATTCTCACGCAATGCATCTTATCCCCTTCTTATTCTACATACTTCACCTGTTCATTAATATATTTCTTCCTGTCGCGCTCCTCATACTTAGTTTTCCACCAGATTCTATTCCATTCATTTCTCAATTTCCACCATGAGTTCTTTATTTCAATTATTTCCTCAGTAAATGTATTTATCTGTTCCCACGGAGCTAATTCTATTTTCCCTTCTTCAACCATGCGTTTCACAAATTTAATTTTCGTTTCTCTTAATGACTCTTTAACCTTAGGGATTTCCTTGTACAATTCCTCTAATTCCTGAACCGTTTTTCTTTTCCACCTGTAGTCTTCCCTATTTTTCTCTTTCCTTCGGCGTGTCAATTATCGGAATTGTTCTCTTTTCTTCTTGGTTATTACTGGCCAGAATAGCCAAGCAGATCAGTGGACATTTCTATAATTGCTGATCAAGGTTCGTTATAGTGATTTCTTACTATGCCGAATCGTGATTAGTGACACCTCTTTCCTTTTAACTTCCTTTTTCCGTCACCTGTGACAACCGTTTGTTTCTCTCTGGGCGGTCTTCTGTTTTTTCTATCATGGTAGGACCTTTTGGTTTGTGCACCTGCTCTCATTTTCGAGATGCCTTGCTTTTATATTCGTTTTTTCCCGTTCGTTTGTGTTTTTTTATAAAGGTGCGCGTAGAGGCGCGAATCTCGTTCATTTAATGTCCTTCCGTTATGCCGGATTTATGCTGACACCATCAAGGTAGGTTACGTATTTTTATCTTTGCTCATTGTATGGAATACTAGAGCGTTTTACCTATTCTAGTATGTCCATGGAGTATTCTTTGTCCTCATTTCGTCGTATCTTTTTGTGTAGGTATTTGGTCCGGTTTACTGAGTAACGTGTGTTCGACAGTAAGACCTATGCCATATCTCTTATCTCTTTGTTTGCCTTTTATCTTAGGATTGCGTTTTCATATGCAAATCCGTGAGTTTGGCTTAATCCCTTCCTGACGTAACTTATTTTGATGGGTATCTTTTATTTTGTGTTGAAATACCTTTCTCGTAATTATTTTTAATATCGGTTACTTGCCCCTATTTGTGTTTATTCCTTTACGTCATGTCTACGCGCGCTTTTATTAATACACCGTCCCCCACGCACTCCCTCATCTCCTTCAGGGCTATTTGAGCTACCGTTCGCTCCTTTGACGGTAGACTCACTTTCCCCGACTCTTTGTCTAGCCCTTTTTAATCTTTATTTTTCACAATGTAATTTTACTCTTTACGAGTATACTTTCCCAAATGTGTTCCCCCCCTTTACCGTTATCTCCTATCGATCATGACATTTTCGTTTCAGTCCTTTCACCCGTTATTTTACCTAACATCACATGTTTGACGTCCACTTAACCTCATTCATAGCATGTAATGCTTCCTCGTCTTTCCTTGATGATATCTCTTTGGTCAATACATTACCTCTTCTTTGCCTACGCGTTGAGTATGTGTACCTTATTTATTAGTCCTTATTTCTTTAGGCTAAGCTAAGCTAGGCCCATAATGAAAAGCGCATTCGAATAGAACTTGAATTCACATGGCAGTGAATGTACGTTCAATCCATCGCCTCTGATACCTTCATAACCTTAGTCCGGTTTAATGGGCCCAGCGCCAGGCTAATCGGTACCCACTTCCACTGCGAACTACATCTTGCAAAAGGCCAGACGGCACATTCCTGTTTGGGTATCTCATAGTTATTTTTACCTGCCCTCTTACGAAGTTCGAATATCTTCTCAATTTCCCCGAAAATACTTTTTCTTTGTTCCTTACTTTCCTCTTCCTTCTTTGAATCAGTACATCTCAAATCCCAAAGTTCATTCCTCATCTTATAGTGCCCTTTTCGTATTTCCTCAATTATGTCCAAGAATTTTTCTATTTCGTTCCATGTCGCCATCTCTACCTTTTCCTGATCCTGAACGCAAAGACTATCCTTCTTTTTCCCTTCGTTTTCCGAGCCTACTTGAACCTGCCTTACTACATGAGACTTTGAATCATCTTTATCATTATTATTATCTGTACTTAATACGCATTCCCTTGGAACTGGTTCACATGTTTCTTTTTCTATTTGGAGCTCTAAAGGCTCAATTTTTACCCTGTTGTCTACAGACATGTTACCTTCTCTTTGTGTAACTATGCCTCCAGATGTACGCATGCTTCCTAAAGAAATCTTTACATTTTCTTTAATTGGGTACTCTTTACCATTTATAGATTTCAATCTATTTTTACTTTCTACGTCTACAATTTCCAATAACCTCTGCCTTTCTTCACTCAATGACATCTTATAGACTACAGTGGGCTATCATGCCACATCGCCGGTTCATGCATGAGAGATGGTACTCCGAACTCTTGTGTCCCAATTTCCAAAATTTTACCTTAGTACGGGTGTTAACTAAAACGTACCCTTTTGATATACTCATCCAATGTCAAAACCTTTATGGAAGTGATTTAAAAATTCAAAAATTTCGAAGAGCCATTCTTTCAAAAAAATGCAAATTTGGATTTTTCCAGAAAAACTCGGGTTTTCCCTAGAAAAACTCAGCCCTACGTACTGGGTGCCATTAAATTGTGTTTGCTAGGGGGTTATTTAAATCGAGGGCTGCTCGGTGTGAGTTTCCAGGGTCCCATGCGGTCAGTTAACTTTATCTTTTGTAGCTACTTCTATCATTACCTTACTTTTACATAATATGACCGTCTTAAGTGTTCCTCTAATTATTAATCCAAGCACATTACTTCTTTGCCCCCATGTGGCCATTCAGCATGAAATATGCAAATCACAGTATGCCACAATGCTCAAATCGGGATTTTCGGGGTTAAGGTATGTTTTCCCACTCTGTGACTTACACATTTTGGATTAAATAGAAGATACACTTCCAAAATAAATAAACAAAATCAACTCCTACTATAAAACATTTAATTAACCAAATATATGGCGCTACAATAAATTAAACAAATAAAATACTGACCCATAATTCTACTTGTTCAAAGTGAACAAAGAATACATAATAAAACAAAGATTAAATCATAATAAATGGTTTCTCATAAACCAACAAACTCATGTTACTTTTCACTTCCATATAGTGTCCTTTTAAAATCCAATAAAATCAAGAGCTCCAATAGGCTCGATACTTTCCAATATAAACTGTGTTATCCCTTTTTACAACACATCACTACCTATTATATGAGTATCTTATAATTAAAACAATATATAATTCTTATTAAAGTACTGTTACTCATTTACTTAAACTTTGGGCTTTCACAATGTTCTTAGGTTACCACCTCTCTCAAGTCAACAATTCACTACCGTGATTGGGAAACATTTGCGCGCTCCCGAGCTACAGAAGGCTACTTGAACAAGTCAAAAATTAAGATCACTCCCGGAATCTAACTGTCTTCACTAAACTCGTGAATCACTACATCATATCATCCTAACATTAGGGATTTATCATTATTTGTCTTAAAAGACCATTATTATAAGAAAGCAGCGATCTGAACTTGCAAGCGGTGATCTCCATCTAAAAGAACCTCGGTTCGAAGACCGGGTTGTTAAAACAAACTCTCAACACTCTCGTGTACTATAACTTTAAACAGACGGCCTACCACACAACATCAATGGCAAGGGTCTGGCCTTGGCCACTTAGCGTGATTTATTGTCCGGAGCAGGAACTCCACGGTCTCACTCGCAAGAGGCGAGCTACCCTCCGCTTTAATCCAGCTGTTTCTTAAATGCAGTCCTTTGAACAAGCAAGGCTTTCATTCACTTATTTTCACAACATAATTAGGTTCACTAAACCTCTTCTCATAAACTTGGCATGTATTAATTATGAAGTGTCCTCATTGGTGGGTAAGAATAATTCAATACAACAACAAATATATTTAAGGGCTTCAACCTAGACGAATCTGGGTTCGATTCTTTCAACTGCCTCGGGAACCATATCCCTTACTGGAGGACTTATAACATTAGCGACTTATAGCAGGCCTCTTTTGCCTTACACCCGCGCTCATACAATAAATATTTCGCACCCTTTTACAATACAATACACACAATGACCTCGTGATCACATTATATAGAGGACTTACCATAGCTCAATTACCCCCGACCAACTGCCCCTCATAATTAGTTTTACCAAGTATATTTAGATTCAACGCCTTCCTAGCGTGACAAATTACTTCAATGCGCTACATTGCTTTATTACTTTACTGCCAAGTTGCTTTCAAAGATCTGATAATTCAAAATCAACATTTGATTGTCCATCTCAATTCTATATTAATCCTCTCCCGTGTCAATTATCGCTTTATCTTAAGAACATGTGTTCACAACATGTATTAATTCTTTTAAAAGGAGCTCAAAAGCTACTACATTCCTATAATTCATCATATTCTTCATTCATTTATATAATTGTTATTATTATTACGCTTGCCTTCACACATTTAAATCATTTATCAATTACACTGATATCTTATTTCATACATTTCCCCCATGGGATTAATTTATTTCACCTAATTATTTTATACTTTCTCAATTTTTAATCGTTCAGATCGCGCTATTATTTTGTTATTTGGTATTAAAAAACATCCCTATTCTTTCGTTCTCAGGTGGATTGTACACAAATCTTCCCCAACACATAACATAATGAAATGGTTACTCACATGATATCACGGTCACCGACCGAATTCTCCAGCGATGTTTCATTTTTGCCCACTTAATGTGTTTAAGCCATTTTCATAAATCCCATTGCACACAATGACATTTCTTGATACACATACACATTAGTTACCTTAAACACTGGTAACATATTGAATACAATTTTGTATTCTTTTATCATACACAAATAAATTCACTAAAAATTATTACACTAACACAAATTTTCTATATTTACATTACACTGCTTTTAATCACTGATGCTTTGATTTTTGCCTTACACACGTGATTTCTTTCTTCCCCGTCTCCAAGGGTGATACTCTTAGACGTCAGCTCCCTAATCTGGCAAGAAGATGAAAGTCTCGATCAATCTACCCCTCCCTGGAACGGTAATTCTTCAGATCCGGTTTTCTGACTTTTCGGCTTCTATTTTTACTAGCTTGAAGTCGTTTCTTTCTAGACTCTATTTAGTTTGTCTAGATAAAGTTTGTCCTGTTTACGGCCTCTCGAATACTTTATCGGTGACCGATGATTTCCTAGCATTTACTGCTATTCCTTCGTTTCGTAGCTTATTGCTTTTTACTGTTCGTTTGTCTTCTTTAGACAACGTCTTGGATTAAATTCTCACTTTTTATAATTCTGCTCCCTAGTTCCTATCTTTTCGGTACACTAGGCGTTACTTATATCGTTCAACCCTGATCGGGTTCCTTAACTTTGATAGAAATGTTTGTTTCACTATCTTTGGTACTTCAAAACGTTACGATACTGTCTATCGTTTAACTGAACTGTTATTTGAAGACCTATCGCCTGTTCTTTAAGTTCGCAGCCTAACTTTGACTGTAGTCCGGAACTTTCACTATAAAGACTGACGCTTGCTGAACTAAATCCTGTACTAGGATTTTCCTAAGTCTTCACACGGCGATACGATGATGATACTTCTCGGCCACTCCCATACGGGTCACTCGCAGGTGATACAGCGTATCACGACCTCTCGGGGTCTAGTAAGTACTGCATGATTTGTGATGCTCCAACGTCACGCCTCCCGGGCTGACTGATAACTGCCTGATTTGCCTAGCTCTGCCAGGGCTTTTATACAAATCGGCGACAAAAAGATAAAATCCACGTCTTTTTCATAACTAACTTTTGAAGCAATAGTCGCACACTTTTGAAAATTATATCTCTGGAAAGCTTGTTTTCTAAACGTAAACTGACTTCTTTGCACATGAAAATCGATCGTACAAATCCGAGATATTAAATAAATTTTGCTCTTCAGATACGTGGGTGTTGAGTTTTATTTTCAATCCCTACCACCTCGGGTCTCGGGGAACTTTTAACTACGTCATGCTGTGTTTGCACTTCTTTCCTGTGCTATTATTATAACCTTTTTCTCCACACAAAAATCTCTATTCCAAAACGATTCACAATGATGTATTTCTTTTGTTAATAATATTCTCGCAAATGGCTTAAATCTAATTATTCCTCTCCTTGCACAACTGCGAGGATGCCATTTTACTGATGCGTAAGATCAATTTCCGAAACCTCTTCTCGCTCATTCACAGCGGAAAGTTTTGATCGTTCTAAAAATAGCCGTGACCGGCTCCCTATCGGTGCGTCACACGTGATATCATTTCCTGGGGCCACCTGGTCTCTTATTCTTGCACAACATTATACCAGTTCTCTTGCATAAAATCTTCCAAGTTCTACTAAAGACTGTATCTTTCATCCCTTCTTTTACCAATAAAACATGGATTCGACCCCTTGAACCAATGGTACATGGGTTCAATATATCAGGTGCAGCCGGTGCAAACATTATCAAGGCTAGTAGTTAAAATTGATAATGTCCCTCCAAAAGATAAAGTAGATAAAATAAGGTTTGAAAATTATATATTGTCGAAATGGAAGTGAAAAGCAAAAGAGTTATACGTCGTGCATAATTAATCAATATTCCCCTCTTTTATAATTCTTATAAATAACTATTATATTAAAACGCGCTGGACATCCGCCATGTCTGTCATGAACCAAGCGTATTCTGCGCATGCGCTAGGGCCAATATTTGTGCCTTTTTGTTTATTAATCAAAAATATAAGGTAACATATTTGTTTATTCTAAAGACACTCTGCAAATCTACAGGCCAAGGGCTTCCGTCAGAGTGCATTACTAAGTCAATCGGTTCAGCCGTTCTGTCAATATCGCGGTAACAAATATCACCTTAGTGTTCTATATATATATAGATAATTAGTATAATAATAATAATAATAATAATAATAATAATCATCAACATCATAATAATAATAATAATATACAATTTATAGGTAGCAAAATAAAATTATTTTTATGTTAGAGCGTGCCCCGTTTTTAAACAAAGGTGACAACGTTGCTTCAGAGACCTCTCAATAACTCATCTCCAGCTCTGGACAGCATGCGTCCAAAGTCACATGATGAGGCCCTATCCAAAGTACTGATCAATAAAGAAAGCACTAAAAAAGTGTACCAGAATGTTTACTTTGCTATGACTGGTTGCGTGGCTCAGCGGTAACGTTCTCGCTTGCTGGGCCCAAGGTTGCAGGTTCGTATCCTGGGGCAGTCAGCTGGCTTAGGGTGCGCAAATGCGAGGGAACCGTGTCCGTAGATTTACTGACACGTTAAAGATCCCCTTCGGGGCAAAATTCCGGCACTCCGACGTCTCTAAAAGCCAGAGTAGTTAAAAGGGACGTAAAACCAATAACATTATTATTATTATTATTATTATTATTATTATTATTATTATAACTTTGCTATACTGGAACATCGTGTTAACTTTCTCAGTGGCCTGTTCAACAGAATATAAAATATGAAATATTATTTACTAGAAATTAACTTTCGTAACATCCATCATAACTACAGTACTAACAAAACTATGCATGAGACGATTTAACTCATAGTCTCCTATTGGTTAATTATGACAATTCCAATAGAGATCGCATTTTTCTGTTATGAGTCACTGGAGTTCATTTTAAGGAAAATCATATGCATGGCATCTATAATATGTGAAAAGTAAGTAGAAGCAGTTATCACACCTTTTTTTTTTTCAGAAATAGGTTCTTACTTTCAGTTGGCGAAAATAACACATGAAAATGACATAACACTCTTAAAAGTGTAAAAAAAAAAAAAACAGGTGCCCGCAAGGAAAATTTAATGTTAATATTTTTGTGGAATTCTGTTTAAAATTTAAAGTGAAAAAGGAGGGGGGGGGGGGACACGGACTGATACAAGATTTTTAAACGCGTCTCCTCGTGTCCGTGTGTGCATGTGTGTATCCCTAATAACTTTTGATTAGCGAGAGCGAATTTAATAAAACGTGGTAAGGATTTATTACAACGCCATCAGAACGTGATCATATCCATGCTAAATTCAAATAGAATTCACCAATCCAACATGGCGGTCGCGCGAAATATTTCATCGGTATTCAATATCATTGAATCTATTGCAGCAATCAACCTGAAATTGTGTATAGTGGTAAAATACTACTGCATAAAGTCAGTTCCCATATGTGACTCTGAAAACTTTGATAAACATAAATCCAATGTGGCGGCCAGCAAATTTCAAATATTTAAATGGGCATTTCTAGCGACGAGGTCACTTTTTTACCAATATTGGAACGTTAAGTTGTAGGTTATATCCTGATTCGTAAAGGTCCGACTGGGATGAAACTTGGCAAAGTAAATCTTTACTTCCTGCTTGATTTACTGGCATCTAATGCCCTTTGATGAAATGATGCACGTGCCAGAAATGTAGCGATGTAGCCTTAAACGTTAAATCGCACAACAAGACTGCAGTTGTAGCAAGTTTGGAGACCGGTGGTCGGAAACCCGACGCTAACAGTGGTCATCCTGAGTGTGGTTTTATCCCAGGTTTATCCACACTCCCTCTAGGCAGATATTGGGACAGTTCCTTCTTTTACATCCCAGGGCACCTCTGATATTAATCATATCCTCTACAAGCACTACTACAGTCAAAACAGAAACACATGTTATGAGCAAAATCCAACACACATCTATGTACACGGGGTTGATGACCAAGATGTTATAGTCCCCTAAGTTGAAGAGCTTGTTGGCTTTTCAGTTCTTTATTTCAAAAGCAAGTTTATAGGTTCTCTCAAAGTATAGCAAAGGTTGCAATTCGTCGTATATCCCATATTAACAGAGATCTAAAACTAAGTATGTTTGCAAAGTGACGTAACTCCAACGTGTATTTATTTCCTATGTGTCATATATCCATGTTGACCAATCCGATGCCTCTCTGGACATCACGTGATATCACTTGATAAATCAAGACCATGGCTAACTTTGAAGAATATGTAGAGCATCCGTTTGTGTTTGTTGTGTTTAAACCAATTACATGTTCATAAATATCACTCAAAGCGTATGTCAATGTATGGTTTATTTCCAAAACGACCTAACTCCAACATACAGGAGACGATTACCAACATTTTCATTGATAGGAGGTTTTTAAAACACAGTGTCAGGATATGCATAAAAGTAATGAATGAAATTACATTATATTCGTAATCATATCTGAATTAAACTATACGAAGAAACAAAAACGCGATTTCTGAAGTTTTGCATTTCATTGATTTAGGGCCTACGTCACTTATGAAATAAGCTCTTCAATTGAATTAACATCGACAACAACAACAACAGCAGCAATGGTAATAGAATGCAGGACATCCAAGAGAAGACAGGACAATGTTGATTTACTATTCTCGTCATCAGCTCGGTGTAAATGCCCAAGCAGGTGGACAATGGAAGGGGTCTATTGACTTAACACGACCATCAGTACAGCATTCCCGACTGAAATGCCAGCCATTATGTGCATGGTAGTGCCGAACCATGTCAGCAAGGGCAGGAATGTTTTGAGAGGTTCATCTCGTGACAGACTTCTGGGATCATCCATCACCCTTGTGGCGAGAGATCTCCGCAAATAAAGCTCACAATGGGGCAGCCTGTCCAGGTGAGAACTGCACAAAGCTCCACTTGTTGAGCCCTGCGAAGACCTCCCACGAGGCCCGTGGTTAGGAACGCATGTTCACTAAATGATATACTCTGCTTTTCATTATTCCACCTTTCTCCACAGCCGTGCGCTTGAGATAAACAGTGACCCTAAGTTGTGGTTCAATTGTGGACCCCGGCGCCATCCATCAGGTGTCACGATTATGGAGGAACCACTAGTTTTTCATAGTCTCTCCAGGAAATCGTTGACATTATCCAACCCCGAATCCTCCTGGTCAAAGCTTAGCATGCTAACCACTTAGCCACGGTTCGCCAAAATATAATATAATATAATATAATATAATATAATATAATATAATATAATATAATATAATATAATATAATATAATATAATATAATATAATATAATATAATATAATATAATATAACATTGAACAGACGCTTACAGGAACTATGTCCAAAGTGAAATTCATGGGTGAAATATCGGAGCCCTTTCTCATCAAAACTGGAGTTCGACAGGGGGACGGATTATCCCCAATGCTCTTTAATATTGTTCTAGAAAAGATCATTAGGGAATGGGAACCTCATGTAAAAGGCATTCAAATTGGAATCAAAAAAGAGAACCGTCATACAGTCAAGTGCCTCGCTTTTGCGGACGATATTGCCATTATCACTAACACCAGACATGAAGCCATACACGCAGTGGAAAAATTACATGAAATTGCTCAAAAAAACGGACTACACATTTCTTATGAAAAATCCCACTATATGGAAAGACGGCCAGAAAATAACTCTTCTTTAATCACACAATACGGTAAAATAACACAAGTCCCCCATTTTAAATACCTTGGTGAAATCATACAGTCCTCGGGACTAAACCGAATCGCCAATGAACAAAGAATCACCAAACTACAGAAGGCCTACAAGTTAACGTGGGCTCACTACAGCAAGAAGTGCATCTCGCTGGACGCAAAATTAAGGCACTATACAACGGTGATTCTTCCGGAAGCAACTTACGCAGCCGAAACAATGGTGATCGACGGTCATTCCAAAATTAAGGATATAGAAAAACAGGAAAGGAAAATTCTCAGAAAGATTTACGGGGCAGTTAATAATAACGGTATTTGGATGAAGAGACCTCAAAGCGAACTCTACCAAAAGATCCACACGATAACGGAAGTAATCAGAAAACGCCGAGTACAGTCTTATACACACATTTACAGGATGGAAAATTTCAGAACACCGAAGAAATTGCTCAACGTTATAACACGGAGTAAGTGTGGCACGGAGTGGCTGACAGAGGTTCAGAGGGACCTACAACAGGTCAACATTGAAAATTTTGAGGACCGCACTGAGTGCAGGAATAAAATCAAAAATGTTAAGTTTGATCATAGACCATCACGACAGCCTGGAAGAAAATGGACAGCTGAGCGGAAGAAGGAGCATTCTGAGAGGATGAAGAGGTTTTGGGAACAGAAGCGGGAAAACGCCAGAAGATGAAATCATGTATTCAAGTTCAATCGCTCTCCTAAAGGGGAACAATCGATTAAATAAATAAAATATAATATAATATAATAATATAATATAATATATATATAATATAATATTGGTGCTTCGCTAATGATTAGAAATGACTAAACTTTAATATATCTAACTTGTCTTGCTTTAATATATTGGGTTTAATTATTATATGAGCTGTAGAATGTATAAAATAGCCTACTTTGCTTTACGCATTAAGTCCTTAAATTAATTTGCACTTTTCCGGATTCGTAGCTGATAGGTCAATTTACTTTGATTCCAAGAGCCCTAGTCGTGCGTTTTAATCTATGATAAGCATTTATATCATCTTCATCATTAATGTCATCCTCATTAATACATGCAAGGCGTCCGCGTGTAGAAGGCTTGCACTAGGCCTCTCTGAAGTCCACATGCCGTTAGTATTATTTAATATGGTTAATATTCTGGGTAGGACACGCAGTTATAACCCGCAGTTTCAGTGAAATCAATTTGGGGATTTTATGATGTCAGTGAATATACGAGGAACTATACAACCAACATTTCATTAAATATAGGACTTCCTTCCTCGACTTCTGCAACCTTCATCTCATTATGTTCTACTTATAACTTCAGTCAGCAACGGATGCTAGGGGTGGAAATATTAATGATTTAACAGGGAGAAGATGAAAATGGGCTGAAGATGAAGACAGTTTTTAGTGCACAATAGCACAATATTGATGCTTTGAATAGCACAGATGTCGATTAAATCTATGTGAAATGAGCAACATGAAGGTGTGCTGAAAACGACTCTTCTGCTTCCGTCCGTTCTAGTGGCTCAGATATATGGCACTTACGTGTTGTTGTTTCATTTAGAGGCTATGGTCATCAGCTCCGTGTCTGAATGAAGGCTTGAACTCGAATATAATTTGGGGAAGGATGCATTTTGGTCAGTTGTTGAATGGCTACTAGGAGTACATTTTACAAAACACCCTGCCCTTCTTCCCGGTGATTTTCTTCTGTGTCTCCCGAATCTTACATTAACAGATTCTCTGAAACAGACACATCTCCATCACCTTCTGTCTTTTCAGATGAGATATACTCAGCCTCGTGAGGCAAAACCGTGAAGAGGAGAGTTCGATTCCTTCCATCCTGGGATTGTTTTTGTGGTTTCGCGCTTCTACTCCAGAATTGACAAATATTCACACTAGTACAGCCATCAAAATAACACAGGTTGTCACACAAATGCCACACACACCCAAATTACTCGGTGCTATATGACCGCAATGCTGCAACCCTTAAAATAAGCAACAACAACTACAACACGTCCTTTCAGGCCTTACACAGTGTTCTATTAAATTGCTCTCCTTCAACTAGCCTAATTAAATGAAACGTATAACCTATAACATTATTATTTATTATTACTGTATCAACTTTGTGATAAATACTGTATTTTTCTTCTTGACTTTTTGAATATAACCAAAAAAGAAAACGAAATTGGTAATAGTTTTCTACATCTAAAGTTTTAAACACTCCCATGTTAACAAAAATAGCAGTCCTCAATATGACTGTCAGTGGGCACCTACCTTCCTTCGTAAAGCTTTGCAGTTGTCTTCAGTATTGTATTCAGCATGAGATAGTGATACATAACGAGATGAAAACTTTTACGAGCATCCTACGCAGAAATGTGCTGTTCTTCCGTAATGCTGTGAACAATACTAGTTGCGTAATTCTCTCAAGCTAGCATGATGATTTCAGTAACTGGCATTCCATACGTGGATTATCCAACACCTACTTGATATGATATAACAAGCCTTGCGTGTTCACTCTACACCCACAGGTACATACGACTTCCCGTAAAGAAAATGCTGTTTTCAATAGATAAATATTAGTCTAACCATAGCCATAGTGTATTCGCAGTAGTTCACTGTGACTCACACACCTACGGACGTATTTGTATTATTTGTGTAAATGTATGCATAATTCCTTTGGGCATTCTCCTCTCTATTTCACAAGAATGTAGCTACCGACCATTTTAGTGGCTCAAAATTATAGCGATTGGGTGTTGTTGGTTCATTTAGAGGTTTTTGGCAATAGCGCCGTGTGTGGAATATGTCTGGTAACCTTTGGAAGTGTAATGGTCGTGCTAGTGTATGAACTTTAAACGGGGCTATGATATAATAATGTAGCATACAACCATTACCAAAATACAAGCAACATGGATAATGGATGAAGGAATTATATGTTTACACCATCAATTGGAGTGCGATCGAAAAATAGCTTCCGCTTGGTCGGTTGAGTAGCTTCTGCTGTCGTCTAACTTAGCCTATATGACGCTATTATATTTAATACTCCGTGATTCTTCACACTTGATCGTGAGGATTCCTTGTTTAGTTCTTACCGTTATCCTTTTTTTGGGGCCTGGGATAAGTAAGGCATTAGCCTCATATACTTGGGTGAGTGTTGAATTTGTTTAATAACTTGTGTTTCTGTGGTGGCTATAGTAGTGTGTGCATCTGTTATCTTTAGGGTATAGGATTGGGTTAGACACCCTGGGACTTGAAACAAGGTACCATCCTGGCATTTTCCTGGAGGACGTGTGGAAAAATGGGGGGAACCACACTCAGGATGGCCACTGTCAGCGCCGGGATTCAAACCTTCAATCTCCGTTCTTCAGGCTACCCCTGGTGTGTGACATAACTACCACGGCTTTGCTGCAGGATACGTGTATAGCTAATCTAACCATAATTTATGTCGTTAACGTTTGACAGAATAATACTCATTTAGCATACTGAACTTGCACGGTCTATACATTAAATTCCTCACCCTGTACAGTATCACAAGGTCTACTGCAATCTATCTGGCGACTCATCGAATGCAGAACGCATGGTCGGAAGTAGAAAATCTGAATTTACTCCTTGCTAGGAGCATTTCAGGCCCCCAATAATAGGATATTTACTCTCAATTCCCAGGCGTAACGCTTGGCTTGACTTTGCCTTGTTTATCGGTGTGTAGTCCTGCTCTGCGGTGTTCAAATCCTTCATCATCAAGTTGTTGTTGGTTTAATTAAGGCATTGCGACTCGCTTGTTCATCAGATCCCGCCACCAGTGCTACTCGGTCATTTCATTTGGCATTCGCTTTTACCCCGTTTTCATAACATTAAAAGGAAGGAAGCTTGTAGTTTAACGTGACCGTTAATCTCGCGATCATAAGCCACGGGACCTCCTTTTTACGTGGAATCCGAACCACAGGGCATGGCATTTCACTTCGAAAATCTCACATGCATTGGCCGGGAATCGAACCCGGTCCGCCTTGGTGAGAGGCATACAGCTTGACCGCTGCGCCACCATGCCCCCCCCCCCCCCCCTTCATAACATTAATATCGTTGGCAGCCAACTAATGGGTTATGAGGTTTCTTCAGCTTCCCTAGAACAGTTTTCTTTGCGTGTGGTAAAGCAGTGGTGGAGTTTCCTCTTCAGAGCGTGCGTAGTGAAACTGATAAGATGCAGATTGCTACAACTTATGTTAGAGCAAACTGTAATGATTTACATGAATGATCGGTGCTTTGTGTGAATAAGACATGTAATTTCAACGTACCAATATAAAACAAAAAGTATTAAGAAAGAGTCGAGTGATCCTCATCCAAAACGTTTCAACAGGCCTTATGCCCCGACTATATGCGGTTGGCTACATCAGAGCGACACGTTCCAATTGCCAATGTCTTTCTACAAGTCATTCAACTGCTTACAGCAGCCATTGCAGCCATGATCGATATTTCTTCTTATAGACCACTGGCCTTGCAAACAGCGTTCAGTGATAATATTTCGTAGTTGAACTCCTACCTCTACGGGTAACGTCATTGCGCCACGGCTGGTTTGGATACCACAGTCTCTGTTGGGTACTTGAATGATTGATCATCCAGATAGCCTAATAATTCGAATATACGAGGACATCAAACAAAGTATTCACAAACGAACGGCGTATTCTTAATTCACTGTTCGTTACTTTAAATTGTGGTGATATGTGCATAAATGTCACCAGTGTTACGATTCTAATGCGGTATAATTATTTCCTGTCGACAACCCTTTATAACAAAGTACTCAAGTGATCTAGTTAACTCTACCTCTAAGGGATTGTCTGTACAGTACCTTGGAGATGAAGGAGAAGCTTTCCCGGAACACTAATTTGCTCCGATAGCTCTCAAACTTTCCTCTACATTGTAACTTGCTACTTGGGTTTGATTACATTTAAAGTATTTGTGCTTCACTGAATCTAACTTGATTATTTGCTGGGTGCCAATCATTTATATAAACTAGCAACCAGCCCCGGCTTCGCCTGGGAACATTTATGAATGCATTACGTAATAAGAGCTTCTTTTTTCGATGTCAATGAGCTACGACCTATATCCGTTCTACGTCTCGGCATGATGGGTTAAAATCACTGACTGGACTATTAATTTATTATATTATCATGGAGATGCATGTGAAAAAGAATGGAGAGGTACATGAAACACAAATCCCCCTTCCGTCCAATCTTAACTTGACAGTGTATTTTGCGGAACGAAACGTTCAGAGGTGAAATGAAGAAAAGCCGAGTTGCACTTCCAGGGAAACTCCAAAAAACAACCACTCTTCTCTGAAGTCTTTACTCAACACGACTCGACAGTTTGTTGCTGGCTGTATCTGGGGTAATATTCTTATCCGCTAGCTAGGCTGTAACTGGGGTGATAGGCTCGCCCCTAGCTAGCTCGTAAACTGTCGCCTCAGTAATTGAATGGAGATTGGCGGCAGAAATAAAAACGTAAAAACACTTATAGTGGGCAATGTATTGAAAATAGAGATATGCACTCGCGGACTTTTTTGTAGAACTTTTCATGCTGAACAATTCTTATACTCATAGTATATTGAGATTTTTAAAGGTTTGCCCAGCGTAAGCTTAAAAGCGCATGGACGCCAGGTTCTTTTTCGACTTTTTCACTGACATCGTTACTGCTTGGCTTCCTTACATCACTTTTTTTTTCTACAGAAACCTTCCTCGAGATATCCTTTACATAATGGTGAAAACCGCATCAAAATCCATCCAGTGGTTCTCGAGATTGCCGTGACATCCAAGAATCGGGGACTAGTTTTCTACCAAGTAGAGATGATACATTTAATCAGTAGAGCATTGATCTTCTTAATCCCGCGTCGTGAAGCAATGACGCTTGCTCAACCACATACCACAATTTCTGTCTTACAAACACATCTGATGAGGCTTATCTGTATTTAGGGCCGATAACCTAGGTGTTAGGCCCCTTAAAACAACAATTATCATCATCATCATATCTGTATTTATATAGTGTTGCAGTAGTTATAATTCTGGAAGGTAGGCTACTGTATATTTGATGTGATCTAAATAAATTTGGTACAACAGAGAATGTGCCGTTACAATTTAAAATAATATAAGCAAGCCTGGTGAGGGTGTAATTCTGACTCTCTTCTCCTATTGTGTCGAAGATTTAACGGTAAATAATTATCCAAGATCTGCAAGACGGTTGTGATGATTCCTTTACCATGGGTGTGGCTGTCAGCTCCGGCTTCCTGAAGTTGGTAGGTTGGTAATGCTTGAAGTGTTGTCACCAGCCCTATCTGTTGAACTAGTAGTTTGAGGAAACTAATTCTCCCCAACTTCCTGATCAGCGTGAGATTTCTCATAATTCCTTACAAGTCTTGTTATATGTAAATGACTTCGTTGTAAAACAGTTAGCTAACTTCACACGTTGTCTACTTTGCCGATAATGTTTGGTTATATAGTGCTTTCTATAATAATGTAGATTTACCATGAATACATTTTGATGCGTACTGGATAAACAATATCTCATACTGAATAATGCACGAAGGTACTTGTACAGAGTAATAATGGCATATTCGATCACGCAGCGTCGAAGTCCAAGTCACATAGGCCTATGATAAAGCACAATGAGTGACAATGACGCAAAATGACAGTTTCGGTAATAATAAGTGGTATCAAGCGAGTGATAATAAGTGATTCCATGTGGTAATAAGTGAGAATAAGCGAGAGTTTGACTAGCCTGGCAAACTATTATACAGTGTTCTATATCACATGGGTCCTCCCAATGCAAGCCAGTAAAATCTTCGCGCCAAACTGCGAATAGCCAAAGATATGAAAGCGCCATACCCCATGTGACCAAGCCAGATATGAATTCATATCGTTGCTGACAGCAAGGTTTGAGTTAAAGTTCGCTTGCTGGGCCCAAGGTTGCAGGTTCGTATCCTGGCGCAGTCAGCTGGCATGCGAGGGAGCCGTGTCCGTAGATTTACTGGCTCGTTAAAGATCCCCTTCGGGGCAAAATTCCGGCACCCCGGCGTCTCTAAAAGCCAGTGTAGTTAAAAGGGGCGTAAAACCAATAACATTATTATTATGAGTTAAAGTTCGTTGAGTTTCCATGAAAGTTTGAATGATCGCTTCAAACACATTTCACTCCTGGAAACTGTTGTCATATTTGCTCATAGTGTTCAGAATCACTTTATGTGTATAGGCTAGTAGTTTCATTGGATGGGTTTGGGCATCGTGGTCATTAAGCCCCGTGTACTTGGGTGAGAGTAGAAGTTGTCTGATAACATGTAATACTGTGGTGTCTGTAGTAGTGTGTGTATTTGTAGTTCAGATGACGATTGGGAAGGAGGCGCCTGTGGCCTCAAGTTAGGAACCATCCCAGCATTTGCCTGGAGTAGAAGTGGGAAACCACGGAAAACCACTTCCAGGGTGGCTGAGGTGGAAATCAAATCCACCTTTCTTTAGATTTGCCTCACAATGCTGAGTGTACTCCGTTCAAGCCCTCAGACCACAATTAAATTTCTTGCCAGAGCAGGGAATCGAGACCGGACCTCCGGGGCGACAGTCAGGAATGCTACACCATGAGGTGGAGATTAACTTTTAAATAGCTTACTACTGTAGTTTCCTGTTGAAATATTGCCTAATTCACTGGCTGCTTGCTCATACATACCTTGTCTCTATACTTCTCTTCCGCCTCGTTGCGTAGTAGCTAGCATGCTTGGCTGTCACTTCAGAGGCCTGGGTTTGATTCCTGGCTCTGCCTAGAAATTAAATTCTGGCCTGAGGGCTGGAATGGGGTACTCTCAACTTCGTGAGGCAAACATGAGAAGAGGCGCATTCTATTCCTACTTCAGCCATGCTGGAAGTTGTTTCCGTGTTTCCCACTTCTACTCTAGGAAATGCTGGGATGGTACCTAACTTAAGGCCACGTCCTCTTCTCACCCAAATCTTACCTCAATGTCAAATGCAAACACTGGTACAGACATCACAGTGACACAGGTTACCAGACAAATTCTACACAGCCCTAATTACTCGGGCTCCAAATGAGCACGTTGACGCAGAGCCCGTAAAATAATTCACAACCTCACTACATCTCAATATTTATCAATATTTAAAATATGCATATTCTTACAAAATTATAGACTAAATTACAGTTATGCAATGAAATAACGGTAAATAATTAATAATAGCGAAGAAATATGGGAAATGATTAAATATAAATAATATTAATATTTTTTTAGCTTATGGCTTTTAGTGCCGGGAGTGTCCGAGGACATGTTCGGCTCGCCAGAGTTAGTAGCTGCTTCTATGTGGAAACCCATGGGGTGAGCTACAAGTACCGTCGCGTGTGAAGTGTTGTCTGGGGAGGAAAGTGAGAACGTAAGGACTAGGAATTGGAAGTTAGCGGCAGTGGCCTATAGTTAGGGACCAACCCCGGCATTTGCCTGGAAGGAAGATGGGAAACCACAGAAAACCATCTTCAATGTTCCCGGCGGGGAGATTCAAACCTCCTCGCCTCCCGGATGTGAGCGACTGCCAGCAGTCATGCCGTAACGACCACTGCTAACTCACCCGGTCGATCAGTTGCATGTCTCACCGTCCAGGAAGGAGGGTTGCTCTATATGGTATCCAAGGGGGTGTGCAGATGTTTCATAGATCAAATATCTCAGACGACAAATCGCCTTTTGTTCAGCACATACTGTAGCTCTTAGGGAACTAAAAGATCAACGGCTATATGCTACACAACTAGAAGGAAAAATCAGGTAATATTCAATCCCACTCCTACACTGTTTAGTTTGGTGGTGTGGTAGTGATTGTTGGGGATGGACAATGAGATCATTTGCTCCTAATGAATGAATGAAATTGTTCATAAACATGGAAGGAAGCAGCCTTGGTCTATTAGAAGTTACCATCCCAGCAAACCACGGAAAACCATTTCAACAACGACTGACGGTAGGGTTTGAACCCCCTGGTCTCCTGAATGCGCAGGTAGGCTGACCCCCATGGGCTTGCAGTTCAACACCCTCGGAATAGTTGAGTGTGCCATTGCAACCAAGGAGTCTGTTTGTATATGAACGCTACCGTATACTGTCACTGGTGCATAGCCTACCTTCTTACAAACTTCCAGTGTCGATCATCTTTCCAATCGTGTCTTCAGTCCAAAAACAAGTTTCCGTCCAGACGTGCTTGACATGCTTGCGTGCTCATTTGACCTTGTGTTTGCAATTTCTGGTAAGGGTGTAGATAGTTTCCTCGATCGATGAGAGGCAGAGAGTCTACTGTACGTCGTGATATGAAAAACACGAATTCGATTCCAGACCTAAGAAGTCGGAATTTCAAAGAGCGGGGGAAATCAACTACAATCCGAGTAGGCTGATACGTCGACGAGACGGCTTACTAATGACTTTGCAATTCACATGTGGTGATTGCAAGATAAAATTAAATCTATAGCAAAGACGCCCATAAAAATGTATAAAGCTTTCATGTCAGTGAAAACGAACAACTGAATTTGGTGTAAAGGTCACCTAGATGACACCATCTCAAAAGATACACGGCAAGAAGTAGAGGCTTAAGTGAAAATGAAAATCCACAGCCTGCTTCCAGTCTCCGACCGGGTCAGGAATGGAATGAATGAAGCCCCCATCTAGCGGCGAGGATATGAACTGTGCCGGCTGCCGAGGCCTGACGCACTCCTCTTGGGCAATGATTAAATGAATGACAGATGAAATGAAATGATAGTGGAGAGTGTTGCTGGAATGAAATTTTGACAGGGAAAACCGGAGTACCCGGAGAAAAACCTGTCTGCCTCCGTTTTGTCCAGCACAGATCTCACATGGAGTGACCGGGATTTGAACCACGGACCCAGCGGTGAGAGGCCGGCGTGCTGCCGCCTAAGCCACGGAGGCTTAGAGGCTTAAGTAATTATTGTTATTATGATTATTGCCATTTTTGTAGCTCTACAGCTCTTATTATGATTATGATTATTATTATTATCATTAGAATATAACTATGTTTGCTATATTTTCTCATTGAGGTTAGCCTAGTTGTGATAAATCACACGAATAATACGAATTACTTTTTATTCGTTCTGAACGAATAACATTTTAAAAAATTCGTATCCGCTATTCCTTAATAAATGAAATAATCCTCAACGCTGATCATGATCCTGCCTTCTGGGAGAAACACATTCACACGTGTGGTTTACTGGTGCCATGTATTCGTCCCAACATAGATAATCAACAATGTACTGTGGCGTCATCTCTGGTAATGTTAAACGGTTTGGGAAATTTCCAGTGAAATGAGAACTTCTGAAAATCCACAGTGTGAGTAGATTTATTCCTCCCATAATTCATTAAAACTGTAAGAGCTCGAAAATACGGTAAAATGATCTTCTTAGACGCTCTACTGTACAGGTTGGGTGGCAGCCGGGAACATACAATTCCTCAGGTTAGGAACCGCCGAATGTCATGAAAAAACGTTTTGTAAAAGACGCGTGCTTTAGTGGAAATATATAGCTTATTTACATTATTTAAACATCTAGCAGGCTAATCGTGTGCCTTGCTACTTGGTGATTGCACTATATTAAACAGCATAACAAAATACAGAAACAATATCCGGAGTGGATCAGCGTACGGCGAGAGGTTCTCCCAACAATCCATGCTACTGCAATCACTTTGGAGGAGGCCGTCTTCAGTAATCAGTCGGGCGACGACGCGTCGCGTCGTGACGCTTCAAGTGTTTCCTGTGCATGCGGAGGAAAGGGAAGGTAAGTTGACTGGACGGGTTAACTCCCAGTCTGCATGATCTACACCTGAATATCAGCTGGCTACACGTCCTACACATGTTTACATTTCTCAGATTTATTGATGCTTACACATAAAACCAGTTTGTCACGTCTCATATTCTGGTTCCCGGGTTTCTGCACAGTGGTGTTGCTGATTGCTACGTAATATTCTTCCCATTTTCTACTGAACCATGCACGTTTACGATACGTTCTTCATGCCCTTCAGTGCTTCCTGGCCTGGACAATGGTACACTCTTAGCCAACGCGTAACACCCCACCTATCCTATGAAAATGTACCGGTCTTCTACTGCAGTTTAAGAAATATTCCAATTTGAACTGCAAGCCAACAATTATTCAAATCTATTTATCATGCACATTTGCATTCTTCTGACTCAAAATTAAATGTAAACTGAGTTAGAAGTTTATAGACAAGTGCTTTTGAGATATTAAGTTCATACCTCCTAATTTTTAGATTCTAGGACCATTTTTTCTAGATGACAACCTTAAATACCGAAAACAAATATTAAGTTACCTACTTAGATACAGGTGTCTAAAGCCCGAAAGTCTTCAACAACAGGCCCAGTTTCATATACCGTCCACACGTACAAATGTAGCCTTATGTAGGCCTACATTGCCTTGCGACACTATTATGCAGAGACCCTTGGACAAGTAGGTTTCCGTCATGTGTGCTAGCAGCTGCAATACTTCCTTTATTAATAGTAGAATAATATTTACATAAATTGTGAGCTTGCTGGTGGTTTAATGATACCTCCATAATATGTCCCCACTCGCCCGACGAAGTATTACCTCCAACATGGAAATCATCTC
The DNA here is from genome assembly GCA_946902985.2 of Meconema thalassinum. NCBI lineage: Eukaryota > Metazoa > Arthropoda > Insecta > Orthoptera > Tettigoniidae > Meconema > Meconema thalassinum. The sequence continues at coordinate 1,169,536,622 of OX336389.2, forward strand.
ATCGGTTAAGAAACAATCGGCCGTACCTGACTCATGTCCACTGCTAGATGTTAATCCTGTTGTTGTTTTAAGGAGTCTAATTGGGAGGATATCGAACTGGTATTAATCCTCATGTGACGTATAGTTCCAAACATCCATATCTGCATTTGTTACTGAGATCATATTAATTTTGTTTTACCCTATATTAAGTGCTTTGGCAATTGGTGTTGTTGGCATCGCTTTAGAAGGTGTATAAATAAACATTTTTAAGTAACCCAAACCTCAAACCAATTCATTGCATCAGAATAGAAGTACGGAAAATATGAATAAAGTGAATCATATCGACAGGTGCAGAACCAGACGACTCTTGCGCTGTTCTGGTACTAACGACAAGTTCGCTCAGAATCAAGATCAGGTTATTAAAAAATGCTAGGTACACTGCTTCTTAAATGCCAATTAATTTAATATCTTTCTAACAAACTTCCATTATGAAGAAAAAACAAGCCTAGACTATAGTTTTAAGTGACTTGAAGTTCTCTATTCCTTGGCCACGGTATTCATGAAATCGTGACCACAAGGATCTGTTCCTTGATTTACAAAATGTGACGTGCAGTGCTGCATTTCTGGTCAATCAAATCTTCTCTATTCACCTCAATCCTAGCTTTAAATAAAACCAAGATGATCAGTAAATAACATGTAGCCCACTCTCGCCTAAATGCATGCGTATAGTTATAGCTCTTTGGCCTTATCAAGGGGTATAATTGAATGTTCTTGTGATAAGCGTCGAGTGTTGTACCCTGTAAAAGACTCCCAATTTACAAAAATTTCCTTCTAATTCCGCTTTTGCCTCCAGAGGAATTCATTGGAACATTAGAGGAGTACGCCCATCCCCTACCTTGAATGTATGGAATCGTTTATCTTGCGCCTTCTTCAGAGAAAGCATTTTGTGTGAGACCACATATTTGTTGCGTTTCATCATTGTGACTGTAATAAATAGTGGATTGCCGAAATTTATGGCATAGAATTCGAAGAAGACTGCTGCGTGCTATGTTTAGTGTGATATTACTATGAATAATGAGAGCGTGGTCTTTTGTATGGTACTTCTCTCTTACTAAATTTCGCGTTAATTGTGCTATTATATCGTGAGAAAATGACATTCAAATTTTAAGAATACATCCAGCCGTCATCATGAACGTATGTAGTCGCTGTTCTTTTGACTTAGTATTTATTTATTTATTTATTTATTTATTTATTTATCGTATGGCTTTTATGCCGGGAGTGTCCGAGGTCATGTTCGGTTCGCCAGAATCTGTAGCTGCTTCCAGCGGACACCCAGAGGGTGAGCTACACGTTCCGTTCAATTTCAAGTAATTCCAACTTTCGCTACCAGATGTCAATGATACCTAGTGGTGAACGTTGTAACTTTGATAGAGCGTTCGAACGAAATCTAACCTAGAAATTTAGCTCCACACAAGTTTAGTCTGTGGGAGGATCTTTTACATGCCATAAATCTATGACATGGGACCGCCGGCTTTACTTCCCCTCCGAAGGAAGGCAAACTGAAGGATTTTAACGCTCTTAAAAAAATCCGACGACTTCGGCCGGGTTTGAACGCGCTATCTTGGGCACAGCAGTTCAGCATGCTACCAACTATGCCACCGAAGCCGCTTTTTTGTCTTAGTCATAGGAAGACACTTACAAGGTTCTGCATTAGGCCTGCTGCTAATTTTCGTTATTGTATCTTAAAAATACCAGTTATTCAGTATCATAATCTATTTTTTCAAGATGGACACTCATGTTGTACTGAGTGTGTTATTCTTATGGCTTATTTCAGCAAGGTCCCTTATATGGTACATATTTCCTACTGTTTCATTTTAATTGCCCAATTACATTCAGAATAATAATCTACTAACTTATTGTGTTTTGGTTTTACGCCCGACCACTATCTTGAAAATTTAATGTCGCTGTCATTTTCCTTTCTTTCTCCTGCATTCCATTATTTTTGTTTTACAATTATTGACTTTCATCATGAATAATTTCCTCAAGTCAGAGTCCATGCCATTTAAGAAGTAATTTAAATTCTCTAGTAAGCCTCCGTGGCTTAGGCGGCAGCACGCTGGCCTCTCACCGCTGGGTCCGTGGTTCAAATCCCGGTCACTCCATGTGAGATCTGTGCTGGACAAAACGGAGGCAGACAGGTTTTCCTCCGGGTACTCCGGTTTTCCCTGTTAAAAATTCCATTCCAGCAACACCCTCCACTATCATTTCATTTCATCTGTCATTCATTTAATCATTGCCTCAGAGGAGTGCGACAGGCTTCAGCAGCCGGCACAATTCATATCCTCGCCGCTAGATGGGGGCTTCATTCGTTCCATTCCCTGACCCGGTCGGTCGACTGGAAGCAGGCTGTGGATTTTTTTAAAATTCTCTAGTGCATCGGCTCTGGAACGCTTACAAGTGAACATCGTGGAGACGCGAATCTGCAGGTCTCGATAAAACTTTGCATAGGCTACACGTTGTTCAGCTCGCAAGGAATGCGTATGTGATGATATCTCATCCCCAAATTCACCTAGGTCGCCCCTAGTGCGGTGAAATTTCTGAATAGCTTACACACTGGAAACTTGGCGCAGGAGACGATCCCACGGTACAACACTCGACGCTTATCACAAGAACATTCAATTATACCCCTTGATAAGGCCAAAGAGCTATAACTATACGCATGCATTTAGGCGAGAGTGGGCTACATGTTATTTACTGATCATCTTGGTTTTATTTAAAGCTAGGATTGAGGTGAATAGAGAAGATCTGAGATCTCACATATCTTCCAACCAATTGCACTACGTAGCCTTTCTATCTATTGTGAGAGGACCTACGATACATGTTGGGGAGGTGCTTGTAGCAGTGTGATTGGTAGGAGGAGGAAAGCATTTCCCTCGGGGCTGGTCTTACATGGAACGCTCAGCAACCAGGTCGTTCCGATTTCTATCAAATTTGACCTATGACATCGCCTTAAACATGAGACTCCTACTCACATTTCACGCCGATATGAACTGTTCCAAATGAAGAGTTTGAAAGTTGGCACGCGATACTGATGCCCGCACACCTCGCACAAGCTAAATGCTGTGGGCGGAGAGGTGAAGGAAAGGCCAGCTGGATCTAGGATCTAGCAAGCCATGCCATGGGGCAGGGTACCAATGGTAAATACTTACATGCTAAAGGTCCAACATCATGTAAAATATCACCACCAATTTCATAGCAGAAGACAAAGTTACGGGCATAAGAAGGAAATCAACTCGACAAGTCATCTCCTGAACTTGAAACGATGCCACATGCCAAGTTTCATCGTAATTGGAGATATTGATTTCATGTTCCATGTCAAGCTCACGTGCGCATTTAAGTTCATAGAATTTCGCTCTCTGTAAAGCACCCAAGTGAGTTTGGGGACAAAATACCCCATAGGTGTCTTACTTGCTATCTTATCAATATTTGTCTTAAGTTTTAATGCGATCGTGACATTCACGGTTGCGATGTGTCCTCGTTAGAGCTTTGCTCGCCTTGGTCGAAGCCTTTCCAACCCACCCACTAGGATATATTAGTTGATTCCATGCACAACGTGATAAACGTTTGCATATGATGTGTTATACCATGTAGGGTATACTTAGGAAATGATTATAATAATAATATTGTTAGGTAGTCATCCCGAAGGCTGGTTGGATCCTCAAAATGTACCGCCGCTAGATTATGTGGGTAGATAAGCCTACCCACTAAAACCCAAGGCAGCGCTACATTGAGGCGTACTAGGTAAGATGAGGAGTGAGGTAGTTTGCCATTGCTTTCCTCACTGAGTCAGAACAGCAGTACTAACCCTATGAGTAGAACCTTTCACAGCATCCATAGGCACTGACTGTGCCCTGAATGTCATTACTAAGCACCACCCATACCTCAGTAGCTTCCATATAATCACAGCCGTGAATGAGGCTGAGACATCGGTGAAAAGCCACATTTTACTCTAGCCTGTGCCAACAGACAAATGCAAATGTACTGCATTCATCAAGAGATGGCAAACAGGCCTAATGAAAAATGAAATGAAAATCCACAGCCTGCTTCCAGTCTCCGACCGAGTCAGGAATGGAATGAATGGAGCCCCTATCTAGCGGCGAGGATATGAACTGTGCCGGCTGCCGAGGCCTGACGCACTCCTCTGGGGCAATGATTAAATGAATGACAGATGAAATGAAATGATAGTGGAGAGTGTTGCTGGAAAGAAATTTTGACAGGGAAAACCGGAGTACCCGGAGAAAAACCTGTCTGCCTCCGTTTTGTCCAGCACAGATCTCACATGGAGTGACCGGGATTTGAACCACGGAACCAGCGGTGAGAGGCCGGCGTGCTGCCGCCTAAGCCACGGAGGCTTCCAAACAGGCCTAATAATAATATTAATTAATAATACTTATTTTTATCATTTCCTTTTGATCTGAAGATATTCCCTAGGCGAGCAAAACATTTATTATAGGACAGTGAATATAAGAATGAACACTACGTTAAGTTTACTTTTCTTATAACTATTTTACAGTATATAGGTATAACCTGAGTGCCATTGTTCTTACAGTTGGGGTGATTGTTCATATACAGCATTAACAATTCCTTCATCACTCAGTATTTAGACCACCCTTGATGTATGGAAGTGAGAGTTAGGTAGATTCAAGATATCTGATACATAAGCTCGAGTTAATTGATATGATGGTAGCACGAATAATTGCCGGGACAAATAGATGGGAGCAATGGCAGTAAGGTACTTGTATTCTAATGAAGAGATAAAGGCTAAGTTAAAAATGAACATGCTAGATGGAGCTGTTCGTATGAGTCATCTCAGATGGTGGGGTCATGCGAAGAGAATGGGGGAAGGGAGATTACCTAAGAGGGTAATGAGTTCGGCTGTAGAGGGTAAGAGAAGTAGAGGTAGACCTAGGATGAGATATTTATTGTTAGATTCAGTGTTTAACGATTTCAAAGTGAGAGGTGTAGAAGCAGGGGAGGCCACAATGCTAACTGCTAATAGGGCATCATGGAGGCGACTTGTTCGCAAACAGAGGCTTGCAGACTAAACTGGACACTGAAAGGCAAAACAGTCTCATATGAAAATGTATGTATGTAGACCTACGTAAATAAACAATTATAACCCGATATAATTGGGTGCGCCTCGTTGCGTAGTGATTATCATTCATGGCTACCACCGTTGATGCCCGGGTTCGATTCCTGTTTTTACGAAGAAATTTAATTCTGGTCTGAGGGCTGGAATGGGGTACACTTAGCCTCGTGAAGCAAAGCTGAGAAGGGGTGGGTTCGATTCCTACTTAAGCCATCTTGGAAGTGGTTTTCCGCGTTTTCCCCTTTTCTACTCCAGTCAAATGCTGTGATGGTATCCAACGTAAGGCCACGGCCGCTTCCTCCCTAAATCCTACCTCTGTTACAAATGCACACACTAGTACAGACATCACAGAGACACAGGTTATCAGACAGCTTCTGCACACACCCACGTGCACGGGGCTACTTGACTTCGATGCCACAAAGACCCTATAAGATTTAAAACAATAACAACGAATTAATTGGACGTCCGTCAACGTGTCCTCTGACCAAATCGCTGATGACACATAGAGTTTATACGTATGAGAGTAATGATTAATATGCATCTTACTTAAAACAACCTTCATTACCCCTTACAATGTTAAACATTCCTTAACATATTTTTGGAAACAATTATCGTACCCTATATTGCATCCACAGTTGTCAATACATGAAAGCTAGATTTTCAGAACTAGGCTAAACAAAATGGTTACTAGAAATAGCTTTGCCACTAGCTTTTATACAGACTTATCTATTACAGATCCCTTTTCAGTCGGTCAACACGAGTGCGCCCAATAAACAATTAAATTAATCACCTAGTGCCTGAAAAAGAAACATACATTATATAAAATACTTTTCTTACAAATGGGGGAGGGGAATCAGGCTAATAGTGCAGTTTTGCGTTTGCTATTGTTATAAGCCACGCGGCACCTATCCAAATCATTGATCCTAAGAATTACAACCACCACTGAAAGTCCGATAATGGGAAGAAAATCAACCAATAGGCCTTCATTACCCCTTACAATGTTTAACATTCCTTAACATATTTGGAAACTGTTAGTGTACCCTATATTGCATCCACAGTGGTAAATAAGATAATTTGTAATGTGGAATAACAACTCTGAGTGGAAATCACCTGGCAAAAGTAAATGCGAAATTGCATACACCACGCTCTCCTAGCAGCTTTCTTTTTCAAAACTTGAAATAAATGCTGAAAGTTGGTTATTTAATGCGTCCATAACGCCATAATGTCCCAGAAATACGAACAAAAATAAATTAAGTAGTGTGAAAGCGATATACAGTACTACACACAGACAGATAAGACTGACGCAGACTGTTCGATTCGCTGACCAACAAGCGATGGCATCGCCCAATTGTTCAGCAATTAATTTGGCTTGAAATAAGGTAATGTTCCGACATTTGCCTGGAGGAATTATGGAAAAACTCAAGACAAAGCACTCACTATAGCCATGGTCAGTGCCGTGATTCGAACCTCAGATCTCCGAAATGGCAGCTCCCCGCTGCAGTCATGGAGGGTCGCTTAACGCTTGGTTATAGTGCTGAGTTCCTCTTAAAGTAAGGAGTAAATTGTACACCCGTTACAACGACGATCCGAAGACCATATTGCCTCCATACCAATTCAGAACATCATCTGATATCTCGGCTTTAAACCGGCATATCATATGAACACTGCAAGGCACTTAGCCTTCGATTGTGAGGTCAGATTGTTGTCATACCTGTCGGTCGTATCTCTTAGTTCTTGATCATGCTCCAATACACTAAGGAACTATTTAAATGAACACTAAACCTACGTTTAGTTTCAAATGTTCATTTACTCTCTGATAAATACGAGAAAGGGGAAGTTTACTTTGAGTTAATAATAGACCTATTTAGTGTAAGTTATTCCCCTTCAAAGAAATAATTTCGTTATTCGCTCATTTCTTCTGGTGATTTTCACTAGCTAGCATCTTGGACAATCTCTGGATTCCATTTCCTATTTCTCTTCACCCCGCAGCATCACCGCACTCGTTAAGTCGAGTGCCATACCTGTATGGAAGCAACAATTCCGGAGATCGGTGGTCGGAATTCCGATACTGAATCCCCCAGGTTGTTGAACACATAGAACGCACATGGGACACGATGAGGTCTGTATGGCAGATGTTTTCATACCTCGAAAACGTTGAAGCAAAGCGTATGTTGTTCGTGCCCTGTATGGTGCTCCATGGTCGAGAATGAGAGCAATACGTCTGGTAAAATGCTCGAGCAGCTTCGTAGCAAATGTTATATTCAATTTTACCACACAAGTAGACCTAATAAAGACGAATATGTTAATAATATTGTATTTGATTTTAGCTCAATTCCTCGTACAGTTAAGGTTTTTTTTAACGTATGGCTTTTAGTGCCAGGAGTGTCCAAGGACATGTTCGGCTCGCCAGTTTTGTAGCTGCTTCGAGGCGGACACCCAATGGGTGAGCTACAAGTACCGTTGCGTGTGGAGTGTTGTCTGGGGAGGAAAGTTTTGAATGTAAGGTCGAGGAGTTGGAAGGTAGCGGCTGTGGCCTATATAGTTAGGGACCAACCCCGGCATTTGCCTGGTAGGAAGATGGGAAACCACAGTTAAGGGGTGAATGATCTCGACGTTCCGCCCCTTAAAACAACAATCATGATGATGATGATGATTGTGATGATGAACCCTCAGAGTTCAACATTCGGATCATGGTGCCTTGATGCTTCCAGTTGACGTTTGCGTATGAAAAGTAGCTTTAAGTATCCACTCATCACTTTCCGGAAGGTCCTTTTCTCGCACCCTTGTATTGTTGTTGATAATTGAGGGTCTTTGCGACACTGTGGTCATGTAGCCCCGTGTACTTGAGTGTGTGTGTGCGTGTGTGAAATTTAACTGTTAACCTGTATTATTGTAATGGCTGTTAATTGTTACATTTGTAATTCAGATGAAGTTAAGGAAGGAGGTGGCCGTGGCTTTCAGTTAGGAACCATCCCGGTATTTGCCTGGAGTAGAAGTGGGAAACCACGGAAAACCACTTCCAGGATGGAGGAGGTGGGAATCGAACCCACCTCTTTTCAGTTTTGCCTTACGAAGCTGATTGAACCCCGTTCCAACCCTCAGAACAGAATTAAATTTCTTGGCAAAGCCGGGAATCGAACGCGGACCTCGCACACGTATTCCAAACGTACTGCGCGATAGTGGAAATTTGCAACTAGCATACCCCGCGGTTTTCAGTAGCACAACATAACCTATTTGCGATAGATTGCTGCAGGAAGACCAGAGATCAGTGGTTCGAAGCATTGACAGCGGTCATCTTGAATGTAGGCCTATTCATTTTTCTTGGGTTCTTCCACACTCCGTCCAGGCAAATGGGGAAATGGTACCTTATTACGAGTCCCGGGGCACCTATCGAATCCCTTACCCTAATAAGTTCACTTTCACGCATTACTACAGTCACCACAGATCTGCAGGTTATCAGAGGAATCCAGCCTACAGCCAAGTGGGCTACACGATGCAGATGTTCAAAAAATTAATAATATTAGCTAAAACAACAAACAGCAAATACCACATATTGATTGCTGCGATTGGAAGATTGAGAGTGGAAATGGCAGAACCCCTTCATTTCCTCAACGGTCATTGATGAGAGATGATGGCCTATTCGAACTAGCCTACATAAATTAGTCCATCATACACGGAACGATGGCTAGTAGCGATTACACACTAATACAGCCACCACAACAACACAGGTTATCAGACGAATTATACACACACGAACAAGAGGTTACATGACCACGAGAAATGTCGCAATACATAAACAGCTAGTAGCGATTACACACTAATACAGCCACCACAACAACACACGTTATCAGACAAATTACACACACACGTACACGGGGTTACATAACCACGAGCGATGTTGCAAAACCCCTCAATCAATCATCAACAACAACAACAACAACACCTAGTAGCGAGATGTGCGTCGACCTCCCCGAATGTAAGCGTGGAAGCGCCTTGCGGGCTGTTTATGTGGTCCGTACTCAGGCAAGGTATGGCCCAACCTGATCGAACCATATGGTGTTTGGTTGGCTGGAAGGTTATTGATGAGAGACAAGTGGCTGCCGAAGAGATGAAGGTAGTAGATAGTCCTGTTCACAGTGCCTTGCCCAGAGTCGGCGCAATCTCCTCCTAGCCTCCAGGAGCCGGTTCGTGCCCCGGCTAGAGCCTACTCTCACTCCGGACAGTATTAGAGGTTATATGGCACCAATTAGCAGCAGCGCTAGTCTCCTGACTTCAAAATGTCAGTCTGCCAAACAATATTTTCAGGAATATGACGGAAAGCTCGTAACTAGTAGGAGTTATGAGTTAGGAATCAAGGAACTTTTTATCATTTTAAATGATCTTGTCGACTTCGTCGTTACGCTGAGGTCTGGCGTTACGTTACGGCGACGGGACGAAATGTACCGAGAATGCACTGAGGTGTGTTTCGTCATAGTACCGCTTGAGCTCCCTCCATTCCCCACGCGCTCCGGTGAGCGTGACGTCATCCAGCCAGCTACCTCCTTTGACCTTGGTTTGCATTTGCTAATGGACTTTAAGTTCACGCAGTTCGCTGCATGATAATGAGGCTTTCACCCAGCATTTTTCAGCATTTGTAGCATTTAAAATGATATAAAGTCTAGTCTTTCAGACTGACTATCACTCTTTTTAAGACTGGTTTTGTCTACCTTCTCCTCACTTCTCTCACTCTATGTATTTCTATCCCTAATTACGCCTATTTCTACTGGTCAGGGTACTGTCTTCTCTTATATTTATCTATACTGCAACAATGGATATCTTGCATTTCTTGAAAAGTCATCGGAAATATATATACTATTTTTTTTCATAAAGTGCTTTTAAACAAATAAACAAGACGATAGCCCCTGGCAGAACTGTTGCGCGTACAGCCTGCAAAGCACTAGAGCCGGGCGGGTAGTCTGTACACATGGGGCGCACACAAACCATTATGTGAGAGCTCTCGCATGGGTCCGCTAGTCTCTACTTAGTATAAAACTAAGTCCCCGATTCTTGGATGTTACGGGTAAACTCGAGAACCACTAGATGGATTTTGATGCGGTTTTCACCATTCTGTAAAGGATATCTCTAGGATGATTTCTGTAGAAAAAAATTTATTTATGATCAAAGGAGGCCGAGCAGTAACGATTTCAGTGGAAAAGGCGAACAAAACCTGGCGTCCGAGCGCTTTGTTAGCGCTTACGCTGGGCAAACCGTTAAAAATATCTAAATACTATGAGTGTAAGAATTGTTCAGCATGAAAAGTTCTACAAAAAAATTACAGTCAGTCTGAAAGACTAGACGTTATATCATTTCAAATGACCCATGCTTCAAATGCTACACATGTTAGAAAGGCTCAGGAGGACTTCTCGCTTCGCTCGAAGCCCCAGAACTCTTTCAACAGACTCCATTACCCATTAACTTAGGCTTCCCGCGCGGGCACATCTTTAAGGATCACCCTGTATTTGAGTCTGACATCATTTACAACTCTTTAAGAGTCACCCATTATTTGAATCTGATATCATACAAACCTCTTTAAGGGTCACTCTGTATTTGAATTGAATCTAACATACTGTACACCTCGTTAAGTGTCACCCTGTAATTTGCTCTGACATCCTGCACACCTCTTTAGGAGGCACCCTGTATTCTTATCTGGCATCTTGTATATTTCTTTAGAAGTCACCCTGTATTCTTGTGTGACATCTTGTACACCTCTTTAGGAGTCACCCTGTATTCTTGTCTGACATCTTGTGCACCTCTTTAGGAGTCACCCTGTATTCTTCTCTGCCATATTGTACACCTATTTAAGAGTCACCTTATATTCTTATCTGGCATCTTGTATATCTCTTTATGAGTCACCCTGTATTCTTATCTGGCATCTTGTACTGTATTTTGCTCTGACATCCTGCACACTTCTTTAGGATGCACCTGTATTCTTGTCTGACATCTTGTGCACCTCTTTAGGAGTCACCCTGTATGCTTCTCTGCAATATTGTACACCTCTTTAGGAGTCACCTTGTATTCTTATCTGGCATCTTGTATATCTCTTTAGGAGTCACCCTGTATTGTTATCTGGCATATTGTACTGTATTTTGCTCTGACATCCTGCACACCTCTTTAGGAGGCACCCTGTATTCTTATATGGCATCTTGTATATCTCTTTAGAAGTCACCCGGTATTCTTGTGTGACATCTTGTACACCTCTTTAGGAGTCACCCTGTATTCTTGTCCGACATCTTGTGCACCTCTTTAGGAGTCACCCTGTATTCTTCTCTGCCATCTTGTACACCTCTTTAAGAGTCACCTTGTATTCTTATCTGGCATCTTGTATATCTCTTTAGGAGTCACCCTGTATTCTTATCTGGCATCTTGTACTGTATTTTGCTCTGACATCCTGCACACCTCTTTAGGAGGCATCCTGTATTCTTATAAGGCATCTTGTATATCTATTTAGAAGTCACCCTGCATTCTTGTGTGACATTTTGTACACCCCTTTAGGAGTCACCCTGTATTCTTGTCCGACATCTTGTGCACCTCTTTAGGAGTCACCCTGTATTCTTCTCTGCCATCTTGTACACCTCTTTACGAGTCACCTTGTATTATTATCTGGCGTCTTGTATATATCTTTAGGAGTCACCCTGTATTCTTATCTGGCATCTTGTACACCTCTTTAGGTGTCACCCTGTATTTTTTTCGCTTCGCTCAAAGCCCCAGGTCACTCGACGCCCCAGGACTCTTTCAACAGACTCCATTAACCATTAGCTTCTGCTTCCCGCGTGGCTGCATGACGTCACGCACTCGCTTCCCGCGCGGCTGCATGACGTCACTTCCGTCTCCGTAACGCATAACTTTAGACTCAAGCATAACGACGAAGTCGACAAGATCATTTGAAATGATAAAAAGTCCGCGAGAGCATAAGTCTATCTTCAATACATCGCCCACCAGAAGTGTTTTTACGTTTTAATTCCTTCCAACCATGTCCATTCAACTACTGAGGCGACAGTTTACGAGCTAGCTAAGGGGGAGTTTATCATCCCTGTTACAGCCTAGCTAGCGGGCGAACCTATTGCCCCAGATACAGCCAGCAGCAAACCGTTGAGTCGTGTTCAGTTAAATGTCGCCTGGCCGCATTGTTGATTTGGTTCTTACAATGCTTTTGAAGGTCGTATACACTATGTGAACTTGCTTTACAGTCTTCTTTCATCATCCACAAGCCGGTGAAATATTTCTCGCGGCCGCCATGTCGGATTGGTGACACTAATTGAAATGCACGGTCGGGGTTCGCAGTTTCACTGAAGTTGCTCCATCCAACCAGAACTTGTTAGGGACCTTCGTACACACACACGTACGCTTACGGAATAAAGATAATCTCATAAGCCTAGGCTAATAATAAGTAAGTTATATTAAAATGCAATGGATTTATTATCATATGGGAAGTAATTAGACATTATGCTCAAATGTTTGATCCTTGCGTAAGGATTTAATTAATTATTTAAATTCAACATATATTTGAATAAACGCACTGAACGCACTGAGAGAATAAGTTAAGCTATTTATATGATTTACAGTTTAGTGAATCAAAAGTATATGGTAACTGAAAATGGTAACAACTAATCAGAGTAAATAAAATTGTGAGTGCCGGTCACTCAAAATTGAGAGGGAAGTGTAATTGTGGGAAGAGTCTGGAAACGCTGATATTCACAGTCCATTAATATCGGGGGTGGTCTGTACCCCAATCATCATTTTAATTTACACAGCACATCAATATCCGGGGTGGTCTGTACCCCAATCATCATTTTAAGATACACAGCACATCAATATCAGGGGTGGTCTGTGCGCCAATCATCATTTTAAGATACACACGACATCAATATCAGGGGTGGTCGGTAACCCCCTCCCGTCATCATTTTAAGATGCATTAAGATGCACAGCACAACCATACCCCTAATCATTATTTTATACTAGGTTATGTTTGCAATCAATCGGACATTTCCTTCTTTATTTTGTCTGTGCTGGTGCGAGTACGTACAAATAGGCCTTGGGGACACGCGCTGTACCCTTAAGCCATTCCGACAATCACTTGAGGCAGAAATAGGAAAGAATAGAAAACGGTAGAAACAGCCTCTTCTCAGTTTTCCTCACAGGGGTGCGTGTACCCTGTTCCTCTTCTCAGATCAGAATTACATTTATTGGCAGAGAAGGAATTGAACCTAAAAGCTTCGGGACAGGTGGATTACAGTATTTGCACCCAAGGACTGCAAAATTCCGTAAATAGCTAGAGTGGTTACCAAAACCTCCCTTGTCATGAATACCATGAAACAAATGTGACTTTTCTTGACCATTCTAGACATGTAAGGGGTGGACATGAAGTCCTGAATGAAATACACTATTTATTTATTTATTTATTTATTTATTTATTTATTTATTATCTCAGCTTTCATCATGTGGGACACTGTCGGAATTTCTCCAGCATTTCTACCATGGTGAAAATAAAAGAATGCACCATGAAATATGCAGTGTGTAGGAGCGATATTCGTTTCATTTATCTTCATTATTCACAGACTTAATATAATGAGGGATAATAGGGATGAGGAGAGTTATTTCGTATTGGAAGACACCAAAAGTTGTTTTGATTTATTTGTGCTCTCAGAGAGTGAATTAGTCGCAAGCTTATGTCTCACTAACCTATAATTATATTTCACGCTGAGTTCTAGAAAATCAATTTCCTCGATCCGCTAACACCCCTCGATAAAACATGGAATTAAAAATGTCCCATGCATTATCCTGAAGACGACTGGTTCTTCCATCTCTGGTGACTTTTTACATTGCATTGCTATTGTGAAGTCCTGTACTTTGAAACTGTCTTCGTGGAGAAGAAAGAGAGTCACCGCACCAGTGTTCAAGAGCATCATATTAAACAAGTATCAGGCAGCTTGCAGACACATACCCAAGTACACGGGGCAGATGGATATGATAATTGAAGCCTCTAAATTGAAAAATAACATCATCAACAATAATATAAAAATTATTTTTGTGTTTTGAGAAATGTATTCATTCTCTCCAGAATTGAGTGTGGCTTAAATAACAATTTTACCACGTCAAACATGTTTAGGTCTACTTCCCAACATTCGGCGATTTTTAGAACGACATCCTCGGATCACACAAACTTCCCACCCGGCATTTCTCAAATGTCTACCCAAGGTAGTTTATAGCAGTGTATTCTTTTATTTCATGGTATTCACAGCACATGGTCATACTGGTCCGTGAATATTACTGTGGTCCTGTATCATCCTTAAATTTTCCGGCCCCGGAGGTGAGTGGTTGACATGCTAGACTTTGGCCTGAAGGGTCCTGGGTTGGATGTCTGGCCTGATGGTGTGAATTTTAATCCCCAACGGTCAATTACCCTAGTTTAGGAATTGCGTGCTTGTGGCGCCATCTTAATTATTCATTTCATCTTCATCACGACGTGCAGACAACGATGATAAATTTCGGGAAATTTTGAATGGAAAACGTTTCTGCGGTTTCCATTGTTCGCTATTAAAAGAAATTACTTAATTTTTCAACTACAGCATTTAAATATATACTACATTTTGTTTAATATATTAGAAAACACTAATAACTCGTCCTGTACCAGAGTAAGAGATTGCACAAACGTTAAAGCAGCACATTTCAACATTGCTTCTTGCATATTACACTAACAATTTTAGCTATTACCATATAGGCCTTTTGACAACGCGTGCACATGTATGTGTGTGTGTGTGTGTGTGTGTGTGCGTGTGTGATTCCTTATGTCAATGGGTGTTCCTAATAGATTCAGGCTAAAATTCTTCGCTACCACCCCTGAAGTCTGGGTTCGATTCACGACTCTGCCAAGAAATTTCATTCTGTGGGCTGGAACGGAGCACACTCAGCCTCATTGTTTCATTTAGGGGCTTGGACATGGTGGTCATTTAGCTCCGTGTACTTGGCTGTGTGCACGACTTGCCTGATAACCTGTATTATTGTGCTGTATGTAGTAGTGTGTGTATTTGTAATTTAGGTGAGGATTGGGAAGAAGGATGTCATGGCCTTAAGTTAGGAAATATCCCGATATTTGCCCGGAGTAGAAGTGGGAAACCGCGTAAAACCACTTCCAGGATGGTAGAGCAGGAAGCATGGCGCAGCAGAAAAGAGGAGAATAGAAGCGTTTGAAATATGGTGTTACAAGAGAATGATGAAAATCAGATGGGTGGACGGAGTAACAAATGAAGATGTATTAAGACGAATGGGAGAGAAGAGATGTTTCTGGTGCTGCTAATGAAGAGAAGAGATAGGTTGGTAGGACACATACTAAGACACCTCGGAATAGCAAACTTAGCTATGGAAGGTAGGGTCAAGGGCAAGAAACGTAGGGATAGGCCAAGGTTAGAATATGTTAAACAAATTATCTCGGATGTAGGGTGTGGTAGCTATGTACAGGTAGAGATGAAACGATCAGCTCAGGACAGGGAAACATGGAGGGCTGAATCAAACTAGTCAAGGACTGCAGACTAAAACACGCACAGAGGTGTGAATCGAAACCACCTCTTCTCAGTTTTGCCTCTCGAGCCTGAGTATACCCCGTCCAAGCGCTCAGGCCAGACTTAAATTTCTTGGGAAAGCTGAAAATCAAATTTGGACCTAAGGGGCGGCAGTTAATAGTGCTAGCCACTGCGCCATGAGGTGTACGTATTGATTTAAGAATGGGAGAGATCTTTCGTCACTAGAACAGGAACTAGGAATTCCAAACCAATACAAAGAAGAGGTCAAGAAAACGTATCTAAACTTTTACACTTCCAAGAAGTGAAATATTGTAGCTACACACAACCTAATTTGCTATTACTTTTCACTATTTTTATTTTGTAAATTAATGCAAAATTTGAAATTTAAGAAGAACATTTTCATGGAATTCAAAAGAAGGGAAGAAAACATTAGGTATGAAGAACTTGTATTTTAAAAGGAGGACTGATGGTGATACTTCTAAAGCCATTTGCCTTTCCCTAACCTGGTAGAAAAGGGAACGATTCGAAATATCTCGCGAAAAGAAATTCTGTTGTCTGGTCATATTGCCGGACAATTTTCAGAAATATAGTCTATATAAGTGGTAGCGCAACGGGCTAGACATTGGCGTGGATGTCAGGAGGTTGCGATTCTCACTTTTCCAATTTGATGTAAGTTACTGTTCATTTGTGTTACTTTTCACAAAGTTCCTTCATCACTGAGCAGTAAGAGTGAGAAATGGCCCCAAACGTTTGCGGGCAGGTGTGCCAATGAGGTTGTACATCTATCAATTCCGTGATGAAATGACAAAAGCAACAGATATTTCATTTTCTATCCTATGCCTCAAACACGATCGAACTGGGGTAAACCATACCAAACAGTCAATTCTACGCATCAAAAAGTATCCAATGTCAGGTTTTGGAAATAGCTCCTAGAGTTTGTGAGCAGAAGGAACAGAACGTACTCCGATGCCTGAGGAGCACCCCATTACTCCAGCGATAACAATTAAGAGATGTCAATGAACTTACTTTGAGAGTAAGTTAGACCGTTGTGGTGCAGTTAGCGGGCGCAATGGCCCAGGTTCAAGTCTCGATTGTGGTTCCATTTTCAACTATTACGCTTCAAGTGAAACCACTTTAACACAAAACCGTATTCTTAAGCCATTATTCTGTACAGACGCTAAGCACGATTTATGGTCTTCTAATGATTTTCGTAATACTAATGGATATTTGGGGCCTTGATATCACCAGACTCAATGAACGAATATGTTTCTATATAACAGATTGTTGTAGCGAATGTTATACCAGCGCAATATAATTTACTTATTCTTTAATCAGCTACACATCTATATAGAAGGCCCAATCAGAAAGAATGACCTCGAATGCTCCTCAGGACTTGCTCACCTGATGAGTTAAAACTGAGCAATTCCCTGCAAAGCAGGAGGCCATAGCCCTTATGGGATTTGTAAGGCTATTTATTATTATTATTATTATTATTATTATTTTTATTATTATTATTATAAAATATTGGAGATATAACACTTATGGTTTCATCCAGATTATTTATTAACATAATGTAGAACTGTAAGTTAAGAGAGATGAAATAACACATCATTAACATACTTATAAATTATACACATAATTACTGTACAGTATATCAAATGAGATGGCATGTTTCGTTCGTTAGTGAACATCTTCAGTTCATTCTGTTGATTCCCTACAAATTATACATTTAGTAAATATAGCATATACAAGCTAATTAATGGTTATTGTCTTATAACTCATCAACATTATTTACAATAGCCCTGGTCGTTCGTTATTGGTCTGTAGTACATTTGGCGGGGGAGGTTTAGCAATGGTTAGCTTCCGAAAAGATAATTGTTCAGACATAATGAAGGAGAATGGAACACACACACTGTGCAATAAAATGCTGGATCTGCTCTGGAAGATGTAGAAGGTTACTGTTACTCCTGATCGGACGCTGCTGTATAAAGTTCTCGGCACGGCTACGCCGCGGGCTGAGAAAGGCTCATACCGAGATATAGCTTGTAGCACGCTATCATTTTTCTGTAAGATTTAACTCTTAAAGTGGCTTATATTCGTGAGCAAAACTACATGTATCAAATGTTTATTATTGGAAGATAACCTGCGAGGTGACTATATGTCACATGATACCATGCAAACACATTAGTTCCAGGAATGGTCGAGGGAGGATGGTGGTCTTGTCATCCCATCTCCGGAGCCCACGAATCGCTGCGGGCAGGACATGATGGCCCACTTCTATGATTGGCTCAATATGGCAAGCATTGCAAATTATAGAATTACAAAGGATTTGTCCGCCTACTTATCAGTGACCTTAAATCTTACGACTTGACTACAATGCCATGCTTGAAAACTGCACAAACTTGTTTTGATTTTTCTTACCTTGTCTCTAATGAGAAAATTGACAAACCGAAACATTGAGTTAAATTTGCAGGACCGTGTTATTTAGCATAATTATAAAGTCCATTGAGTACCGTCCCCATTGTTAATTATCACGCCACTGGGAACTACACTGTTATTATATCCCATTATATGAGAGTGACGCACTAAGTCTAACTACTGAGATTTTGGAAGTAACTCAAGTAAGATATTTGGTGTAAATTGGTTGTGTTGCTTTAATCCTTATCGATCTAATGAGACGTCAATACTGACTTCCAAACTTGAAATTCTGTTCAATAAATGGAAACACACTTGAGCATAATGACATGGGCTACTTGGGGGTCGACTTTCAACACTGCATCCCTCATCCAAATCTTAAGAAGTGCATAAGTTACTGTAGTTCTGCTTAACAAATAGTTACGAGACACAGCTCATCAAGTATACTCCAGCATTGTTCTGTAACCATACAGTGAGTGGACTACCGGGAAGAGACACATAAACGGAGCAAATATGCTGTGAATGTGCAGGCTAAGCGAATTGAAACGAATCAACCAATAAACTAGCCACGCCTACAAAATAAATTGATACTGTTGTAGGCCTATGTGTTTGAATATGCTCTATTATGCAATAAAACGTCGCCTCCGTAGCGTAGCGGTCAGCATGGTTAGCCGCCGCCACGAAATTTGAAAAGTGGTGTGAGGACTGGAACGGGGTCTACTTAGCCTCGGGTGGCCAAAATGAGTAGAGGGGGTTCCATTCCCACCTCAGCCATTCTCGAAGTGGTTTTTCGTGGTTTCCCACTTCGTCTGCGGGCAAATGCCGGGATGGTTCCTACTGTAAGGCCACGGCCGCCTCCTTCCCATTTCCTTGCCTAACCGTCCCACTCTTCCCATCCCTTCATCAGGCCCCCCTGTTCGCCTGGGCGTAGTGTTGGTCACACATTCCAGTTGTATCCCTGACTCAGAGTCTCAAGCTCCAGGACACTACCCTCAGTGGCGGTAGAGGTGGGATCCCTCGCTTAGTCCGTGGGAAAAGCAAACCCTGGAGGGTAAAACGATAGTGAAAGTTTGTAGTTAGAAACATTGTAAACATAGGGGATTGCATGTTTCGTTCAATAAGTGAAAATAGTTTCCAAAAAAAACAAAAACATAATCACACGAAATAATTGGGCTTCCGCACTAATTTCTGTGTTGTCACATTTAAGTAGGCAATCGTTGTTTTCGGTATTTATAGTTGTCTCGCTTAGGAAACTAACTTAGAAATTACAAATTAGAATCTGATACTTATAAAATCTGCTGGACTGTTCAACTTAATACTTTAACTGCACTTGCCTTTAACCGTCTGATCAGTCTGCGTTTGGTTCCTTGTCAGTAGATTGCAAATATGTAGCATAAATATATTTCAAGATTGGCCAGTTCTGTACCACGAGACTGAGTATACTCCGTGCTGGCTCCCAGACCAAAATTACATTTCTTGCAGTTAAACCCGTGCCTCTAAGATGGTTGCCAAGTATGCTAGTCACCACGCCATGAGGTGGGAGTGATTGTGCATTGGTCAAGCTGTCTGCCTCTCATCAGGGTGGACGGGTTTCTATTCCCAGTTAA
Organism: Meconema thalassinum; assembly: GCA_946902985.2. Classification (NCBI taxonomy): domain Eukaryota; kingdom Metazoa; phylum Arthropoda; class Insecta; order Orthoptera; family Tettigoniidae; genus Meconema; species Meconema thalassinum. Next base: position 1,169,556,328 of record OX336389.2, read on the forward strand.
TGCATGAGAGATTTTCAAGGTTAAATATCACGTCTGATGGTTCAATTTGATTGCTCTAATAGTTCAGAAGATATTAAGAACTGGTGTAATATTTCACACGGCTACTATGCTAGATTATTTTATATGTAGTCCATGGATTTACATGCCTACAGTTGGAGATTATTATGGTAATTCATTATACAAACCTTCACTTTGATAGCATGATTAGGACAAAAGAAATAAACACATGCTTTTGAAATTTCACACATCTACCATCTTGAATTTTACATTAGAATTGAATTGAAATTTCCGTCACGATATAACGTCCCGTATATGTCAAGTTTCACTGTGCTCGCATGATTAAGTCGGGAGGAAAGCCCATTGAAATATTTGAAAATCGCGTAGCCACCAAGTTGGTTTTGTCTTCGTCAAGATTTTGAATGTCAAACAGATGAACCTACTACAGTAGCCTGTATTACCATTCAAAATGTCAGGTTGATTGAAATAATAGTTTAGGCGATATTAAATGCAAGTCAAGTATTCCGCGCGGCTGCCATGTTGGATTGGTGGCACTTATCATTACGCGGTTGAGGTTGGATGTGGTAGTAACCAGTTCTTACCATGTTTCATTAAAATCGATCCAGCCGTTTAAATTGTATTAGTGAGGAACAAACATAGGCCTACACATACATACAGTACACACACATGGGCAAATAGTGATGTCATAAGTCAATATTTCATATAATGAAAATAGGCTAAATTCAAGAATAATCCATACTCATGTCGGCTGCTGTCAGCGCCGGGGGTCGAACCTTTGACCTCTGGATTTCCAGCTCCCCCGTGCAGTCATGTTGTGCAACTTAGCGTGCACAGATATGCTGCGCAGTGTCTATATGAAATATTTCGTTTGTCAAGGGAGCATCTTCAGATTCAAAAACGTAATTTATTATTCGTTTAGTTTAATTAGCCTATACACCAAGTAGTAATTTTAAGACAATAAATGGGCGCTTCCTTAATTCAGACAATAATGGAAATAACCATTTCAACATTGAGTCCTGGGTTCAAATCTTGGTCGGTGCGTATGAACGTTCTGTTGGAAAAAGTAGAGGTAAAGTCTCTCACTTTCCTCATTAACGAGCGGCTGGATTTGGAAACCTAGCTGGCGGCTGTGTTTATATTCAATGTATGGGTGGAGCCAAGGCATTCCCAGTCCAAGACACAGCGCTGTCAACTCTCCAACGTAGCTACTAAGAGCAAACAACGAGACTGGACATAACTACCTGCTACTGTGCAACACTGGAGAGCTGACAAGCGAGCCGGCAGCCAGGACAAGACCATGGACTCCACGTAGAGTTACAGAGCAAGCGTGCTATTGTTCAAGAATTATTAGTTATTGGTCCGCAGCCAACAATGGTTATTATCGGAGCTTGGCACTGCCTAACGTTTGAGTAGCCCAAAGGTGGGCAATGAGAGAGCGCAGCTCCTGGAGCCAACTGCCCGAGCGCGAGCGGAGCCAAGGAGCCGGGACCAGCTGACTGCTCGCTAATAGTTTGTGCTCGAACGACTAGATGGCGTTATGCGCAGGCAAGGCGCAAGCATAGGTACAGCATTGTACCGGGCTGAATAGGCCTATATTATGTGTACGGCTGTACGCTAAATATGAATCACGAACAAGCTTAGCACATTTTTATGAACAGTTTTTGCAAACAGATTTCCCGAACATGCACAAAATGTCTGCCAAACTTCTATCAATGTTTGGTTCAACATATCTGTGTGAGAAACTGTTCTCTCTAATGAAGTTAAATAAATCTCCAAGAAGAGCCACTCCTGACGGACATCGTACTGCCGTTCTTCGAATTGCTAGTGCAAGATCGATAGCTCCAAATGTAACCCGTCTGCTTCAGCGAAAGGATACGCACACCTCTTCATCATCTGCAGAGTGACAGTTCAGATATATAAGAACACATAGGCCTATGTTTTCTTTATAGTGAATGATATTTCTTCATATATTTATTTCTGTTCTCCTACAGCAAGTTTTCGTTCCTTGTGTTCTTGTGTTGTTAGGTTGGTTTATTGTCGTTTCAGGACTATCGGTAGTGGGCAAAGGAGTGTGTACTTATCAGCTGTCAAAGTAATTATTTATGTTTCCTACACAGAACCTAATAAAAAGAATATAATTAAACGTATGCACGTAGCCCCATAATCGAATCATCTAATGCACAAGTATAAAGCTGTTGCAATACGCCGCTTGTAGTACCAAGCTGTGCAAGCAACTACAAGGTTAATTTCGGCGAGAGCGCATACTCGGCTCTTTCTCCTGCCGGAGCGGGAGCGCTGCTCAATGAGCCGAATTGTGCCCACCTCTGGAGTAGCCGGTGGTAAACGAGGAGAGTGAGAGAACTATAGGACAGGTAGTAGAATTGGAATGAGTCACCCATGGCATTAAGTCAAGAACTATCTCGGTATTTGCCTGGAGTAGAAGTGCGAAACGTCGGTTAACCACTGCTAGGATGGCTGAGTTACAAATTGAACCCACACTTTACTCTGTTATCTTCAAGAGGTTGAGTAGACTCTGGAACTGTCATGGAATAACACGACCAACCCAGTTCGATCCATCTTGTGTATACCATTGCGGGAGATTATAGCTTCGGGAGGGCAGCCGACAGTGGTAATCACTACACCACGAGACAGTTTAATATTTGTATTTATGAGTGTTAACTGTGAATTACCGACCGCGTTCTTTTTTTCTCTCTTTTCTTTTCAGCGTATGGGAGTGTCCGAGGACATGTTCCAATCGCCAGAGTTTGTAGCTGCTTCTATGCGGACACCGATGGGGTGAGCTACAAGTACCGTCACGTGTAGAGTGTTGTCTGGGAGGAAAGTGTGATTGTAAGGACGAGGAATTGGAAGGTAGCAGCTGTGGCCTATAGTTAGGGACCAACCCCGGCATTTGCTGGAAGGAAGATGGGCAACCACAGAAGACCATCTTCAAGGTTGCCGGTGGGGGGATTCGAACCTCCTCGCCACCCGGATGTGAACGACTGCCTGCAGCCACGCCATAACGACCACGGGTAACTTACCCACCGCCCACGATTACTACACGTGGTAAGACAGAAGACTGGCTGTCTTTAGGCTTGGTAGACGATAACTTCTGTACCTCAACCGTCGGCTGTCCTTGAAATAATTTGCAATGGTTCCAGACAAATGCGGTACAGTACTTTTTGATAGGCCACGGTCGTTTCCTTCCACATCCATGTCAAGTCTCATTCATCTTCATTCAATTCATCTCTTACTGACTCCTCTAATGAGGTAGGCGTCAGGATGGACTTCTGTCCTTAAGAATCATTCGCCACTCATAAATTCATCGCATCTCATACTCAGCCGCGTGAAAACGGGAACAATATGGAGTAGTCTAGCGTTATATTAAACTGACCGTCCAATATGATTGGGCATCCGTTAACGTGTTGACTGAACAAGCTACACAGAATTTAGCTGGGCAACCACTGATAAATCGAGCTTCAAAACTTGCTAAGCATGGGGGATGTACAATGTTGCTCTCTAGCCCCATCGGGGCCATTATTGCTGTCGGATGAACATGCCCCTTTCTTTATTGTGGCCTGTATCTCCTTAAGGAGGCTGATGAGATAAGATCTGGTGTCCGTAGCCCGAGTTGAGAGAGGTGTGGATTTCACCTCATAGTGCCCTCTCTTTCTTGCTCCACTGTTTCCTTCTAGAGAGGATAATAGCCAACTTTACTGCACTCTTTTCATGGTGTGGTTTTCTAAAAAACTCTTTCAAGACACCTGCTTCAACATTATAGCTTCTTTCAGGAGATCGTGACTTCTCATAACATTCCCGGATTGTCGAAACCACCAAGCTGAATGCGATGTTTCCGTTTCCATCTCTCTCCGTCATTGTTTCTGTGTGTACCCTTTTATGAAAGCTTTTGACACATTGGGATACTGTGAAGCTATGTTCAGAACACACAGCATGTGCAATATTTGTTCAAACTCATGCGACAAGTTATAATCCTTTTCACAAAATATACGTTCTTGTTGTTGTTGTTTTTAATTTAGGGGCTCAGCAGTGGCTACGCTCGCTAAAGCGCAGCGTTAGGTCATGGGGACAGGCTCTCTGCTGACTCGGTAGAAGCGTGGGTTCGAGCCCCACCGTCGGCCGTCCTTGAAATGGTTTTCCGTGGTTTCCCATTTTCATCACCAGGCAAATGCTGGGACGGTACCTTCTGACAGGCCACGGCCTCTTCCTTCCACATCCTTGCCCAGTTTCATTCACCTTCATCCGTTCCATCTCTCATCCCGACGCGCAGATCGCCCTCGGGCGTCGACTAGAAAGACCTGCACTCAGTCTCTCAGGAGGCCACACGACAAAACAAAATTTAGGGGCTTGGCTATTAAGGTCACCATCCCCGTGTAATTAGGTGTATAAGCGTGGATTTTGTCTGATGACCTGTGTTGTTGCGGTGTCTGTATTAGAGTGTGTATTTGTTATTGAGGCTGAGATTAGGAGCGAGGCGGCTGTGGCTTTACGTTAGGGACTTTCACAGCTTTTTTTGGGAGAAGTGCTAAGCTTCAGAAAACCCGTTCTAGGAGGGCTGAAGTGGGAATCGAACCCACCTCCCCTCATTTTGCGTCGAGAGGCAGAATGTACCCCGTTCAAACCTTCAGACCACCTCATGGTAGAGGAACTAGTGTTCTTGGCTGTCGCCCCGGACGTTCGGGTTCGATTGCCGACACTGCCAAAAAGTTTAATTCTGGTATGAGGGCTGGAACGGGATACACTCTGCCTCGAGAGGCAAAACTGAGAAGGGATGGGTTCGATTCTCACCTCAGCCATTCAGGAAGTGGTTTTACTTGTAATACCACTTCTACTCGATGAAAATGCTGAGAAGGCTCCTAGCTTAAGGACACGGCCGCTTGCTTCTCTATCCTTACCTAAATGACAAATACACTCACGAATACAGCCAATACAATAACACAGGTATCATACGGAATTGCACACACAAGCATACGGCGCTAATTGACCACGGTGTTCAAGCTTCTCGAATGAAACAACAACAACAACAACAATTAAATATCCTGGGGGAGCCGGAAATCTCAACCTAAGGGGTGACCGCAAAGAATGCTAACCACAACTCAACGAGATGATCTCATATATTCTTTCATTTTGGGAATTTGGGACATCTTGGTCATCAGCACTGTGACTGTGAGTGTACGTTGGATTTTACCGACAACCAATGTTTCTGTGGTGACTAGTTGTGTTGTTTTTAATGGTATTTTAAGAGGTGTGATATTTAGGTCATCTGCCAACAGTAGTAATGTGTGCAACTGTAACAATTAGGGTCATGGATTGGGGTAGGCGCCAGGTACTATCCTGGAGTGAGTGTGGAAAACTCCGAGGAAAACACACTCGGGATGGCTGCTGTGAGCACCGGGACTCGAATCACCTACCTCAGGACTTTCTACAACTGCCCATCACGATCATTTAACGCGGGACCATCATAATAATAATGCTATTTGTTTTACGTCCCTTTTAACTACTGCGGCTTTTACGAGTAGAGACGGCGGGGTGCGGGATTTTTGCCCAGAAGGAGATCTATCACGTGGCATTAAATCTACTGACACGGCTCCCTCGCATTTGCACCCTCTCAATTGCCATCTGACTACGCAAGAATTGTCCACAGTACGCGAGAACGTTACCGCTGAGCCACAAGGCCAGCCAATGCGGGACCAACAGATCTAAGCTAATAGTCAATGTGGAAAATTACCAGAATTTGGAAATTACGATTTAAGGTGGTAGGAATGTGTGAATGTCTGATCTTGAATTGAAACGGTATCTTCCTACTGAACCCTAGGCCGGCTGTGTGGTGCAGTTGTCTGAGGCACTTGCCTCTTGTGTTCAAGGTTGTGGGATCGAGACCTGGCCCAGGCGCGAAGGAATGTGTGTTACATATCACATTTTTGTCAATAATGGACGATAAATGAGGCCTGTTCAGCTTCCTCCTCATCTTGACGGATCGAATTCTAACACTGGCGACAATTTGAAGCTACAGATCGAGATTGCGGATTATAAGTGCAGACTACTTCTCTTGTCACTACGCCAGCCCCGAGAAACCGCGCGTGATTCTGAATTTGGCGGTCCCAGGTTCGATTCCCGGCTCCGTCAGGGATTTTAGAACAGACGTGGGGGGGCTGAAAACGGGTGCCCTCAGCCTCGTGAGAATATCTTTGTTGTTGCTGATTGATTTCGGAGCTTTGCGACATCGTGGTCAGGTCTCCTCGTGTATTTGGGTGCGTGTGGAATTTGTCTTATAATCTGTGTTATTGTAATGGCTGTATTAGTGTGTGTATTTGTAATTCAGATGTGGATTGGGAGGAGAACGCCGTAGCCTTAAGTTAGGAAGCATCACGGCATTTGTCTGGAGTAGAAGTGGTAAACTACGGAAAATCACTTCCAAGATGGCTGAGATGGGAATCAAACTCTCCTCTTGTCAGTTTTGCCTCACGAGGCTGAATGTACCCCGTTCCATCCCTCAGACCAGAATTAAAATTTCTTGGCAGAGTCGGAAATTGAACCTGGGCCTCCGGGGCAAAGGATGAGAATAACTGAGTAGCTGTCTGGTCCGAGATGCGTCACGCGTCATATTGCTGAGCATCGGTCGCAAGGCAGGCCAAGGCCTACAGGGTGCTGTAGAGCCAAGGAATTATTGAGTTGCGATTTCACCTGTGTCCCCTGAGTAAAATTTTCGCCTCTGCCAAGAAATGTAATTCTAGTCTGAGAGCTCAAACGGGACACATTCAGCCTCCTGAAGCAGAATTGAAGGGAGATGGGTCCAATTTCCTCTTTAGCTCTCTTAGCAGTGGCTTCCCAATTCTACTTCACGGAAATGCCAGGATGGCACCTAACTTATGGCCACTGCTGCCTTTTATCCACTCCTAGACCCAATTACACACAGTAATACAGCTATCACATTAACATATGCTATCAGACAGATTCCATACACACCCAAGTACACGGGGCTAAATAAGCTTCATCATCATCAACAACAACAGACAGCTATTCTTGTTACTGCAGGAGTGTTTGTAACTTCATATTAAAATGCTAGTATTTATGTGTTTGGAAGTAGGCTGTTCATATCCACCTTCTAGTTAGGCCCTACCTATAAAAATATTAAAGGGCATTCACAATAAATATCAACTTCAGGCAAATTGATCCTGTAAGGTACAGCCATCGCAGAAATACAGGTTATCAGACAAGTTCAACATACACCCATCTACACGGAGCTGATGACCAATATATTCTACGCTTCTAGAGCCAATTATCAACAACTCCTGCAGAAGTACGTGGACTTGACCAAAACAAAGTAGGCCTACATGTGTCAGTTGTGATGCGGTGCTTGAATTATTATTTTATTTTATTATTATTTTGACACGATTTGCTGATCGAAAAACCGAATTCAAGAACTATTTAACCACGGGCCATTGTCGGAGCGTATGAAACGTGCTGAGAATGCTTGCTATTATGCATGAGCTTCGTAGGTTGTCACATTAACTGAGGTGTTCAGTTCAAAGTGAGCTTTCTGGTCTGAGGGCTGGAACGGGGTACACTCAGCCTCGTGAGGCAAAACTGAGGAAAGGTTTGTTAGATTCCTACCTCAGCCATCCTGGAAGTGGTTTTCTGTGGTTTCTCACTTCGACTCCAGGCAAATGTCGGGATGGTTCCTAACTTAATGCCATGGCCGCCACCCTTCCAAAGCTCACCTGCATTACAAATACACACACTACTACAGAGACACAGTAGCACGGGTTGTCAGACAACTTCTACACGCACCAAAGTACTTGGGGCTAAATGACTAAGATGTCCAAACCACTCAAATTACACGAGTTTGATGATTTGTTTATAAACTACGCTTTGCCATAGCGTGGTAGAGGGTGTAACCAATTGTTGGTTTGGAAGACTTTGGAAGCGTTTGTGTTTGGGTTGCCCGTTGCCAAGATTAAAATATTCAGCGACATGGATGCACTACGATGTCACACACCTCAGCAGGAGAGGGAGCAGTCTATATTAATACTGTACTGTGGTACTCGTTGATAGCAAGATTCCTTCCAGTTAACACAATGTCGACGACTTTCTTTTGGAGTGAACCCAGGCACTCAAGACGGTCCACAGTGTACTGGATAACGAACCGTATACTGTACTGTAGTTCACCTTGTGTAGAGTTCCAGAGTGTTCTGCCAGCGAGAAACCTTTGCGGCGCAGGCAATATACTGAACCCATGTGCCATAGGGTTCAAGGAGGTCGAATCCATGTATTTGGGGAAGAAATGAAAGAAATGTACAGTTTCTAATGTAACTTAGAGAAAGATCAAGCCAGGATGCTAGCCTAACATTGTGCAAGCAGCGCGAGCCAGGTGTTCGAGAGATGAGATCACCCCTCTTGTCATTCAGAAGGAGCTGGTCATGAGTATTAATAACCGAGTGGAAAATTCCGACTGTTAGACAAGGAAGCCTGACTCGGAAATCGAGCTGAGCTTGCTGGAAAACGACAACACCGCTTATGCGCCAGAAGAGGAATAATTAAATTTAACCCGTTTACGAGTATAAAAATAAGTAAACAATTACAGTACGGTGAATCATTTCGAATTAGAGATTTTTGTGTAAAGAAAAACCCTTTAATAATTGCACAGGAGAAAACTGCAAACGCAAGTAGACGTCATAGGGGATTTACCAAGGCCTGTGGAGAGGGGAGAATGCAAAAGAACAGCAACACCCACGCAGTTGAGGACGAGAAATTAATTAATATCTCCGAATTGCACGATCGATTCTTATGCGCAATGAGATTATTTAACATTGAGAAGACGAGCTTTTTGAAGGTATAATTTTTATAATGGTGCAACCATTATTTTCAAAGTTGGGCACGGAAAGGGCTAGAGTCTTATCTTTTTGTAGCGAAAGAGTATAAAGCTCCTGGCATCACCAAGCCAAACATGCAGTTATTCTGACAGCCCGTGAGGGGGTGTTACTACGCATCAGTACAAGCAGTTCCAAACAGCCCGAGGGGGCGTTGCTACGCATCAGTATTCAGACAGCCGTGTGGGGTGTTACTCTGTTTCACACCGAAGACAGTTTACCAGTACTCCTTGCGGGGAGAAACGCTGTATTACACCGCAGAATTAATATCTGATAGCCACAGGCGTCGCAGTATTAACAACTTGCGTGCCTCCATAAGGAGTTGTAAAGAAGAAATATTAAAGTATCGCCGTGTTGAAAAATTAAGAAAATCCTAGTTACTGGATTTTAGGTCCGACAGTACACTAGTTTACAGTGAAAAGTTCGTAAAATATAGTCAGAACAGGCTGCGAACGTTGGACTTAAGGCGATAGGTCTTTAAATAAACGACCGAAAATATCATAACGTACGGAAGTACCGTAATAGAAAGATAAACAGTTATCTAATTTAAAGAACCCAAATAGGGAAAAACAGAGTAAGGTTCGCAACGTATTTCAGAAAGGTAGGAGTGCGAGAACCGAATAAATAAAGAAGAACGGAGACTATAGACATTATCTCCAGAAAGCAGACGAACTATCCTAAAGAACTAGACTCGAGAAGTACTAGCTGCTATAAAATAAATCCATCGATCATCGATAGGTTATCGAGGGGACCTCGATCCGAACAGACTTTCACTAGGATCGATGAACTAGATCTAAAAAAGGAAGACGTTCAAGCTAAAGAAATAGCCGGTCATCCAGAATAGGATTCGAAGAATTAGGATTCCAGGGAAAAGTAGATGTTTCGAGACTTTCGTATTCTGCAGGATAGGAAGCCGACATTGAATAAATTTCACCCTTGGAAACGGGAGATTAAGAGGTCACGTGTGATAGGCTAGGAAAATACGGCCTAGTGATCAAAAGTTGTGAAGTGTAAATCTATCAAGATTGTGTGTTAAAATAATATTTTTTAGTGTTTATTGTGTGTTCTAAATGGATACACCAGTGTATTAAAAATGTTGTCAATGTTAAGTGTATTGAATATGTGTCAAGAAGTGTTTGGACATGAGATGAATTTCTACAATATGGAGTAAGTTTCAAAGTGGGCCAAAATGAAACACCGCACAAGGAAAAAGGTCATGAGACGACCTTAAAAACATGTGAGTAATGAATTTCATTATATTTTGGTGTCAGGAAATGATTGTGTACGAATCCACCGGAGTTTTTGAGTAAAAGGGATGTGTTTAAATAAATAATTATTGAACAAGAACGCGGTCTGAACAATAATAGAAATTTGAGAAACTATAAATAATTATGTAAAAGAATAAATCCAGTAGAGGAAATATATGAATAAAATGTCAGTGTATTTGACGAATGTCATAAGAGCAAGCGAAATATTAATAATTATCATGAAAGGTATTTAAATAAAAGTAAATTTGAGTTATATGAAAGAAATACCTTTTGAGCTTTTGTAAAGAATGAAGATATGAAATAATAATAATAATAACCAAGTAAGGAAATATTAAATAAAGATCAAATTAATTGATGTGAACATAAGAGCGTTAGAGCCTTAATAAAAAGTATAGACATGATGTTCAAATGCATGTTCTTAAAAAGAGAGAAAGTTATTGTCAAAGGAAAAGAATAATGTAAAAAATTGAGATGTGTATCAATTGTTAATATGATATTATCAGTTCTTTGGATGACGCTAGGCTTAAAAATAATGTATAGCGCAAAAGGAGCGCAATTAAAGTAAAATGTTATGCTAGGAACGCGTAAAAGTTAATGTACTTGGTAAATTACTTATGAGAGGTAGTTGATTGTAGCGAATTGAGAATTGGTATAAGTCCTCTATTTGTGACGTAGTATCACGAGGCATTGTGTATGTTATTGAAAGGGAGCAAATGTATGGTATTGAGCGTAGGTCTTATAAGTTTTAGGCTGACTTTAAATCGCATTTTGTATAGTCCTCTATATGGGAATGGTTCCCGAGGCATGTGAAGAGATTCGAACTCAGAATCCTCTAATTGTGAAAGCCCCTTTATTATTCGTCGTAGAATGGGTAATTACTCTTCCCCAATCAATGAGGACCTTTCATAATTAATAAATGCCAAGATTACGAATGTGGTTTATGAGCCCAATAATAATGTTGAATTTAAACGAGGAATAGAATGCCAGGTCTCCCCAAAGAATTGAGAATGAACGAAAAGCTGTTTTGTAAAAGCATTAAAGAGAGCTCTAGCTTAGGCTAGACGGGAGGGTTCCCGCATAGTCATAAATAACGCTCGAGTAGCACGGTCAGACCCTCGGAGTAGGAGGGGTATCTGAAGGCCTTCTTGTAAGAAGTAATGAATACACCAGGAGTGTTTAAAGTTGTTAACGACCCGGGCGTTGAACCGAGGTCCTTGTAGATTGATATTTCCGCTTGCCTGTTCAGATCGTAGTTTTTTTATGTGATAATGGTCTTATAAGACATATGAGATAAATAACAATCCCTATTGTAATGTTGTATGGAAGTAGGATTCCATGAGTAAATTGAAGGCAACTAGGTTCCGGGAGTGACCATAGTTTTTTGACTGTGTCAAGTATCTTCATACTCTGGAGTACACAAGTAATTTCCTGATTACCTTAATGTATTTGTAAAACTAGAGAGAGATGATAACAGCTGAAAACAGGTGAAAATGCCCAAATATTGAGTTAGATAATTAACATGTAATTTTAAATGTAATTATACATTTTTTTGATGATTAAGAAAATATAAAAAAGTAGTATTGGAGGTGTACAATGAAGGACACCATTATTATAGAAAGCATTGAGCCAAAAGAGCTCGGAGTTATATGAAACTTACAGTTGATGCTTTATGGAAGTAAAAATAATTAGGAATTGTTGGTTTATATGGAAACCAGACGTTTTAATACAATATTTGTTTTATTCTTATGTTATTCCTTGTTCATTTGGAACATGTAGATGATTATGGGTCAGTAATTTAATTGTTTAATTGTTTGTAGCGCCATAATTTTTATTAATTAAATGTGTTAAAATAGGAGTTGATTTTGTTGTTATTTTTGCAAGTGTATCCTCTAATTAATCCAAAATATGTGGGTCACAGAGTGGGTGAACTTACCGCTGCCCCGAAAATCCCGAATTGAGCTACGCTGGTATACTGTGATTGGCATATTTCTTGCTAAAAGGGCACAATACATATAAGTTAAAGCCTACCTTGTTCGTTGCTATGCATCTTCCATCTCTTTCATGTCTTTTCCATTCGACATTAAATATATTGAGGTGTGATGTTGTACCCGATACCTAGTTTAGGCTATCGGCTACGCCAGCAGACATTAAGCTGTAGTTGAGGTTTTGAGAAGCAATAGAAAAAGATAGCGCACCGATCGCGTCAAGAAGAAAGCCAAGATGACGTAGGAGGTCGTGAATCAAGGAGGCATTGAAATCTGTGAGAAGATAGAATTATGAATGGAGAAGTGAAGCTTTATTGAAACATATATGGAATTATAGCAATTTAAACAACTTAGAAGAGGATATATAACATGCATTATATGTGGAAATAATTTTATGGAAATAAGTTATTTTATAACAGAACAGCCGAGAGGATTCGGGTTCGAGACTATCTTCGTGACGTGGGAGCACTGTGGTGGGGAGAATGAGCCACGTGCCGCGCGGAACAAAAAGCCGGAACACAGCACTAGCAAGTTAGTTGAGCCCAGGAAGAGGGGCAGTTCAGAGCAGCTCTATAGCACAAGCGGGGCGCATTGAAGGTCACGCAGCACACGTAAACCGTCACAGCAGAAGTCTAGGTGACATTTCTCGTATCGCCGAGCAGCGCAGGCCGAGGGGGTCGTTGATCCACGCGAGCTGGCCGAGGAGACAATTGTAGGCAGCCGGGGTATTTCAAAACCACACTGATCGTATTTGAAGACTTCATTTCAAGCTTCATTTCGACGCTGTTCAAACACAGGCTTTTACGAATAACCTTATAACCATGCTGTTATATAACACATTCAAAGCGACTTTTACTATTCCAAGTAAACTGAATGTTTAGCATAGGCTCTGATGAACATTGTATCGTGCATTTATAAGATTTTTATCTTATACAATTTTCATGATTTACCTATTACGAACAGATACAGGGTGTATCGCAATCTTGAACACTATCAAGTAAAATTTTATTTTACTCAAGTGGAACTTTGCAGTAAGTTGAGATTGGACTTACAATTCTCAAACTAAACATTTATCGGAACAGTGGCGTATATTAGAAGAGGAGTAAGGGGGTCCGCTGTTTTCATGAACTTTTCGAGAAGGAGTTGGACAATATCCGCTATGGGTAATCCGAGGTTCAACATGACCGAGTAAACGTGAATAGAGACAAGATGGTACCACAGAGCGATGGATTCGATTCCTGACGAGAGGAGTCCAACAGCTGATTCGCTTGGGATTTCGAAGGAAATCGTCATTTCATGGATGAAATGATATTCACGCCGATCTTACGAGAAATTCTTAGGTAGGGAAAATCGACGATCTTGGAAATTATATTACAACTGATAATGAAAGGTATTGTAAGAGTTCTAACTACCTGATTCGATTATTTTCATGAATACTGGGCACACATGTATATTTTTCTAATAGGAGTGATTTGATTATTAAGACATGGTTTGAATTTATATACTTCAAATTTGCTAGAATATGGAGTGACCATATGATATGGCAGGCATCATTATGCGAAATTCTCACCATTGTTTGGCTTTATTAAGTAGATGTTTGGTCTTATAGAAATTTTTCCAGCTAGGATATTTTTCATGAATAGTTTTTTTGTGTAACGAGTATTTCGAACTCGTGATCTGCAATTGATTATCAGAAATTACTTCGTCAGTTCATTGCATACTAGCGAGTGTGTATTATTCATCAGTAGGGATTTTTTTTCATTGGATTGTTTGGAGATGTTAAGAAGTTATTCACTTTAGTGAATGAACATCGCTTTTATATGACAACTAGAGACTTGTTGATTCCTTTCTGGTACATTCATTCATACAGTCCACGAGGTGGGGTCTTTCGTATTTATACGATTGTATGGTGGTTACTCACCTTACCCATCGTTTAGGGAACTATCATCCAAGTCGACGGGGCGAGGTCCTTCGTATTTATACGATTGTACGGTGGTTACACATCTTACTCGCCATTGAGGGACTCATTTTATCATCCGAATGTACACGAGATGTAAGTGAATTAAACAAGGAACTACTAGTCACATATCAGTCGAGATTTTGTTAAATAAAGTAACGATAAATGTCAACAGGATTGCATTTAGTAATTCTTGTTTGCCAATCCAATATTTTGTTGCTATACTCTTTTGAGAGTAATTTCAGTTTAACAGCTATTACAGCTGATGCTTTGATGATTTTTATAATTGTGTTTGATACCTTTGAGAAGGATTTTAAGTAATTGAATCTTGTAAGATTAATCATTAATGGTCATAATTATTTTAAGGCAGATCAGTATTGCAGATTTTGATGTGAGAGATTATAGCACATTGGTGTTTTTCTGCGATGTGAATTATGAAACTTGTGAAAGAGAATTTATGCTATTTGAAAGCAGATCATAAATTACTGAAGGAATATTTTTTCTAATTGTTTAAGAAGTTGTCTAGATGTGATCAGAGTAATTACAGTCATTGGAGATTATGTGCGTAAATAATTTGAAGCCATATATATATTTTTTGTAGATCATGCAACGTGGTTAAGTGGAGTTTGTGATAGGCATTTTGTGGAATTTGCCATGTGATAGTTGCAACGTTAATAATGTATTTTGGAGCAGACATGAGGTCGTCGTACCCAGTCTAGCGTTATTGTTGACATTCATGCTGTATGTGCTGAATATTTATGGAGTTTTTGGAGTAATTCTTATATTCAAATGTGATATTTGAAATATTGAAGAAATGTAATGTCGTTGTGGATAGTTAGATCCAACGTGATGTCGTGGAGACAATAATATTTTTTGGCATGATAAATTAAATACGAGATATAACTTGGAAGTAATAAAACTGTAAGACAACGTTCTATAAACCTTATTAAACAATTTGTTAGGAAATTAAACAAATAAATGAAGTTGATAATACAAGATTTTCTGAAAATAATAATTAATGAAATAATAATCTGAGATTTAAGCATATTAACGATCTGACCTAATGAAATAAAAATCAGAATGACTAGATGAAATAATGAGAAACTAAATAACCAGATGATTGAAATTTAAATAAGTTGATAAATTAAATTTTGAAATAAATCGATGAATTAAATAGATGGATGAATTAAAGATTGAATAAATAAACTGATTGAAATAAATTAATCGACGATTGTAATGATGATGAATAACTGAATTAGAAGGTGATAATTAATTAAAGAAGCTGATGATTAATGAATTTATATGCAATTAAATAAATTTAATTGAGATATAATTTGAGGAATTGCAACTTGAGTTGAGGATTTAAATGATTTAATGGTGATGAATTAACGATTCTGACAGGAATATTTAGAATTTTGAAGTGAGAATTAATGTGAGAAATATTTAATTTTGATAATAACGATGATGATGACCAAATGATAATTTGAATTTTCAGTAATTCACAGATAAGTGATTGAATGACGATGTAAATAATGTAAATTAATTATTCAATGTTTAGGAACATTTGATTAACATGTTCTATGTTCAAATTATACCACGCAAACCATAATTTATGTGATATTTAATATGAGTGATTATTATATGTGTATGTTTAGGCAGATTAATAACTTAATTAAATCCACATTGATGTTAAATTAAAGAGAATTAGGTCTCAGGTTTCACAAATGTCAGTGACGAAAGACATAGTGCTACAGTGATCCTAAGATCCCAAGAGAACTTTATACATTTTTCTTGTTATGTGGATAAAATTAAATTTGCATTAGAGAAGAGATGGTTCGATTTTTGGACAATGACAATTTAACTTGGCATTCGACCATACTCTTAGGTAGGAATTATATTTAAAATGTCTGTCTGACTATCAAAGTAAAATAAATTTGTTTTTATCTTAGTTGTGATCTGATGATGGTGTGATGTTCCTTTTTCTTTCCTTGTCTTGAGTAAGGCTTATCCGGAAAGGAAGTGGTTTTGCTAGGAATTCAGTTGATGGCGCCCATTTATATTTGAATTATTTTTATTAACTTAAGCCCGTAACGACCCTAGAGATACTTTGTCTCGTGAAACCCACTGCTTTTTCGAGAACTCAGCTGAATTTCCGACACATTCCTTATTTGACTAGAGGTTCATTTAACTCCGCTCTGTCCTGGAACTCCAGGGATGTGATGTTATAGCAGATGGGTCATCGCATCCCCAGGACGAACGGGTACAGAGAGAGAGGGAGAATTGGCTTTATCCAACTAGTGGGGCTTTTCGATTTTGTTAATTCTATGGAATCACATCAGATTTAGATTACTGAGAGATTGATCTCAATTTCATTTAAGGTGTTACAAAATTTATTATACTTAGTCAGACAATGTACTTGTGTGTTCATGTTAATCGTATTAGTATAATATCATGTTAGTTATAAGATATTTTTCCCTATACCCAAGTGAATGCAGGAATTGAGACATTGTGATGTGTTGTTGTCTAACGTCTCTATATAATTCTATATTGAAAATATAATTATGTTGCCAGAGGATTTAGCGAAGGTGTTAGTAGAGTTGCAGACGGGTATGTCTGGAATTGCAGAAACTATTTCTAAGATGGAAACGGAAGTCAAAGAACAAATTAATAATTCAGAAGCTAGATTAGAAGCTAAATGTAAAGAGAATGTACAAGCATTACAGGCTAATAGCGAAGGCAATCTAAACGACAGTTTAAAGTCATTAGAGACTAGGCTACAGTCAACTAGTGAAGATAATTTAAAATCATTAGAGACTAGGCTACAGTCAAATAGTGAAGCTAACTTGAAAGATAACTTCAAATCATTGGAAGAGAAATTACAGTCTCGTAGTGAAGAAACTAATACTGAATTAGAAAATAAGTTAACCAGATTAGAGAATAGTTTAACTTTAAAGAATAATGAGATGCTGAAAACTTTACAATTAGACATCATTGCAGTAAACATGAAAGGAGAGGAAAATGTTCAGATATTAAGGAAAAATATTATCGAATTAGAAAGTAGAGGGGAAGAAAATATTTTTACTTTAAGAACAGACGTTATGACCATACAGAAAGACATTAAGTCAGATGTATCGAAGTTGAGATTCGACATCGATGGTTTAGTGGCCGATGTAGGAAAAATTCAAGATTGGTCTACCGAAGTATCTTTCGAGACTAAGATTAAGGGTCTAGAAACGAATCTAGGTAACGAAATAAAAGATTTAAAGACAGTAATTGGGACCATTAAAGATGAAGTCTTGGGAGAGGTCAATTCTAATTTAAAGTCGTTAGAAAATCAATTGCAGAAGGATATTAGAAAGATAGACGACGATATAGAGCAAAAGGTTAACGAAAACTTAGCTTTATTTAAAAACAGAGTCGGAGCAATCGTGGAAGAACGGTATAATGAGGTCGATGCCGAAGCAAAAGAGAAACGTGACGGGTTAGATGAAAAATTAATCGCAGGTATGGCAAACTTAGAAGCTAGGTTTACGGAAAGCAAAGAAGCGATGAAGATAGATTCAACTCTATTTAGAACAGATGTTGATATGTTGAAAGAACAAGTCGCGTTAGTAAAGAACACGTGCGAAGAAAAAATCGACAAGTTAAGGAACGATCTAGACGAAAGTAACAAGACGCAGGACGTTACATCGTTAGATGAACTGAAGACTCAGGTCAAGAGATTAGCAGAAGACAGGATGACTAAACTAGAATCCATAGTTAACAGTTTTACCAGTCAGAATGTAACATCAGGGGAAACATTGGTAAATCAAACAGCGATAGACCGCAGTATGACGAATCAAGAACCGAGCATGGTAGAAGACCGTCAAATGCAACCGAATGTGACATTCGAAAGGGTCAGTTCAACCCCTCAGGAAAACCCAAGTTCGAATAGGAGTACGTTAGGTCCAAGCGAACGATACTCAGGTCCAGACACTATTATAAGGAATCTAGATGACAAGCCGAGAAAGTTTTCGGGAAATACAGGAGTTACACCAGTAGAATTTCTGCGAGATATTCGAGACTACATGGCGGAACACAGGGTAGCCAAAGAAAGAGAGCTAAGGATAGTAGAACGCGCCTTAGATGGATCTGCACTTACGTGGTTTAGAGCGTTCAGAAGCAACTTTGCGAACATGGAGCAATTTGCCATGGCTTTCTTGAGGAGATTCTGGAGTGCCGAGGATCAACTCAACGTAAGAGCGGAGATGTACTCCAAACGCTATTCTACGTCACATCCGACGCATTACGCCAACTATTTCACGTCACAGCTGGCTAAATTACAGTTCCTTATTCCTCCATTGCCAGAAGAAGAGCTTCTGCAAGCTATAGCGCGACAGTTACCGATAGAGGTACAGCGATCTCTGATAGCATCGGGAGCCAATACGCTGGAACATTATGACGATATTTTGCGGCGATTGGATTATACAAGCGCACAGGTCACACCTAGAAGTAATAGGAACGACAACAGAAACACGCAAGAAGTAAATGCGGTAGTCGTGGACAATGCAGCTCAAACGGACAGAAGGGATTCCTGGGAAAACCGACGGAACGATGGGAATCGAGGAAACATCCGTAACGCAAGAGGAAATGATCGATATAGAGGACCATATGAAAGGCCATACGATCAAGAAGCGAGAGATAGCCGGTATAGGAATTATAACCAAAATTCCAGGTATCAGGACAGGAATCGGTATAATAACAGATATCGGGGAAGGAATAACTGGGGCCAAGGTCAACAGTTTAATGGAAACGACCGACAGGATGGCCGAAGAAACGATCCTAACGACAGAAGGGATAATCGTGGACATGAGAGGTCGAGACAAGAGGATAGACAGCCTAGTGCACCACTCGAGGAGACAGTGAGAGATGTCAATCGAGCCAGCACGAGTGGCGAAGGAAAAAAAACCGTCAAATTAACTCCAGAGGAAAATGAAAATCATTGGGAATCAATCGTCATCGTGGAAACATATCAGGTCAAGGACGAGGATTTAATCGAGGAAGAAGACATAGTACAACGGGAAAATAGACATGAATTGCCAGTTATTAGTGTGGAAGTCATGGGAAAAGAAATAAAGACACTTGTAGACACAGGGGCTATGGTGAGCTTGATATCCATAGGTTGCCTGGATGAATTGAAATTATTAGGAAGAATTACAATGTTGCCAACTGTTGTTAGCAAAATTCAAGGGGTGATTCCAGACAAGAGTATGAAATGTAAAAGTCAGGTACTTTTAGATGTTGGGATTGGAACCAGAAGTTTTGAACAGATGTTCCTAGTAGTGGGTCAACTACATTTTGACATGATCCTAGGAGTGGATTTCCTAAGTGAGAGTGGCCTGATCATAGATATGCAGAGTAGGCGCATGTACTTTCAAGAAGGGGTCATGGAAAATCAAGAATCAGAGATGACATTCTTTAGAGAGGATATATTGGATGAAATTGTATGCAGCGTTGAAAGGTCTATAGAAGATAAAATTGGTATGACAAGTAAAATAAATCCAGAAATTAAGGGGCAGTTTGATCAAGTAATTTCAGAATATGAGGATATATTCAATGACAAACCAGGTCTCATAGAAAATTTTACATACAGCATCAAGTTGATGGATGACAAACCATACCATAAAAATTTATATCCCATTCCGGATAAATGGAAGGAGGAAGTCAGCATAATGATAAGTGACATGGAAACAGATGGAATAATTAAGAAAATGCCAACTGCTTATTTGAATCCTTTAGCTGTTGTCAAGAAACCTAACGGTAAGCTGAGGATATGTCTAGATGCCAGAGCCCTTAACGAAAGAGTTCTTCCTGAACACGATAGACCACCTGTTATTCGTGAATTGTTACGCCGATTTAGAGGAAAGAGTTTCTTCTCGACAATCGATCTGACTAGTTCATATTATCATGTTGAGCTAGCAGAAGACTGTAAACAGTACACAGGGTTCTTGTTTGACCATAAAACATATGTATTCAATAGGTTACCTTTTGGTGTGAAAAATAGTGGTCCGGTGATGATCCGAGCACTAGATGAAAATTTGTCAGATGCAGTTAAAGAGCATGTTGTGAGCTATATTGATGACCTGATTATAGCGTCTGAGACAGCGGAAGAACATATCAGGCACCTTCAAATGCTTTTTGAAGATCTTAGGAGAACGAACTTCAAGGTGAACTTCAATAAATGTCAGTTCTTTCATGAAGAAATTGAGTTTCTTGGACATAGAATCGATGGAGATGGTTATAGGCCCAATCCAAAGAAGATCATGGCAATTTCAGAGTTTCCAACACCACGAAAGATTAAAGAGGTACGGCAGTTTTTAGGCATGTGTCAGTTCTTTTCAACACATTGTCCTGAATATACTGAGACGATGGCACCTCTGCAGGACTTATTAAGGAAGGGAAATCGATGGAAATGGGACGATAGATGCAATCAAGCGTTTTTAGCGGCCAAGAAAATGCTAATCCAAAATATTAAACTTGAGTATCCTGATTTTACAAGAAGATTTTTTGTAGAGACAGACGCATCCAAAATAGGTATTAGTGGAATCCTATATCAGTTGGATGATGACAAGAAACATAGATATTTAGCTTTCACCAGTCGCAAGCTTAGGAATTGTGAGAAGAATTACTATGCAACTGAGTTAGAGGCATTAGCAGTGGTTCATGCTCTCAAAACGTGGAAGAAGGTGTTGTTTGGACATGACATAACAGTGATCACAGATCATAAAGCCCTCCAATTTATTATGAAGACAGACTTAGCGAGTGACCGCATCACCAGATGGGCTCTGTTCTTACAGCAATTTAACCCAACTGCTGTACATAGACCGGGGAAGTTAAATCTGTTAGCAGATGTGCTGAGCAGAAACCCTTGTGAGGAAGTAATTGTCAACCATATAAATTTGTTTCAAGAGGATAATGGTACTCTGGAAAAGCTGAAGTTGTTAGCGCAAACTCAGAAGAGATATGCACCTTTGCGAAGAATTTACCGTTTTCTGACACGCAGGATGGATAACACTGATCCGGATTTTCAAAGATCTGAGATAGAGGCTAGAAAACATCATATTATGGGAGGTGTTATATGCCAATATATTGACCAGGATCATACTAAACTTAGAGTAGTGATCCCACCCAAGCTTGTCAAACCAGTTATTTGGATGATACAGCGAACTGCAGCTCATGTAGGTGTAGACAAGACTTTGGCTCTCGCACAAGAAACTTTTGTTTGGAGACAAATGGGACAAACGATTCGCGACGTCATAAAGACCTGTGACAGTTGTCAGCGAAGTAAATACTCATCTAAGTTAATGAAAGAAGTTCCTAGATCAATATTACCCGAGAAGCCAAGAGAACTTTTCGCGACGGACATTTTCGGTCCGATTCCACGTTCGAGGAAAGGCAATCAGTTCGTTTTGGTAACAGTCGATGTATTTTCGAAATACGTATCTCTATGCCCTATACAGAAAGCTACGTCCAAGTACGTGATAAACAGACTTGAGAAAACTGTTATTCCGAGCATGGGGAAACCTGAAGTTTTGTTGAGTGACCATGGATCACAGTTTACTAGCATGGAATTTTCTAATGCTATGGAACGGTTAAGTATCAGGCATGTGTTTAATTCTGTACGGTATCCAGAGGGAAATCCCGCGGAAAGAATTATGCCGGAGATAAGTAAGCTGTGTCGCTTATATGTGTCAAGGCAACACCATAGATGGATGGAAGTGATACCCATCATTAGCCAATGCTTGAATTCCACAGTACATGAAAGCACAGGACAGATTCCGTCCATGCTTCATCATGGATTGAAACCGGATAGACCATGGGACAGAGTCGTGAGGGCACCAGTAGATCCTCAACCCACACAAGAAAGAAGAGTCGAGATGGCAGGAGAGAGGCTCAGAAGACATGCGGAGAAGAGAGCCAGGAGACAGGCAGGAAGGAGGTTCCACGAGCCATTTCAAGAAAATGATGAGGTGCTGATTAGGAAGCCAGTCACTTCGAACCTTCAGCTGAAGATCTACCATAAATTCGCTCCATTGTACGCTGGACCGTTCCGTATTGAACAAACATACCAGAATAATAGCTACAAGATTGTCAAAATGGATACTGATGAAGTTGTAGGAACTTTTAATGCAGCTAGCATCAGGAAATACCATCATGCTGAGTAGGAAATTGTAGAGCTATCGTGTACATGTAATATATATTGAATGCCTGAGAGTGTATTTTTTTTCTCAATCCTGATAAAAAAAAAGGAGATGTACGGGAGAGATGTACCCGATACCTAGTTTAGGCTATCGGCTACGCCAGCAGACATTAAGCTGTAGTTGAGGTTTTGAGAAGCAATAGAAAAAGATAGCGCACCGATCGCGTCAAGAAGAAAGCCAAGATGACGTAGGAGGTCGTGAATCAAGGAGGCATTGAAATCTGTGAGAAGATAGAATTATGAATGGAGAAGTGAAGCTTTATTGAAACATATATGGAATTATAGCAATTTAAACAACTTAGAAGAGGATATATAACATGCATTATATGTGGAAATAATTTTATGGAAATAAGTTATTTTATAACAGAACAGCCGAGAGGATTCGGGTTCGAGACTATCTTCGTGACGTGGGAGCACTGTGGTGGGGAGAATGAGCCACGTGCCGCGCGGAACAAAAAGCCGGAACACAGCACTAGCAAGTTAGTTGAGCCCAGGAAGAGGGGCAGTTCAGAGCAGCTCTATAGCACAAGCGGGGCGCATTGAAGGTCACGCAGCACACGTAAACCGTCACAGCAGAAGTCTAGGTGACATTTCTCGTATCGCCGAGCAGCGCAGGCCGAGGGGGTCGTTGATCCACGCGAGCTGGCCGAGGAGACAATTGTAGGCAGCCGGGGTATTTCAAAACCACACTGATCGTATTTGAAGACTTCATTTCAAGCTTCATTTCGACGCTGTTCAAACACAGGCTTTTACGAATAACCTTATAACCATGCTGTTATATAACACATTCAAAGCGACTTTTACTATTCCAAGTAAACTGAATGTTTAGCATAGGCTCTGATGAACATTGTATCGTGCATTTATAAGATTTTTATCTTATACAATTTTCATGATTTACCTATTACGAACAGATACAGGGTGTATCGCAATCTTGAACACTATCAAGTAAAATTTTATTTTACTCAAGTGGAACTTTGCAGTAAGTTGAGATTGGACTTACAATTCTCAAACTAAACATTTATCGGAACAGTGGCGTATATTAGAAGAGGAGTAAGGGGGTCCGCTGTTTTCATGAACTTTTCGAGAAGGAGTTGGACAATATCCGCTATGGGTAATCCGAGGTTCAACATGACCGAGTAAACGTGAATAGAGACAAGATGGCACCACAGAGCGATGGATTCGATTCCTGACGAGAGGAGTCCAACAGCTGATTCGCTTGGGATTTCGAAGGAAATCGTCATTTCATGGATGAAATGATATTCACGCCGATCTTACGAGAAATTCTTAGGTAGGGAAAATCGACGATCTTGGAAATTATATTACAACTGATAATGAAAGGTATTGTAAGAGTTCTAACTACCTGATTCGATTATTTTCATGAATACTGGGCACACATGTATATTTTTCTAATAGGAGTGATTTGATTATTAAGACATGGTTTGAATTTATATACTTCAAATTTGCTAGAATATGGAGTGACCATATGATATGGCAGGCATCATTATGCGAAATTCTCACCATTGTTTGGCTTTATTAAGTAGATGTTTGGTCTTATAGAAATTTTTCCAGCTAGGATATTTTTCATGAATAGTTTTTTTTGTGTAACGAGTATTTCGAACTCGTGATCTGCAATTGATTATCAGAAATTACTTCGTCAGTTCATTGCATACTAGCGAGTGTGTATTATTCATCAGTAGGGATTTTTTTTCATTGGATTGTTTGGAGATGTTAAGAAGTTATTCACTTTAGTGAATGAACATCGCTTTTATATGACAACTAGAGACTTGTTGATTCCTTTCTGGTACATTCATTCATACAGTCCACGAGGTGGGGTCTTTCGTATTTATACGATTGTATGGTGGTTACTCACCTTACCCATCGTTTAGGGAACTATCATCCAAGTCGACGGGGCGAGGTCCTTCGTATTTATACGATTGTACGGTGGTTACACATCTTACTCGCCATTGAGGGACTCATTTTATCATCCGAATGTACACGAGATGTAAGTGAATTAAACAAGGAACTACTAGTCACATATCAGTCGAGATTTTGTTAAATAAAGTAACGATAAATGTCAACAGGATTGCATTTAGTAATTCTTGTTTGCCAATCCAATATTTTGTTGCTATACTCTTTTGAGAGTAATTTCAGTTTAACAGCTATTACAGCTGATGCTTTGATGATTTTTATAATTGTGTTTGATACCTTTGAGAAGGATTTTAAGTAATTGAATCTTGTAAGATTAATCATTAATGGTCATAATTATTTTAAGGCAGATCAGTATTGCAGATTTTGATGTGAGAGATTATAGCACATTGGTGTTTTTCTGCGATGTGAATTATGAAACTTGTGAAAGGGAATTTATGCTATTTGAAAGCAGATCATAAATTACTGAAGGAATATTTTTTCTAATTGTTTAAGAAGTTGTCTAGATGTGATCAGAGTAATTACAGTCATTGGAGATTATGTGCGTAAATAATTTGAAGCCATATATATATATTTTGTAGATCATGCAACGTGGTTAAGTGGAGTTTGTGATAGGCATTTTGTGGAATTTGCCATGTGATAGTTGCAACGTTAATAATGTATTTTGGAGCAGACATGAGGTCGTCGTACCCAGTCTAGCGTTATTGTTGACATTCATGCTGTATGTGCTGAATATTTATGGAGTTTTTGGAGTAATTCTTATATTCAAATGTGATATTTGAAATATTGAAGAAATGTAATGTCGTTGTGGATAGTTAGATCCAACGTGATGTCGTGGAGACAATAATATTTTTTGGCATGATAAATTAAATACGAGATATAACTTGGAAGTAATAAAACTGTAAGACAACGTTCTATAAACCTTATTAAACAATTTGTTAGGAAATTAAACAAATAAATGAAGTTGATAATACAAGATTTTCTGAAAATAATAATTAATGAAATAATAATCTGAGATTTAAGCATATTAACGATCTGACCTAATGAAATAAAAATCAGAATGACTAGATGAAATAATGAGAAACTAAATAACCAGATGATTGAAATTTAAATAAGTTGATAAATTAAATTTTGAAATAAATCGATGAATTAAATAGATGGATGAATTAAAGATTGAATAAATAAACTGATTGAAATAAATTAATCGACGATTGTAATGATGATGAATAACTGAATTAGAAGGTGATAATTAATTAAAGAAGCTGATGATTAATGAATTTATATGCAATTAAATAAATTTAATTGAGATATAATTTGAGGAATTGCAACTTGAGTTGAGGATTTAAATGATTTAATGGTGATGAATTAACGATTCTGACAGGAATATTTAGAATTTTGAAGTGAGAATTAATGTGAGAAATATTTAATTTTGATAATAACGATGATGATGACCAAATGATAATTTGAATTTTCAGTAATTCACAGATAAGTGATTGAATGACGATGTAAATAATGTAAATTAATTATTCAATGTTTAGGAACATTTGATTAACATGTTCTATGTTCAAATTATACCATGCAAACCATAATTTATGTGATATTTAATATGAGTGATTATTATATGTGTATGTTTAGGCAGATTAATAACTTAATTAAATCCACATTGATGTTAAATTAAAGAGAATTAGGTCTCAGGTTTCACAAATGTCAGTGACGAAAGACATAGTGCTACAGTGATCCTGAGAACCCAAGAGAACTTTATACATTTTTCTTGTTATGTGGATAAAATTAAATTTGCATTAGAGAAGAGATGGTTCGATTTTTGGACAATGACAATTTAACTTGGCATTCGACCATACTCAGAGGTAGGAATTATATTTAAAATGTCTGTCTGACTATCAAAGTAAAATAAATTTGTTTTTAACTTAGTTGTGATCTGATGATGGTGTGATGTTCCTTTTTCTTTCCTTGTCTTGAGTAAGGCTTATCCGGAAAGGAAGTGGTTTTGCTAGGAATTCAGTTGATGGCGCCCATTTATATTTGAATTATTTTTATTAACTTAAGCCCGTAACGACCCTAGAGATACTTTGTCTCGTGAAACCCACTGCTTTTTCGAGAACTCAGCTGAATTTCCGACACATTCCTTATTTGACTAGAGGTTCATTTAACTCCGCTCTGTCCTGGAACTCCAGGGATGTGATGTTATAGCAGATGGGTCATCGCATCCCCAGGACGAACGGGTACAATTTGGCTCAACTTAAATATGTGACTTACACTTACAACCACTGCTGAAGTTCACTCGTGAGCGAGACACACATTGTGCTACTGTAAGAAGGTAACGGGAGTACACCCGAGTGTGCAATATGTTCAAAAGCAATGCATACGTGTTTTGTTGAGCAGGAAATAGATTAGCACCCCACCTATTATCTGTCCCTATCTATCAGTTATTATGACGCGCATGGCTCACAACTCGTCCCTTATGAAAGAAAACTCTGTACAACCTAAATCAATAACCCAGTCTGACAAACCTCATTTATAACACACATGGTTTACAAATGTACAGTAATCGCATCAGATACACTTAAACTTATCGTAAAAATTACTCCATCCCTGTGTATTCTGCTGTAAATGACACGCAAGTTTCACTCAACTATTGCTCTGGTCTATAATTTAATTCCCATTAAATGTTATTCAAACAACGTACCGGTGGGGGAAATCTCTCTTTCTCTCTTTCATCGTCCCTTGGCTTTCTTCGATTCTTTGCATATTCCTCCCACGGCTCCTGGCGTAATGCGAGTCCTGCATGGGACGAGGTGTGAGCGAGCCATTAGTGTCGGCCAGGAGCCGGAAGCACTTAACGGAGGACCACCTCACAGCTAGCACCAGGTCATTTAAAGTTCATTAGAACAAATGCAACGCATAATTCCCGCTGAGCATCAAGAGAAGAAGCCATTAAATACAACTTGACTTTCGTATGGTTCACTTCATTGCTAATGTTGAGGGTGGAGAAACAATCAAGACGAACGGTCATTCCAGGTTCCTCCTCAATGACCCCTTTAGGTTCAAATTTAAATTGGTGAAAACACTACTCCAGATATTGTCCCTCCTCTCATCTACTAATTTCGTTCACTCGAAAGTTTTATGAGCAAAGTATGAGAGATATCTCCTTCACAGTGATATCCATATCACTGGCTGTTGTTGTTTCTGTTTCATTTGAGGGCCTTGGGCATCGTGGTCATTGAGCCCCGTATACTTGGGTGTGTGTGTGAGTAAATTTTTACTGACAACCTGTGTTTCTGTGGTGGCTGTATTAGTGTGTGTATTTGTAATTCAGGTAGTGATTTGGAAGGAGGTGTCCGTGGGTGGCCTGCAGTCGGGAACCTCCAGGCATTTGCTTGGAGGAGAAGTAGAAAACCACGGAATACCACTTCCAAGATGTCTGAGGTGGTAATCAAACCCGGATCTCCGGGCCGAGAGCAGATCCCTGGTGCACGTCATTTTACTATGATATTGTTTTCAACACACAAGATGATGTAGTCATATAGGCCTACGCTATTGGGCTGTTGTTGGTGTTGTTGTTTCTTTTAGGGGCTTGCCATCGAGCTCATTTCAATCCCATGTAGCATACTTTGGGTATGTGTAGAATTAGTCTGATGACCAGAGTTATATTCGTGTCTGGTCCAGTGTGTGTATTTGTAATTGAAGCTGGTATTTGGAAGGAGGCGGTCGTGGCCTTAATTTAGGAACCATCCTGTCATTTGCCTGGAGTAAAAAAGGGAAATCACGGAAAACCACTTCTAGGAAGGCAGGACTGGGAATCGAACTCACCCTCTTCTTAGTTTTATCTTACGAGGCTGGGAGAACCTCGTTCCAAACCTCAAATTTAAATTTATTGGCAGAGCTGGGAATTGAACCCAGGACCTCAGGGGTGACAGCCACGTATACTAGTCACTACACCACGAGGTGATCCGATGTCATACGACCAAGTGCTCAATTGTACGGGAGAATTTCGTAGAATGATGGTGAAGATAGAGTTGACAATGAGGGCACTGAACATTGGCCACTTAGAAGTTGTTCCACAAGATTATGTTCAACTTTAAGGTTATCTCCACTTTTGAAACATTTGGATAGGCCTACCTGCCAGTTTAGGACTCAACATTATGCAAACTTCTTGTCTGGCCTGCTCCAGTTCAGAATAGCAAACCACACATTTGCCACTTGACAGATCATAGCAGTAGCAAGGCCTTTCTTTCTCTACCCCAGTGGCTTCTACAGAATCCTGTGTAATCTCGAAAAAGAAACCACTGATAGGAAGAAAAATAATTAAGCAAATACTCCAGAATAAAATGATGAATCATCCCTCAACTGTAATTTATTAACTTGTTAATTTATTTGAGGGGTTTGGGACATCTTAGGATTTGGGTGTGTGTTGAACTTTTCTGATAACCTGTATTACTGTGATTAGTGTAGTACTGTGTCAGGGACAAAGATGGGGTAAGTGCCTCGATGTTAAAGTAAGGCACTATCCGACGTTTGTCTGGAGGGAGGGTAGAAAATCCTCGTGGAAAGCTACACTTTGTCAGTATAGCCGCTCTCAGCGCCGGGATTCGAACCTCCAATCTCCGGACTTGTTGTTGCTGCTCTCGCAGCCGTGGTGCATGATTTAACGAGCACGGCTACGTTAAAACAGAATTATATTACCATATGTTATCGCAAAAAATATTACATTATCGTTTGCAATATTATAGTATGCCTTGCGGCACAGTGTCTAGCATTCTTGGCTGTCATATATGAGAACTGGGCTCGATTCCTGCCTCTGCCAAGAAATTCAATCCTGGTCTGAGGGATGTCTGTGAAAACTATTAAGAGTATACAACCTTGCCATATCCCAGGCAACTGCATGTAAAAAGGAAATAGCTTGGGAGTTGAACCTTCGAACCCTCGAGCACTGTCAACTATCACATATCCCACCGCGCGCTTGCAATGTGAGCTGCTGCGACGCTTGTCTTGCAGCGCGCACTTCCCAGTCTATACAATACATGCTCTCGGTCTTGGCGTGCACCTCCTGTTTTCAAGTACGTGTTCAGCGTATCTGTGCTCGTTTTACGGGTTCATTCGAGGTACCCATACTGAATTAATAGTGGCGTTCACGATTCCTGCTGTCTTCTAGCCCGTGAACACACATCTCGTTATATTACCCAGGTTTAGAGAGAGGGACCGTTGTCTTTCAGAATTATTGTATTACATGTGACGGAATGCATAAAACTGGATCGCAAGGGGCTGGCGGACCACCCGGTATATTCCCCACCTAAACTATCCGTGGCTAAATGACAACGAAGACCACGCCCTTCAAATGAAACAAGTACAATAATTATAAATTTGAAATGTACATGAAGTTCTTAAGTATTAGCCTATATGTGAATCGGTAAACGTTAGCTGACGTGCTGCATTTGGGATCGTGGCAGGCCTCGAACCGGAAACTGGATTACTGAGGACCATTCGACCCCGCATATGAATGCCGTGCAGCTACCCTAGATCGTGCTTTTTCCGGCAGCTTGAGGACTGCCCTGAGATGCTGGAATGAGGCAGGGTTATAATCGCGGCGAACAGCTAAGGAAAGAAAGCTGACTGACTGATGTCCAGATGGCATATCGCGTTTGGTTTACCGAGGACAACGTGCTACGTGATTGGTCGAATGTCACATTTTCCGACGAAAGCACATTTTCCTGCGCGAACGATGGGCTGGTATGCGTGATTTGCCCTTTCTTCAATCTTCGGACAAACACAATCGAGCATACGTGTCCGAGCAGCAGCACTCTGGCCGTGGATGTGTTACAGTACGTGCTGGGATTGGATGAGCTCCCACGGGAAAGGAATGTTGCACAGAATCGAGCAACACCCACATGGGAACAGTCTCACCACCGAGAAATATGTGCACAATTTAGAGAATACTGTATTATGGTGTCTTCCGTGTGGGTGCTTCATACCGCGAGAGTTATACAAATTGCCCGTCTTCAAACCACACGTCTTGATTAGTTCAGGAATGGTTTGCAAGGAAAGGCCTTGTTGTGTGGCGAACATGAATCACCTCTAGAACGTGGTAGCTGAGACGATGAGAGTAACAATGGAGACAGCCCAATCCCGCGCTTAATACGAATGGCACTTTCTAGGATGTAATCAGTGCAGCCTGCGACAAGTTGGTAGGTGGTGACAATTCGTACATAATGTTCCTGTTCTAATCGATTCCATGACCACACGACTGGAAGAGGACTTTCTAGGGCCACAAATAAATTCACTCACTGTCAATCATGAAATGATAAAAAAAAGGAAGTTTCGTGAATCGCCATACACATTAATGTACAAATAAAAATACACATAAATACATGGGTTGTTTTTTTTAAGTTTTGGCACCCTAGTTATAACTGGATTAATAACTCACTTAAATGGTTCCAAGTTTCACAGGCCCTCGATGTAGTCCCCACCGTTGCGTACAACGTGTTCCCAGCGATGCGGAAGTCCTTGGATCCCGTTGGTACTGCCCAATCTATTGATGGGGGGCGCTCGGCAGCCTGCTTAACGTCTTCAATGGTACGGAAGCGCTGCCATACTGTTCCCCGAGGGCAAACCGTTAATGCGGCGTACTATTGTCCGTTTCTGCAAGACCATCTCCGAGGAGCTCCGAGAAGGAAACGGCGCCACCACATGGTTACACCGCCCATCGTTCTGCATGACAATGCTAGGGCACACACAGCAGGCGTTGTGTCGGCATTGTTGGATCGCTGGGGCTGGGAGGTCCTCTATCACCCCCTATATTCTCCCGACATCAGTCCCTGCGACTATGATCTCATCCCGAAGAAGAAGATGACAATGCGCGGGGAGCAGGCTGCCGAGCGCTCTCTTCGTACCATCAATAGATTGGGCAGTTCCAACGGGATCCAACGACTTCGGCATCGCTGGGAACACGTTGTACGCAACGGTGGGGACTACATCGAGGGCCTGTGAAACTTGGAACCATCTAAGTGAGTTATTAATCCAGTTATAACTAAGGTGCCAAAACTAAAAAACCAACCTATGTATATTTCACCCTACCAAGACTCAAACACTTGATATCAAAGGTGAAGGGAAATTCCAACTATTTAGCACGCATGACTATCGCGTTGGCTTACTAAGCCTGCATGCTTGGAGGCACATCACAAAACCATAACATGACCGTCAAACAAAATAGTCTATAGTGCATATGTCGTAGTCAGATAGTGAAATCCGTCATTTCACTTAGGCTCTTCATGAATAGCCGGCATATGATGTCAAAAGAGATAATTGCAGTTTCTGACGCGTGGTTTCATGTACGTCTAACCCTCATTATTCCTGTTTTCCAACGGGGTCGGGGATGAGATGCGATGGAAGTCTATGTGGCGGATGGGTTTTAAGGTCGGATACCCTTCCTGACGCCAACCTCTTGAGAGGAGTTAATGGGAGATGAAATGAACGATGTTCAATGAAACTGGGCAAGGATGTGGAAGGAAGCGGCCGTGGCCTGTCAGAAGGTTCCCAGCATTTGCTTGGATTTGAAAATGGGGAAACCACGGAAAACTTTTTCAAGGACGGCCGACGGTGGGGCTCGAACCCACGAGTCTGCCGAGTCAGCAGAGAGCTTGGCCCCATGACATAACGCTGCGCTTTAGCGATCGTAGCTACCACTGACGGTATCTGTCGCGTGGTTTCATGAAATGACTAAATTTTGCCATCAGATAGTGAAATTCATTTTGTACATTATCCGTCACTTCATGAAGTAGCGGTAGCGGTGTCCTCGTTGTGATATAAGTGTGCTTTCCGAGAATTAATCAGATAAACATGATACTGGTGACAGATTAACGGAGGATTGGTGGTTGCTAACGCAAATACTGGTAGCATTTTAAATTTGAGGATGATCCCCATACGTCCAGACGAAATATTACGCCCTCTGTTACTTGGGAATAGTTTTTTTTTACATATTCGGCTCACCAGAGTTTGTAGCTTCTTCTAAGCGGACACCCATGGGGTGAGCTACACGTACGGTCGCGCGTGGAGTGTTGTCTGGGGAGGAAAGTTTGAATGTAAGTACGAGGAGTTGGAAGGTAGCGGCTGTGGCCTATAGTTAGGGACCAACCCCGGCATTTGCCTGGAAGGAAGATGGGAAACCACAGAAGACCATCTTCAAGGTTGCCGGCGGGGGGATTCAAACCTCCTCGCCTCCCGGATGTGAGCGACTGCCTGCAGCCACGCCGTAACGACCACGGCTAACTCACCCGGGTATAGTGAAAAGACGGGATGGCAGTAAGTCAATTCGATGTTTACATTTATACCAGTAATTTCGAACACCTTAATAAACAAGCATTAATTTCTATCTTGGAATATCTCGTGTATGGCGACGAAATATTAATGTACGACTCCATTGTGTCAGCCATTTCATGAAGAGTGTGATCAACATACACCGAATCTTCATGAAGTGCCTCGGCTGATAATTGTAAAATCAATTCTTACACTAGCTTCCTAAATCAGTCCGTCACTTCATGAAGAAACGCGTCAGATACTGCAACTAACCCTTCATTTTACATCATATGCCGGCTTTTCATGAAGTGCCTAGGATTTTCATGAAATGACGGATTTCACTATCTGACTACGACACATACATTACTATATTACGACGAACTTGGTTACTGGATTGATGTACTCTCTTATGTCCCAGTCCGAGAGGCGTAATAAGCCTTGTCCCGAGGACAACCAAATAGAACGTACTGTAACTCGGTAACACCATGTGCCATGACCTATAGAGTGCATGTATTTCTCATAATTAATTATGACATACGCCTTCGTTGCGTAGTGGTCAGCGTGATTAGCTGCCACCCCGGAGGTCCTGGGTTCGATTCCCAGCTCTGCCACGAAATTTAAAAAGTGGTATGAGGACTGGAACGGGATCTACTCAGCGTCGGGTGGTCCAAATGAGTCGAGGGGGTTCAATTCCCACCTCAGCCATCCTCGAAGTGGTTTTCCGTGGTTTCCCACTTCGTCTTCGGGCAACTGCCGGGATGGTACCTACTGTCAGGCCATGGCCGCCTCATTCCCTCTTCCTTGCCTATCCCTCCCACTATTCCCATCCCTTCCCATCCCTCATGAGGCCCCTGTTCGCTTTGCAACTGAGGTCACCTGGGCGAGATGCTGATCCCAACTCCCCATTTGTATCCCCCAGACCAGATGTTTCAAGCTCCAGGACACTGTCCGTAGAGGCGGTAGTGGTGGGATCCCTCTCTGAGTCCGTGGGAAACACCAACCTGAAGGGTAAAATCGACCAAAAATAAATAAATAAATAAATTGTGACGTATCGCACAGTACATATTCATCCATGATATTATCTTTACGTCAGCGATCTTATACAAAACTCTTCAAAACCAAACAAGAATATTTCAATTGATTTAATTTGTGCATCTCGCATGAGCAAAATTGAAGAACTATCCACACTCCATAACGTTTCGTTGGCGACCAATCCTAGTCACTAATGAGTCGCTTCGCTTCCAGCTAACATCTGCAATGTGTTTGAAGGCTCCTAATGGGTTTCTTCAAGTACTCGGCCGCCCACGTTCCGACCCGTGCCCAGGTGTTCCGGCGGCACTTCCAACCAGAAACTGCAGTGGCCCATTCACTTCTAAAGCTGACATTTTGTTTAAATAATCTTCGTTTTTTTTTTCGTTCTGTTTGACCAGAGTATAAGGGAAACCACTTGCGTTCAGCACAGTTTGTTGATTATATACAGTAACAGCATGCCTTTTATGCATTGCATATGGCAGACTTGTTATTTTCTTTGTTTACTTTCGTTGGTACACCGACGTTTAGACTTTGCTTGTCATGCTATATGGTTGAGGCACGTGGTATTTCCGACACTGAGATGAATATGAAGAGATATTAATCAATATAATCAATATTAATAGATATTTCAGACACAGTAGTGGCTCAGCTGGCTAAAGCCCAGCGTTAGGTCATGGGGCCAAGCTCTCTGCTGACTCGGTAGACGCGTGGGTTCGAGCCCCACCGTCGGCTGTCCTTGAAATGGTTTTCCGTGGTTTCCCATTTTCAACACCAGACAAATGCTGGGACAGTACCTTCTGAAAGGCCACGGCCGCTTCCTTCCACATCCTTGCCCAGTTTCATTCACCATCATTCATTTCATCTCTCATTAACTCCTCTCATGAGGTTGGCGTCAGGAAGGGCATCCGGCCGTAAAAACCACCGCCACAATGACTTCCATCGCATCTCATCCCCGACCCCGTTGGAAAAACGGGAATAATAAGGGGTAGACATACATTTCAGACACATGACAATTACAGGATGGAGGAGCCCTGGGAGTAAGTCTATTTGCGATGGAAAAGACTAACTTCATTTGAGCTCACTGATCACACCTATTATGCTATCTATATAGTCCGCCTCGTTGCTTAAAGGCTAGCATTCTTGGATGTCACCGCAGAAGCCCGGGTTCGATTCCGGGCTCTGCCAAGGCATTTCATTCTGGTCTGAAGGTTGGAACGAGGTACACTCAGCCATATGAGGCAAAACTGAGGGACGGGTTCAATTCCCACCTCAGCCATCTTGGAAGTTATTTTCCGTGGCTTCTCACTTTTACTCCAGGCAAATATCAAGATGGCACCTAACGTAAGGTCACGGCCGCTTCTCACCCAAATCCTACCTCGATACAAATGTACACACTAGTACAGACATCACAGTGACACAGGTTATCTAATGACTTCAACACACCCAAATACACGGGGCTATATTACAACGATGTAGCAAAACTCCTAAAGAATCAACAACAACTACTATCTAAAGTTTAGTGCTTTTCGTCGGTCAACACGAACGTACCCAAAAGAGTTGGGTTATGTAATTTTTCAGGATTAGGGTATAACCCAACCCTTTGGGTACCTTTGTGTTGACCGACAGGAAAGAACCAAACTTTTGTTTACTAAGGCAACACTAAAAAATGCCTTCAAACCCCATAACAACTATTATGCTATAAACTTACAAACCAAGGTGGACCGGGTTCGATACCTGGTCAATGCATGTGAGATTTTTGAAGTGAAATGGCATGTCCTGTTGTTCGTATTCCACGTAAAATGGAGGTCCCGTGGCTCATGATCGCACGATGAATGGTCACGTAAAACTACAAGCTTCGTTTATAAATATTTCTGATGATTTATAAAAAAGACGTTCAGTAAAGTAGGATAACCTATTTTCTATTACATGTAGGCTATGGGTATAGTTATACCTATTTGTCCTGATCAAGGACTAAAATAATTGAATGTTCTTGTGATGAACGTTAGGCGTTGTACCCTATATTACACTCCTCGTTTACTAAGTTTCGTTGTAATTCCGCTCGTGCATTCAGAGAAATTCATTCTAACATTAGAAAAGTACGTCCTTCCACCATCTTGAATATATGAAATCATTGAAATTGTGCATTCTGAAGTGAAAACGTCTTATTTGAGACTACCTATGAACATGTAAGTGTTTCGTCATTGTTGATGCCTTTTCTGTGGCGAAGTTAGAGATCTTGGCCCTCTCCTACACTTAACCACACAGAATGTACAAATGTCAGTCATAGCATACTGAAAATGAAAATGAAAATCCACTGCCTGCATCCAGTCGACCGACCGGGTCAGGGAATGGAATGAATGAAGCCCCCATCTAGGGGCGAGGATATGAACTGTGCCGGCTGCCGAAGCCTGTCGCACTCCCCTGGGGCAATGATTCAATGAATGACAGATGAAATGAAATGATAAGGGAGAGTGTTGCTGGAATGAAATTGTGACAGGGAAAACCGGAGTACCAGGGGAAAAACCTGTCTGCCTCCCCTTTGTCCAGTACAAATCTCACATGGAGTGACCGGGGCTTGAACCACAGACCCAGCGGTGAGAGGCCGGCGTGTTGCCGCCTAAGCCACGGAGGCTGTAGTCATAGCATACTAAATCTAATAAAACCTAAATACTACAATTTGGGGGACATGGCAGTGAACAAATTCACTCTTATGTTCCTCCAACTAGTCCTGGCATTGTGGCAAAGCGCATTATCCTGTTGGAAGTAGACGTCACAAGCAGGGAACACTGTTGACATAAATAGTCGAGTGATAAAACTCAACAATTCTTCTAGGTTTGTGCCGTGTCTTGTGTGGGGTTTCACCTAGGACACCAAGCTGGCTCATCTGCGGGCTCTTGTTTTCCCCGCCCGGACCCCCACAGGAGAAGTGAACTGCGCGCTACCTCCCTTTATATAAAGCGCACCTTTGCCTCTTCACTGCGAGAACTAAAAGCTCAAGCACTGCCCGTGAAAGCCAATATACCATATTTTTGGAGGCCTTCATAGGGAGGTTATGGCTGCTTGAGCTTTTAGTTCTCGCAGTGAAGAGGCGTAGGTGCGCTTTATATATATAAAGGGAGGTAGCGCGCAGTTCGCTACTCCTGTGGGTGTCTGGGCGGGGACACTAGGAGCCCGCTAATGAGCCAGCTTAGTGTCCTAGGCAAAACCCCACACAAGACACGGCACAAACCTAGATGAATTGCTGAGTTTTAATTCACTGGCCGTGAAAGCCAATATACCATCTTAGTCGAGTGATAGGCTACACCAGAAACCTGAATTCATCAGTCCAAGATAATTGTCTCACTTTTCCACGGTCCTGTGTCCATAACTGCATGCCCAACTAATGCACTGCTTTCCGAGTACAGTCAACATTAAGATATGACGTCGTTGACACCACAGTCCCAAGCGCAACAGTGTTTGCTGAACCGTATGAAACATTGTCCTGGTCACCACTCTTGTAGCCTATACAAGTGAGAAAGTTAGCGCTATTCCCAAGAATTGTATAACCAATAACACGAGTAACCAATTCCTAGCACATCATACCACACTAACGTATGAATATTCCCCCTATTATTTGTTGAGTGCTTGGATGAGTCATGTGTTTTATTTTCCATGATCCATTATCTCTGGTTACCAGCCGCTGTGCACCGCGACAGTGGATTCATAGTGAGTGTTTAGGAGGAGGGGGTGGAGTTGATCGGGACTGCATCGACCGCTCGTTTTATTTATGTTAATGCTGTTACGGAGCTTTGCGAAATCGTGGTCATGTAGCCCCGTGTACTTTGGTGTTTACGTAGAATGTCTCTGATAATCTGCTAAGGAGATTGCTGTGATAGTGTGTGTATTGGCAGAAGGTTATGACCTAGTTATAGGTACTGTCCCCGAAATACCTACCATCAGCATGCTGGAATCCCACGAAGACAGCTGGATCGTAGAGCCTGGAAATCCCGGCTATAAAATTTTCCAGATTCTACCCAACATGAGACGAGGAAATGGGGTACATGAATTCCTAACTGAGACTACGTTAAGAAAAACCAAGGTGAACGGCATAAAAACTCGAAAGCACAAGAGTAACAATGAACGCAATCTCAGGTGTGTGGGAAAACCACTGAAATACCCACCGCTGGCCTTCTTAACGTGGTCTCTTATCGTTTCTATAAAGTATCACACTTCGAATATTTTAAACTGATCAAAGAAAATTTTATTCAGAAAATGAAAATATAGTGTAAGTCACTATACTATACTTCAAAGCAAAGTGCCCAACTTCCATCCGAAGTTTCATGAACATGGAGAAAAGAAAGAAATTAGCCCCACATTCATCAATGTAATTGACAGCATTTTACCCAAAAATGGTGAACACCAATCAAGTGTATATTTCAACATAGATGCTCATAGCAATAGCAACATTTAAAAATAAAGCCTGGAAATTTTCATATTTACAATACATATCAATTTATACCCTGAAAAAAAATAATTATTAAAAGCTATATTACAAATGTACAGTCATTTTCGCAACACCTTCTTAGCGTGTTTCTTTTTATAGGATTCAGAAGTGACATCTTCCACATAATTTATTATATTTATGTTTGCTGGTTTTCTTTTATTTGATTTTGATTTTATTCATCTCTTTCGACCGAACAATAAAGCTAAGTCAAAAATTTAATTCTTTCTTTTAATATTAACACCCTTCAAACGAACTGTCCTCGCCAGACTGGAATTAGTGATTCTTAAAACGCCTGTTAAGCATTGCATTGATACAAATAATCGAAAATTTTACCATATAGGTTTATTTCAACATGCCTGAAATGCATGAATTTCACAACAAATTATTTACTTGAACTGATAGTGAAGTAAATTGCCCTAATTTCACAATCTATATGAGTGGATTACTCTCTATATTACAACTTGGAATATTCCATTGAATACCCTTTTAAGAATCAAGGACATTAGTCTCAACATGGCTTTGCCATTCAATATCATGCTATATTAAGCATTCATCTTATTCATATTATCAGGCATTACTATTATCTCTTTCGCGCTTCAACTAGTTATCTTTCTTAGTGGACAAAAATTCAGCTTAATTTACAAGTCACATTCACAGTGAAATATTGTTGCTAAATTTATACAAGTTTCTTTACAATTCAATTACTCGCTGTTAAATTATTATTTACGATCAATATGCATAGCTTTTAGTAAGGGTTAAATAACAATTACATTTTTGTCGATATATCTACTTCCACATAAATCTAGTCTGGGATTCGCGTTAATAAAATAGGGTGAATGTATTCAAATGTCTTTAAATTGTGTTTAAGACATCTGTCTAGTCCATTAATAATGGATCTTGATCGAATCTATTAAAGCAAACGTGATGTAAGATCACAAAAAAAAAACGTTAGAAAGAAATTGGATCAAGTCAAGATTGCAAATCAAAGCAAATCCGCTTTCTTCACTGAACTCGCTTCCTACAGCTTACTGCAATATTCGAAAATCAACTTGAGTACTGAAATTTCACTTTTGAGCGTATAACAGCCCTCTACAATAGGCTTACGGAAGTAAAAACTCCAAAATGAGTCTACTCAAGCTCGAATAATGTCATATGAAGGCATAAAACTATTGTTCATTATTCACTATAAATCAAACACGAAAACTGATTAATTCTGAGTGGCCTAAAGTTCCTCTTCTCTACATTAAATAAATCCCCAGAAAATTAATTTGAATTTACAGTAATCAATAGAAAATTACACTATAATGCAATTAATTACAATGGGTGCATCCTTTTAGTAGAATCAAGACCCTGTCCAGAATAGAATCAGTCTTGACACTGGAATCAAGCCTAAACTCCATTCTTAGACATTTTACAAAAATTCCCAAAAAGAAAATAAGTGTGGCAGGGAGGTAACGTTAGAATGAACATGCTTAGCTACAATTGATGATGGTTAATCCAGTACCTTAGATGATTCTTGTAGATCTCGACACGACACAGTCATGTCCAATGTGACTGTACCCTCCATGCAAACAATGGAAGTCTTCACTGTCCCGGAAAGCGAGAAACGAACCCTGGATCTCCAGACATCGCTCATCCAGACTGAATGTTCCACTCTAATACCAACGACAGTTTCTTTCATCTTCGGATAACGTCCCATCAACCGCAGCACGCAATGCTGTCTACATCGGCCCGAAAACCAAAGTTCATCGGCCCCGCGTGATCGGATCATTTTGATACACACTGTACTGCCAAACAACAGCTGTGTTCGCAATCACCGGCACGGGCCGTGCGACGTATAGCAATGGAATGCACGTAACTTCGCTCGGATAGTGACACTCATGTTTAAAACATCTAGCCGCACATGCTCAAGTCACTTAAGTTCATGACAGCCTTTCCTCTCGACAAGAACTTGCTCAACATAGTTGCAAGATCACAGGCATATGAGTTAGGCCAATTATAAATATAAAAAGAATGTACAATATCCAAATACTTGTATTGAGAAATACTTATCAAACGAAGGTGCTAATTGTTCTGACAACACACACGAAGTAAGTGTATCGTTGCAGCCCGTTCCAATGCGAAGAATGTCTACTGAAAGAACATTATGACTGTGTTCTTGCTAAAGCAAGTATCCACCTTTCATGCGAACACTATATGGCTGGCCTATAATGAACAGCTATCTATTAAGACAAACTGCGTTTTCATTTCGATTGCCATTTCCTAACCAGAACTAAAATTGGAGTCCTTTCCGACACTAAGGTAACTCTCCTCGGTACAATGATAGTACATTACTCAAGACAAACTTTCACTCACGGTGCACGTGACGTTTCGCCGCCGGTCACCGGTATATCTCCAAACATGTGTATTCGTGCGTGGCTTAAATCAATCTACCCTCTCCGTATTTCAAGCCACGTCGCGACTGCGAGGTCACCTACCGTCGCGCCACGAGCGCTCAAAATAGGAACTGATAAGATGCAAATATCTTATTTCCGGGTTCCTAAGAGAACAATTAATTGAAATAAGTTAATAATCCAACACCTGCTATAATTACAGACATGTTAAACTATGCCCGAACGTAGAAAAGACTTGAATTCCCTACCACAAAAGCATAGTCTATCTCTTGTTGCTAATCGATAAAATAATCAATACTTCTGACCAAACAGCTGTGACGACAGTACAAGCAACGCATGCGCCCCGCTTCTCTCGTCGAGATCGCTATCCCAAGTCAACTCGTGGGTCGCGAAACATATGATCCTGTCTCGCCATTCTTGTTAACAGAAAAAGAACATATTACCTTCCCATAAAGGCATTCCGGTCATGAGAATGAAGGTACAGTACCAAACATATATTCGCCTGGAGTAGAATCAGGAAACCATACAAAACCACTTCTAGGATAGCCGAGGCAGGAACCGAACCCATACTTTCTCAGTTCTGTCTCAGGAGACTGAATGAACCCTGTTTCAGCCCTCAGACCAGAATTACATTTCTTTCCAGTGGCAGGAATTGAGCCCGAATCTCCGAAGAGACTGCCAAGAATGCTATCCATTACGCCAAGAAGTGGACAAGACACTACTTGAAGTGAACCCTATTCAGACAGGGGCTTTGGCGGCCTTTGGCAAATTGCCTACTGAATTGCAAGATATTCATAAACTACAACAAATGTTGACACCAAAATCGAAATTAGTGACCAAAGCAAGCTCCATTACGTTGCCGTGTCTTATTCAAACAACTAATGTTTTTCTCATTAAGGCCGCTAGGCCCTACAATCGTAGATCAACAATATTTTGATATTACAATAGGGTGTAAAAATAACGGTTCTTAAAAGAATAGGCTTTTATTGTTTCATTTGAGAGACATAAACATCATGGTCATTTAATCCCGTGTACTTGTGTATGTGTAGCATTTTTCTGATAACTTGTGTTATTGTGGTGCCTCTAATAGTGTTTGTATTTGTAGGCTAATTCGGTCAAGGCTTGGGAAAGAGGCGGCCGTGGTCTTAAGTTAGGTACCAAGCCGACATGTAGAATAGAAGTGGAAGTGGGAAACCACGGAAAACCACTTCCAAGATGGCTTAGGTGGTAATCGAACCCACCTCTTCTCAATTCTGTCTCAGGAGGCTGGGTGTTCCCGTTCGAGCCCTCAGACCAGAATTTAATTTCTTAGAATTCAAGAAAGTGTAGTGAAAGAAGCCACTTTTCAGTGTTGCCTAATTCTAACAATGAAAGCTTTTCAGTCGGTCAACACGAATTGTTGACCGGAGCATTTTATCAAATTCTATTATGAATTTGTTAATATAAATAGCTCAATCGGACAATTAACATTCTGTTTTTTTCGGGAACAGATATTTCCAATATGGATTAGCAAGGTAAGCTAACATTATTTTGAAAGGAAGTTTTGACTTCCGTAGTACATTGGCGCTGCTCGTGGCGACATTTTGTGCCTTGCAGCGGCCTTCTCAGTATGTACTAGCCACGCGTCTTTGTGAGGTGTACCATTAACCAACTGAAGAGCCCATTGGAACACTGGGGCGAAACGCTGGCAACTGTTTTGAGCTAGCCGGACCATTTTATCAAATTTCACTGTGAATTTAATAAAACACTAATAGGGATGTATAGAACTAGCACCGATAGAGCGCACTGCTGTTGTACTGGGTAAGCGCAAGGCGCTCTTCATTTGTCTCCTGTGTTCTCATGCCGCTAATATCCACGAATTTAAGTTGTTTAAATTGCTATTTTCGTGACTATGCCGAGCTATTGCAGTGTCCCTCTTTGCAAAAATCAGGGAAATCCGATTTCGTGTCACCAATTTTCACAAAATAAAGAAATGAGGAAGAAATGGTTAGATGCTATTAGAAGGAAACATTTCGGTGAAGAAAATCTGACCGAAAATATTAAAGTGTGTTCCCATCGTTTTCAACTCGATGACTTCACGAAAACTGTGTTGGGCAAGTGTGATTTACAAAGGGAAATAATTCCTACCTATAAACTGAATAGACATATCGATAACAACCCCTGAATTTATGCGTTTGTATTTGAAGGTGAGAGAGCAAGATTAAAACCGGGCACTGTTCCATCGCTTTTTCCGTGGACCACGAATACAACAAAAATAAGGAAGAGGCCATACACGAGAAAATTGCCAGTTTACCACGATAAGCCTACAATATCGGAATCTGCATAAATTATCTCCATTGAAGTAGGGTACGGGAAGAAATCGTCAATATACAGGAAGACGTGAATGTAACATTTGTGACTCCCATTTTCAAAGGCATCAATACTCGGACAAATACTTCAAGAATAAATGTCACAACATTAACAGTCAAAAACGTATTATGGTTGGTTTCTTGAAATCAGAATTAATCGTCAACTTACATCTGCCCGACGGAGAATGTGGTACCGGTAGTGACTGACTTCTACATTCTTGAGTCATAGGCCTAAATTAGCCAGATGAATGGAAACAGTTCATGGCCTTAAAACAGGGATTCTCAAACTTTTTAAATACTGTACCCCTAAGTCGTTTCCAAGGGGTACGGAAACGATTTGTATTAAGAAATTGACAAATTACAAAAGAACCAAACGTTGCGATGCATTTTGAGGTAAACAATACCGGTATCAACTTTCTTTGATTATGTGTACCTTAAAACAAGACCGTTTCATGTACGCTATCAACCAAAAAAATACACGAATCGAAGTCTATAAGCAAGGGGAGCCAGTGAATATTTAAATCTCTATTTATAAAAGGAAGATTATAGTTTTACGTGACCGTTAATCTAGAGATCATAAGGCACAGAGGACTTCCTCTTTACGTGGAATCCGAACAGGACAAGGCATTTCGCTTTGAAAATCTCACATTCATTGACCGGGAAATCTCTATTTATGATTTAAGTCTTATGGAGATATAGGCTATTTATAAATATAGGCCTACAATACTCAAGCATGCTGACTCCTATTCATAATTTGAATAATAAAACGTGTTAGAATTTTGTTATTACCGCTGTAGCCTACTAATTCTTCCCTCCTCCCACTAGTTTTAGCGCCTCTAGTCCGTAGCTCATTTTACAGCTGTTTAACGCTTAAACGCTGAAAATTGTTCTTAATATATTAGAGGATATACCTATAGAATTAATTAATATAGTCTTGGAGTAGAATTAGAGAAGATATAATTTACTTTAGCTTAGAAAACTCGGTCACAATCTATACATTCCTCGTAGCTGACTGGGGCAAACATAGGACGATCGCCTTGCACTTACCCAGTACTACACGAGCGCTATCTGGCGCGAACTTTCTCAGGCTACATCCCCCCTGTGCCCAATTACATTACATACCCTACAAGCTAATACATTTTTTATGTAATTAGGTATTTAGACATAAAAAGTGTGTTAACTTCTAGGATATGTAAATATTTGTTTCCTGCCTAATGTAATTGGGCACAATTCGTGTTGACCGACTGGAAAGCTTTCTTTATTTTTCAAGAAAGTTATGCTATTAGCATAGATAGAAATTGTTTATTAGCCAGAACTAGAGAGATGTTGACTGAATCAATCGGTGAACACCTTACAACAGGCTTACAACATACGCTTCAGAGTAATACGACTGTCTTCGCAGTCCAGCACTAACAAGGGGAGGGCGCAGGGCGCAGGATGGGGCTCATCGATTTGGCTCAAGCTGTGTGAGTAGAAGCAGGTAGATGCCCCATGACACGATTCTAGAATATCTCGCCGGAGTGGACCATGGGAAAAGGTAAAACGCTCTCTAAAGAGTAGAGTTTGAAGGATTTGTTTTCGATAAGTTTCAAGTCAGTAGC
The DNA here is from genome assembly GCA_946902985.2 of Meconema thalassinum. NCBI lineage: Eukaryota > Metazoa > Arthropoda > Insecta > Orthoptera > Tettigoniidae > Meconema > Meconema thalassinum. The sequence continues at coordinate 1,169,600,773 of OX336389.2, forward strand.
GCTCCGCAGTGATCAGTCGCACTGTCTGGAAACTCGCCGGCAATGGTTCGATGCTCACTGCTACCATTTTTATTAATTTGTTTTATTCCTCGCAATGTTTAACTATTAATTACAAAGTTAATAATAATAATATTAATATCGTATGGCCGCGGATGCCGGGTGCAAGCTTTGTTATTTGACCCCCAGAGGGCAACTTGCATGTCAAATTGTATCGCTCCTTCAAGTGCTATGAAAGTCAAGGAGGTTAGATATCTAAGCTCCTTGACACTATAGCGCTTTCTAGTAGAGAAATGAGGAACTCTGTGTTGGCGGAAAATCCCAAGATAAATTTTGCCATTATGAACACGGCCTACTGAATTCAAATGGGTACTTTAACATGCCAACATCGTATGAAATGCTTATCGTGATTTTTGTCGCCTTTCAAAAAATCACTTATCACGGCCAGGAGTGAACCTGCAAGCTTGGGGTTGGCAGTCCGACACGATAACCACTCACCCACCGTGGCAAAATATATTTAAATATATTTAAACAGTTAAATGTGTGTACTTATTAATATCGCGTTTGAAGCCATTATCAATGTTGCCTTATTAATCGAAATTTAATGTTTTTTAGTCGGTCAACGCAATTGTACCCAATTGTGATGGGTCATTCCCTAATCCTGAAAACATTTACATGAGATGAATGAATAAGATTATTAAATGTATTTATGAATCTCAAGTAATATTTTTTCAAGATTTGTAACAAACCATCACAATTGGGTACAATCGTGTTGACCGATGAAACACATCAAAATTTGATGTATGTACTTAAAATAAATATATTCAATTTATTTGAGAGTACTTTAATGGAATTAATAAATAGGCCTATGTGTCTACACCTGATTATTCCCGTTTTCAACGGGCTCGGGGATAAGATGCGACGAAAGTCTATGTGGCTGATGGTTTTTACGGTCGGATGCCTTTCCTAACGCCAACCTCACGAGAGGAGTTAATGAGAGATGAAAACAATGAAGGTGAATGAAACTGGGCAAGGATGTGGAAGGAAGCGGCCGTGGCTTCGCCGAAGGTACCGTCCCAGCTTTGCCTGGAGTTGAAAATGGGAAACCACGGAAAACCATTACAAGGACGGCCAGCGGTGGGGCTTGAACCCACATCTACAGAGTCTGAATAGAGCTTGGCCTCATGGCCTAGCACGGCGCATTAGCGAGCGTAGCTACCACTGTCGGTGAATTAATAAATATGTATTGTGCCCTTTTAGCATGAAATATGCAAATCACAGTATGCCAGCAATGCTCAAATCGGGATTTTCGGGGTTATGGTATGTTCTCCCACTCTCTGACTTACACATTTTGGATTAAATAGAGGATACACTTCCAAAATAAATAAACAAAATCTACTCCTACTATAAAACATTTAATTAACCAAATATATGGCGCTACAACAAATTAAACAAATAAAATACTGACCCAATTCTAACTTGTTCAGAGTGAACAAGGAATACATAATAAAACAAAGATTAAATCATAATAAATGGTTTTCATAAACCAACAAACTTATATTTCTTTTCACTTCCATATAGTGTCCTTTTAAAATTCAAATAATCAAAAGCTCTAATAGGCTCGATACTTTTCAATATAAACTGTGTTATCCTTTTTTTTACAACACATCACTTCCTATTATATGAGTATTTTATAATTAAAACAATATATAATTCTTATTAAAGTACTGTTACTCGTTTTCTTAAACTTTGGGCTTTCACAAAATTTCTCATGTTACCATCTCTCTCAAATCAACAATTCACTACAGTAATTGGGAAAACACTTGTGTACTCCCGAGCTACTGAAGACTACTTGAACACGTCAAAAATTAAGATCACTCCCGGAATCTAATTGTCTTCACTGAACTCGTGAATAATTACATTATATAACATTACATTAGGGATTTATCATTATTTGCCTTAAAAGACCATCATATCAATAGAAAGCAACGATCTGAACTTGCAAGCGGTAATTTTCATCTACAAGAACCTCGGTTCGAACCCCGGGTCGTTAAACAAACTCTAAACCCTCTAGTGTACTATAACTTCAAACAGACGGCTCACAGACCTACCGCACTTCCGTTAATGGTAAGGTCTGGCCGTGGCCACTTGGCGTGATTTATTGTTGGGGAGCAGGAGCATTACGGTCAGACTCGCAAGAGGCGAGCTACCCTCCGCTTTCATACAGCAGTTTTTTAAATATAGTTCTTTGAACAAACAAGGCTTCATTCTACTTATTTTTAACAACATATTTAGGTTCACTAGACCCATTCTTTTTACCTTGGCATTTATTAACTATGAAGTGTCCTCATTGGTGGGTAAGAATAATTCAATACAACAACAAATACTTAGGGGCTTCACATAAACGAATCTGGGTTCGTTTCTTTCAACTGCCTCGGGAACCATATCCCATACTGGAGGACTTATACATTTGCGACTTATAGCACGCCTTTGCCTTACACTCGCGCTCATAATACAATTATTTCGCACCCTTTTATAATACAACACACACAACGGCCTCGTGAACACATCACTATTTGGAGGACTTACTATAGCTCAATTACCACGACCAACTGCCCCTTATACTTAGGTTCAACGCATTCCTAGCGTGACAAATTTACTTCAATGCGCTACATTACGCTTATCCTTTATTGCCAAATTGCCTTCAAAGAACTGATAGATTCAACAATACACATTTGATCTACATCTCAATTTTTATATTAATCCTCTCCCGTAACAATAATCGCTTTATTTTAAGAACATTTGTTCACAACATGTTTTTATTCTTTAAAGGAGCTCAAAAGCTACTACTTTCCTATAATTCATCATAATCTTTATTCATTTATATCATTGTTATTATTATTATTATTATTATTATTGCGCTTGCTTTCATATAATTAAATCATTTATCAACTACACTGATATTTTATTTCATACATTTTCCCTAAGGGATTTATTCATTTCACATAATTATTTTATACTTTATCAATTTTATTCGTTCAGATCGCGCTATTATTCTGTTATTTGTTATTCAAAAACATCCCTATTTTCTCATTCTCAGGTGGATTGTACACAAATATTCCCCAACACATAACATAATGAAATGTTTACTCACATGAGGTGACGGTCCCCGACCGTATTTTCCAGCGATGTTTCATCTTCGCCCACTTACGGTAATTAAGCCATCTTCATTAATACCATTTCACACAATGACATTTCTTGATACACATACACATAATTTACCTTAAACACTGGTAACATTTTGAATACAATTCTGTATTCTTTTATAATACACAAATAAATTCACAAAAAATTATTACACTAACACAAATTTTCTATATTTACATTACACTGCTTTTAATCACTGCGGCTTTGATTTGGCCTTACACACGTGATTTTTTTCTTCCCGTTTCCAAGGGTGAAACTCTTAGATGTCGGCTCCCTATCTGGCTAGAAGTTGAAAGTCTCGATCAATCTACCCCTCCCTGGAACGGCTATTCTTCAAATCTGGTTTCCTGACTATTCGGCTTCTATTTTTACTAGCTCGAAGTCGTTTCTTTCTAGACACTATTTAATTTGTCTAGATAAAGTCTAACTTGTTTACGGCACCTCGAATACTTTATCGGTGACCTATGATTCTCTAGCATTTACTGCTATTCCTTGGTTTCGTAGCTTAATGCTTTTACTGTTTGTTTGTCTCCTGTTAGACAATGTCTTGGATTAAATTTTCCCTTCCCTTCTTATTTTCTTCGCTCTAGTCCCTATCTTATTGATACACTAGGCGTTACTTATTTCGTCCGACCCTGATCGGGTTCCTTAACTTTGCTAGAAATGTTTGTTTCACTATTATGGTACTTCAAAACGTTACGATACTTTTGGTCGTTTAACTGAACTGTTATTTGAAGACCTATCGCCTGTTCTTTAAGTTCGCAGCCTACTTTGACTGTAATACTGAACGTTTCACTATAAAGACTGACGCTTGCTGAACTAAATCCTGTACTAGGATTTTCCTAAGTCTTCACACGGCGATACTATGATGATACTTCTCGTACTCTGATCTGGACACTGTGATGCAGCACCTCCCCACAAGGTCTGCTGTAAACTGCATGATTGGTCTGGCTCTGCCAGGACTTTTATACTTTTTGGCAAAAAAAAGATAAAATCCTCGTCTTTTTCATAACTAACTTTTGAAGCAATAGTCGCACACTATTGAAAATTATATCTCTGGAAAGCTCGTTTTCTAAACGTAAACTGACCTCTTTGCACATACAAATCGATCGTACAATTCTGAGATATTAAATAAAATTTGGTCTTCAGATATGTGGGTGTTACAGTTGATTTTTAATCTCCACCTCCTCGGGTCTCGGGGAACTTTTAATTACGTAATGCCGCATTTGCACTTTTTTCCTGGGCAATTATTATAACATCTTTTCCCACACAAAAATCTCTATTCTGAAATGATTCACAATGATGTATTTCTTTTGTTACTTTTATGTTCGCAAATGGCTTAAATCTAATTATTCTTCCTCTTGCACAACTGCGAGGATGCCATTTTACTGCCACGTAAGCTCGATTTCCGAAACCTTCTCTCACTCACTCTGAACGGAAAGTTCCTCTCGTTCTAATTATAACCATGATCGCTCCTTATCGGTGCGTCACGCGTGATATCATTTCCTGGCCACCTGGTCTCTTACTCTTGCACAAGATTAAACCAGTCCTCTTGCATAGAATCTTTCCAAGTCATTCTAAGGACTGTATTTTTCCTTCCTTCTTTTACCAATAAATGATGGATTCGGCGCTTGAACCAACAGTACATGGGTTCAAATCTCCCCTCCTTAGATAAATAAATTATCGAAATTTTTGGGAAAATTTATTTAGCCTAAATCCCTTTGGTAAAATATCTTATTTCCTTTAGTGTCGAAGCCATCATAACATTTCTCAGTACCTTTAGTTTCTATTCGCATCAAATCCCATGATAATTAGGGTTTTCCACTTTTAAAGTCATATCCGGTAATAGTGTAGGTTGAGTACGCTCTGTCCCTACCCGTTCTTCCTTTCCTATTTTTCTGGACTAAAAGTCTACAGAACATAATTCTTCGTTACGGGTGTGGTCTATCCCTACCCGTTTCTTTATTTCCTCATTCTCTCTTCTTAAATTGAAATTTTCTTCTTCAACAAGATCAATTATTTCTCTTATTTCCCAATACAGTTTCTCTAATTCGCATTCGCAATTGAATGGTTGAGCTCTATTTTCTCGTTTTAGCTTACTCCTGTTTCTATCAAAAGTGGATTTATCATCTCTAAATTGTTCCATAACCAGGGCTTGTTCATTTGCTTCATCGAAGTCTTCGGGAGGGTAATATACTTTTAAATTTGCTGAATTCATGGTCACTTCGTGATTCGTTTCACAGTGCCGAATTCTATAGGCATTATTTCTTAAATCTCTTATGATTTGATAAGGTCCGTGGTACATTTTCTGGAATTTCTTGTACACAAGGTTTCCTGGATCCGAAATGGCTGGTCATTTCACTAACACCATTTCTCCTGCTAATAGTGGTCGATGATACCTCTTGTGCCTGTTTCTTCTTTGCCTTCTATCAGCTTGAGCTTTTAGATGCTCAAAGGCTCTTCTAACTCGTACATCTCTTCCATGCTGAGCGTCTGCTGGCCTAGGAATGACCAGATTCCAAGGTCTCTCTGGTTGCTCATTCCGATGTAACGTTATTGGTATCTCTCCCGTAGACTCATGAATTGTATTATTTATACAAAATTCGATAATATCAAGGATATCTATCCATTTCCAATTTTCCTCGGCACAGTATATCCTACAATACTTGGCCGTTTCCCTCATCACTCTTTCCACAGGATTTGCCTCAGGATGACGAATACTAGACAGTATCTGACGTATTCCAAGTCTCTCTAATTCCAGTCTAAATTCTACACTTGTAAAACAACTACCGTGATCCGACAACAAATTCTCTGGTTTGCCCAGAATAGGTATCACTTTTTCTTTAAGTCGTTTTAACACCTGATTGGTAGTAGTCTTCTGTATGGGAGCAAGGACAACCATTTTTGTGAAAACATCCATAGCCACCATTATGTGTCCATTTCCTCTCCTAGCCTTTGGCAAAGTCCGAAATTGTCAATGGAAATAATTTGACCTGGCCTCTCGGGCAACAATGGTATTGGCTTTTGTCTCATCAAAAACGCATTTGGTTTGATCCTTTGATATAGGTCACATGTCTTGAGCGTATCCCTTACAGTTTCTCTCAGTCTCGGCCGTACAAATGCTTCTTTCAGCATCGAGACTGTTTTGTTGACTCCCATATGTCCAAACGATCTATGGGCCAACCATACCATTTTCCTCTGCAAAATCGCAGGTACAACGATCCTCAATCGTGTATGGTCAGAGTCCGCAAACTTATGCAACAATCCATTAAAGAAAGTGTAATCCTGAGCTATCTTATTAGCTTCAGTATACGCAGGTGTTCCTCTTATCAAACTCCCTTCCAAGAAAGATATGAGCATGTTCATCCACTTTTAAAGTCATATCCGGTAATAGTGTAGGTTGAGTACGCTCTGTCCCTACCCGTTCTTCCTTTCCTATTTTTCTGGACTAAAAGTCTACAGAACATAATTCTTCGTTACGGGTGTGGTCTATCCCTACCCGTTTCTTTATTTCCTCATTCTCTCTTCTTAAATTGAAATTTTCTTCTTCAACAAGATCAATTATTTCTCTTATTTCCCAATACAGTTTCTCTTGTGACAATTTTGAATCTAAATTACATTTTGTAAGTATTTTCTATCTAAATTGCATTTTGTAAATATTGTCAATTCAAATAAAAGTACAGTAAGAATGTAGTTAGTTTTAGTTGTAAGTAGGTAGTTAGTTTGTCTATTAGATATATGTCATTGTTCTATTAGACTGTGGTGTGTGAGTGTGTCTGGTAGCAGTTGCATTGTTTATTAGTTATAGTTCATTGTTTCAGTAGACTGTGATGTGTGAGTGTGCATGTGAGTGTGCCTGTTGACAGACTGTTTTAGTGGTAGTATTTGTTGTTGGTGGAACTTAAGTTTTTTGTTAGTAGAGTTTTGGTATTTAATTGTTAAATCAATTCTTTACTAGTCTTATAGACGGTTAAGATATTGATAATATAAGCCAATAATGGCTACACTGCGTCCTGCTGCACGGCTGAAAGCAACGGGAAACTACAGCCGTATGCTATTCCCGAGGATATGCACCTCTCTATGCATAATTACATGTGATGATGGCCTCCTCCCTTGTAAAATGTCAATCCGGAGGTAAACTAGTCCCCCGTTCGGATCTCCGGGTGGGGACTACTCGAGAGGGGCTTAACATCACAGAAGTGACAAAGAGGAAATCTGACATTCTACGGATCGGAGCGTGGAATGTTAGAAGTCTGCTAGGAAGTGGAAGGTTAGAAAACTTAGAAAGGGAAATGGATAGGTTGAGGTTGGATTTGGTTGGGATTAGTGAAATGCGCTGGCAGGAAGAACAGGACTTTTGGTCAGGAGACTATAGGGTAATTAGCACTAAATCAAACAATGGCCAAGCAGGGGTTGGCCTCATATTGAGTAGGAAACTTGGACAGCGGGTGGAATATTATGAGCAATATAGTGAACGGATTATTGTAGCAAAAATCAATACAAAACCTACCTGCACTACAGTGGTACAAGTCTATATGCCTACCAGTCAAGCTGATGATGAGGATGTTGAAAAGGTCTACGAAGAAATAGACGAAATTCTGATGTATATCAAGGGTGATGAAAATGTTATAGTAATGGGAGATTGGAATGCTGTGGTAGGAAAAGGGAGAGAAGGGAAGATAGTAGGAGATTTCGGATTAGGTGAAAGGAATGATCGAGGAAGCAGGCTGGTAGAATTCTGCGCCGAGCATGAATTGGTCATAGCTAACACCTTATTCAATAACCACAATAGAAGAATATACACATGGATGAGACCAGGAGATACAGGGCGTTACCAAATCGACTTCATTATGGTCAAGCAGAGGTTTCGAAACCAGATTTTGGATTGTAAAACATATCCTGGTGCTGACATAAACTCTGATCACAATCTGGTTGTAATGAAATGCAGATTAAAGTTGAAGAAACTGAAGAAAAGTCAAAAGCCAAAAAGGTGGGCAATAGACAGACTGAAAGAGAAGGATGTAAACGAAAGATTCAAGAAGAGTATAAAGGAAGGACTAATGAAAAACCCTAAACAAACTTCAATTGCAGACGAATGGGCACTTTTGAAGAATGAAATAACAAAATCCGCAGAAGAAAACATTGGTAGGAAAGAAAGAATAGGTAGAAAACCGTGGATCACTCAGGATATACTAGAATTGATGGATGAAAGGCGGAAACACAAGAATCTAAGAGATGAAAAGGGGAAAGCAGAATACAGACGTCTGAGAAATGAGGTTAACAAGAAGTGCAAGGAAGAGAAAGAAGAATGGTTGAAAGAGAAATGTGCAGGTATAGAAAATTGTCTGAAATTAGGAAAAGTAGACACAGCTTATCGAAGGATTAAGAATACTTTTGGGGAAAAGAAGACTAAGTGCTGTAATATTAAGGACACAAATGGAAAGCCTCTAACAGATAGGGAAGAAAAGGTTGAGAGATGGAAAGCTTACATAGAGAGTTTGTATAAGGGAAAGGAGATTGAGAATCATGTAATGGAAAGGGAGGAGGAAATTGATGAGGAAGCGAAAGGAGATTTAATATTGAGATCAGAATTTGATAGAGCTTTGGAAGACTTAAGCAGGAACAAAGCACCAGGCATAGATGATATACCGATTGAGTTGCTACGCTGCATAGGAGATGAAGGTCTGATCAGGTTATTTCACTTGGTGTGTAGGATTTATGAGACAGGTGAGGTACCCCCTGATTTCAAGAAGAATGTAATCATCCCTATACCAAAGAAAGTGGGAGCTGACAGATGTGAAGATTACCGTACAATCAGCTTGATTACTCATGCTTCAAAGATCCTGTCTAGAATAATTTACAAGAGGATTGAAAGCCAGATAGAAACGGAGTTGGGTGAAGACCAGTTTGGTTTCAGGAGAAATGTAGGAACAAGGGAAGCTGTACTAAGTCTTAGGCTGATTTTAGAAGGTAGAATAAGGAAAGATAAGAGAACGTTCATGGCTTTTGTAGACTTAGAAAAGGCTTTTGATAACGTTGATTGGACTAAATTGTTTGACATTTTGAAATCAATTGGAATAAAGTACAGGGATAGGAGGGTGATATACAATCTGTACAGAAACCAGACAGCAGTCATTCGAGTTGAAGGACATGAGAGAGAAGCTGGTATTCAGAAAGGTGTAAGGCAAGGCTGCAACTTATCACCCATACTTTTCAATCTTTACATTGAACAAGCAATGAAGGAAATTAGAGAAAAATTTAAAGTTGGAGTGAAGATTCAAGGAGAAATAATTTCAACTCTGAGATTTGCTGATGACATCGTCATCTTGGCCGACAAGCCTGAGGATTTGAATGAGTTTTTGAATGGTATGGACTCCGTCTTACGGAAAGAATTCATGATGAAAATAAATAATTGTAAAACAAAAATACTGGAATGCAGCCGAAATAAATCAGAAACCTCTATGGAGATCAAATTGGCAGGTGAAAAGCTAAAGGAAGTAGGAGACTTCTGTTACTTAGGAAGCAGAATAACCAGTGATGGACGAAGCAAAGAGGATATAAAAAGTAGGTTGGCTCAGGCAAAGAAAGCATTTCTACAAAAAAGGAATCTGCTGACATCGAATATAGATTTAGGTATTAGGAAGTCATTTTTGAAAGCCTTTGTCTGGAGCGTGGCGCTCTATGGAAGTGAAACTTGGACTATTGGTGCAGCAGAAAAGAGGAGAATTGAAGCATTTGAAATGTGGTGTTACAGGAGAATGATGAAGATCAGATGGGTAGATAGGGTTACAAACAAAGAGGTATTAAGACGAGTGGGAGAGGAGAGATGTTTCTGGCGACTGCTAATGAAGAGAAGAGATAGGTTGGTAGGACACATACTAAGACACCCAGGAATAGCAAGCTTAGTTATGGAAGGAAGGGTCGAGGACAAGAACTGTAGGGGTAGACCAAGGTTAGAATATGTAAACAGATTGCCTCCGATGTAGGGTGTCGGAGCTATGTAGAGATGAAACGATTAGCTCAGGACAGGGAGGCATGGAGAGCTGCATCAAACCAGTCAAAAGACTGAAGACTCAAACAAACAACAACATCCACGGATCCTCACGTTGTCGTTGACCAATGCTTCTTAATTCATTCAAAGTGCGCTGATCCCTGTCTTCCAAATCAATAGCCATTACTTCCTCTTCTGTGGACTCTGGCTGTCTACTTAAATAATCTGGAACTACATTTTCTTTACCCGGGCAATACTCTATATTTACGTCGAACTGTTGGATATATAAAGCCCAACGCATCAACCTTTGACTGGATAAATCCGTCTTCATCAAAAAGGTTAAGGCTTTATGATCAGTCCTTAATGTGATTTGAAACCCATATACAATCTTTCGCCAATATTGCAACGCGTGCAATATCGCTAACAGCTCGATCTCGCTGATTGTATAATTTTTCTCGTGTGGTTTCAGTCTCCTACTTGTGAAAGCTAGATAATTTTTCTTCTCAGGGTTATCCGGGTTTTCCTGATATAGCATTGCCCCTATTCCAATCTGGGATGCATCCGTTTGTATTACAAATCTCTGATTAAAATCAGGATATCCTAGCTTCACATAATTTAAGAGCATTTCCTTAGCCTCTATAAATGCTTTTTCTGTTTCCTCCGTCCATTTCCACTTGCCCCCCTTCTTCAGAAGGTCCTGTAGTGGTGCAACAGTTTTGGTATATGACGGATAATGTCCTGAGAAAAATCCAATCAATCCCAAAAACTGGCGAACGTGTTTCGCCTTCAAAGGCCAGGGAAAATCTCTTATCGATTCTAAATTGCATGGATTGGGTTTGACACCATCCTTGTCAATCACATGCCCCAAAAACGTAACTTGTCTCTGACAAAAATTTGATTTCTTCAAGTTAATCTTAAAATTAGCCCTTCTTAAATCTTCCAATAATTTCTTTAAATTTTCCAAGTGTTCTTCAATGTTTTTCGAGGTAAGCAATATGTCATCCACATATCGGATAGTGCAATCTTTTACTTCCTCTGACAGGTTGCGATCAAGTGCTCTTATTAAGGCGGATCCCGCGGTCTTCAAGCCAAACGGACATCTCTTGAAGCAATACGTTTGTTGGTCGAACTGAAATCCAGTTAAGAGACTGGTTTTCTCTTCAAGTTCGAGATGATGATATGAAGAAGTCATGTCAATATTTGTGAAAATCTTCTTGCCTTTAAATTTCCTCAGTATTTCTTTTATGGGTGGTGCCGAATCATTTTCTGGTATAATTTTTGCGTTCAAATTCCTGGCATCCAAACACACCCTTACTGAGCCATCCGGTTTACTCACAATAACTAATGGATTAACATATGGTGTTGCCATCTTTTCTATAACACCTGCCTCAGTCATCTCCTGCTGTGTTGTCTTTGTTTGTGTGTAATGTTTTTCTGCAACCGCGTATGGTTTTTGTCTGAACGGTGCCCAATGTACAGAAGGGATCGGGGGAAGCGAGGTGGTGAGCTATTTATTTGTGTGCGCAAAAATATAGCTAGTTTCTTAAAGTGGGCTGATATGGATCATGAAATGTTATGCGTACAAATTTCGGATAAAGGAAATAAATTCCCTCTTCAGGTGATAGGGGCGTATAGAGCACCGAAAGATAACTTTTCTCTCCTCGAAACACTGTATGATAAAACTTGTACGGGTAATGCTATGAAAAAGAGCATAATAATTGCTGGAGATTTAAACCTCCCCAAAGTAGACTGGTCTGGTGAGTCAACTAGCAGTGGTCAAGCTCAGAGCGCTGCAAATAAATTCTTAAGGGAGGGGGGATTTTCCCAAGTAGTTGACTTCCCAACTAGAGACAATAATACCTTTGATGTTTATCTCGTAAGGCCTGTAGAGCTGTATATTAACTGTCTGAAAGTACCAGGAATTAGTGACCATTCTGGGGTTGAATTAAATATTAGATACGGTGACATTACAAAATTAGACTCTGATGTAGCAAAAAGGATCATATTCCAGTATCACAGGGCGGATCAGGGCAAGTTTCAGGGGTATTTGAATGAGCTATTTATAGGATGGGCATCGGAAGGAAATCACATTAATATCCTGTGGACTAACTTTTGGAAAATTTTAAATAGCGCTGTTAATAAATTTGTCCCATTTAAATTGCTGAAACAAAACCCAGATCCTGAGTATTACACGCGAGAAATTAGGAGTCTAAAACAGAAAATTAGGAAATTATACAATAAAAGACATGATAGTGACAAGTATATGTTGAAATTTAGGTCCTTATCAAGAGAGCTCGTCTTAAAAAAGAGGGCTGCTCATGACAGTTATATGCAAGGTTTACTTGGTTCGGGAGGTGATGGGTGGAAAAAAAATTACAGTTATGTTAGGAGAGAAAAGGGAAATTCAAATAATTTGTCGATGATAATGTCCGGTGACGGTAAATTAATTACTGAGAAACAGGCCATTGCTAATGAATTAAATGTCTTTTACGGTAGTGTGTTCAATAAATCCAATAGCTGTGTGTTGGACCTTAACGATGAATCAGGGGCTCCCCTGTTCCAAATAAACCAGTCAGCAATTGTAAAGCTAATACAAAAACTACGTTTCAATGTATCAAAGGGTCCTGATAATATTGTTAGTGAAGTACTTAAACTTGGAGGTAGGGCCGTGGCACGATACTTGGAGGTGATGTTTAATGTGTCCATAAACAATGCGCAAATCCCAGATGACTGGAAAAGAGCTACGGTAGTCCCAATATTTAAGGGAGGTAGCAGACATGAATTGGGCAACTACAGGCCGGTTAGCCTTACGTCCATCGTTTGTAAACAGATGGAGCATCTCATTTGTGACTACTTGAGGGAACAGTGGGAAACATTATCATGGTTTAATGATAGGCAACATGGATTTCGGAAAGGTTACTCATGCGAGAGTCAGATGCTATCACTTTTTCAAGACATTAGCGAATCGTTAGACCATGGAGTTTTAGTCGACGCCGTGGTTATAGATTTTGCGAAAGCATTTGATGTCGTGCCGCATGACATGCTACTCCATAAATTAGCTTCGACGAAGATTGATAGAAGAGTAATTTTATGGATCCAAGAATTTTTGACGGGTCGTTCCCAGAAAGTGAAAGTCGAAGGCATATTCTCGGATGAAATTACCGTAACGTCGGGTATCCCTCAGGGCAGCGTAATCGGAACTTTATTATTTTTGGCGTTTATAAATGACTTACCAAATGGGATTCGCAGTGACTGTCGATTGTTTGCGGATGATTGTGTAATATATCGAAAGATACATGACTCACAAGACAATGCAGTGCTTCAAGAGGACCAGAACCTGGTCTATAAGTGGGCGATTGAAAATAAAATGAAAATAAACACAAGAAAATGTAGTTTCTTAAAAATAGGGAAATTGCGAAGGCAGGATTTTCAGTATAACATTGGCTCGGAAATACTCGTAGAAGAAGATTCTTGCAAATATTTGGGCGTTCACGTAAAGAATGATATGAAATGGAGTAATCATGTAGGATGTGTAGTTTCAAACGCTTACAAATCCCTGCACTTTGTAATGAGGGTATTAAAAGGAAGGAGTACCTCTGCTAAAGAATTAGGATATTTGTCACTTGTAAGACCTATTCTGGAATATGCCTCGGTGGTTTGGGATCCATATCGAGTAGGGCTCATCAATGAGTTGGAAATGGTACAAAGAAAGGCCGCTAGATTTGTGCTCAGTGACTTTAATCCCAGGAGCATTGTGAACCGTATGTTAAAGAAACTTGGGTGGGAATCACTGGAGGCTAGGAGGATGAAATCTAGACTCTGCGCTATGTACAATACGTATACAAATCAACCAGCAGGGGGTGAGCTTAGCAAACGATTGGAAAGCCCACTTACATGGGTAGGAGCGATCATCCTTTCAAAGTTAAGGGCCGACCACAGCGAACAAATTATGGTAAATATTCTTTTGTAAACCGTGCCATTGATAACTGGAACTCTCTACCTGCCGCAGTCTTAGAGCCTTTTCCCAAACATATAGGTGTGTTTAAGAAAAGACTGACTATTTGTGTAAATACTCCAGTTTAATTGTTGTATAATTGTTATTGAATTGTTATGTATAATTATTTATTTGTTATGTATATCCAATTTGCCACCGGGGGACACACCCCCCATTGCAAATAAATGAATGAATGAATGAATGAATGAATGAATCATTTACTTGAAATGCGTATTTAAAATTTTTAATCTTTCCTGGCTTGGAATCAAATACGTCCCTGTACTTTAATAGCAATTCCTTTAATTTTTCCTGGTTCTCGAGGTTAACTTTAGCTTCCTCTATTTTTCCTGACAGGTTGGTCTCGAACTCGATTTCCAAACTATCTTCAAGTTCTATGTTTAGGACTTCAAATACTTCCTCTATGTCCCTACAACCTTCCTCGGTCACTTCTTCCACCTGCTATACCTGTTCTTCTATTTCTGCATCCTGTTCCTGCAGATTTATGTTTTGTCCATCCACATCCTCTCTTTGAATCCGAATGCAATTTTGCGCTAGGTCTATTATGACCTTGTTCTCACGGATAAAATCAATACCTATTATGACATTATATGGCAATTGATTTACCAGCAAAAAGCATTGTGAAATTTCAGTGTTACCCATGATCAAATCAATGTATACCTGAAATTTACATGTCAAAGATTTTTCCGGAATAATTCCCTTAATCTTCACACTTGAGGGGGGAATTTTCAATATGCGACCTCGTGTTTCTAATTCATTTAGGAGAGTTTGCGTTATTAAACTTATGGTTGATCCAGTATCAATTAATGCCCTAACCAGTAATCCTTCTATCCTTAACATGATGATAGGTAATTCCCTTCTAATAGGTGGGATTCCTTACACCTCCTCTTTGATTAATTCATCTGGTCTTGCTATCCAGTTTACAATCTCAACCTCCTCCCAGCTCCTGGTATGTTTCCACTTTTGATGATTTAAATTTGGAGTTTTTTATCCTGAGGGTTTCCTTTCCCCTCATTCTTCAATTGAGCTTGTAACTCCAAGCTTTGAGCTCCTTCTAATCGGTCGGGTGATTTTCGGTTCTTGATTGCCTCAATCCAACGGACTCTTTGCATTTCAGGTTCGTCTGTTCGTTCATTCATGTAACGAAGACTTTCCTGATACCTCTCTTCTATTTCGGCCCGATATTCATCGTCTCTATCCTCCGGTCTCACATTGCTTCTGGGATAATTCTCCCATCTCTTTCTGTTATCCTGCCTCTGATTATTATTGTTATAGGGTCGGTTCTCTTGTTGCCTATAACCCGTATTTCTAGGATTTCTTCCACGATATCCTCCTCTATGGTATGGCTGTATTCCCCTAGGCTCTTGATGTCCATATTCTCGACCCAATCCCTGAGTATCAGTACTAGTTGACTGATTTCTGGTCAATGATTTCTCTCTATTTTCTTGACTGCTGGCCATATGTACTTGTTCAGTTTGTCTTTGATGCCTGGGAGTAACGTGTGAAGTCGTCATATCTAATTGACGTAATACACTCTCCACTTCCACAGCACTTCTGGCTTTAGATGAGATTAACAACCTCTGTATCTCATATGGATGTTGTCTTGCAATGGCGGCACACAGGTCGTTCTCAGCAGGAGCAATGTCAAGTTCCAGGAATTTACACAGCTGAGCGGTGAAAAATTCTGAATATTTAGTGGGGGCATTTGTACTATACTTCCTAGAGTACAGATCTAGCCTCAGATTCTCTTGGACATCTGCTGCCCAATATCGTTTGAGAAAAGCTTCTCTAAAACCTTCCACCGTGTCAAATGTATACCTGAAACTCCTGAACCAGGTGAGACAATCACCTGCCAATAGCTTCTCAATTGCTCTCAGTCTCCGATCCTGAGGAACTTTCATTTCATTCAAGTACTCTGCGACCTCCTTCAACCAGTATTTAGGAGTAATCGACATATTATTTTCCGTAAACTTCACCGGTCTGTCTTCATTTGACTTGATAATATTTATTATTTGACCATTTGTTTGGTTCATATAAGGGGTTGACATTGCCATCGGATATCCTGGGTTTTTATAAGGGCTCTCCCCTCCTAAGTCCCTATCCTGATTAGTGCCTCCTTCATGGGGATCTTCCCATCCTGTCTTATGAAATTCATCCTGACTTTCAAATTCTAATTTCCTTTCTCTTCGGGCACTTTCTTCATGAGCCATGAGTTGAATTTCCATATGACTGTTCTTGTGTTCAGTCCTTTCCAACCGTGATCCCAATTCATTCTGAATTCTTTCTTGATTCTTTTTACTGTCTTCCACTTCTTGTTTGAGTTGGAATTTTTCTTCCCTGAAACTATCCCTTATTTCAGCTAATTGATTTTCTACCTCTTTCTTAATGACCATGATCTGTTTGTCTATAATTTCTGGCTTAACGTTACCTTTGGTATCTAAGTCCTCTCGGATTTCCTTTATCTTTTTCTCCATCTCCTTTTGTCCTTTGACCATATTTCCCATAATTTCTTCAAGCTTTTCCTCAGTTTTCCCTTGATTTTTATATAATTCCGTTAAGTCATCTTTGACAAGTTTTACTTCAGTATTAGTTTTTCCTACTTGTCCCTTTAAGGTTTCCATGGTTTCCTGAACCCCATTGATACCCTTACTTATTTCCTCTATCATCTGGGTATTCTCCTTATTTTCTTCATTTCGTTGCTCCCTTTCTCCCAGGATATGCTTTTCGTATGTACGTAATCTCTTATTTATTTCCTCCTCGTGCTTCCCCAAGTTCTCATCTACCTGCCCGGTAAAATGATCACATTGATTTTTCCTGTTCTTTGCATCTTCTTGATTTTGACTTTTCATCTCATTTACTTCGGTCTGAACTCCGTCGACCTTTCCCTTGAGTTTTTCTACTTGGTTCTCCACCCCTTTAAATTTGTCTCCTAATTCATTAAAACTTTCTTTTATCTCCCCCCGGGATTTTTCACAAATTTTCATATTTGACTCGATTTTATCTATTAACTCATCTCGCACCCCTTGGATCTGGGTTACAAGTTCATCTTTACCTGCATCTACATTCTCTTTACAAGTTTTTTCCATGTTACATGTGATTTCCCCTTTTAATTCATTTAACTTTTCCCAAACTCAGTGTTAAAACCTTGAAATTTTAACTCTATGCTTTCTTTTATACTTCCTTGGAGTTCATTGGATTCTTTCTTTATTTTCTCAATTTCAGCCTTCAGTACCTCATTATTTGCTTTACTGTCGGCTTTCATAGATTCTAACGTCTCATCTTTCACAACTTTCAACTGTTTTTCATTTTCCGTTTTCATATTTTCTATCTCGGCCTTCAGTTCACTATTCATTGTTATACAGTCGGCTTTGATAGATTCTAATTTAATTCCCATATTATCACTATTAATTTTAAGAGATCCCAAACTCTGATTTATGGATTCGAAATCCTTTTTATTTTCACTCTGTTGGCTGTCCAACTTATTGTCTATGGCCACCAACCTTTCCTTATTATCGGCTTTTAAAGCGTCCAAAAGCCCCTGCCTCTCTTCCCTTTTCTCTGTTTGCATGGTCGCCTTTAAGACGTCCACAAGCCTCTGCATTTCCTCACTTAATGCCATCTTATAGAATACAGTGGGCTATAATGCCACATCGCCGGTTCATGCGTGAGAGATGGTACTCCGAACTCATGTGTCCCAATTTCCAAATTTTACCTTAGTACGGGTGTTAACTAAACTTACCCTTTTGATATACTCATTTAATGTCAAAACCTTTATGGAAGTGATTT